>CP129449.1:41445000-42077500 GCA_030445155.1 Quercus variabilis
TATAAAATTATTTTTGACTATTCTTTCACTAAACCTCGTACCTACAAGATTGCCTCTTCTTATCCAAATTGGTGCAAGGCTATAGATGCTGAATTGATGCACTACAAAAATAGCAGACCTAGGTGCTTGTTCCTCCACATCCCAATGTCAATCTTGTGGGATGTAAATGGGTTTTTAAACTTAAGCTTCACAATGATGGCTCCATAGCTTGCTTTAAAGCAAGGCTTGTAGCTAAGGGCTTCCATTAGCAACAGGCATTGATTATACTGAGATATTTAGTCTAGTGATCAAACGTGCAACAGTCAGATTAGTTCTAGCCATTGTAATGAGCTTTAATTGGCTTATGAGATAGTTGGATGTATCAAATGCTTTCTCCATAGTCATCTCAAGGAAGAGGTTTATATGCAACAACCTTCAGGCTACATTGATCAATCCAAACCTCAGCATGTTTGCAAATTACTAAAGTCTCTTTATGGCTTGAAACAAGTTCCTCGAGCCTAGATTGAGAGGTTTACCTCACATTTGCTTCATCTTGGGTTTGTAGCTTCTTTGGCAGATAATTCTTTATTTGTATGTCACTCTGGTCCTACTGTTTTCTATCTTCTCTAATATGTTGATGATATAATCATCACCGGCAATGTTCCTACTCAAATTTCAAACCTTGTTCATGCTCTCAATTCCACCTTTGAACTCAAGGAACTTGGCCCTCTTAATTACTCTCTTGGTATTCAAATAACTCCTACTAGGTTTGGTCTTACCTTGTCTTAGTCCAAATATGCCTTTGATGTTCTACACAGATTCAATATGCATAACTCGAAGCCCACCAAAACTCCATGATGTCTTGCTACAAGTCTTACTCCTACCACTGGGTATCTTTTCACTGATCCAACAACTTATAGGAACATGGTTGGGACTTTATAGTACTTTACCTTTACTAGACTAAACTTGGCATTCAGTGTTCACAAGTTATGTCAATTCATGCTAATAGGCCAAAAATGTATTGGCCCCTTTAGTAAATTAATCAATTAATTATCCAAGTTAATTAATTAAGTTCATTTAAAATGCACTAGCGTGGTAGCACAAACAAATTACAAAATAACTAAATGTAGCGGAAAATAAGTTTGACACAGGTGATTTGTTAATGAATAGGGAAAACCACCAAGGCAAAACCTCACCGAGTGAATTTAAGGTCACCACTCCTGAGAATCTACTATTATCAATCACAAGCAGTTACAAGTAAAAAGAATCCTAATATCTAATACCAACCTACAGTTGAACCCTTACCCCCATACCCAATTGTACTTGTATTGTAGCGACAATCTCTCCGTTTAATGCACAAATCCCAGTACATGACTAACACACCAACTTGAGGAAGATTGTTGGCAGCAAAATTCTTCAGTTCATCAACAGTGAAGATCAAGAAGCTTTGTAACAAAACCCTTGGTGTAAAGACGTAGTAGCTTCTATAGAGAATATGATGAACTAAAACAATTTTTGTCTCTGGTCACAAAATGCATGTATTATTACTTTACATCACCTTACATCCTTATGACTACTCTTAAAATAATCCTTATATATGTTTAGGATTGTGAGAAAAGAAACCCTACACAAATATTCAAGGATATGTGTGTAATCAGATCTGGAAAACCTGATTTCGTAATTCTCGACATATACAGCTTGTGTCGAGCTTATGTCGAGCTTCAGCAGTAATTCTTGATAGAAAGGATTATGTCGAGCTTTAATAAGCAGCATATTCTTCACTTGTTTCTTGGTCAGATTTGCATGACTTCAATATTAAACTTGAACACTTGTTTCTTGAAGTATTAAACCTATACTCAATCTACCTAATTACAAGTAAAGTACGTTTTGTCAAAAGATTTGCCAATTACATCAAATATGTCCCTAACACATGCAATCTCCTACTACTACCCACTTACAGGCTACAAAGAGAGTAATTTGTTATGTTAGAGGTACCCTTACTCATGGTTTTCACCTTTCTCGTGGGCCTCTCACTTTATCTGCCTTTACTAATGTTGATTAGGTAGGGGATCCATTTGATAGGAAATCTACTGCTGGTTTCATTGTGTTTTTGGGGTCTAATCCTATCTCATGGTCATCTATGAAGCAAACCACGGTTTCCAAGTCCTCCACTGAAGTTGAGTATCGTGCACTGGCCACTATTGAGCTTTCTCGGCTCAAAACATTATTTCGTGAGCTTCATCTTTTTCTTCATCATCTTCCAGTTCTTTGGTGTGACAATGTCTCTGCTATTGCTCTTGCTTCCAATCCAATGTTTCATGCCCATGCCAAGCATGTCAAGGTGGACTATCACCTTGTTCGAGAAACGATTCTTCACCATGATCTTTGTGTTTGATTCGTATCTGGCAAGGACAATCTTGCGGATGTGTTTAAACCTTTGGCTGCTCATCTCTTTCTTCTGTTGAAAGACAAACTCATTTCTTGTTCCTCCCCCATTTGTTTGAGGGTGGATGTTGAAGATGATCAGGTAAATGACACCATTAAGAGATAACATGTGTATCAACTAATTCAAATAGTGCATTTCATCAGAAGCAGTCCTAACTAAGGCACATGGGGCGTTTCATCTCATGCTAGCAAAGCAACAGTTAGTTAGTTTTCAAGAAGTTAGTTATGGCATGAGTTTGAGCGGAAAATTTTGTTTTGGTTATTAGAGGATTTTTCTAGAAGATATTTATAAGTGATCTAAGATTTTTGGATTCTTTGGTTGAATATATATATATATATATATATATTTGTGTACTATGTAAATTTCTCATATAATGAAAATATCAATTCTCTCTCTCTCTCTCTCTCTCTCTCTCTCTCTCTCTCTCTCTCTCTCTCTCTCTCTCTCTCTCTCTCTCTCTAAGTATTTGCTTTAGAACCTTCAATAGCTTTCTTGTGATTCACTTACAAAAGCTTAGCATTTCTTCAAGGTTATAGAACTAAAAAATTTATTTGATTATTGACACATCTATAATTTAATATGAGACCTAACCATAATTCTTTTTTCATGCTGTTGGATAAGAAGCTTTCATGGCAATTTCACAAAGTCCTTCTTTAGCAGCAATGTCCCTTTGCATCCTTATATAGCCACCCTCACCCCATCTTATGCCCCATGAATTTTTCACCAGCCAATACTTAGTCCCATTAGTATCAATACCATACCCAACCGTTGTGACACCATGATCTAGGCTTGTACCACATTTGCCAGCGAAAATGCCACTTGAATAGAAACGGAAAGCATCTTTACCAACATTAATGGCGATTGAGATTGGTTGGTTGGCCAAAGCTTGTAACAAAGCCTTCTCATCATTAGTAGGCACATCTTTGAAAGCTCGGATATTTGCTAAAACATAAGAGCTTGTTTAGTCCCAAATAAAAATTATGGCTAGATTGCTTTTACTCTAACTTAGACTAAGGCTTCGTTTGTTTTGGTTGTAAATGGTTTCAGGAAATCATTTTCCGTAAAATAGGCTGTTTGGTTGGCTTTGAAAATAGGCTTTTCCAGAAATGCTTTTCAGTTGACCGTAAAAAATATGCTTTGACTTCGAAAATTCATTTCAGTTCCTATTTTCACTTCAAATGATTTTCGGAGAGAGAGAGAGAGAGAGAGAGAGAGAGAAAGAGAGTAAAGAGGGAGCACCATGCCAGCGAACCCAAATGACTTAGATCATGCCTTCGACATTGTCGGCAAACCCAACGCTCCAGTCTGACGATCGCACACCGCGCCGCTCAATCTCGCCTCCGCTCGATCTCGTCGCCCTCTCAATCTTGTCTCGATCTCGTTGTTACCCATGACAGATCTCGTCGCCCATGACCCATGACCGATCTCTCCCTTTCCATCCATTTTTGATCGAATGATCACTCTCTCTGCCTCGATCTCTTAGTTTTGTTTTTTTAAGTTTGATTTTTGTTGTTGTTGTGGTGGTGGTGTTTTGGTGGTTGTGGTTTTTGATTGCCGGAGTTTGTTGCCGTGGGTTGAATTGGAGTTTCGGTGGTGTGTGGTGTTGGGATTTGGCTGTGATTTGTTCTGTGGATTGGGATTTGGCTGTGATTTTGAAATTTTTTTAAATAAAATTTGTTTGGATGCTGAGAAAATAGCTGAGAAAATGTGAAAAATTTGTAGGAAAATAGCATTTTCAGAATAGAACCAAACACATGAAAATATTTTCTACAACAATTTTCATAATGCAACCAAACACTTGAAAATATTTTCCTTTCTCGAAAATAGCATTTCCAGAAAATAGGCTATTTTCTGGAAAATATTTTACGGGACCCAAACACAGCCTAAGTGCGAAACAAGAGTAAATAAGTGCAATGAACTGATAACTCTACCTAAAGCCATACTCATCCATCATCAATAAAAAAATTAAAGTTTAAAGAGTAGGGAAGAGATGCAAACACAAGATAACACCGAGACGCGTTATCGAAGAGGAAATCGAAGAGCTCGATGAAAAACCTCTTCATGACCCTCTAAGTCAAAATTGATCCACTAGAGAATAAAGTTGGAGTACATGAATAACAAAAGACCCTTCAAGCCTAGTTTACCCTATGTACCTAAGCCCTTCAAGCTCCTATTACTAACAAACTTCTCAGAATCTTGTCTTTTCTAGCTTTTTGGATCGCGCAATTCAGCTCGATTGCATCTGCCAATGAATGACTCCTTCTAATGCTTTCCAGCAACACCAAAATCTCACTTTATAGAATGGGTATGGTAAGTGTTTGGGCTAGCAACCTCTCAAAGATCTAGAGACGGAGAGGTAGGAATTGAGGAAAATCACAAGGAAATGTGTAGATGATTGTGAGTATAATAATCTCTAACTCTCAAGTGTATTTTCTAGGGTTTTCTCTCAAAAAGCACTCTTTACAATTTGTGGCTAATAAGGGTATATATAGCATGAGTAAAGACTTGGTAAAGTAAAACACAACTTTTTGCCAAACATAAACTTTCATGGGTCCTTTGCGGGTTGACCATTCTCGCAAGATAGTCACGAAATTGATAGCCTGGCATGACTCTTCATCTTCCAGTCATGTGCTCTACACGTGGCCTTCTCACGGGTTGCTTATCGTGAGCTAGTCGTGAAATCCATTTATTCAACTTTTGAAGTTTGATTCTTCACTGATCTCTCACACTTATCCCTTACAAATAAACCCACATACATACAGGGAAAATGATTGAAGAAATTAAAATCAAATTTGGCATGAAATTAAAGCTAACATAATATAGTTGGAAATCACAACTTTACACTTCGTAACCAGTTATTGTGGCTGAATGATTAGTTGTCTTCTTGGGGTTACAAGTGCCACCCACTCCCTTATAGGGGTAGTTGGCTTCAGTTGTGAGTCTAGAATTATGTAGGACGAATTGGAAGGCATTGTCCTTTAAACCGCCTTCACAACCTTGGTCTTTAGTGTCACGATCCACAAGTTCTTGCTCAAATAGAGAAGTTAAATTACTAGTTTTAAGCTGGTTATTCCCTTCCACAGTTGCCACTGCTGAAAGTGCCCAGCAACATCCTAAATAACAAAATGAAAGTGACCAATTAGCAATTTAGCATTACTATGATATAATCTATATCTATATCTATATCTATATCTATATTCTATATATATATAATAGACGAAGCTGAGAGAAAGTTACTTCCTACAATTAAGGACGTTCTGACACGTATACAGCTTTCAAATAAAACAACTGCACGTTACAACGTTTGGCCTTTTAAAATCTGCCACGCTCAAAACCAAAAAAAAAAAAAAATTCACTTTGTTAAAACACTGTTTGGGAGCCTCTTGGTATAAAAAAAAAAACCAACCGCTTATAACACAAAAAAAGAAAAGAAAAGAAAAGATTCTTCACGAAGAAAGGGGAGAGAGAGAAAAGAGAGACAGAGAAATAGAGAGGCAGAGAGAGTTCTCCGTTCCATCGCCAAACTTAGAGCACCGGTGCAAGCAGAAAGAAAAATCTATGTGCATCAACACCGTTAGGCTATATATCTGCCACCATCAAATTGTCGGAACCGGCTCCGGTACGTTTTTCTCTATTTTTTTAGATATGGGTATGAAGTATTACTTTTTATTGAGTTTTTTTGTTGGAAAGGTTTAGATTTGATTTTGGTTTTGATTCCTTTTTGTTTCGGGCTCTTGGGTTCTCCATGAAAAAGTTTGTTTTCTCAATTTTTCGATTTATTTTGATATCACTAAGCCTTTTCCTTTTTGTTTGTTTGGTTTTTTTTTTTTTTTTTAAAGATGTTTAGCGCTACTGCATTATGGCTGGCCATCGCCATCTGATCTGCTGCTCTGCCTCATCTCTCCTCTGCAACAAAATTTTTCTAAGGGTTAGCGTACTCTTTTCTTCTTCAAATACTGTTTTGGTTTTCTGAAATTTTTTACTATTGCTTTTCCTTTTCGAATTAGCATATTAAATCTCCAATATGTATATGTTTTTAGTTTAAAACCAGATGTTTGTACTACAAGAATTACCATCTTCCTTTTCAATATATCTGTATTTCAAAATTTTCTCCATACCGAATTTTCTAGGGTTCTTCTTTGACTCCTTTTGAAATATAGATGGGTTTATCTCTCTTTCTATGGAAAAATTATAATTTCCGGTTTTAAGTACTGGTAACATAAGGGATTTTGCCCTTGATTTAAATGGCCAAATTTCAACTTGGATGGTTAAAAGTCTGAAAGTTTAGAGTGTGTAATGATGGGTTTATTCTCTCTCTATGGATGATTTGGTCTGAAATTATTATTTTTGGTTTTAAGTTTTAGTAACATTAGGGATTTCGCCCTTGATTTTAATACTTGGATGCTTTAAAATCTGAAAGTTTAGAGTGTATAGTAATTTATAATTTTTTTCTAAGTGAAATTATGGTTTTTTGGATTTATTACTGGGTTTTTGAAAAATAAATAAATTAATTGATAACCAACTGATTACTATACACCTTCCAACAGATTGTTAGACACTGTGTTATTGAAATTATAGAAAACCTTCTTATCCTGTCATTTTGTTGAAATTCAGATTTGCTGCATTTCTCTGTCAAGTACAAAACTTGAGTAATCTGCAAGCAGAGTTGCTGGAACAAACTGATAGGTTAGGAAAGCCTAATTTTTCCTTTGTTTATCTGATAATTCTGTCTATTATGTATTCGTTGTTTGAATTTCTTCTGTTTTTGCATATTTTAGACATCTTTTTCTATTAAAAAAAAAATGCATTCCATGGTTCTTTTTCAACTAACCTGTAAAATTGTTATGTGTTTTTTTGTTGGAGTCATGCTTTGTGATCAACTTCCTTATAATGATTACTTCAGCTTCTTTTTGTAGACTTTGTTTCACCTTAGGACGGCCTTACTATCCCTCTATTTATCTGATATTTTGGATTACATTTTGTTGATTGATGTATTTGGAATAGTTCTAAGAAAAATTAGATTGTTAGAGTTCTCTTTGGTTTATTTTTTGAAAATAAAAAACCTTTTTTTAGGCTTTACATTTCAGTCTACCTCACAGATTAAATTTTCTTGATTCTAAGGGATTTCAGTTACTATTTGTGATGATTCTGTGAATGAAACTTTCAATTTCAAATAGAGCTCTTCATATTTTGTTTATGATCTCTAGCATTTTTCCCCACCCATGTTTGTAAGATTTGAGTTGCTATAGTGGCAAATTATTTATTACAAGTTTTGGTATCTTATATTTGTATCTATTTAATTGTTAGCCTCTATCTTTCATACTGTTGAATACTTTGTTTTGTTGAGTTATTTTGGAACTCCGTGCATCCATCTTAATTTCGGTCATTTTTGCATATAAGCTCAGGCTGTTGTTTTTCCTATTAAATAAGAAGTGTTGTTCTCAAAGAAGTTGGTTGTAAGTGAATGGTTTGATTCAAGTGCTAATTTGAAGATTTTATTGATTAAGGTAGATCAAGATCTTTTTTCATATTTAAGTGTGGGTAGACTCATTACATGAAATTGAGTGTCCATGTGCTGAATTAGCAACATGTGTGCACCTTAAGGCAATATCTTTACATGAGATAACATAGGAGAAGAAGACTAAGACTTGGTGACATTTGCTGGCTGTATTAATGGTGTGGTGGATTTTTTATATTATTTTTAAAATGTATTTGAACAGTGATAATTTGTACCATCTGTTTAGTGCACAGTTTTTATAGCTTGGATTTTTTTTCCCCTTCTTAATGCTTTCTTTTTGTTTCCTTTAAAAGGTTGGATGGAATGCCATGTTGTCTTTTTATTTTTATGGCCTGCCATGTTGTCTTTGGCAAGATGCTATATGGGATGGATGTTGTTTACAAGAGTGACAAAGAAAGATATATTTAGTTATTGTTTTGGGATGTTATTTTATTTGGTCAAATGTTATAAATTTTACCATTTATCTAGAGATGGTGCCTTTTGGAAAAGTCTTCAGAACTCTTACCCACAATCCATATGTTTCTAAGTAATTTTTTTAGAACAATGCTTGCTCCTAAATTTGTGTATATTTATTCTTTTTCTTGATATGCAGAGTATTAAGAAATTTAATATTTTTTAAATGGATAAATTTAAAAATATGTTTTGAACCAGTTCAATCTTGGTGTCCTATGAGCAGTCAATGGTATCAATCCTGCACATTTTTCAATTCAAGCCAGATTACAACTTCAATTTATTTTCTATAATTTAAGAAAACTCCTTTTCCCATCCTTTTGTTGAAGCACAAATTTACGGAGTTCTCTTTTAGATAAGATATTTGGGTGTTTTTTAAGAAGAGTTACTGAATCAAACTGAAAGATTAGGATAGACTGATTTTTCCTCTGCTTATCTCATATTTTTGGTTAAATTTTCCCAAATGATGCATATGGGTTTGAATTGGTTTTTGTTATGGATTCAATTGGCCTATAACCCTATTATGATTCCATTAATCTTTTTTAATCTTCTTCCGATAGCCAAATAGATAGAATTCTCTTTTATTTTCTTTGTCTGCTATGTTTTGTAATCAAGTTGCTTTATTTGTGTTTGTGAGGTTTTCCAATTCTGTCTAACTCAATGATTACATTGTCTTGCTTTTGATGGTTTTGAGTTCTATTAGTGATATTTTGTAAGCATTGAAAATGCATGATTTATGCTTTACGAAAAAAAATTAGTGATTCCCACACGTGAAGTGCTGTTTATACCTAAATTTTATATGTCTAGAAGTTTACATTACAGTTAAAATTAAAAAAAACAATACTTTATGATCTTATGATTGCCAAATGCTATAATTACAAGCTTGGATTTAATTATTGTTACCGGATTACCATATTTTGAAGTCTTGATTTTGGTACATCTAAATATGGTAGAGACCACTTTCAATTCTTAAGACTCAATTTGGTTAGTGACTATGTTTTGATGAGAAAAAAAGTTTTGGCTTCCCATCAGTCACTTATCTTTTAAATTTTGTAATACATTTCTAGGAGTCATTATGCCAAAAAAATTATTGAATCAAGGTTAAAGGTAACCTGATTTCCCATTTTATTTTTCCAATTTTTTGGGTTCTGTTTTGTCGATTATTGTTATTTGGTTAGAACGTTTTTCCCTGTTTGGCAGATTTTTGCAAGATTTTTTTTTTTCTTTTCGCTTGCCCTTTAAATTTGAAATCATTTAATTCTAACATAAAAAGTGCTTCCAAATTATGCATCAAGTTCGTTTCTTCATACCTTTTTCTTATTTACTTAATTTTCTGTTTTATTTCAGATTGTGAGAGTTTAAATTTTCTTTATTTAGGTTATGGTTTTCTCATTGCTGGAGGATTTGTTTTAGTTTCTTTATGCCATCTTTTTCCATTCAATTTTAATTTTTGTCATAGGATAGTCAAAGCATCTGTGGACGACTAAATTTCTCGGTTCGAAATAAGTCAAACAAGTAAAATAGTGTCACAAATGTGAATTTGTATTGATGAATGTGTGGTACAATTCTCTGTAATTACAAAAGAGTTATCCTCTGATTCGATCTCCTTAAAAGATTTGTTAATTTGATTTGTGGTAATGTGATTTTGACTTGAACACAAAGTATCCTTCAATTTGGTTGAAGGATGGATTGAAGATTGTTGAAACAGAATTACAATGAATCTCTGGCTATGAGCTTGTTAGAAATCCCTTGTTCTTCACGTTCTTCGTGTTCTTCGTGTGTTCTTCGTGTTCTTGATGTGTTCTTCGTCTTCGAAGGTTTGTGGTGGAAGTTCTTCGGTGCTTTAGAGGCTTGAATCCGTAGAGCTTCACTGATTTGTGGTTTGTGAGGTTTCTGGAGGCTTTTGAGCTTGATTCCAGTGAACTTTGAGATGATTTGGATGATTCCTCTTCGAATGTTCTTTGTATTCGAAGGTTTGTGATGGAAGTTCTTCGGGGCTTTAGAGGCTTGAATCCTTAGAGCTTCACTGATTTATGATTTGTTGAGGTTTCTGGAGGCTTTTGAGCTTGATTCCAGTGAACTTTGAGATTTAGGAATATGATTTGGATAATTCCTCTTCGAATGTTCTTTGTATTCGAAGTTGAAGTTCTTGAAGTTCTTCGGGGCTTTAGAGGCTTGATCCGTAGAGCTTCACTGATTTGTGATTTGTTGATGTTTCTGGAGGCTTTTGAGCTTGATTCTAGTGAACTTTGAGATTTAGGAATATGATTTGGATAATTCCTCTTCGAATGTTCTTTGTATTCGAAGTTGAAGTTCTTGAAGTTCTTCGGGGCTTTAGAGGCTTGATCCGTAGAGCTTCACTGATTTGTGATTTGTTGATGTTTCTGGAGGCTTTTGAGCTTGATTCCAGTGAACTTTTGGATCTAGGTGGATGATTTGGATAATTTCTCTTCGAATGTTCTTCGTATTCGAAGTTGAAGTTCTTGAAGTTCTTGGAGGCTTTAGAGCTTGATTCCGGTAGAGCTTCTGGACTTCTGAGTGCTTCCAAAGGTCTGGTCCCTTCTCCAAATCTCTAGCTCTCTCTGGATCTCTAGCCCCTCTTCCAAATGCTTTAGGAAGGCTTCTATTTATAGGGGTTTAGGGGTAGGTAAGTGACATGTGGCGGAGCTTGATTGGTGACACGTGGCAGCGCTTGATTGGTCCGCTTATGTCATCGCTTACACGTGCGAGGCTGATTATGTCATCGCTTACACGTGCGAAGCTGATTATGTCATCGCTTACACGTGCGATGATGCATGATTGGTTTTTGCATGACACTTGGCGAATTTCTGTTGGTTTCTGAATAGTGATAGCAAAACCTAGCAGCAATATGTGGCGCTTTGTAATTGGCTGCATTTTGTGGACTTGGTAGTGTGACGTGTCAGCTTGTGATAGGTCGAGAATTTTCCATGTCTACAGCATCCTAAGACTCTTATATCAACATGAATTGCAAGTGCTATAATATATGCGATTTCAATTTTGAATCCAGCTATAATTCTTTCTTATTGTTGGTTGCTAAAATTCAGTTATAGAGATAGGGTTTTTTAGGTAGATTCTTGCTTACATCTCTCATTGTTGATATCATTTTTTTTCCCATCTTTTCATTTGCCTCTTTGTTAGATTGTCACTCTATTCAAGTCTCAATTGGTAACCAAAGTACCATGTTGTATTCGAAGATGCCTCAATTTGTACTTGGCAAGTAAACTGAAATCTTTATTCATTAAAGAAGCGGTTTTTTTCCTTTTTTACTTGGCAAGTAAATTGAAATCTTGACTGTTTCTGAAGTTTTCACTGTGGCATGCCACTTATTACTTACCACGCATTGGATATGTACTCTCACTTTTGCCGATTGGTATAGCTTTAGTGTTATCTCATGGAGTTGGTGCAACACAGGAGCTATGATCCAAGCTGATGCAAGAATAGTAGTGATGCTAGCTGCTGTAATTTAATAAGAGCATAGCTAATGTATGGTCTGTTAGTGTAGGTCTATTAGCTCATATATGAGCATAGATAATGTATGATCTGTTAGTGTAGGTCTGTTAGCTAATGTATGCGCATAGCTAATGTTTTAAAAGTGTATCTCGAAATATGAAGTTGTATTTCTATTGTACAATTTTATTATAATTTCCCTTGACAGTTGATTTGCTGTTATCTTTAACAGCATGATCTAATAACTTTCTTTTTGGGGACTTGAATTTGAAGCAAAGAAAAAGAAAGAGAATGTGTAATACGACTGTTAGAGAGAATAAGAAGGAAAAACGTATTTTATTTTAATGGTAGATAAATGCAAAAAATGTATTTTGTTGTTCCAACTTTATGGTTGTTGGTGGGTGAATTTCCTTTAATAAAACAATGAATGTAATTGCTATTAAGTTGACAGAAATTGCATGTAATTCATTTTGTAGATCATGTTTGGTTGGAGGACACCTCTTATTCTTTGAGTTTAACACTGTAGAATACATTCAAAGTTTGTGTGTGCAGCAGCCAATGTGGCATGACCACAAAGCTGAAGCTACAAAGGGGTATCAAAGATTTGATTGATTTATAGATAATTATTTTAAAGCAAATATGTGTGTGTTACAATGAGAGAATACTATGCATATCGATTGTGTTCGTAACTAGATTTCAACATGCATACTTTAGAATGTATAGTATTAATAATTTTTTTGTAAATGGAATTATGGAATTTTTTGGATTAGTTACTGCATTTTAAAATAATAAACAAATAGATTGATAACTAATGTATCTTACACATTTTGCAACCAATTTTTTTCTTTACAAATTGATTTTATTAACCAAATTTCTCTTCTACTTATTTCATACTTCAATAACTATATTCTCTCGAACCCACAGCATTATCAATTAACATTTTCTCTAGATCATGTGCTGATGCTAAGTTATGTCTGTCTTTTAGAAGAAGGCCTACACATTAACATCATTATTTGAACAACTAACCATCCACCCCCTTCCCTATTTTACCATCACATTAAATATAATATATTAAGTTGATTGTTTTCTAATTCATAAAATGATCTCGCGCATTGCGCGGGTTAAACACTAGTATATAATAATAGATGAAGTTGAGAGAAACTCAAATTAGAATTCCAAATTAGAGTTCCAATTTTGCGCCATATGTCTTAAATTATTTATTCTCAAAAAGTTTTATTTCTTAATTTTAGAATCAAATGTGAGATCACATCATAAATATTCATCCAAGTGAGTTTTTAAGTACAAAAACCAAAGAGTTTTATACCTGATAATATCTTTACAAATTTTTTTAAAAAATTAACAAAATATAAAAATGATTATCAATAATATTTCAATTATATATATGGGTGAATTATATTATGCATCTTATTGTATATCTTTAAGTATATTTATGCATATGCATGAGGTTATAAGCTAGTTATTATAAAAATTAAAATAGACGAAGGCACTTAATTATTACATTTAAAAAATTCGAAGGTCCAAAATCGATCATCTTAAAATTGAGAGACCAAAACCGAACATACTTATATTTGAGTCTAAAAACACAATTTACAGTAATGATTTATAAAAATCAAAAGAGAGAGTGAGAGAATCTATTTGCTCTTATAAATGATCACTTACCACACGATCCTCGGTCTTTGATAGGAGTCACAGCACCCTTCTGTCTGCCGTCTATCGAGGGTGGCACATCGTCACATTCCCATATCTAAAAGATGTAGCTTTTAAGGAGGTGTGCAGTACTTCAGAGGATTGCATATTTTAGCCATTAAGCATAGCACGATACTCCTCACTGGTTAGGTCTGCTAATTTGTTTACATTCAATGTGTATTTTTGGTCCAAGCCTTTGTTAAAAGCTTCTATCCATTCCACATTTTTCTTGAATATCATATAGCGTCTCTCTTTTTCATCCATGTCTTTGTAAATGCGTCCATGTTGAGCCATCCATTTCTCATGCTTTGTCAACATGTTTTGCTCATCAAGGGGGCGGCATAACACTTGTGAGGTACCAATGGCCAACATTAAGAGAGAGGCCAAGCAGAGGAAATAACTTTGGCTTGCATAAGCCATGGTACCAAAGTGATATCTTAGTGAGTATAGAGGTGGATCGATCTTTCAATGCACAACAATTCCAAAATGGCCATGAGATTTATAGGCAATGATTAATGTTGTTGATAAGGGTTAATTTGAGAGACAATAGTCTTGTTCACATAAAACTGTCGGGCTCAAGGAACCCATCAGCTTTACTATACAGAGGACGACGACTCTGCCCCTAAACCGACAGCTCTCAGTTGGACGACCAGACCACTTGGCAGGGGCAGAGGGAGGGGGGGGGGGGGGGGGGGGGGCGGGCGAGGGGGGGGCACCTGCCCCCCCTGAACTTTCAAATGTTTTGACCCCCCCCCCCCCCCCCTCCCCTAAACTTTCAAATGTTTTGACCCCCCCCTCTCCTACACAAAAGACAAAAAAAAAAAAAAAAAAAAATTCTAATTAAATGAATTCACGTTACCTTTTTCAATTTTTCTAGTAATAGTAGACTTCTACTCCTAATACAATTCTATATATAAAATTAATAGATCCCACTTAGTAAACTTGATAGACTAGATAAAACCACCTGTAGAATTTTTTTTATGAGTCAAGTTTTTTTCTTGGATAGCCAACTTGAGATATACATCCATAACATGCAATCCATTGAAGAGTTTTCAGCAGTTAAAAGAATTAGATAGCTTACTAAAAAGATGATAGAAATGAAAAAGAATGTTTCATATCCATTGGTTTACTCATTAGTGACTTTGGTATTGATCTTACTAGTTACAATAGCTACTGTTGAAAGAGCTTTTTAAGTAATGAACATAATTAAAAATCAATTACGCAATCAAATAGGAGATCAATGATGAATGATTGCTTAGTCACATATATTAAGAAAGATATATTCAAGACTATTGAGTGTGAATAAATCATGCAGTGGTTTTAAAATATAAAAAATTGCCAAGGGCAATTGAGTAAAATAAGCTAGATGTAAAAAAATAAATTTAAGTTTACATTTTATGTTAGATTCTGTATAACAATTACGTTATCATATAGTTGTTTACTTATTTTGTTATTAATATCGATTAATTTTTTTTAGATTAAGTTTTTACTTCCAATCTTGTCTTTTAATCTTGCCCCCCCTGATCTAAATTCCTGGCTCCACCACTGCCACTTGGACATAATAGAAAGCTGACGAAAGGAAGCTGACGGGAGTGAAAAAGCTCTTGACGGATCTAGCATGGCTATTTGCTTGGGTTTCACGAATAGATATATAAGGAAACAACTTATGCCCCACAGTTAACCCTAATCAAATGAGTCCCTATAAGGAAAAGATCACGTGAAATACGCGCATTAACAAGGATCTTACCCACAAGGAAAGACCCTCTTTGCCAAGAAACTAATGTCAACTCTCCACAACTATAAAAATCCCAAAGCCTTCACAAACTAAGGCACGCATAATTTCTCCCAGTTTTAGCATTCTAGAGTTGTGAAAGTTCTTTAACTTGACTTTCAGAGGGTATTTAGCCGGTATCACACTGGTACTCTCTTAAGGTCTTCTTTTCTGTGTTCCGCAGATGTTGTCTCGAGCACGTGAGGACTGTGTAACTTATTGACAATTTTTGACATTATCAGTTGTAACACTAATGTGTCATTTTCTTGAAAATGCTGGAGAGAGACCTGCCATATACTACGTGCCTTGGAGGATTTTCTGGCTTAGAAAACCTCGAATATTTGAAAATTGCAATTCAGTATGTCAAAAGAAGTCCCCTACTTAGCGTGTAAGCTGTTGCTATTACTTCCTAATGATCAAACGGCTAAGTAAATGACATATCCTATAAAAAATATCATGTTTTTTGATAATTGATATTGTGCTTTTGGTTGGATCATTTATATTGGTTTATAATATTCATTCATTGGTGTGAACAGATTTTCTACTATGGTGACTAGGTTCAAAGGTACACATGATAAATACTACAGTACTAAATATTTTCATTTTCATGTGTGTTTATAAGTTATACATTGTGTACTTTTTAGACAATGTTATATCATTCAATATTTTTGTCAAATCTTTTATTGGATTGGATGATTTTCCAATTCATTAATTTTTTGTTAAATATTATTGGAGATTAAAAACTGTTTCATTTCAAAATGTTAAGAGTTTTCTTAAACTTTAAATTTTTTTTTTTTTAAAAAAATATAAGTTTCCAATTGGATTATAAATAACATCCTATTAACGTGAAATTTGACATGCATAATTATGTGTTTAGAAAATATTTAATACAACTACTATTGGGTAGACAAAAATGTTGACTCAATAAAAGATTAGTAAGTTATTTAACATTATTTAGAATTACACAAAGTATTCTACTCTATATGTATATATCATATATTCTTTAGGGATAAATAATATAATAAATAATTGTCATCCATTGAAAAGAAGGAATCTAAGAAAAGGAAGCTATAATATTGTAGCACGGTAAGTAATCTTTGATAGAGAAATGATGAAATATAATTTTAATTATCACAACCAATGATGGATTTTTTTTTTTTTTTTTTTTGAGGAACAAGACAATGCATTAAAAAAATTAAAAAATACCGGCTAAATTAGCTTGGGGTACAGGAAAAAATTGGGGTGGAACATCCTCTATCCAAATTAAAAACCTAGCACATTAATAGCATATCAAGTAAGACAATGAGTTACCTTATTGCATTTTCTCTTAACATGAGAGTAATGCAATTGAGTAAAACAAAATAGACCTATATCGAACATCATCCAAAGGCAAACCACCAAGAAACAGATCAACACAACTATTTTTCAGAGCTTGAATCAACGTCAAAGAATCACCTTCCAAAACAGCATGTTTGATTCCTAATTTAGCAGCAAACTCCAAAGCCCGTGCAGCAGCTAAGGCCTCGAAAAAGGAAAAAAAAAAAAATGATCCATCGAGCATTGTGGACCAGACCATTAACTTGCTGTTGAATTAATTATCAAGGCCAACAATCTAATTAGGGATCATAAAAATTTGAAACATCTTCGAGAGGAAAACCATAAGCAAGGTCAACGAACCCTCCAAGTTTAATCTCATTTCATTTGATTGGTTATTGCGAAAAGGCATTTAATAGGATGTCAGTAATGTTTGGAATTCTGTTACACTCATTTTTCTGGGATAATTGAATGTTTGCACGGGCATACTCTCTCCGGCGTTAGAATAGAATCTAAATTAGTATTCTTTTGTAGAGTACTAGAACAAGAAGCACCAGTGGTCTAGTGGTAGAATAGTACCCTGCCACGGTACAGACCCGGGTTCGATTCCCGGCTGGTGCAGTTGGCGTTTGCGGGGATAGCTCAGTTGGGAGAGCGTCAGACTGAAGATCTGAAGGTCGCGTGTTCGATCCACGCTCACCGCAACTTCCTTATTTATCTTTTTCTTTTTCTTCTTCTTCTTCTACTTTCACTTTCAAAGTGGGCTTTACAAAGTTCAATTCATTCATTTCCGCCCAATGGGTTGGGCTCAATTTCTCTCTCAAACCATTGGACTTTCCAGAGATCCAAATCTAATAATTGTCTTTTGCCTTTTAGTTATAACTTATAAGGCCTACGTACTGATTCAACACACCTCAATTTTTCACTACAGCAACAAGACAAACCATACAATATATAATTAAGTGTTCAATCATTTTGTCACTTCCTTTAATGAGCTCACCTAAAGCCATCGGTGCTAGCATAATTTTTACAGTTTGTGCCAATTAATTTGGCATAAAGGTAATGACATCAGTAAAAGAAGCATGGGATAGTATGTTGGCGAATGTTGAAAAAAAAAAAAAATCCACTTTGAGATATTCAAAGCAAAGGTAGTTAAAGTTAGTGTATTTTTATGCAATGGCATTTGCTTGTGTGAGAGGTTGTTTATTGATAAATAAAGTTCTCTTGGGGATAAAACAATTCCAAACCATTCATTCTAGGAATGAGGTTGTTTGTTTTACACCCTAGGTTGTCAAAATCGGGATTCTACATAGGACCGTGGGAGGTAGGTAGGTAGGATTGTGGATCGTAGGATCAGATCGTGAATCGTAAGATCTTACCTATTTTCAGATTTTAAGCAAAAAATTTATTGATAGTGACTTTGTATGTTATATAATCACTTAATATATGAATCCATCCATTAAAAAAAAAGAAACAATTGCATCATAAAATGTAATTTGCACGCACTATATCGTTCTTATGTCATTCTAACGAAACAAAATATATTTAACTTTTAACATAATGTATTTAAAAAGTTTAATACATGTTTAATTAGCAACTAAGTACCAAAATATTATCAACACATATGGAAAATGTTTTCCAAATTCTAAGTTGCAAATCCAAAATAAGTTAGGCTAGTTACTAGAAAGCTTAAAGGTAGCGATGGCTCACGGCAACATCATTGAGAGGGCTGAGAGGTGCTGGGTTTTTGACAGAGGACTGAGGAGGTGCGGGATTGAGGTGCTGGAGCTGAATGTTTCTAAATATTTTAGGATTTTTTTTTTTTAAATGTTAAACTTAAGAAAGCTTAAAGGCAGCGATGGCTCACCATTGAGAGGGATGAGAGGTGTTGGGTTTTTGATAGAGGACTGAGGAGGCATGGGACAGAGGTGTTGGAGCTTAGTGTTTCTCAATATTTTAGGTTTTGTTTTTGAAAATGTTAAACTTAAGTACTATAGGTTTTTTTTTTGAGATTTTATGTTGACATAGGGATAAATTTGGGACTTAAATTCATTATTGGGACCCGTTGGGCTTGTGGGTTTTGGTGGATTATCTTACCCAAATGAATCCCACTTTTTTAAAAAAAAAATAAAAATCAAGCTAGATGGTAGGATTGGTAGGATCCCATACGATCCTACACGATCCTATCATTTTTGCAATCTTGCTACGATTTTAAACTTTTTGGTGAGGTGAGATCGTAAAATCGTTCGATTTTACGATCCGGATCACGATTTTGACAACTATGTTTACACCCCATAAACGTGGCTAAAGCATTCGTGACTCGTGAGGTATGTGATTGTAAAGGTCAAGAAACTCATTCTATATTCAAAGCATTGACATTCAACTTGTAAGAGCATTCACACTAGGACAACCAAATGCCATATGTTGGCAAATTTTACCATTAAAACACAAAAACCAAGCTCCATCCGAACTGCTAATTGTAATTTTTTTTTAGAATACTGCTACAGTACCATCTTATATGTAAGATGGTACTGCAGTAGCTTGTATTTAGTTTTTACTAATTTCCTTCTCTCTCCTCTAGCTGTCTCCCACTTCTCCGTCTCCTACATCTTTCTCTCATTTCTCTGCCTCTTCATCACTCTCTCTTCAATCTTCAGGCTTCATCACTTCATCATTTCACCACTTCTTAATCTTCGCCGACCCATCTTCAGTCTTTGCCGACCCACCACCGCATGCAAGCCTTTCTCTCATTCTTTCTCTCCATAGCTCATCTCAGACTAAGCGGGTTTGTTCATGGGTTTTAGGCGTGGTTGGGGTTTGTAGGATTCTCTGGGTGACATCGGCGTGATCAAGGATTTGGTAGTTGTTGTGGCGGCGAGATTGGTGTGGTTGTAGGTTTGCAAATTGGATTTGGTTATGGGTGGTGATGGGTTTACTAATCGGTTTTGGCCGTGGGTTTAGGGCTTAGTTTCGGCGGTGGATTGTGGCAGCATTGGTGTGGTGGGCCATGGGTTGTGGTGGCACGGTGGGTCTGGGGCTAAGTTTGGTGGGTTTGCTTGGTGGGTCAGGTGGATCGGTGTGTGTTGTTGATGGTGGATCAGTGGGTTTTTTTTGGGTTTTTGATAAACTGTGTTGATGGTGGATCAATGAGGTTTTTTTTTTTTTTGATAAACTATGCTAGGGTTTTGGGTCTTCATAGTGGTGATGGAGGTGATGAGAGAGAGAGAGAGAGAGAGAGAGAGAGATACATTTTATTGTGTAAATATTTTATTTTAATGTATTGCATAAGAAAATAAAAGTTGGGATGTTAGGTGGGTTGGAAAATAGTATGGTATAAATGATAAAGTGGATTTTGACATGGTAAAATATAATTTTTTGTAAATTCCAGATGCTAATGCTCTAAGTCATTCATTTTGCACCACTTCCACATTTTGAAGATTCTCATGGCTCAATGATTAGTAAGGCGTTTCATATTGCAAATGCCATGGCCAGCTTAGCTTTTTTAGAAAGTATAGAACAGATTGATATATGGGTAATTCTTTTGGAAAAACCGAAAAATAATGTTTTTTTTTAATAGGAAATGTTAACGAATGTTTTAAGGGCATTGGTTTAGTTAGGAACTATTTTTTTAAAAATTTTATAGAAAATTGATAAAACAATTAAGGCTATGTTTGGTAATCGTTTTTTTCCTCAGTTTTCTATTTTCAAAAAATAGAAAACTTGTTTGGTAACTTATCTTAGGCAAAAATCAAAAACTATTTTCCATTTCCATATTGTGAAGGAAACTGAAAATAGGACTTAACTTGTTTTTATTTTTTAGTTTTCACTCTCCTTAGAAAACATGCTAAAACACACTATTACATGGCCTATTAATGAACCAGCACACTGGTTCGATCCACATGACTGACAAAAACTTTTCCCGTGCTTCCACTTTTTTTTCACTCAATATTTAGTGCCTAAATCGTATCTGATGAACCCGTTATATCTTCCTTTGCGCCTCCCCTTCCTCCATCTTCCTCACAGAGAAAACCTTGATTGAGAGAACCACTTGTAAGGTAAGTGGTTGGTCTTCGCCAGATTGTCCTTCATGACTGCTTTTTGTTTTTCATTAGATTCTACTACTCCTTTTCTATCCATTATCTCACTCTACGTTTATTTTTTTTTTATTTTTTATTTTTTTTTGTGCATGATGTAGCAGGTATGTGCTGGTCTTTTAGATTTGGAGAAGTATTTCATAATTTTAGGGACCCAGATATGGGTCTTTTCCTTTTTTCTTTGTTTATGGATTATTACAAAATTGCTAGAGCATTGGTATGTATTTTATGTAATGTAATCTGCTGTGCCTCTATTTTCTAGAGCATGTTAGCTTGTGCATATAGCACAGTTTGTTACTAGGGCCCTTGCTGATTTCTGATGTTATTATAGAGCAGCGCACAAGCTGTTTGATGTAATGCTTCTTTGTAATTTTTATTAACAAGTGGGTTTCTCTATGGGTGTGAATCTGTGTATGTGCATGGAATTTGGGACCTCTGAGTTTATTCAAAATGGGTATTTTTTGTGTGTGTTTGGTTTAGGATTTTGGGGTTTCGGGTTTGCTTTGGCCGTGTTGGTACTCTTGTGGGCTTTATGGTGTAGCCGTGTGTGTCTTGTGTTTAGGTATGTGAATGACAATGGGTTTTTGTGTTAAAAAAATGCATGCTTGTGTGAATAAACAATAAATATGATATGTATGTGTGTTCAAATATAGATATTTGAGCATGTAGAGGCTAGGAAGCATTGCACAGATTCAAAGTAAAATGTTATGGAAAAGGTTGAGTGTTACCTCCCCTATTTTCTTGTTCATTACCCTTTGTTTCTTTAGCTATCTAATATGCTCTATTTCTGTGCTCTATCAATAGCTAAAAAGGGAACAAACTTTTGGTTAGACTTTGAACTAAAATTAGAAAAGAAAGAAAAATGAGAGTAAGAATAGAGTGAGAAAAAATTATTGGGTGGTCTCTGCAATGCTCTATCCTCTTCTCTCTTTTTTTAGGTTGAAGTTGTTGCCTTGATGTTGCTTGGGATTGTCTTTGCTTGTTGGTTATTTTTGCTTGTTGAAATTTCTTGTGACAGTTGTTTGTTGTTGTTATTGGCTACTATTGAGAATAGCTGTTTAGGGTCTCATATATATGAGCAATGTAGGATTTTTCTGTAGCTTTGGGTTTGTGAAAGAAAGGAGATTGCTTTTAGTGTTTGTTGTTGTGGTTTTGGGTTCTGTTTTTGGAGTTATGGAGGGTTTGTCTGGTTGTGGTGGAAGGTTGTTGCTGTTTTGTGTTTGTAGTTGCTATTGTTGTTGGCTCTTGTTGAGAATGGTTTGAAATTAACAGTATATATGGTTTGAATTTAAAAGATTTTGCTTTAAAAAAAAAAAAAATCAAGATCCCAATCTGTTGTTGTTGAGTGTCAATTGTTAATGTGAGGTTAATGGTTATAATCAAATGAGTATTTCTGTGTTTCATATGAATTTGTCCAATTATAAGTTATTGTTGTGTTTCAATTGTTAAGGTTATACACATGTTATTATAGAGTAGCACACAAGATGTAATGCTTCTTTGTAATTTTTATTGACAAGTTATAAAAATTTCTATCTTTTTAAGGTCAAAAATAAAGAAAAGAAAATAAGTTCCTATCAATATATATAGAATGAAAAATGATGTCCATGAGAAGCTATTCCTTAGTTGTATTTGATGGTTGTGTTTATAAAGGTTGTTTCTTAGTTGTTTCCATGTTTCATTGTATTATAATAGATGAAAGGAAACAATTCAATTAATGAAGATAACCTTTGGACACCACAACTTGAGAAACTATTTATTGACATAATGCTAAAAGAGATCAATAAGGGCAATATGGCAGATGGGCAATTCAGTTCCGATACTTGGAAGAAAATGTTAACTACATTGAATGAATTAGGTAAATGGAGTTTTACAATGATTCAATTCATAGGGACGTTTAATAGAATGCATTTACTACACCATGAGTTTTCTACTCTCATAAATTAAATTGGTTTTGGTTGGGATGCTGAAACCAACATGTTTATGCACTTGAGGAGTCATGGCAAAATTATTGTCGGGTAAATATCTTTGAATACAATATAGTGTTTTATTTTGACACATTATCCCCCATCATTTTTTTTCTTAGTAGATGTCTTTATATGTTTAGGCACATCCTAAAGCAAAGACGAACCAAAGGACTTTCAAATTATAATTTGCTTGGACTTATATTTAATAAGTTTATAGCTACTGGGGTCCTACACTGTGCATCCACCCAAGACCCTCCTAATTCAAATGAAGAGAATGCATTGGAAGAACGACTCATTCATGGGGGAGTTCATGTTAATTTAGAAAGTACTACCCAAGACCTTGTCATGGCAATCCTTGAGTCTGACATTACAATCCGATTGAGCAAACGTCCTAGTGATAGTTGTGATGAGCGTCCTAGTAAGAGTAAGCAAGAGTTAATAAGCTCCTAAATGAATGATGCCTTACAATCAATGGTTGAGGCCACTAAGGCTAGGATAGAGGCATCTAAAGCAAAGGTTGAGAGGCATAAGAGGTATACCATTGATGAAGTTAGTAGCAGTACTGCACCTACAAATGACTTCTTTTTAGGCAAGTGCATTAATATCTTTGAGACCACGGAAGAAGTCAATGATGAAATATTTATGAAAGTTGTTGAGAAGTTCAAGTAGGATCCTGATAATAGAGAGATCTTTGTTAACATGAGTTTCGCCAGGAGGATGGTTTGGTTGGGTAGGCTATAGGGGATTATGTCAAAACAATAATTTCCTATTAGATTATGTTTATTTTAATGTCTTTGAACCATGATTTGGTACTATTCTATTGTTATTTAATGTTGTTAAATGATGGTTTATTATTATTTTATGGTAATCCTTTTTTTTTTTTTTTTTAATGTTGATTATGTTTTATTTATGTTAATAAAAAGCACTATTTGAGAACAAATTTGCTATTTAATTCTTTAGGATGAATGTTGAACCAAATTATTATAGCAGTTCACCCTCTTCAAATGAGGAAGAGGAGGATGATATGTTCTTCCTACTAATGTTTGTTGAGAATAAAAACAACTATATTCCTAAGGAGCCTCAATGTATCTCTATGTTGACCGGTAATGCATTTATAAAAGAGATATTGAATGGCAATCCTTGAACATGTTATGAGTTATTCCGCATGGATAGGCCAACATTTACAAGTCTCTGTAACTATTTGAGAACATATAAATTCTTAACAAACTCACGCTGGATCAAAATGGAGGAGGCAGTTACTATGTTCCTATTAATAGTGGGACATAATGTGAGGATAAGGCTAATAGTAGATCGTTTTCAACACTCAACCGAGACAGTGAATAGGCAATTTACAGAAACTGTAAGAGCAATATGCCGCTTGGGAAAATTCATTATACGTCCTTCTCAAAGCAATGAACTGCATCCACAAATTGCTAACAATGCCAAGTTCTTTCCATATTTCAAGGTAATCCCAAAATACTGTTCATTTTATCATACAAATATTATTTGCTTGCATATGTTAATACTTGTGTTTATATTTTTTCTTGAAATGTATAGGCACAATTAATGGAACATATATCAGTGCATGGGCTCTAGCATCAAAGCAAGTCAGCTATAGGAATAGAAAGGCCACAATTGCCCATAATATAATGTGTGCATGTGATTTTGATATGAAGTTTATGTTTGTTTACATGGGTTGGGAGGGTACAGCTAATGACTCACGAGTATTCTTAGATGCACTTCAAAGGCCAGAAAATAATTTCCCATGGCCTCCATCTGGTAAGATATATTGTTGCTTCACTTACATATTTACAATTTTCAAGTTTAATTCGTTCACCATGTCATACTTCTCTCTATCTTATTATTTTTTTTGTTAGGTGGCTATTATTTAGTGGATTCTAGTTATCTATGTTGTATGTTTTTAGACCCTTTAAAACACAAGTTGTTTAACCTAGTTATTTAGCCAAATGATTACTTAGGTAAATTATTCAAATCTAGGTTATAACAAAACAATCATATCATGTAAAGCAGTGTGAAAATATAAAGAACACACGATATGATAACCCAGGAAAACCAAACCAGTAAAAAAAATTTGGTGAGGATTTAACCTAATTATCCTCAAGGTAAAACAGATCCACTATGAAAGAATTGAAGTTTTACAGTAGCGACTTAGACCACTAACATCCTATTACTACCTCGAGTAGAATGTTAAGATTAGTGCCTTTAAATCCTATTGTATAATGCTATATATGATATTAAGTTTGACATTGTGTATGACATTATGTATGACTTAATATTGTGTTTAATGAATTTGTTTTATTATTATCTGAAATAATGATAACATGAATATTCAGACATTATCATTTAGTCCATGAGATGCATAGTATGTGATTTATGTGAAAAGTCACAGAAGATATAAATCATAAGTTCTTTGTAAACTCAGAATTATAGTTTGTAGTTGGCGATGAAATTGGGTATTTCTTCTGCGAAGACTATAACATATCAACCACGATGATTTGTCTTGATCATGGAAGTTGAGACTTCTGGTTGATGTGTTAATATGTTTTAAGAGTTAAGACATATTAAACTAGACTGTTGTAAGATTTATTATTTTTCTAAGGACTGTCATATGAATAATAAATCTCACGACTTGTATTTGCATGAACTTTTAATCCTGAGAGAATAATGGACCTGATCATGAGGTGTAGGTTGCTTTAATATATCAGGAGTGAAATCTATAGTAATGGTCAAAAGCTTAGTATATTAGGCAGTCACATTTAGTATTGATGGAACATGTATTTTCAAGATGGAATTCATAGTCTCTTAACGAAGATATAAAGTATTCCCTTGAAATAAGTTTAATGAGTTTGTTATTCAGAGAGTTAGGCCTAACCACTTTAGTAAGACTAAAGTATATATTTATGGAATTGGATTTTATAAATATATAATGAATAACATTAAACGATTAAACTGGGTACTCAAGGATTAAGATGTAGTAATTTACAAAGTGGCAGTCTACATTAATGACTTTGTATTACTACGAATATTTTATGAAGAAGTTGCATGTATAATAAAGTCTTAGGATATAATTTATAAATAATGCCTAGAGTGCAACTATATTTATATAGTGGTATTAAATATAGTTAATGGTAACTTTGGCCTTGTTAAGAGTTGACAGAAAAGCACAAAGCTCATTGGAGTTAGTGTCTTATTGGTCCTTTTTGGTCCCACTCCAAGCCACACACTTAAGCCCAATTGGAAAGGCCCAAAAGGCTAGCCCAATTAGATAATTGGTTAGTTACAAAGGGAAAAATGTACAGAATTTTGAGAGTGAGAAAAACAACATTGTAATGGTGTAGAAGTGAGTGTATGTCACTATCTAACCATCCCTTTGTAACCAATTGAGAGTCCATACTTCTTGGGCGTTAGTGGAATTGGAGTGAAGATTAAAATTATTTCTAAGTGCTTCAATATTTGGTTTTGAAATTCACCGCTTCAAGGTACGCTCTCTTGTTCTCAAATTCTAAAATTTACTTAACGCATGTTGTCAATTTTGAACGATGTAGATCCGTTATTTTTCCGCTACGTTCACATTTATTTCCATCAAATGGTATCAAAGCGGTCATCAATTTTGAATTGTATGACATGTTTTGTGAATTTTAGAATTAGAGATGATAGTTTCATATTGTTAGAAGATTATGTTTTTATTTTCTGCATATTGTTGAAACTATGATTTGATAAAAACTGAAATTGATGTTATGATGTTTTTTAAATTTAAATTTAAGTACGTTAAATTTAATTTTAAGGCTATAGCATCAATAGAATTCAGTTCTGACATCAATCACTCTCTGTAATGTTCATATGTTGAATGTTTGTTCATGAAAAAAGAAGAAAACTGCCTTAGAAAAATTTCTAGAAATTTGAGTTTCGCAATTTTCGATCGATCAAAAATCACTTTCGATCGATCGAAAATCACTTTCGATCGATCAAGTGAAATAGTGATTTGACTTTTTAAATAGATTGATTTTCGATTGTTAGTCGATCGATCGAATTTGTTTTTCGATCGATCGAGAGGCGATCGAGTATCAATCGAAGGAGTCAGGTGATCAAGTTTGAATTTCTTAATTTTTTCGATCGATCAAGGGGCACTATCGATCGATCGAAAGAAAGAATATCAAAATTTTTTCTAAGTGTTTTCACATGTAGAAATAGCAAGGCTATGTATAATTAGATTATGCATGTTTCAAAATTAAAAACCTTTATTTTAAAACATCTAGTGGGAGAGGTATACAAGGCTTGCATCTCATAGCCTCCATTGTCGGTTTAAAGTAGTGTGATTAAGCACCTTGCCTTGGCGTACATGCCTTGCTCCCTTCGGAGGGTGTTTGATTCATGGTACTACAGGTTAAACTTCTTAAAGATAGATGAAATGTGTTTTTACATTGAGAACGACCACGCTTCCATGGAGTTACTTGGTTATTCACATTGATTCTAGGAAATAGTGTACACTAGACTAAGTGTAATGTTAACCTCCCTTCGGAGCTATGTCATTATTACTTAGAGGTTGAAGGGAAAACGACAAATTATTTTTGTTTGGTAAGAGTTATCATGATAGCGTTAATAATGAGAATGTTTCTCGCCTAATCATAGTGATTGGTATGACCTCTTCCGAGGAATATTAATTGCGGGAATGGGTTGTTGTTGTATATATTATATTATGGTTTTATTAAGGTTCCATACTATATGTTTATATGCTAAATAGATAATGTCCAGTTTATTGATTATATTCATGTTTATTGTTTTCAGATTTAGTACATTCATCATTTAGCCCACTTGTTACTATTCATAATCAAAACAAACTGACTGGATCCAACTATGTTGACTGGAAAAGGAATTTGGACATTGTTCTTACTGCTGAAGAGCATAAGTATGTTCTTACTAAACCATGTCCCAGCTTTGCTTCATTAGATGCTCCTCCTGAGGAAAAACAACGATATGATCATTGGTAGAAATCTAATGAGATAGCCAAGTGCTACATCCTAGCATCTATCTCAAATGTTCTACAGCATTAAATGCAGGATGTAGAACTAGTTTCAGACATCATGCTAAGTCTGAAGGAGATGTTTGGTGAGCAAGGCCTTTCTGCAAGGCAAGAGACCATGAGGCAAATTTATAATACTAAAATGGCTGAAGGTACTTCAGTGAGGGAGCATTGTCTTACAATGATCTCCAATCTGAATACATTGGAAGTTTTAGGTGCCGATATTGATGGAGAATCCTAAGTGGATATGATACTTTAGTCGCTACTAGAATCATTCAAGGAATTCAAACTTAACTATAATATGAACAAAAAGATTTATATCTTGTCTGAATTAATGAATGAAATGGTAGCGGTAGAAGGCATTCTTGGTACTTCCAATGTTGAAGCCAATGTTAGTGAAACTTCTACTTCTCAACCTAAGTCGAAAGGCAAGGGTAAAAAGAAGAAGAATAAGGACTTCACCAAGCAAGAAGGTAAACAAATTGCCTTAGGGGTTGCTGATAAAGGAAAGAAGATCAAAGGAAAGTATTTCCATTGTGGTGAGAAAGGACATTGGAAGAGAAATTGTCCAATATTCAAGATTGCCAAGAATAAAGGTATGATTAATACATTCCTTCTTGAAATATGTTTGGTATAGAATCCTACGAATTCTTGGTGTGTGGATTTAGGTTGTACTAATCATATCTGCAATTCCTTGTAGGGGTTCCAGGAGACTAGAAAGCTTAAAGAAGGGGAGTTGTTTCTTACTTTGGCTAATAGGAGCATGATTCTGGTTGTAGCTGTTGGTGTTTATAATTTATGTTTTAAATCTAAAGTCCTAATATTAGAAGACTGTTTGTATGTACCTAATGTTCATAGGAATTTAATTTCTGCTACTTAGGTAAACATGGATATTGTGTTATCCTGAAAGACAATGTTGTAATAAAGAATGAGAAAGTGTTTATATGTTCTGGCAATATTGTGGATGATCTTTATATTTTAACTCCTGATAAGCATGAATTATATAATTCTGAATTAGATAATAACTCTCATGTAAAATTATTAAAGAGAAAGTTTCCTTCTACTAGTGATGCATATTTTTGGCACTTGCGTTTGGGTCATATTAATTCAAATAGAATTCAAAGATTGAACAAAGATGGACTCTTAGAACCCATGGACTTTGATAAATTTCCAGTTTGTGAATCTTGTTTGGAAGGTAAAATGACTAAACAACCTTTTAATGCAAAAGGTAGAAGAGCTCAAGATTTGAGCTAGTGCATTCTGATGTATGTGGCCCTATGTCAATCCAAACAAAAGGAGGTTATGAGTATTTCATCACTTTTACCGATGATTACTCAAGATATGGTTATGTGTACCTAATGAGACGGAAGTCTGAAACCTTTGAAAGGTTCAAAGAGTCTAAGGCTGAAGTAGAGAATCAATTGGGTAAACGCATAAAAGCCATTCGATCTGATTGTGGTGGTGAATACCTTCTTGGGGATTTCAAGGATTACTTAACTCAAAATGGGATTGTATCCTAATTGGCTGCACCTGGAACTCCCCAACAGAATGCTGTAGCAGAAAGAAGGAATAGGACTCTTTTAGAAATGGTTAGGTCCATGATGAGTTACTCAACTTTACAAATATCTTTTTGGGGTTATGCCTTAAATACAGCAATATATCTTTTGAATTTAGTCCCATCAAAAGCTGTTCCCAAAACACCCATGGAATTGTGGAGTGGGCGTAAGCCTAGTATGAAATATCTTCACATTTGGGGTTGTCCTGCACATGTGTTAAAAGGGAAGCCTAATAAATTGGAACCAAAATTAGAAGTGTGTTTGCTTGTAGGTTATTCAAAAGAAACTAGGGGTTATTTATTCTATAGTCGTAAAGATAACAAAGTTTTTGTTAGTACAAATGCTAAATTCTTGGAAAATGACTATATGAATAATTTTACTCCTAGAAGTAGAGTTGTGTTGGCTGAAATGAATGAACTTGTAAATGAACAACCAATGGATGAAACTAGGGATAATGTGGTTGTATTAGATACACTACAAGATACTACTCATGACATGTCTAGTACATAAGTGCCTCGTCGTAGTGAGAGAATTGTTCGGCTTCCTATAAGATTCATAAGTTTAGGAGAAACTTACGAAGCTATCTTAGAAGAGGCTAAATCGTATCCCTACACCTATGAAGAGGCAATGAATGATATAGATGCACATCATTGGGTCCATGCTATGAAATCTGAATTAGATTTCATGTATTCCAATCAAGTTTGGGATCTTGTAGAGGCACCTAACGGCATTAAACCTGTTGGTTGAAAATGGGTTTACAAGAGGAAGAGAGGGATAGATGGAAAGGTTGAAACATTTAAAGTAAAGCTAGTGGCAAAAGGGTATACACAAAAAGAAGGTATTGATTATGATGAAACTTTTTCTCCAGTAGCAATGCTTAAATCTATCAAAATTCTCTTATCCATTGCTGCTTATTATGATTATGAGATTTGGCAAATGGATGTTAAGACTGCATTTCTTAATAGCAATCTTGAAGAGGAAATCTATATGATGCAACCGGAAGGTTTCATAGCAAAGAACCAAAAGCTTATGGTATGCAAGTTGAAAATGTCCATTTATGGGCTTAAGCAAGCATCTAGGTCATGAAACATCATATTTGATCAAGCAATCAAGTCATTTAGTTTTGAGCAAAATCTTGATGAACCATGTGTGTACAAAAGACATTGTGATAAAGTAGCAATGTTCCTAGTGCTTTATGTTGATGATATTCTACTCATTGAAAATGGTGTAGGGGTAATGTCATCAGTAAGGGTTTGGTTGTCAAGCCAATTTGATATGAAGGACTTAGGTGAGGCTAACTTTATTCTAGGGATCAAGCTTTGGTGAGATCGCAAGAATAAGATGTTAGGCTTATCACAAGCTGGATATATAGATAAGGTTCTAGAACGGTTTAACATGCAAAACTTTAAGAAAAGATTACTTCCTTTCAGACATGGAGTTCTTTTGTCTGATGACTAAAGGCCTAAGACTCAAAAGGAAGAAAATATGATGAGACAAGTTCCTTATGCTTCTACAGTGGGAAGTCTCATGTATGTCATGCTTTGTACTAGACCAGATATCTGTTATTCAGTTGGCATGGTTAGTCGATATCAATTAAATCTAGGACCAAAACATTGGCAAGTTGTAAAACATATTCTCAAGTATCTACGGAGAACAAGAGATTATATCCTTGTTTACCGAAGTGAGGATTTGATACCTATTGGCTATACAGATTCAGATTTTCAATCTGATCTAGATTTTAGAAAATCCACTTCAGGATGTGTTTTCACCTTGGGAGGTGGAGCCATAATTTGGCGGAGTATTAAGCAATTTTGTATTGCAGACTCTACCATGGAAGCAGAATATATTGCTGCTTGTGAGGCAGCAAAGGAAGCTGTATGGCTCAAGAAATTCCTTTTTGACCTTGGTGTAATGACAATGGAGCAAGTTCCAATCACATTGTTTTGTGACAACAGTGGAGCAGTTGCACAATCTAAAGATCCAAGGATTCATAAGAAAGGAAAGCACATTGAGAGGAAGTACCATATCATTCGAGATATTGTTGTTCGTGGAGATGTTGTGGTAGCAAAGATTGAAAGTGCAAATAATCTAGCAGATCCATTTACTAAAGCCTTGTCTCAAAGGACTTTCGAGTCACATTTGGAAAGAATGGGAGTTAGATTAGTGCACAATAGTCTTTAGGGCAAGTGGGAGATTGTTAAGATTAGTGCCCTTAAATCCTATTGTATGATGCTATATATGATATTAAGTTTGACATTGTGTATGACATTATGTATGGCTTAATATTGTGTTTAATGAATTTGTTTTATTATTATCTGAAATAATGGTAACATGAATATTCGGACATTATCATTTAGTCCATGAGATACAGAGTATGTGATTTATGTGAAAAGTCACAGAAGATATAAATCACAAGTTTATTGTAAACTCAGAATTATAGTTCGTAGTCGGTGATGAAATTGGGCATTTCATCTGCGAAGACTATAATATATCAACCACGATGATTTATCTTGATCATGGAAGTGGAAACTTCTGGTTGATGTGTTAATATGTTTTAAGAGTTAAGACATATTGAGCTAGACCGCTGTGAGATTTATTATTTTCCTAAGGACTGTCATATGAATAATAAATCTCACGACTTGTATTTGCATGAACTCTTAATCTTGAGAGAATAATGGACCTGATCATAAGGTGTAGGTTACTTTGATATATCAGGAGTGAGATCTATAGTAATGGTCAAAACCTCAGTATGTTGGGGAGCCACATTAAGTGTTGATGGAACATGTATTCTCAAGATGGAATTCATAGTCTCTTAACGAAGATATAAAGTATTCCCTTGAGATAAGTTTAATGAGTTTGTTATTTAGAGAGTTAGGTCTAACCACTTTAGTAAGACTAAAGTATATATTTATGGAATTGGATTTTATAAATATATAATGAATAACATTAAAGGATTAAATCGGGTACTCAAGGATTAAGATGTAGTAATTTACAAAGTGGCAGTCTACATTAATGACTTTATATTACTATGAATATTTTATGAAGGGGTTGCATGTATAATAAAGTATTGGGATATAATTTATAGATAATGCCTAGAGTGCAACTATATTTATATAGTGATATTAAATATAATTAATGGTGACTTTAGACTTATCAAGAGTTGACAGAAAAGCCCAAAACCCATTGGGGCTAGTGTCTTATTGGTCCCTTTTAGTTCCACTCCAAGCCACACACTTAAGCCCAATTGGAAAGGCTCAAAAGGTTAGCCCAATTAGATAATTGGTTAGATACAAAGGGAAAAACCTACAGAATTTTGAGAGTGAGAAAAACAACATTGTAATGGTGTGGAAGTGAGTATATGTCACTATCTAATCATCCCTTTGTAACCAATTGAGAGTCCACACTTCTTGGGCATTAGTGGAATTAGAGTGAAGATTAAAAGTATTCCTAAGTGCTTCAATCTTCGGTTTTGAAATTCATCGCTTCAAGGTACGCTCTCTTGTTCTCAAATTCTGAAATTTACTTAACGCATGTTGTCAATTTCAAACGATGTAGATCCGTTATTTTTCCACTGCATTCACATTTAGTTCCATTATAGAAAACTTACTACTACGACCATGTGGCAGCTCCGAGTCCACGGACTACTTCTTTTCTTAATCCACACCAACCACAAGTTCTCCTACTTGTGTTTTTCTTTAAGCTTTTGAAACAGCAATTGAAGAGATCACCAAACTCTTGACATCAATCTTGATTTTAATAACCCTAAGTGTGTATGAAGGTAAACACCTCTAGATCTTACAAGAGATTCACACATATAGCATATCAACAATCTTTAAAATGTGGCTAGGGTTTTTATTTTTATACTTGAAGCAAAACATAAGACTCTACACATCATATGGGCTTGGGTTGAGTTGGAAAATTCTGCATAAAAACAATCTGCACGAGCTTTGATCGATTGAGTCTAATTTTCGATTGATCGAGTTTTGCAGAAATTTAATAGTAATTTCCTGCAATTACTCGATTTCAACTTTACACATAACCACACTTTGAGTAGCAAAAATCTTGACTAAGTTGTTTTAATCATGGTTTGCCAATATTACACATTGAAGTTCTAATACATTAAGATCCTAAAGTCTTAGAACTTAACAAACTCCCACTTTGGCAATCCGTGACAAAATACATACCAAAACATAAATGCTCAAAGTTACAAAACAGCCCATTAAATTTAAAATGCCCAAAAACAATTCAACCTAACTACTATCCATCAGTTGCTAATGTAGATAGTAGCACAACTGAATAAACCTGTATATTCCTGAAACACTTCAACAGACACATAAACGCATGTGTGGAAAATACAAGTAAAAGAACATAAATTCTTGATTTCACAAAACATAAAATAAAAGACATATATCATGAATAACCTCATAATATAAATCAATAGCCAATGAAGCACATGTAAAACAAGAAATAGTAATAAAGATAAAAACATAAAACAAAGTATAAAAAAATGAATATGTAAAGTTGTTATTTATAATTATTTGTTTTGATGGCTTATATTCCGTGCCAAATTTGATTGTAAATATATTCAATTTGTTGTACCTTGTATTTATTTTGGGATTTCTTTGTAAAGGGTGTGTGATAAAGAGAGAGAGTGTGAAGACTCAAGCATTTGAAGACTGAAGATTTCTTGCGGGTGTATCGTGACTTAGCTACCCGCGAAATGACTCATGTGCCCTGCACGTGCTGGAATGCGAAGAGTCGGGCCAGATGGAGATAGCTGTGTCTAGCGAGTATCTCGCGGGTAAGGCTTTCCCGCGAGACACCCACGAGGCATTTTGTTCTGCCAGCCTGTCCAGTCTGATACACACTTTCTGTGCCTACACTATTTATACCCACATTACCCACAAATGTTAAGGAGAGCTTTTGAGAGAAAACCCTAACCAAACACCTTGAGAGTTAGAGATTGTTATACCCATAATTCTCTACACATTTGTTTTGGGAATTTCCTTATCTCCTACTTCTCCATTTCCATATCATTGAGAGGTTGATAACCCAAACACTTACCACAGAGGTTGATAGTCCAAACACTTACCACACCCTTTGAGAGTGTCAAGTGAAGTTTTGGTGCTGTTGGGAAGTATTGGAAGAAGCCTGAAATGGCAGATGTAACATGGAATTTGTTGCGGGATCTGGAGAACTAGACAAGACACGGTTTTGAGAAGCCTTGTTGGAGTAGGAGCTTGGAGGGCTTAGGTACAGAGGGTAGATTAGGCTTGGAGGGTCTTTTACTCACCCTTGTATCCCAACTGATTGTCTAGTGGATTGATTTCCGCTTGGAGGGCGGTGGAGAGGTTTTTCACCGAGTTCTTCAGTTTCCTCTTCAATAGCACGTCTCGGTGTTATCTGTGTTTGCATCTTTCTTCCCTACTCTTGTTCATTTCATTTTTACTGCTGGGTTGCTTTAAATATGGATTCGAGTAGTTGTCTTGCTTGTACGTTTGTGTTTATACTATTTTGCACTTAGTATTAAGTTAGTGTAAAATCAACCAAATCGTAACTTTAATTTGGGGGTCTAAACTGCTCGTGTGTTTTCAATACTTTTCTAAACTTTCAATTAGTATCAGAGTGGGCACACTTACTGTGGTTTAAATACCTGAGTGTGATCCTTAACCCTCTTTGAGATGGATAGGTCTCAATCCCTAAATGTTCCACCATATTTTGATGGTAACAATTATGTTTTTTGAAAAGTTAGAATGAGGGCATTTTTGTGCTCTATTGATGATACTGTTTAGGATGCAGTTGAAGTAGGTTGGACTAGGTCGGAGGTTGCTAAATCCACTTGGGAAAAGGTAGCTCTTGTGGTAGCCAATGCTAATAGTAAAGCTTTAAATGTTATTTTCTATGGTGTGTCTTTAGATGAATTCCACAGGATCTCTCACATGACAGTTGCCAAGGAAGCTTGGGAGATTTTGGAGACTACCTATGAAGGTACAAAAAAAGTTAAGGACACAAAACCCTAGATGCTTACCACTAAATTTGAAGAACTCAAGATGGGTGATGATGAATCGTTTGATTCGTTCTATAGGAAGCTCAATGAAATTGTTATTGCTAAGCTCAATCTTGATGAGAAGATTGAAGATACTAAGGTGGTGAGAAGATTGAAGATACTAAGGTGGTGAGAAAAATCTTGAGGTCTTTGCTTGAAAGCTTTAGAGCAAAAGTCACAGCCATAGAAGAGAGTAAAGACTTAGATGAGATCAAAATCCAAGAGTTAATTGGGTTAATTGGGTCTCTCCAAACATATGAGCTGGGACTGCCTTCCCATAAGACAAGTAAATCACTTGCTCTCAAAACCATCACCGAAAGAATAGATGATTTCTTCGAAGAAGACAGAGTGGAAAAGGAATTAGCATTTCTTGCGAAAAGTTTTCACAAATTTTGGAAGATGAAGAATAGTGGGAAACCATTCAACAGAGGGAAGTTCTCATCTTCAAGAGGTGATAGGAAAGAGTTTAAGAGAAAAGAGGGGAAGGATTCTCAATCTCCTTCAGACATTGTGTGTTATGAATGCAATGGCCATAGACATCTCAAGAAGTAGTGTCCAAATTTCTTAAGACGGAAAGGCAAGGCATATGCCACAACCTTAAGTGATTCGGATTCTTCTAATTTTGAGTCGGAAGAGAGCTGTGATGGAGAAGGAAATTTTACTGCATTTATGACCATCGCCCACGTAGAATCCTCGGAAGACCTGTATCAACTTGTATAAGAACTAGGAGAGCACAGCGATGAAGAATCCATAGGGATTGTGGAAGAATCAAATACTGAAGAGGATGAGAACACAGCTAGCCTTCAAGAGAATTACACCGTACTCCTTGAGAAGTCAGGAGAATATGTAAAGGTGGCGAAGACGACTGTGAGGAAAATGAAGAAAGCAGAGGAAGATTACTGAAGCCTCTTGGTCAGACATAAGGAGGCTAAATATGAAATAGAAACGTTGAATGGTGAGCTGTTAGAAGCTTACTTAAAGATTAGATTCTTGGAGCTTGAGGTGGTCCAAGCTAACGCCAAGGTAGAAAGGGTCTCTACCAAGAAGCTGAATGATGTAATCTCCACTCAAAAGCAATTCTCAGATAAATCCAGACTAGGATACACTAGAGAAAGCAGTGTAGCTGTTGTGAATATTTCCAAAGAAGTAAAGTTTATGAAGGCAAAAGAGTTAGTTGTAGCTACTCCCACTATGGAGAAGACAAAAGTTGAAATGAAGAAGACTGTGGTTGACCTAAGGGTGGTGAATAAGCCTCGTATTCAAACTATGGTCAAAGCTAAAGCTCACGGGAAACCACCTCCAAACTTGCAAAGAGGTCCAAGAATTCAACATTTCTGTCATTTCTGTGGACTTCAAGGACACACAAGACCAAACTGCCATAAGCTGAAGGCATTGAAGAGTGCAAGTGTTTAGAGGTCATATAGCCTTAAAAGGGACAAAAGGAGTTGGACGGGTGAGCAATCAAGAAGTCGAAATGGTGATTTCGGCATGGTGAACGTGATGAAAATGATTGGTGCTTTCACCACCTGCTTGGAGAGCTTTACTAAACGGTTTGAAACTCCCAACTCTCGTACCCAATCCTTTAAGGATATCACCCCAAACGCAAGTGCTGTGTGAGTGAAAAAGGGAACACATGCATAAGCATTTTTACATGTCCATGCATTAATTCTTTCAATGTTTGGGGACTTTTGCTATTGCATCTTATCATGCATTGTCTTCATTTGATACCATGTTTCTTTTACCTGTTGGCTTGTGCCTGTTTTTGTTTTGTTGATCTTACTTTATCTCGGTTTATTTTTTAGTGTGTTCAAAAAATTCAAAAACCCATAAAAATTGAAATATCTTCAAAAAGTTTGATTGCTTGTTGTGTGTATATCACATGTGAGTTTGGCCTAGTACCTTCGTACTAATGGCGTAGTGCATTTACGAGCTTAGCTTGTTATGTATGGACATTTATCTTTGTGGAAGAAATCTTGAAAACTATGTGTGATTGTTGTAAATAGATTTTCAAACTTGTCATGAATGATTGGTCAATAGTCTTGATGGTCTTGATACTTGTATAGACTTGTGTCTATATCTTTTCCCACTTTATTTTTATGTTTTTGCAAAAGAGCTCACTAAATGTAAATCTCAAAATGAAAAGAGATATCGAGTTGCAAAAGCCTATCGCACATACTAGTATTTGACTAGGAAAAAGGGAAAGTGACTTATGTTTTGAAATGTATGGTGCTCAAAGAGCCAAAGGCTATTTCTAAATGTTGATATATCAAAAATATCAAGCACCAATCTTAAAAAGGAGATGTATCATCCAAAATTGATCAAATGTAATCAATTTATGATTTGTGTAGAAGCCAAATGAAAAGCTTCTAAGCTATGTAATCAATTTGTGGGAGGTCATATATACTCATTTCTATAATTAAGATAGTCTACTTGATTTTGTATCAATTGTGTATGACTCAATTGAATTGATCATTAAAGCTTCACTCTGGTCTGAGGACTTTTTTACACTTGATACTCACCCACAACACACAAGACTTTAATTCAATGAATGCTTATCTTATTTGTGTGATTGCACATGTTCAAATGTGATATGTATGCTCAATTCTTACTAATCAAACCCAAAAAGATTTTTGAGTGTTTTATTATTTTTTGAAAGTGATTTTATACCTTCGTGTCTTTAGTTTTTGTTCAAAATGAATTTTTGTGTTTTTCTTCAAAAAACTGGCTCAGAGGTGTTCTCGCGAGAAGCTCGCGACTTAGAGCTTCCCTCGAAAAGGGCTTGAGGGAAATAATTTTTTTTTTATCATGTCACATAGAAACTCTCGCAACTGTATCATAACTGCCTCGCAACCAATAGCTTCTCGCGAAATGTTGTTTGGTCAAAATTGGATTTTTCCAAAATCACACAAAAACTCTCGCGATTGTATCGCTACTGTCTCACGACTTATAGCTTCTCGTGAAAGTTTTTGTGCATCAGGTGCCTTTCTCGTGACTGTCTCGTGACTCTCTAACCCGCGAAAAACGCGTGTTTTCAATTTTTATGTAACAGATGTGACGTTTTTCAAATCACTCATATTTCCCTCGCTCAACCTCCCTCGAACCATTTTCAACCCAAATCACTATTTCATTCAAACCCCATCATTTTCAAGCAAAATTTCTGGACAATCCTCTCAAGGTATGTTCCTACTACATTTTTCTCTTCTTTTATTTTCGGATTATGCAGTTTTTATGCTTAGGGTTTGAAAATTGGGGATTTTCGAAAAATTGGGTTGGGTTTCCTTTTAAAGTGAAATTTTTTTCATAGTCTTTGATTGGGCTGAGTCCCATTTGCTGTTTGTGCATTGTGTTGGCCCATTGTGGTGTTTTAACGTGTATTGAGGCTAGATTTCACTATGTTCATGCATTATTCATGTCTTATTTGCGTTTATGCATGCTAGGTGTTCGACAAAATGTCCTAGTGACATTCTTGTCTTAAATTGGATTCAATTGAATTCCAATCTCTGGTTTTTCTCTTATTTGACCTTGGTTAACTTGTTTAGGTCATGTTTCTGTGTTTCACAGTCTATGCCCTTGTTGCTCACCCTAGGCACTCACCTAGGCACCCCTCATGTATCTTGTGCTGCACACACATGCATCGACAAATGCACACACAGGCAACAACACATGTACAGCCTATGCACGCACTGTTTCACTCACTTCATTCATACATAGTAAGTTGGTTTACATAGTTCTTTAGCTGGTTGTTTGTGTCATTTTGCTCTACTTTGAGTATGATGTGCCATATTGTGAGTTATTGTCTATTTTACTTTGAACTAACATACTTCTGATAATGGGTTCTGATAATGGTGTGCTATATTCTTGGTTTTTCTGGTTTTGTTGTTATACAGATGGCTCCAACCAAGCATGCAGCTACAAAGAAACCAACTTCGAAACGAGCACGCACTGATTCTGACAACTTCAAGTCAGCAGAAGATGATATGAAGTACAATGATTGCTACAAATAGGTCACCATTATCATGGAAAGGGTAGTTAAGCTAGAAACCCTTGAGGACACCTTCATCCCTAAGGTGTTCAAAGAAAGAACTTAGACCAAGCTGTTGAACCCAGTTGGAGTTGTTTATTCTAAGATAATCAACGAGTTTTTCTCAAATGCGGCTATCGACGGAGATCGTATAGAGTGCTAGGTAAGGCACAAATAATTTGTGATTATAAGAGAGATCATCCAAGATTTTTTGGAAGTCCATCCTCCATCTTAACCAATTACAATGGCATATGAAGACAAATTGGGCTCTATTGATGAGATGATTAAAGTTCTTGTTGGTGAACCGAAGAAATCATACATGAACACAATCAAATTTTCTCCGGAGATGAGGACATTGAGTTATGTGATGATTCATAATTTGTATCCGGTCACCAACCTCACCACACTATCTGCTCCAAGAACAAGATTCCTATATGATCTCTTTTCCCATAAGGAGACAGATATTTGTGGTTATATCATCCACGCGCTGAAAAAGAGCATTACAAAGCGGAATTCAAGGACTGTAATGCCCTTTTCTCTTTGATTATGGGATTTATTGCTAAGGCAAAGCTCAAACTTCCTAGTGGCCTCACAATAGTTTAGAGGGACTACCTCATTGGTGGTCATACATTGACTAGGAGCATAACACACATCAAAGGCTCCAAGACCGGTGTGCATACCATACCACAAACGCAGGTTCAGCAGGAGGAAGGTGACACAGAAGATGAGATAAAGCATTTTACTACTGCTCTAGAGTCATCAGATCAGCCCTCGACACAACCATCATCTTCTGCACCAGCACGAGGACCAGATGGACTAGATCATCTCCTACAGAGGGTAGACCAGATGTTCATCGTGTTAGACTCCCATGTGCAGCACATAGCAACCCAGTTTGCATACGTCTAGGGATAGATAACTGCATTGTCTTCCCAGATCAGTGACTTGTCCACGACGCATGGCTCAGATTCAGAATTTGATCAATTCTAGCCTTTTTGGCCATTCCGGTCAAAAAGGGGGAGAAATTTTTGAGGGGGAGCTGAGGAAGAGCTTGCATAGTGTTAGAGGGAGCATAGTTTTAGACTTATATGCTTTGGTTATCGGTTCATAAACGGTTTACCTTTGTTTATTTTAGTTTTTATAACTACTATTTTATGCTTACTGTTTCTACTGCTTGTGTTTAAAACTTAAATACTCTATTTTATTCTCAGTTTTATTTCAATTTTATTTTGTGTTTATCTTAATGCTTTTGTAGCATTTTTTTTGTACTTTTAAGATGTTACTAATATGTCTTAAGTACTTCACTCTTGTGCCTTAGTAGGATCTTTTATCCTAGTTGCAAGTACTTAGTGTATTTTGCATTGGTTGAGTATTGGACATGCAATTGATCTTTTGGATTGTTCTTAATTGCATTGCGTGTTCGGATGAGCATTTTCTTACTAAATGTTCATTGTAGTCATTCGTTAATGACTGGTTTTTGTTTGATCAAAGATATGCTTACATGTTATGATGTATTTACAAACTTGATCACACTTTTCTTGCTCATATACGTACCTTGTATTTAACTTGTCATAAGCCTAATGAAAGTTTTGTTTGTGTGTAAGTGTTTTAGGTAACAAGTATATGATTGCAAGTGCTTCACAGCTTCTAGATTAGGTATGAGTGAGTTTTGCCACTGTTCCTAAACTCACGTTTAAGTCTAGAGTCTGTTTTAGGGGTTTTGTCACGAAATAGCCAAAGGGGGAGATTGTAAAGTTGTTATTTACAACTATTTTTTTTGTTGGCTTATATTCTGTGCCAAATTTGATTATAAATATATTTAATCTGTTGTACCCTGTATTTATTGTGGAATTTCTTTGTAAGGGGTGTGTGATAGAGAGAGTGTGTGTGAAGACTCAAGCATTTGAAGACTAAATATTTCTCATGGGTGTATCGCGACTTATATGCCTTGCACGTGTTGGAATGCGAAGAGTCAGGCCAGATGGAGACAGTTGTGTCTCGCGAGTATTTCGCAGGTAAGGCCTTCTTGCGAGACACCCATGAGGCATTTTGTTCTGCCAGCCTGTCCAGTCTGATACACACTTTCTGTGCCTACACTATTTATACCCACATTACCCACAAATGTTAAGGAGGGCTTCTGAGAGAAAACCTTAGCCAAACACCTTGAGAGTTAGAGATTGTTATACCCATAATCCTCTACACATTTGTTTTGGAAATTTTCTCATCTCCTACCTCTCCATTTCCATACCATTCAGAGGTTGATAGCCCAAACACTTACCACACCATTTGAGAGTGTCAAATGAAGTTTTGGTGCTGCTGGGAAGCATTGGAAGAAGCATGGAATGCCAGATGCAACATAGTGCTTGTTGCGGGATCCGAAGAACTAGACAAGACACGATTTCGAGAAGCCTTATTGGAGTAGGAGCTTGGAGGGTCTCTTACTCACCCTTGTATCCCAACTGATTGTCTAGTGGATCGATTTTCGCTTGGAGGGCGACAGAGAGGTTTTTCACCCAGTTCTTTTGTTTCCTCTTCAATAACACGTCTCGGTGTTATTTGTGTTTGCATCTCTCTTTCCTACTCTTGTTCATTTCATTTTTACTGCTGGGTTGCTTTAATATGGATTAGAGTAGTTGTCTTGCTTATACACTTGTGTTTACACTATTTCACACTTAGTATTAAGTTAGTGTAAAATCAACCAAACCGTAACTTTAATTTGAGAGTCAAAACAGCTCATGTGTTTTCCACACTTTTCCAAGGTTTCAGAATACATGATGAATCCCCTAAATAAAATCTATATCTCCCCTATCAACAAAAGCACAAAATCTCCCCCTATCAACATGTATAAATTCTTCCCCTTTTTGTGACGAATAGCCAAAAGGCAATCAAGACTCATCATCAAAAGGTGGAGGCGGAGAAGAATGTCAAACAGTTGCCAAATCCACATGTAAAGCCTGAAGCTCAGCAAGCATATCCACCAAAATCTGTCCATGCGCTGCTTGAATGGTTATGACAATCTCCAACATACTCCGAATGGAAGCATCACTGGATGAAGAAGGCGAAGGATCAACAGCGGCGGTGGGATCAACAAACTCCCTAGCAAATGGATCACCAGATGGAGGAGGCCGAAATGCATCACCTGTGGAAGACACAACTTTGGGATGTTTAGAGCTAGCTTTTATTTGAGCTGCTCATTGCTTAAGAAAGGTGGCACCTATGGGGGCGATGATATGAACAAGCTCAGATGCAAGAAAAACCTCTAAGCCCAAATCTAACAAAATCCTATGAATGAAAACTGGAAAGAAAAGACCATGCCCTTTTGAGCTACTCCTATAAACCTCAACTAAAGAGCTAATAAACAGAGAGGGAAAACAAATAGAAGCATTGATGACAAGAGCATACAAAAAGTCATATGTCTTAATGGGAATAGTGTGTAAATGAGAGATAGGTCAAATGGAATGACATGAAATCCGAAAAAACAGATAAAAGAGCTCAGTAAGCTCATAAGATGTGATACGAGGATTAGTACCTCACTAAATGGAAGTACCAGTGATAAGTGATATGATGTCATCAAAAGTAAAGGTTGTTGTACCAAAGGTACACCAAGAGCAGAGGCCACTACCTGAGGAGTAATGGCATACTCTTCTCCCCTTGTCCAACTTTTCACAAGCTGAATGTTAGATGAAGTGGAGTGGATAGAGAGGTTCGAGTAGAACTCTTTAATCAAAATAGCCGGAGGAAGATGATCTACATCTAAAAGAGGCAACCAACCCCTACGATCAAAACTCCTATGAATCTTAGGATCAACCTCATCTAAAATTACTTTCCGCTCAGCTTACACCTTCCTATAAACATTCAGTTTCTTAAAAGTTTCCTAATTTTTTGGGGTAAGAAACCTATCACTCTGGAAAACAGGGGTAGAGGAGGTGGAGGTTTTCTTATGGGCTCTAGACTTTTTAACCATGATGCTAAGAGATGGAAAGAATGGGAAAAAAAACAAAGGAAAAAAAAAAAAAAAAAACAAGGGCAGATTGCACTATAGAGGGTTAGAGCACAAAAATCTCAACAAATAACAATCTATATGATGCATGCTCTAATGCATTGGAAACAATTCAATTTTACTTTATGAACTAACAATTGACTTGAACATAGAGGTTTAGAACAAAAACCCCAAATTTTCAAAAACCCAATTTCAAAAATTTAACCAAATTGAGTAATTAATCATTACACTAGATAGAAATCGTCATATAATGGCATAATCAACCAATTTCACAAGTCAATTTTACCAAATTAGGCCCAATTGAACAAAAATCCCAATTTCTCAAAGTTTCAAGCCCTAGAATTCAATTTGATCTCAAATCACCAAATTAATCAAATTAATACATGGGAAACTTGTTTACAACATCTAAGAACAAAAACCCAGTGATCAATTTTGAAAGAAACCAACTCAAAAATAAAAAAACCCCAAAAATCTATAGGTCCAAAAATTTCACCTAAAATGCATGAAAAATGTAAATAAAATGAAAAAGAAGGGTTAAAAATGTCTTATCGGCACTTCAAGACAAAAACCTTGAGAAAAATTAGGAAGAAATGACAAAAATTTGACTTGTAGTGGATCAGTCGAAGAAGAAGAGAGAGAAAGCTTTTTGAAAAAGTATGAACAGTGTGATGAACATGTGAGAAAAGCCTTTTAAAAAAAACTCTTTGATCGATTTTTGATTGGTTGAAAATTAGATTCGATCAGTTGAAAATCATATTGGATCGATCCAGCATCAATCGAGAACCGATCGAGCCAGGCAAATTAAAACCTATTTTTTTGTCGCATTTTCAATCGGTCGTGCAACAGCTTCGATCAATCGAAAATCTGGAAAAAAAAAAAGATTTTTGAAAAAAAGAGCATTTTAATGCAGAAACTCCTTAAAGAACATTGTTTTATGAATAAAATGCATGAGTATGAGTGAAAAGTTTTTCAAAAACACTTGTACTCAACCCAGATCTTCTAACAACAAAATTTTCAATCAATTTGTCCTCAAAGCTCAAATATTAAACATATTTTGCATTAAAAGTAGTGTTAAAACTTTTCTAACATGGTTTATTAACAATTACCCTATTAGCATCAGTTAACATGGCCAATTTTTATAGTTAGAATCAATAAAAAATTAAAATTAAAATCCTACTGCGTGCAATAGCATTTCCATTATTCCTCATTTATAAGCTGATCATTTGCCATAGGATGAGAACAGTTGCAAATGGCAGTGGCTCAGTATTCCTACAAATTAAATATATTGAGATTTCAAAAAGTTATAAATTAAATATTAGTTCATATTAAACTTTAAACATAATGCAATTCCATTTAAATAGGTTGAGGTTTGATTTATTATTTTTTGAAACTATAAAGTTCAATTTGTGACTTTTTTGAAACTATAAAGTTCAATATGTTATCTTTGAGACTATATAGTTTAATTTATTACACCCATAAATTATAGGGCTTAAACTATAATTTACCTTTTTCTTTTTTAATAATATGAAGTAGGGCATTAAGTACAATCTACCTATTATTTAAAAATTTTACTAGCTAGAAAAATAAAGGGAAAGAGAAGAAATTTTCTGAATCACGATTTCAAATTTGCAGAATCTCTCTTGTATGACTTCTCTTGCTTTCAAAATTATCATTTTATACTCCTGAAACATAAATAAAAAAAATTAAAAAAATTCTTCATAGATGAAAAAAAAATGACAAAAAGAAGATAGAAGAAGTACAAGAAGTAACATAAATTCGTTATCCATTTGATCCCATCTCCTGTTCATATTAGATCTCGGCAAACTAGTATGGTTTAATTCAAATATGAAAACCATGTTGGAATGGCATGGAGTGTACCAACCATCCATATAAGCATACACTATTAAAGTGGAAAAAGTATTTAGGGTAAGTAAGTGAGAATCTAGACACATGACCAGCCAACGAAATGACATTACCATTATTGAGGATTAAATATGGCAACGAATTTTTTTTTTTTTAAATACTAAATATTTTTACACACACAGAAAGAGAGAAGAAAGTTTAAAAAAAGTTAACAATGGTGGATATTCAAAAGTGCATAATATGGCAACTATTCATAATCCATCTTATCTAATTCTTGTTGCATGATTATAATGATGTCAGACTTGCATATAAGATAGAAGGAAAGCATGGGTCCCTACATGTTGTATTTAATCATTAAAAGGCTGAAATGTAGTACTAAAATACTGTCTGCTCAATGCTCATATAGTCATATATATCAACCTGAAATCTTTATTATTATTTTATATTGCTGTCACAAATTAAAAATGACTATCATTCATCAATATCCTTTGATGTGAGTGCGTAAGTATTTGGATTTAAGTTCGATCATTTATGCTGTCTTTACCATTACCAATATCTTTTATGTATCCAACTCAACCTTTTCTTATCCAATATTGTTGGGTATCCAACCAATAAAGGGAAATAGGAATATAATGATAACGATTAATTGTTGGGTGGCCCTTACTGCATTGTGTCAGTGAGAGATTTGAGTGCCAGATGCAATAATACAGATGATTGCTATCACAATCCAAATCTTATAATGCAAGTGCGGCATTGGCGGCAGATCTTATCTCGTTCTAATATCATGACTTACCTAACAGCTTTTCTGACCCATTTCGCTCTTCTTTTAGGGAACAACCACAATCGATTTTACTGACTTTTTATCTGTTTCTATCATTTTCATCAATGGATAAGAAGAATAGCAATCCAGTAAGGATGATGATTACGTAAAAGATTAGAATGACTTGAATGTCTTGAGATCTCTTATACTTATTGATGAACCAAGGAAATTCACCAATAAGTCGCGCGATGCTCCTTTCGTTCGGATATTAACCTGCACGAAACAAAAGAGAAAACTTATCGAAGGACACCGGTGTGGTGCCGGCCAAACACCCTCCGAAGGTTAAGTCAGAAAATATTCTCACAACTCTAGAGTGCTAGAGAGGGTAAATTATGCGTACCTTGGCTTGTGAGGGTATTGGGGCTTTTATAGTAGCATAAGGTTGACATCCCTTTCTTGGCGCGGAAGTCTTTTCCTTATAGGACTCTCCTTGTAGAATCCTAAACATGATGAATAAATCTCCCCTTTTTGCGGAAGATCTTTATCAAATATGTAAGATTTCTGGAGTCTTATTAGCGCAAGGACTCTGTTTGGGCCCTTATGAGAATGGGTAAAAATATCCCCCATGAGGGGCCCAACAGGCCCATGGACAATTAGCCCACCTTCCTTCACTCCATCCATATCCGGCCCGTTCACATCAGGACCGTCCACTGGAGGCCTGTGCAAATGACGGATCCGCTTATTAGGTCGTTCGCGGACCATATTCGGTCCGTCCATTCACATAAATCATTTCAAGGTAGTTTGTCCCTTTCAGTTGCCCCCTAACCCGATGGGTCCGTCAAGAATAATGAACGGACCCATGGGGTGACGGATCTAAAACTCGGTCAGGCATTCAGGACACCTATGTCCGTAAATTTTCATCCGTACACTGCTGGGCCAGGAGCTGATGCATTAATGTGTTGTGCCAAGTGTCATCCTGTCAATGGTTGTTGTTTTGGAATGAGGCGTCGCTTCGTCTTCCGTGCACTTCCCTTATAAATATCAATCCTCCGCCCCTCATTTTCTCACTTGTTGCATAGAAGAAATTGTCAGAGCGAGTCCGTCACGTCTGTCAGAGAACAATCCGTTCACTCACGCATCCGTCGCCTGTCACATCTTGCTCCAAGCTTCTGGTGAGTTATTTTATATCCGTTCTCTCTTTTCCTTTTGCTCTTATTTGTACTTCATGTGTCCGTCGTTATTTCCAACCCCGTTAGAGTCTTAGGTTCTGTCATTACATGTAGGCCATGTCTAGTGCGTCAAGTAACCAGTCGGTTGTTCGCGATGGGGCGGATTACGAATGGGTATACCCGTCAGGTCCCAAAGACCACGATGTCCCAAGCGAGAGTAGTCCGTCATCATCTTCCTCGTCCTCAACACATGAGGGCCTGGAGATGATCGAAGTCCAAGAGGTATCAGACGACGAAGAGCAACTAGTGAGGTCCGTCGTGGGGGTTGATGGACTAAGGGAGTTCATCTTGCCCCCAGAGTGGACGGTCCACGCCTTCACGTCAACCATCAAGGAGGGTCACTTCAATACCCTTAGGGACCGCTACCAAATTCCAGACCACATCCCACTCTGTCTACCGTATAAGTCAGAGAAATGTTACTACGAAGGAGTTGACGGAGTGGGTGTGTACGAGCAAGTGCTTAAGGCTGGTTTGAGGTTCCCGTTGAGTTCGCTACATCGCGAACTCTTAAACTATTTAGGCATCTCCGTCAGCCAGGTGTCCCCCAATGCCTGGAGAGTCTTTATTGCCATGGAGGTCCTATACGGAGCCATGTCGGATGGAGCGAGGAGGCTTTCAATAAAAGAGTTCCTCCATTGCTACCGTCCGGACGAGATTGACAAGTCGAGGGGTATGTACAGCTTTGTTCCTAGGAGTCTCGTCCTGAAAGTCATCTATGAGACCCCGGACTCAAATAGGGACTGGAAGAGTCGTTATTTTTTTATGGAAGGAGAGGATTGGATGTGTTATCCAGGGGAGACGGACTTCATGCCCGTCGACACAATTTGGGGCATTTTAAACTCATCTGGTATGGTCCGTCAGAAATTACTCCGTACATCTATGTAATTTGTAATGTTTCTAACCTCCGTCTTTTATGGTGCAGTTCGACGGCGTCCCCAAGTCACACTTGAGGAATTCAGTTTCCTTGAGAGAATTTTTTCCAAGACAACACCGGAGGAGAGGACGTGGGCCAAGCTCGTCAACCTCAATACTATTTACTGGTATTGTGACGGTCCCGAGCCCACCCAAGCGGCTTTAAAGTTCAAGAAACAGACCTGTCTGCATAAGTCCGTCTACCCTTATGACCCTTTTTTTTTTTTTTTTTTTTTTTATCATTATTATTGTTCCTTAGTCCGTCATCCTTTTTCAGAGATGGAGGATGCGAAGAGACGAGCAGCCATAAGACTTCAAGCTGCGAAGAACAAACAGGCCGGGACGGACCCTATGGGGACGGGCTCCAGCAAGCCATCTCTAAAGCAGAAACTGCCCGTGAAAAGCGACCGTCCACCTAAGCAGCCCAAGGTCCCCTTGGACCCGGTCCTTGGCTTGATGGCTGAGGGGAGTAAGTCCGTTAATCCGGCCAAGCATGGCAAGGGCAAGGGGTTGATGACGGGTCAGCCAGGCGAGCAGAAAAAACCACCCGTCTTACTTCGCGAGGATTCCAAGTACGCCTTGGAGAAGCTGTCGTCGATCATTACCACCGATGACTACGAGGATCTTGGGAATCACTCGACGGAGGCGATGAGGGAGACGGGCCTCTTCAGCATTGCCCAGGTAATTATTCTGTCGTCCTTAATCCATCTGTTCATCATCATTTTTTTTTAACTTATATTGTGCTCATTTATTTTTGTTGTCCCTCAGGCTATGATCATGATGAAAGGCCTTATGGGACGGTGTCTCAACCACGAGACGACCATTGGCCAGATTCGTGAGAAAGCTAAGGTGACGGAGGGGGAGCTGATCGACCTGAAGGCCTGGAAGGTCACTCAGGAAAAGAAGCTGAGGATGGCCGAGACGGCTCGGGATGAGGCCGCTCAGCTGGTGGAGAGTTTGAAAAAAGACTTGGTGGACAAAGACAATGAAGTCCGTCATGCCAAGGAGGAGGCCGTACGTGAGTATCGCGACTCCAACGAGTTTATCGCGGAGCTGAGTCTGGTTTACAACGACGGGTTCGACGACGCCCTCTGTCAAGTGAGGAGGCTGTACCCAGAGCTGGACTTGTCCACCGTTACTGTCGTTGCCCCCGAGCCGTCCACTGCCCAGCCCGTTCAGTCGGAGGACACTGATGCTCTTTTTGATGAGGACGGCCTTGTCCGCGAAGCTCCCATGGATCACACTGCTGCGGACAGCAAGGGTAAAGATGTTGGGGACCGTCCAGATGAAGAGGGAGACGGAGCTTGAATATTTTACTTTGTAATAACTTAGTTTTTTTTTTTTTTTTTTTTGGTTTGTAAGTGTGGAACAATTTTTAACACCCGTCATGTTTACGGGGTTTATATAAACATTAACCGTTCAGCAGGTTTATTTTTGGGCTGGTTCCGTTGACCTTCTGTTTTATCTTCGTGGAATGCATATCTTTATCTTTAAAGTATATTTTCATTCTTAAGTAAGCTCCGTCCTGCTTATTATGGTACCTCCTTCCATTACTTGTCGTCATCCCTTTGGATGATTTGTGTGACTTGGAAAGACTTTTGCATATGAATGGTCCGTTTATTATTGAACATGTCCGTTATGCACAACTTGAAACCACCCGTTAGGTCGACTGATTGTTGTACTAGTCCGTCGGGTATCTTGTTTAGTTCCCTTTGCAGGGTCCGTCCAACTAGTGGGCGTTATCCTGGGTTTGTTCATTATGCGGGCTTAGTAGTATCCGTCTATTTTGGTTGACCCGTCCGCTTATGGGCGACGCAAACGGTCCGTCCACTATTTGGCCTAAAGGTTTTCATCCCTCTGGGATGGTCCGTCCATTTCAGGGATAATTAGTTCGCCCTTTATCCGGACTTAAGCTCTCATCCTTTTATTGTGATCCGTCCACTTGGTGGACAGACTCATTGGTCCGTCCATTATCTGGACTCAGGTTTTCATCCTCCTGGGATGATCGGTCCGTCTTGTGGACAGCAACATTGGTTCGTCCATTATATGGACTGGTTTTTCATCCTTTTATGGATGATCCGTCCATTTTGTGGACAACCTTATTGGTCCGTCCATTGTATGGACTTTAGTTTTCATCCTCTTGGAATGATCCGTCCGTTTTGTGGACAGTCTTATTGGTCCGTCCATTGTCTGGACTTAAGTTTTCATCCTCTTGGGATGATCCGTCCATCTTGTGGATAGTCTTTTTGGTCCGTTCATTGTCTGGATTTAGGTTTTCATCCTCTTGGGATGATCTGTCTATCTTGTGGACAGTCTTTTTGGTCCGTCCATTGTTTGGACTTAAGTTTTCATCCTCTTGGGATGATCCGTCCATCTTGTGGACAGTTGTTTTGGTCCGTCCATTGTCTGGACTTAAGTTTTCATCCTCTTGGGATGATCCGTCCATCTTGTGGACAGTCTTTTGAATTTTGTGATATTGAATTAAATAGACTAAGCAGGAAAAATTTTGTTGCCCGAAAGAAGTCTTTATAGGAAGATGGTGCCTGCCCCCTTGGGCTTAAAAAGGCACTAATAGAGAGGTTTGTTCAAAGTAAAAGCATAGAAAGGTAAAAATAATTGTTCAAAATAAAAAACTACTGAAAACTTTAGAAATGAACTGGAATGCTTGCAAGGGGTGGATGTCTCTTTGCGTTGCATCTATTGGTAGTACCTCCGTAGGTGCTCAGTGTTCCACGGGTGTTGCAGTTTCCATCCGTCCATGGTTTCGAGATGGTAGGTTCCCTTTCTTTGCCAAGATGAGATCTTGTAAGGCCCTTCCCAGTTTGGGCCAAGTTTTCCTTGCGAGGGGTTTTTAGCTGCTCCCATTACCTTCTGAAGCACAAGGTCTCCGATCTGGAAGTCTCTGTGTTTGACTTTGGAGTTGTAGTACTTTGCCATGAGGTTTTGGTATCAAGCTATCCATTGTTCAGCTGTAGCCCGGACTTCGTCGACTAGGTCTAGCTGTAGCCGCAAAGCCTCTTCATTCTTGCCTTCGTCGTAGCTCTCCACTCGATAAGTTGTTAGACCTATTTCCGCTGGAATGATGGCCTCGCTCCCGTATGTCAGTTTGAATGGCGTTTTCCCTGTGGGCGTTCTTACCGTTGTGCGATACGCCCATAAGACACTTGGTAACTCATCGGGCCATATACCTTTTGCCCCCTCGAGCCGGGTCTTGATGATTTTGAGCAGGGACCGGTTCGTGACTTCAACCTGGCCATTTGCCTGTGGATGTGCGGACGATGAGTAGTGATTCCTAATGCCTAACTCTGAGCAAAAATCTCGAAATGCCTTGTTGTCAAACTGTTTCCCATTGTCGGAGACGAGGACCCTTGGTATCCCGAATCTGCATATGATATTCCTCCATACGAAACCTCTGATGTTTTTCTCCGTGATAGTTGCTAGAGCTTCCGCTTCGACCCACTTAGTGAAGTAGTCGATCCCTACGACCAAGAATTTCAGCTGTCGCGCGGCCGTTGGGAGAGGGCCCATGATGTCTAGTCCCCATTGGGCGAACGGCCAAGGGGCCGTCATGGGTGTCAGCTCTTCGGTTGGTTGCCTAATTAGGTTACCAAACCTCTGACATTTGTCGCAGATCTTGACGTAGGTTTGCGCGTCCTTCTGCATGGTAGGCCAATAGTATCCTGCCCGGATCAGTTTGTGTACCAGAGACCGCGCCCCCAACTGGTTTCCGCAGATGCCTTCATGAACCTCTCTCATTACATAGTCGGCTTCCTCGTGACCCAAACACCTCAGATATGGTCGTGAGAATCCCCTCTTGTATAAGACGTCGTTGATTATTATGAATCGCGAAGCCCGGACTTTCAACTTTCTGGCTGCGTCCTTGTTGTCCGGGAGCGTGCCTTCCTTTAGATAGGCCATTAGGGGCGTGGTCCAATCGTATTCTGGATTTATTTCCTGCACTTCTGTCTCACCGTTAATGGTCGAGGAGTTCTGGATGAACGATAGCACCTGGTCGGGGGTCGTCATGGCCACAGCGGAGGCGGCTTTTGGAAGCCGGTCTGCACATTCATTCTCCTCTCTTGGGATCTGGACGAATGTGACCTGGAGGGAGTCAGTCCGTCTCCTGACTTCTTCCAAGTATTTCTTCATTTTTTCCCCCCTGCATTCATAGGTGCCACTAATCTGACTGACTATCACCTGCGAATTGCAATGTATAACCATAGCCTCGGCGCCTGCTGCTTTTGCCAAGTCTAATCCTGCCAACAATGCCTCATACTCGGCCTCATTATTGGTCATCGGGAAGTCTAATCGGATCATGCACTTGATCGTGTCTCCGTCAGGGGTTTGAATTACCACCCCGGCGCCTCCAGCTAGCTTGTTTGATGATCCATCTGTGTGGACGTTCCACAGTCTGAGGGCTTGTGGCTCCTGCCGCCCCGTTTTGCGTATATTCAGCGATGAAGTCAGCTATAGCTTGGCCCTTTATTGCGGTTCGCGGACGGTAGTGTATGTCAAACTTCCTCAGCTCTATCGCCTATAGGGCCATTTGTCCGGCTGCTTCGGGGCTGCTCATTGCCCTTTTTAGGGGCTGATTTGTTAGGACGATAATGCTGTGGGCTTGGAAGTATGGTTTCAGTTTTCGAGCTGCGGTTATCAGCGCGAAGGCTAGCTTCTCCATGTGGGGGTATCTTTCCTCAGCCCCCCAGAACCCCCTACTTACGAAATAGACGGGTCGCTGCGTCCCTTCTTCTTCCCTTACTAGGGTCGCGCTTATTGCCACCTGTGAAGCGGCTAGGTATAAGTAGAGATCTTCTCCTGGTTTGGACGGGCTGAGCAAAGGTGCGAGGAAAGGTATTTCTTTAGATCCTCAAATGCCTTCTGGCATTCCTCCGTCCACTCGAATGATTTCTTCAGGACACGGAAGAACGGTAGGCACCTGTCCGTTGCTTTTGAGACGAACCTGCTCAAGGCGGCAACTCTGCCGTTCAAGCTCTGTACCTCCTTTGTTGTCCTTGGTGGTTCAAGTTCCATGATGGCCCATATTTTCTCTGGATTGACCTCTATTCCTCTTTGGGATACCATAAAACCCAAGAATTTTCCTGCCGTCACCCCGAATACACACTTGTTCGGATTCAGCTTCATTTTGTATGACCGTAGGGTATCGAATGTCTCCTGGAGGTCGCTCAGATGATCTCTTCCGAACTGGCTCTTGACCAGCATGTCGTCAATGTAGACCTGTATATTTCTCCCAATCTGGTGTGCGAACATCTTGTCCATTAATCTTTGGTATGTTGCCCCGGCGTTCTTGAGTCCGAACGGCATCACCTTGTAGCAAAAAAGGCCTTGGCTGGTGACGAAGGACGTTTTCTCCTGATCGGGTTCCTCCATTTTGATCTGGGTGTAGCCCGAGAAGGCATCCATAAAACTTAAGAGCTGGTGTCTGGCCGTCGAGTCGACCAGTGCATCTATCGGCGGGAGGGGGTAACTATCCTTCGGGCATGCTTTGTTAAGGTCCGTGAAGTCGACGCACATCCGCCACTTTCTACTAGCTTTCTTGACCATGACCATGTTCGCCAACCACTCCGGGTAATATACTTCCTTTATAAAACCCGCCTCGAGTAGCTTTCTGACCTCTTGTGCTATGGCTCTGTCCCGTTCAGGAGCGAACACTCGCTTTTTCTGCCGGACTGGGGGGATTGAAGGGTTCACGTTCAGCTTGTGGACTATGACAGAGGGATCGATCCCGGGCATGTCTTCATGGTTCCATGCGAAGATGTCTTGGTTCTTCTTAAGAAATGTTATGAGGGCCTGGCGCACGGGTTAGCAGGCCAATGTTCCAATTCTGGTTGTTCGCTCCGGTTCGGACTTGTTGAGTATTACTACCTCCAGCTCTTCAGTTGGTTCTGCGACCGTCCGCTGTTCTTCTATGCACATTGCCTGATGGTGATCTTCCATTTCTAGCATGGCAATGTAGCACTCTCGGGCGGTTGCCTGATTCCCCCGTAATTCCCCAATCCCATAGTCCGTTGGGAATTTGATCATTAGGTGGTATGTGGATGTTACTGCTTTCCATGAGTTAAGTGTGGGTCGTTCGAGAATACCATTGTAAGCGGAGGAGCAGTCTACTACGAGGAACATTACATTCTTAGTGAGTTCTTGTGGGTAATCACCCACCGTTACCGGGAGTGTGATGGAACCTATTGGGAATACCCTGGTCCCTCCGAAGCCGACAAGGGGAGCGCTCACTGGCATCAATCGGGCTCTGTCTATCCCTATTTGCTGGAATGCTGGATAGTATAGAATGTCTGCAGAGCTGCCGTTGTCGATTAGCACCCGGTGGACGTTGTAATCCCCTACACGTATACTGACGACCAGCGCATCGTCATGCGGATGATGAAGTCTCCTTGCATCTTCTTCGGTGAATCCGATAATAGGGCTTTCCACCCATGTGGCATTGGGCCTCGAGCCCGTCATGTGGACGTTCAGGACCGATTTGAGGTACGTCTTTCGAGCCTTCTTGGAAGAAACGGTAGATGCGGTTCCCCCTACTATCATCCTTATGTCTCCGATAGGGGGTCTCAGACGCTCATTATCCCGTCGGGGGGCTGGCTCTTGACGATTGTTATCCGTTTTCTCTTTGTTGACGAACTTCTGCAACTTCCCTTGTCTAATGAGGGCTTCAATTTGCTGCTTTAGGTCGTAGCATTCGGCCGTGTCGTGACCATGATCTCGGTGGAAACGACAATATTTGTCTCGCGACGGTTTGCTTGGGTCGCTCTTTAGTTTTCCCGGGAATGTTAGTGCCTCCTCGTCTTTGATTTGCATCAAGACTTGGTCAATCGGGGCGTTCAGGGGGGTGAAACTCGTGAACCTCCCGCTCGGGGGCTTAGGGCGTCTTTTGTCCCTTCTGTCTCCTGTCCTTGGTCTTTTCTGCCCTTGGTCCTGGCGCATGTCCACCTGGCGTTCCCTTTTCTTGGGCCTTTCTTCCCGTGCAAGCAGCGCGTCTTCCACGTTCATGTACTTGGTGGCCCTGTAGAGTACTTCTGACATGGTTTTGGGGTCGTTTTTGTATAATGAGAACAAAAACTTGCCCTTCCGCAATCCGTTCGTGAAAGCTGCCACCAGTATCTTGTCGTCGGCTTCATCAATTGAGAGTGCTTCCTTATTGAAGCGGGTTATGTAGGATCTTAGCGTCTCGTCTTCCCTCTGCCTGATGCTCATCAAACACGCTGTGGACTTCTTATACCTGTGTCCCCCTATGAAGTGTGAGGTGAACTGAGCGCTTAGTTCTTTGAAAGTGCTGATGGAATTTGGTGTCAACCGACTGAACCAAACCCTCGCAGAACCCTTCAGTGTAGTTGGGAAGGCCCTGCACATGATTTCGTCCGGTACCCCCTGTAGATGCATTAGGGTTTTGAAAGTTTCCAGGTGATCCAGAGGATCCTTCACCCCGTCATAGCTATCTATATTCGGCATGCGCAACTTGTGGGGTAGGGGGAAGGAGTTCACGGCCATAGTGAAGGGTGAGTCGGTACGATTGACCAGATCGTCAAGATCACTGGAGACTCGCCCCTTGAGGGCGTTCATCATGACCTCCATCTGTTCCCTCATTGCTTGCATCTCGGTGGCAATATGTGGTGGAGTCGCATCCGTGAGGGATGGCATGTTCACGTGCTGCCTCTCCGGCCTACTCGGGGCGTGACTGCCGTCAGGTCTCTCCTGATTCCTGTTTGGATTGCTAGTCCCTTCCTGGTCTTCTGGCCGGTTATTTAGTGCTGCAGTCTTCTGGCGCAGCTGTTCCTCTAAATCGAGGTTCTGTTTGGTGAGACGCTCCACGGTGGTACTGAGGGTCCGAACTTGTCTCTCGAGGGCAGTCGTGGGCGGTTCTTCTCCTTGCACGTCATTAGTAGTTGCCATTGAGCAAGTGAGTACCATGCAACTTTTTAGTCCGGGAAACGATAGTATGGCTTAATTATTCGATTTCCCACAGACGACGCCAACTGATGAATCAAGGAAATTCACCAATAAGTCACGCGATGCTCATTTCGCTCGGATATTAACCTGCACGAAACAAAAGAGAAAACCTATCGAAGGACACCGGTGTGGTGCCAGCCAAACACCCTCCGAAGGTTAAGTCAGAAAATATTCTCACAACTCTAGAGTGCTAGAGAGGGTAAATTATGTGTACCTTGGCTTGTGAGGGTATTGGGGCTTTTATAGTAGCATAAGGTTGACATCCCTTTCTTGGCGCGGAAGTTTTTTCCTTATAGGACTCTCCTTGTAGAATCCTAAACGTGATGAATAAATCTCCCCTTTTTGCGGAAGATCTTTACCAAATATGTAAGATTTCCGGAGTCCTATTAGCGCAAGGACTCTGTTTGGGCCCTTATGAGAATGGGTAAAAATATCCCCCATGAGGGGCCCAACAGGCCCATGGACAATTAGCCCACCTTCCTTCACTCCGTCCATATCCGGCTCGTTCACATCAGGACCATCCACTGGAGGCCCGTGCAAATGACGGATCCGCTTATTAGGTCGTTCGCGGACCATATTCGGTCCGTCCATTCACATAAATCATTTCAAGGTAGTTTGTCCCTTTCACTTATGAAAGTGTGTGCACCATTTATAACGAGTCATAAATTTAAGAAGAATTGTCTCTCTCTCTCTTCTCTCTCTCTCTCTCTCTTTCAAAGATTACAACCTTTCACCAAACAATCCTATTGTATTATAAAATAAAATATTCTTTCATGGGTTAAATGAAGATGCATATATAGTGTGATCACCTTGTCTACTTACACCTTACTAAACTTGATTGGATTTAAATCATAAATATTGGAGCATTTGACAGCCTAAAGTTTGGGTAATTGTGTGCAAATTTAAAAGTAAAAAAATTGAGTAACCACTTAAATGCGGACAAATAATAAAATTGGACAATGCACATGCACCAAGACAAGTAGAAGCTAATACATGTTTCTCGATCAAGACAATTAGACAAATATGTATTACGTCTACTAGACTACGGTTTCATACGGCATGGAAAGATTCTCTATGCCCATTCTTTGTTTACATTCACAGTAATAAGGCTCGAGCCAGAAGAAAATCGTTTTTGGCAGCCATGACAGTGATGAGTCATCTGCTCAGATTCTAGGCCACATTTCTGTTTGGGCGCTGTTTTAATTAAATTCCAAGGTTAGTTCTTTTTGTGTGCTAACTTGCCTCAAAGCATTTGGTTGATCCACGATGATGCACCATATTATTTTCTGCATAGTCTTAATTTAATTGTCTTTAATTTGATTGAACCAACTAAAAGAGAACATGTTCTATGTCACCCGTTAACATTGACAACCAATACATTTCTGCTGTGCAGATGATGCATTTGAGACAAGGATCAGGTTGAACATTTAACTAGAAAGAGATATAGCATAGACAATGATCATCTTTATTTAATTTAAATTTGATGGGGATCATTTGACTGTGAAGATTTAGTTTTCATATATTTATAGTTGTACATGATACAGTATCGTTTGAAATAGTTTTACATAATTATCATCCATTATTTATAAAATGAACACTCTAATTACGTGATACACGTACTTATACCATATACACCATTAAATAGTTTAAAATTACCATCTTAACAATGAGATGATCTCTACCAATTTGAAAATAAAATGCAGAAGATCCTAATTTGCTTTAGCACCGCCCGTTGCTTGAATGATGTTGCCAGCCTAGCTACCACAATACCGTTGAAGCAAACATTATCTAGTCCATAGCCACATGACCTAGGTTAACACATTCCATATAAATGTGCAAAACAACATGAATAATATGAATGAATAATGGGGTTTGAATTGTTGTGTGGGAATATAAAACAAAGATAATGAGAGAGAGAGAGAGAGAGATTTTCAAAAGCTTGTATTAGTCAATCGGTTTATTAGAATGACAAAACTTAGGTAGAATACCTTTTTTTTTTTTGAGAAGGAACTTAGGTACAATACTTAAGTATTATACTTAAGTCTTGTCTTTATTAAAATATGTAAAACTTCCGGTGCAAGGTTTAATTACCAAAATCTTTTTTCCATAGTTTTATTTTATTTTGTTCATATCTCTTTTATATATTTTATCATCCACGATTTCCATGATCTGGTGTTCTCAAAATCCATATCTTACTTCTAATGATGATTCTCATTAAAATAAAATGAAAAAAAAAAATTCTAAAGAAGTTGATATCTTGTCTATATAAAAACCACAAAGCATTAATTCCTTGACCCTTTTTTTATATATCACCAGCTAATAGTGTATCTCTATAATCCACTGAATATATATATTTATTTTGCAGTGTGGTATAATGCATATCTTCATTATATATCACTTTACTTTCTTTTTATTATATAAAAAAAAAGGATAAGAGAAAAAGAAAAAGAATTATTTATCTTTCTAAAGTAGACTTACTTAAATAGTTAAACCAAAGTATAACTGCCAAAAAAAATTAAAGATTCACAAAAAAAAAGAAAAAAAAAAAAAGAAAAAAAAAGAAAAGAGAGGTAACAATCACTTCTTCTTCTTTTTCTTCTTTTTATTTTATTTTATTTTATTTTTTTTTGGGTTGAATAACATGATTTGAATGGGAGAGGCAGGGTGTAAATGTAATAACAAATTTATAGAAAAGATAATGGAGTAGAGAAAAAGAGTTAAAAAAATGGAGACAAATGGTTGGGGGAAAGTAACTATGATGCCTCAAATTGATTGGATGTTGGTAGAGTATGTGTTGTGTAGATGTGTTCAAAGTCCCACATTAGGCATATCTTGGGTTGTTATAAGCTTTATCAACAACTATAAGAGTCTCAATTATGCCTAAGCTAGTCTTTTTAGGTCAGAGTGTAGATATGACTAATTAACATTTTTCCTTAGATTATTACAGATCGTACCAAAGCCAATTCGTGGTAAGCCCAAGTGGGTTCATTGACACTGCATACAATTAATAAAACAATTTATATGGACAATTAGATGGAAGAGGAGAGGAGAGATGGAGGGGTCAATTTGAACAATTCTTAAACGTCAGGGGTTAAGAATACAAAATTGATAGTACATGTGTCTGTTTGTAACAGACCCAAATCCCAGGAAGTCTTTTTACATGCATGTTGGCATAATTGAAATGACTAGATATATATAGCCGTTCTTTTAATCCTGTATTCTCTGTTCAAATTAGTAAATACATCTGTACGTATTTCTATTTAGGTTCTTTTCATTTTCGTTTCTTATTACTGAGCTAAATGAAACGTGTACGTACTCCATAGCATATAGCTTACACATATAATTATTTAATATGTTGATGGGATAAAAGGTAGAAAAAGGAAAATATAAATATCTTTTAGGGAGCTTTGGCTATTTTGATAATTTTGAATGAAAATATTAGAACTACTACTGATTTTATTATAAATAACTTATAAATTGATGTGAAAATAAATGAAATTAATATTAATGGATATATCAATAATATAATAAATAAAATTTTAAGTTATCTTTTTTATTTTGCATTTAAAAATTGACATATAAGCTTATAGAATTTATAGTAATAGTAGCGTAACTCAATATAATAATAGTAGGTAATAAGTATCTTTTAAGAAATGTATTTTTTATTTTTAATAAATGTGATAAAATTTCAAGCTATATTGCTCACTCTATGATGATCGCACTTCATTAGCAAACTAAGAATCCAATTGCTTTTGGGTATAGGTAGAGTTTGAACCCTAAATCCTTTATATTTGACGATAAAAAACTATATTCATTGATTTTACGAGCGAAGCCAATATCTTTTTCGAATGATTGGTAACCCATGAGTTAAGGTTTCATTTTAAACTCTTTGTTAGGGAGAGCAACCGCTAACAAATGATGATTAATTTGATCTTATTCATTTTATTTTGAACAAGTTGTCAATAGTAAAACAAAAACAAGTCTATATAAAAAATGAGGATCGTGGTAAGAAATCTTAACATCTGGATTCTTTCTTTGTAAAATTTGATTCCAAATTTTGTCTTTTCGTGTTTGTACATGAGGCAGCAACTATTGACAATGAATTCCATGATAATTGGAGTATAAACAGTGAATTCCAATTCATGGCCAAATAAGGAGGCATAATTTGATTCGAGTTGAAGGGGTTATCACAAATAAATCAGAAGGCCTAAAATCCATGAAATATTAGGTTATAAATGAGTTGAATTGAGTATTAAAAGTTCATAATTTTAGTCATTTAATTTTATCCTGATCTTGAGATAAGCTTGAGCTTACTAACAAACTAGCATGTTTAAATATGGTTCATTTTCTTGTTGAACAAACTTGAACTTGCTAACAGAGTATTTAATTAGTTTGTTCTTATTCTTATTAATGGTAAACAACGCAACCAAAATTTTACCCCTTCATAAATCTATGTTAATAGTAAATGACTAAATTATAATGGAAATTATTATTTAAGGTAATTCGATTGAATGATTTTTCATTTATAAACTTATAAAAATTAGATTCGATAACCTTGTATTGCTAAAAAATTATATTTAAATTTTACTTTGAAATGGACTATTTACAATATATTATAAATAATAATTTGAAATTTTATGAACTTGTTTACAAACTTTCAAAATCCAATAATTAATCCAATACATACATACTTAAATTGTGTCTCATATTCTCAAGTTTTTGTTTATGAACCTAGCCTAAACTTTTTATGTATAGTTTGGTCAATTTACAATTATGCTACCAAATATATATATATACACATATTTTGAGAGAGTTTCACAACCTATAGCGTCCATTTCTGTTGATAGCTTTCATCATCAAACCAAAACACTAATCAGTTTTTAGTGTAGACGGGGGATTGAATCTCAAATCTCTTATTCAACTATAAAATTTTTTACTAATTGAGTTAAATGAAACCTACTGCTACCCAATATTAAGAAAAGGAAATACCCATTGTCCCTGCTAAATTGAATATGCAACCCCGCGCAGAAAGCAAATTTTTGGTTTGGAAGGGTTTATTGGATTGAGTTCAAATATACTGTGTACATATAATCTTGAAATGACCAGGAATAACAAGGTATTGCCTCAAAAATATTTTCAGAGTTAGAGAGGGAGGGAAAATATTTTATGGTGAGAAACGAATATATATATATATATATATATATATATATAAGACCAAAGATATACATACTATGGCATCCTTTTGAAGCAATTTAAAAAATAAAAGCTTGATGAATAATTCCCTTTATAAAGGCTGCAGATTGTAAAACATTTATATACATCTTTTTCATGCCTTGTATTTATGCTATATATTGATTAGAGTTAGTATGTTCTCTTTGTGCATGATAGGAATGGATGGATTATAATATGAGAGATGCTACGTCTACAATAATTTTACAACATTTTTACAATAAATCACAGGTGGTTAGTTGTTATTGGTTCAAATTAGAAACTAACACTAAGATTACTTTTTTGCCCCAACAATAACAACCAGTAACAATCTGCCACTTAGAATTTGTTGTAAAAATGTTATAAAAATATAGTAGACATATCATTTCTCTTATAATATTCACTATTATTTGACTAAATGGGTTACTGTTATCTTTAAAAAAGACTCGCATATGACACAAGGATGCCCAACAATGTGGAAAAGTTTGCTACGTATAGAAAGCTGCTCTCTCTCTCTCTCTCTCTCTTAAAAAATTAACATGCTATATAGAAAGTTAGAAAAGAGAATCTTCACTGAAATTTGTCTTTTTACAGCTTTGAATTCCCTTCTAATGAAATCTTCTTACATATGACACCGGCATTTATAATTTTATAAACTAACTAGCTTTTTTCTTTTCGGAACTAATAATATCCACAAACAAAGCAACTTTGGTAATCTACGACCAATTTACTTATCAGCAATGATATATTTCTCGAAAATTCATATTTCAAACTTGTATTTGTTTCAAGTAATGTCCTAAACTATTCAAATGATCAAATACATAGCTTTACAAATGATCTTGTAGTCTATGTTATAAAAGAGGTCAAATAGGGATCGGCGCTGAATTCTAGCGTCGACACATAACATCATTAAAAAAAAAAAAAAAAAAAAAAAAGTAACAAGAGCCATTATGTATACATTCATCATATATCATGAGAACCATGGAAAATAACACAAATCATGAAAGAAACCTAATTACCAACAAAATTTTAATCAAATTCAAAACCTGAAATCATGTACAAAACCAAAGTCAAATCAAAAGATAAACTCAAATAACTTCTAATTAGAGATGCATTTTTACCTCTAATAAAGCTTGAATATTATGAGTATTTTTTATGCACGAAAATCTTCTTCTTCTGCTTCTTTTAAAAAAATTATATCCTATTACCTAATCATTAGACTATATCCTGAAGCCTGACTCGTATCCATGTGTAAATTATCACTTCATGTGTCACGTTTTAGATTTAACAACGCAAAATTAGTTTTCCCAGAAGATGGATGGGCATGGTATAGATCACAATAACTATTTTCATAAAATCCAAAACTAGCAAAACCCTAGCTAAATGTCACATCTCAGATTTCACAATACAATATATTTTTTTTCTAGAAGATGAATGGGCATGTTTTAACGACCACAATAATTATTTGCATAAATAAAAGCCAAATCTAGAAAACCCTAAATGATGCATGATTACATTAATGTAAACTTGACATTACCAGAGAAATAAAAAAATTAATTGGTGAGATGATAATTCAACGTCTAGAACTCAGAGATTGGTTATTTAAACATGTGATTAACCATGATCTAGATAAGTAAACGTTTTATATATTTCAATAAAATTAAACTACAAAACACAGCAAATTAAAAAATAAAAATAAAAAACTGAGGTGGAATAATCACATGCATGAATGACTCCATCCAATAATCTTAGTGTCCGTTTGACATTATTAATATTGCCAACTTATTTTACTATTCAGCTTATTTTTGCTACTATTCATGTGTCTCATCGCACTTTTTGGTATTATTTATGGGTCTAACTGTATTATTTCAGCTAACTTTTATCTTTATTTACAATACCTTTAACAAAAAGTTTTCAATTTTAGCAAAATAAGCGAATTCTAAATAGACATTTAATGGTGAATTCCCATGGAAAACTCTTCTCACGAGCAAAAAGCTGAAAACCCCAATATCAGCGCGTCCTCTCCTTGATCGCAAGCATGCTTACGTAGTTATTTTAGAGAACACTTGTTGTGTGTGTTAGCAAATAAATACATGGCTAGGGTTTGCTCTTCAAAATGGCACTGTTGGGATTTGAAGTGATGATTTTATCGTGGAATATAGTGGTGGTGCCACGTGCATCTTAGGTTGTTCCTAGGAACACCCTGATCTGAAAATATATATATATATATAATAATAATAATAATAATTAATTTTTTTTTATTTGATCTGTATTAGGAACACCCTTAATCATAAAATTAGGAACATCCTCAAATTTTTAAAAAAATAAATAAATTATTTGTTCTACTTTCAAGAAAAAAAAAAAAAAAAAAAAAAAAAAAAAAAAAAAAAACCAATACAGAGCAAATCACCACTAAATTAGAAATCACTTCTAAATTAGAAATCACTAAAGCCTAAAGCAAACCTAAAGATAGACTGACAGAGCAACACCTTAGAGGAGTCAGAGCAATGCCTCAGCTTGCTCGCAACTCGAAGAATGGAGATCGGTCACATCGTTCGCAACTCACTTGCTGTTGGAGATCGGTCCAGTCTAGAGCACATTGTCGCTAGGTCGCTCGTCGCTCGCCCCTCATCGCAGATTATAGATTGCTCGGTGTCTCGGTTGCTTTAGTGCTCCCTCCCTTGAGGTATTTCTCTCTCTTTTTCTCTCTGACTCTCTCTCAATCTCTTACTGAAATGAAAAGTGAAAACTATGAAAATATGAAATGAAATTAATGAATGAGAGTCTCAGTCTCTCTCTCTTTCTCTCTTTATTCTTCAAGAGTCTAACTCTCTCTCTTTTGAACTGTGAGTCTATGATTGGCTCATTGACTAGCCAAATCTTTAGCTTTATTTATTTATTTATTTTTTGCCTGTTTTTTGACTTTTTGAATTTGGCTTTATCTTATTTGTTGGTGTTGCTGTGTGTTGGTGTTGGTGAGATATTAATTGTCTTTTAGTGTAAAGTGTATTGTGATTTGTGATTGTGAAATTTTCTGATTGGCAGCTGGCTCTTGTGATTGGGGGCATCAAGCATGAGGCTTGTAATAAATCACTCTTTTTTAGACTTGGACTTAAGCTATAGGGCCTATATATTTTTGTGTTGCACAATTTATTGACTTCTTTTTTTTTTTTTTTTTGGTTAAGTAATAGTGTGATATTCCAAGTATCAAACAACTAGAGTAATTAGTTGAATTAATTAATTTTTTGGGATATTAATTAACCAATAATTAATTGGGGAGAGCAACTAATAAACAATAATTAACAATTTAATTAACCAATACATTATAAAAGACAAAAAAATTAAATTATTTTAGGTTAGACAACAACTAATTATTTTATAATTAATGAAACAACAATATAACAAATTATAGTTTATAAAAGACAAAAAAATTAATGAAACAACTAAACAACAATACATTTGGGAAAAATTTCTGGAGCCGCCACTGAAAAAATTATGCTTTTTAAGGAACATCATGTGAAAAATTCTTGAAACTGCCACTGGTGAAATAATAATGCTTTGATAGTTAATTAAAAAGGCTATCAGAAAAAAAAATAATAATAATGCATTGATAGTCGAAAAATAGGGCTTTTTTTTTTTTTTTTTTAACCAAGGAATATGTTTGTCTTGAGAATGGTAGAAAGTGAATGCAATTTCTGACGAGTCATTAGGATTATGGGGGAAAAAAAGAGTGTCGCATTTGTGGTAAGTTTCTTTTTATCTATACTAATTTTCTTTTTTGGAGTTCTAGGAACTTGGGGGACTTCAGTTTCAGGTGATCAAATGATGTATTTATCTTTTTAAAAAAAATTAGGAAAAAATCACAAGAGAATAATCAAGCAAATGAAGAATCATTGGAGAAGGGAAAACGAAGTATCGATCATTGTGCGGAACTGTCAAGTCAAAAGTGTCGATTGAATGTGACTTTCAGATTCTCCCAATATTTGGGTTTTTTCCGATTTTCTTCAGATTTTTAGAATTTTTAGAGGATTAATTCATGGTTTTTTTTTTTAATCATAATAAAATCTTCTTTGGGTGAGGATGATTCTAATCGGTTTTGGGTCTTCCAAATTATCAATTTAATTCTTTTTCAAAAAAATAATTAATTGATTTTGATCATGTAAATTTCACAACTATCTTATACAATCTTCCAATTTATGCATAACTAGGGGTGTTCACCAAAACGTTCAAACCATATGACCGCACTCAAACTAACCAAAATTGCCTGCAAAATTGAGTAACCGCATTGCACCTATAAGTGGTAGTAAACTACACCACACCTTACTTTGTGGTACAATGTGTAGTTTTACATAGGAATGGCAATTTCGCCCCACCTCGCTTGACCCGCTCTTTCTTGCTTCACCCCACGCAGGTTTTTCCCACTTCGCAAAGGTAGTGGGGCAGGGATGGGGTGAAATTTTAGCTCCGCACCACAGGGCGAGACGGGGATGAGTTTCGACTTTTTAAACCCAACTCACCCCATCCTCGCCCCGTCCTGTATTGATAAAGGTTAAATTGTAAATTTTTCATACCTTAAAACCCTACTATTATTATTATTGTTATTATTATTTTTTGAAACTGAAACAGACTTCATTCATTCATTTAAAAAGCTAGAATCCAAAAATAAAGCTTCAAAGGTTGGTGGTGGCCACTCTTCCATCCATACAATTTCATTATCTATTTGACTAGCATAACAAGCTAAAGAATGGGCAATTAAGTTGGCACTATGACAAACACAGCTAAAATACACATATTGAAGACTTGCTACAATGCAGCAAATGTCCTTATAAACCAGTCCCAGCCAAGAGAGATTAGGTTGTGTTGGGAAGATAGACTGCATCACAATCACATTGCCACCTTCAATGATCAAGTCTAAGAAACCAGCATCCATAGTGAACTCCAAGGCTTTTCGACATGCCAATGCCTTGGCCTCCTCACTATCATCTACAATAGCACCTTTTGTAGATAATGCAGCCATCACCTCCCCCTTCTCATTGTGAATCACTACTCCTACACCTGATGCCTCCCTATTTGCAAAAACATCAGCATTGAAATTGAGCTTGTACATTAGACCTTAGTGTGGCTTCCATGACTGTGTAACCTTATTTGGACTTGTTACTGCTAGCTGAGTTTGTGCCTCCTTGTACTCCTCCAAATAGTCCCTAGTCCTTCTATTAACCCGTGATGGATCTTGTAACTTGCCCCCATGTGAGACTGAGTTCCATTGGTTCCATATCTACCAACATTGAACAAGAAAATATTCAAACTCCTCCACAGACAATTTGGCCATCATAAACAATACCAGCTGCATAAAATCTTCTTGTTCACATAAACATTTATTCGAACAGAACAGCCAGCCCATACATCTTGTGCTGCACTACATTCCCAGAGTGCATGAATCACTGGTTCTAGATATCTTTGACAAATACTACATCTATCGTTATCTATGATATGCATTTGAACCAAATTCTCATGGGTTAGCAGAATATTTTGACATGCTTTCCAACCAAACATCTTTATTTTATCACGACATGAAGCTTCCATAACTTTACCCAAACATGACCATTGGCCACCTACACTGAGCTCTCTTCTCCACCATTATCCTCCCTAGCTAGCAACCGTGCTATATGGTATCCTGAATTCACTAAATATTTCTCATTCTTGCAATGAAGCCACACAACTGCATCTTGAACCTACCTCCTACTTAAAGGAATTTTTAGGATGGCCTCAGAATCAAACCTATGAAAGATCATTTCTATTCACTCTCTATCCCACTGATTAACTCTCCAAGCAATTAAATCTGAAACTTGCCATTCCTATTCCTCATCTGCTGGTGGAAAAAGAAACTTGTTTGTTGGATGATTCGAGATCCACCCTCCAGCAATAGAAGAACCATTCCCCACCTTCCAGCAACAACCTTTCTTTAATATTGGTTGAGCAGCAATCAAACTTTTCCATGCATATGAGCTATTAGGACTATTAGATGCCTCAAGGAAGCTACACCTTGGAAAATACTTGGCACCTATAGAGAAGTGACCCTTGATCTATAACAATCTCCATCCTTGCTTTGCCAACATAGCTAAGTTAAAATTCCTTATATTTCGAAATCTCATTCCACCCGCTTTCTTTGGTTGAGCCAATGAGTTCCAGCTCTTCCAATAGACTTTCCTTTCATCTCCATTTTGGCCCCACAAAAACCTGGCACACATAGCATTGAGCTCATTGCAAAGCTTCACCAGCAACTAAAATACTCCCATTGTATATGTGGGGATTGATGGGGCACGACTTTAATAAGCACTTCATTTCCCGCCCTAGAGAGCAATCTCCCTTTCCAATCCTGTAATTTTTTTCCAAACCCTTTCCCTAAGAAAAGAAAAGGTATGGTATTTTGCCTTACCAATTAATGTCGGAAAACCCAAATAGGATTCAAACCTGTCCACTTCTTTCACCCCCAAAGTGTCTTTTATCCAATTCTTCTGCCCATCAATTCTGTTACTACTAAAATAAATCAATGACTTCTCAAAATTGATGCATTGGCCAGAGGCTATTGCATATAGCTGTAAAGTATCAGAGATAACTTGCACTTCTTGATTTTCTTGAAAAAAGAGTGGAGAATCATCAACAAATAGCAGATTGGATATACTAGGTGCTCTCCTACAAGTGGTAACACCATGTAGCTGCCCATCATCTTTTGCTTTAGCTAACAAAGACGAAAAACCTTCTACACATAAAAGAAATAGGCCTATTATTTAAACAAACATGTGATAAGCTTATTTTATTCTACCCAATAAGGCTTCTGCCTCTTTTTTTTTTTTTTTTTTTTTCTCTAGCAAGGTTGGAAATAAGATACAATTTTAACATTTTCTTTTGTCTTGAATCATTGATTTTGTATTTTGAGATTTTTATTTTTGTTGTGATATTATCTTGTTAAAGACTTTAATAATATTATTCAATTTTTGCTAAAAATTAGTTTGATTTGATGGAATAAATTTATTTGTAATTTCAAGTATATTTTTATTAATGAAACAGGTTTTATTAAAAGCAATTGTAATAATTGTGGGCAAATTAACAAGAAGTAGAGTTTTACAGGGTGGGGCCTTAGTGGGCGGGGGTGGGGCAAGGAAATTTTCCCTGTCATGCGAGGTGGGGTGGGGATAGGGTAAGACAAAATAATGCTGGGCGAGGGTGAAAATCCCATCCTTCAGACCCCCCCCCCCCCCCCACCCCGGGTGCCCCACTGCCATCCCTACTTTTTTACAAAAAGTAAACCGCACAAAACAGCACCTATATATGTATATATATATGAGACCCCCCCCACCCCGGGCGCCCCACTGCCATCCCTACTTTTTTACAAAAAGTAAACCGCACAAAACCGCACCTATATATATATATATATATATATATATATGAGATGGGTTCAAATTATACTTTGTGTAACTTCACAAGAATTACACATTTTGTGAACCATTGATTACTATTAGATCTAAGGGTCAAAAAACACTCATAGTAGTATCATTATTACTCCCTAAAAATTAGTAATTTAAGAATTAACTCTTCTTATTAAAGAAAAAAAAAACCATAGCATTAACTCTTTTTATTTTTTTTTTCGTCCATATCATCATCTTCTTCCTCTTGTCTTTCTTTTTGCACTATACTTTTAGGCATCCACCATTCATAAAATTCTCAAGATAAAATTGTAAATACAAGCTATCTTTTTTTTTTTTTTTTTTTGGTTAATAAACATGATTACCATTTTGGCAACTCATTTATTTGTCCATCTTTGTATTATGTAGTCAATAAGATGGTAAAGAAGTAATATCACATTCAACCCTCAAAAAGCTAAATGTGACTCTTAAAACCATTTTCTTATGTTCATTGTGGGACTAGTTGTGTGCTTCAACTTCAGGCAGTGTACATTGTGATTCTTTCTTGTATTTCTTATTCTAAAATTTTCCTAGAAGTCATTTAATAGTCATTTGGTGTATTAATTCGTTTTTTTTTTTTTTTTTTTTTCAAGTATCTGTTGAATTAAACCATTTTTTTTTCTTCTTCAAATCAACAAACGTCAGACATTATACTGATGTCAATTGGAACTATATGATCTACAACCCTAGAGTTTCCCTAAGATTTTACATGGTTATGAACTACAAAGTAGGGAAAAAATGCAAAATAGGTTTCTTTGCACAAGAAAAGGCTAAAAGAGACCCATGCTAATCTAATTGATCTCTTGTGAAATGCCACTAAATAATCGCAAAATATCTTGTGCAAAGAAGCTTGCTAAATCGTGATGAGAACTTTCCACACTAAATTCGAGAATTCTGAAGTGTTTGACTACAAGAATCCAACCCTTGTCAGATGATGATATGGATGAAACTGTAGAGAAATGATGGAGGCCTGAAAGTATAGTGCAAAAAGAAAGACAAGAGGAAGAAAAAGTTGATATGGACAAAAAAAAAAAAAAAAATTAATGCTGTGGTTTTTTTTTTTTTTTTTTTTTTCTTTAATAAGAAGAGTTAATACCTAAATCACTAATTTCTAGGGTGTAATAATGATATTACTATGAGTGTTTTTTGACCCTTAGATCTAATAGTAATCAATAGTTCATAAAAGGTGTAATTATCTTTATATATAATTATATATATATACACATACATAAATTTATTTATTTTATTTATATTATATATATATATATATATATATTAATTGACGGGAATGAGAAATATCGTCTAAGCAAAAGGCGACCTCATCCACACCCGAGTCGGGGACGACAATAAGTGTAAAAGCTTGGCATCATTTGTCGTACCTTTGAAACTAGCTAGGTCAGCACTCATTGAAGGCGCAAGTAAATATTAGCAGGATTGCCAATGAGTAGTAATTGTGCCGGACCGGTTACAAGAGCAGTAATAGCTCAACGGTCACCCGTTACATCTTAAATGGAATCATCATTGGCAATCAATGCATCATTCTTCTCAAGAGAAAAATGCTCAAAACATCATTAATGGACATAATTACACCAACCTAAAGCAAACTATAAAAAGGGAAATGGAACTCAGGTAAAGGACATGAAAAAATTTACAGAGAGAACTGTGAGAAGTTTATTCTGAGAACTCGTAATCTGACTTTAGCATCAGAGTATTCTCAGCTAGCCTCATGCCAGCAAAACCCTCCTTTGCCTTTCTTTTCTTGATATCCGGTACCGAAGATTGTCCTTTAACGCTGACAAGGAGCATATTGACGAGGTTAAGTTTCGCCTTCATCATTAATAATTTAATATTATATAAAGTAAGTGGCTAGCCTAGTGTTAGTGCATTCCAATTTCACATTAAAACAGCTTCGTTTTGGTTAAATGCAAAATCAAAAGTTCAAAACCTCATCCACTTCTCCATCTCACACTCTCACTCTTCTCTCATGATACCGTCCCACTTTTAGTAGGCATGATTAGCACTATATATGGTTCATTGTTATGGACCTTATGGTTGTTGCTTACTAAGCATTTTTGTATTACGTACATGTTTTTTTTTTTTAATAGATATAATTGTATATAATTTACTATCATTGATTTTTTTTTTTTTTTTTGGGTATATATTTGTGGTACTTTTAGTATACTATCAATCTGTCATGGATTTTTTTTTTTGGAAACTTATTATCATATTTTCATGTTTATTACTAGTAAAATAGTAATTGGCCATGACTTCTTGAATAATATATCAGCCCAAAATGGACCATCTCACTGTATTCTCACACTTTGTACACCATACCGAATTGCACCTTACCTCTCTTGTGAACATAAAATTGAGGTGCGGTGTAGTAATTGTTTTGACAAAACTGCACTACAAAGTACAGTGCTAAAAATAGCCTAAACTATATCAAACTGCACCACGAACAACCCTACGGATAACCATGATAATATTTTAATATTGAACCAAAATTTTAAATTTAATTTTTTATATCAAGGATAAATTAAAATCAATTAATTTTAATTCCATGCACCATACTCACTTTAAAATCATTTCCAACCAAGTATTCTTTCATATGACTTTGGGGAAAAAAAAACCCTCTAAATTACAAGTTAGCCCCTAAATTCCATAATTATCAATTATAATTTGAATTTTTAATTTAGGTCAAGTTTGAAATTTTTTAGATTTATAAAATGATAGTTTTTTCCCTTTGGGTATTTTCTTTTTTAAATTGAATTTTTTCAAGATTGCGAAAGGGGATGTCTGCACTTAAGGGCAACCAAGGGGGGCCATGGCCCACCTTCCCCAAAAACTTTTATCAATTTATATATGTAATTTTGTAAAAATAAAACTTTTAAGAGTTTAAGTTTTCACAAAACTATGATTTGGCCTCCCTAAAAAACTAGTCTTTTAAGGAACTTAAAAAATAAAAATAAAAGTTGTAGTATCTCATAAAAAAATAGCAAGATTACAATTAAATATAATAATTTTATAAGAGCTCAATTCGTTACTTGCATAACAATAATTTATGAAAATTCATAAGCGGTTCTAATAAAATTTATAATAATAAAAAAAAAAAAAAAAAAAAAACGAGATTACAAATAGATTATACAAATGTTATAAAAAGTGCACTAAAATTCATTACTTTTGTGAAAAAAATACATAAAATTTCTTAAATTTTTCTAATAGAATTATAATTAAGACATGTGGCTAAAGAAAATTTATTGTTAAATTCAAAATAAAATATTCACTTGATATGAGTAATAAATGTTGTTTAAGGAGTTTTAGGTTTTGTCAGCCTAGTTCCCAACAATGCAATTTTTTAGAATATCTGTTTAATTAATATACTTTTTTTTTTTTTTTTATAATTGTCTCGAATACTGAGAAATATTTTTTCTTCAATTTATCTTTATTTTTCTTATTTTATAGTCTTTTGTTGATTATTGGTATGGCAAAGGGAGCAAAATCATATGAGACATCAATTGAAAAGAAAATCAAATAAAATGGAGATTGGCCTAATCAACCTATAAGAGGGTAGTTAAGCCCCATACTCACTCTACTTGTCCAATTTAGGAAACTGAGTCCCACGGCATTATTCATACATTTAAAAGTTATTTTACTGCAATGTTTTTTGTTTTTAAAAATAAGTGGTATCCAAATAGACTCTAAAATAACGTAAGTATAGTTGGTAAGGTTGGAAGAACTAATTAGTTCATGGCTTTCAGTTTTAGGCATTATGCATGGCATATTAAGAGAGAAGTTATTACCCATCTTCCATAAGAATCAAAACATTTGGTTGCTGGATTCTTAGATGAATGTCAACCTTGAGCTTTGTTCTTGTCAAGATATTAGGATTATCTATTTTTTATGATAATTTCACATAATTTGTTGACTAAGTCTACTTTTCTATGGTAATCCGTAATTTGGAAGGAATCCAAAATTTATAGCAAATATAGCAAATTTGTTTAGTGTTTTTCTTTGTGTTTGTTTGTGGCTAGTGCATGGGTTTTGTCATCAACTTTTAGAGCATCTCCAGTAGCCTCTCCAAATTTTTGCCTAATTTTTATCTGTTTGGAGAATGAATAGTGACATTTAGTTTTTACCTACTTACTTTTTCAAATACACTTTTCAACAGATTCTTTATCTCATTTTCTATTTCATTTAAGTATTATTTTTTCATTCATTATTTATTATTTTTTTAATAATCATTTATTCTTTTTTTAACAACTGTATTTTTCAATGAGAAGTGCTATGTTTATAACATTTTACGCAATAATTTTACAACAAAATTTATGTAGAAAGTTGTTACTAGTTTTCATTTGAACCCACCATTAAAATTATATTTTTATTCACCAATATTAGCTAATAACAATATGTTACTTAAAATTTATTGTGAAAATATTGTGGCAACATTTCTAAATTGTATTTTTCCTTTCTTTCTTTCTATCATCAATACGTTTCTTTTTCTTTTTTTCTTTTCTCTTGATTTTCTCCACCACACACCTATCCCACTCCTATCTCTATCTATTCTTCTTTTTCTTTTTCTAGTACATTCCGGATCACACTTTCACTATCTCCAGCTCTCTCATTCTTTCTCTAGCTCTCTCTTTTTTCTTTTTCTTTTTTTACTTTTTCTATTTCTACTTGATTCTAGAACACTCTCTGCCATGGGTCAGATGGCTACTGTGGGTCAGATGGATTCTAGAACACTCTCTAGCGTTGTCTCTTTTTTGCTCCACCATGGGTCAGATAGCTTCTGTCTCTTTTTTTTTTTTTTTTTGCTTTAATTATTATGATTTGATTAATTTTAAGATTGTGCTTTTGAGTTTGTATTTTGATTATTCTTGGGTTTAGAGACGTTTAAAAGAAATGATTGTTATGTTTGTAGCTATTGTGAATGTTTGATTGAGACTGAGTTTAGAGATATTTGAGAGCAAAGATCAAGAAGAGTTTTGTTGTTATCGTTGTGATTATTGAGCAAAAATTTAATATTTTAATCAGTTGTGATTATTGAGACTGATTTCATTCTTTTGCTCATGAACAGGTCTCTCTCTTTTTTCTCTTTTTTTTTTTTTTTTTGGTTTCATCTGGTTTATGAGAAAAATTATTTTTGTGTTTGGATTTATTTTGCATTTTGTAGCCATTGAGATAAAGAAGAGAGACGGAGTGAAGAAGAAAGAGAAAGAGAAAAAAAATTGTTTTTTTTTTTTTTTTAATTCAACCAGTATTATTTTAAGGAGAAATAATCTTTGCAATAGCTACAGTGATTGCCACAGTGCTCTCCAGGCCTGAAGAACTACTGTAGCAAATCTAAAAAAAGAAAAAGAAAAATAGAGATAGAGAGGCTGTTGGAGTTATTTTTTGTGTGAACAGTGCGTTTTCTCTCTAAATTTTAGAGATAGCTAGCCCTGTTGGAGATGCTCTTAGACTTTACAAGTGTTACTAGCTTACTATGTAAAGTCTATACTTTGGGTCCATGGGTAAACCTAAATAAGTACACTCTTTACCCTCCATAGTACATACCATACTCCTTTAATTTCTCATAAAAAATACATGGGCTTGAGCCATGCATAAAAAATAAAATTTTACCAATAGAGGTAGTGGGTCCAAAAGTAATCAATTATTTGTGGGTCCATCAACAAGTGTATTACTTTGTTGTTTGTGGGTCAAATAATTCTTATATGTTAATTGTTAACCATCTAGTGTATTCCAAAAATTTGTTGGTATAGTGATGGTAAATAAAGTAATTTTCTCAAAATAAAATATCAAAAGTTTAAGAAGTTTAAAGTTCCAATAAAGCAAAAAATATACTACATAACAGGCTAAAAAATGTAGTACAAATACCATATAATACTTGATTTAAATTCAAAAATTTTTAATATGAAACTTATAGATATTTTGATTATTCAATAATACATATGACTTATACAATTTTTATGAAAGAAGATACTAGTGTCTAAACAAAACTTATATATGATATTAAAAAAAAATCTAAAAACAAAATTGAATTAAAAAACTTTCTATGATTAGTTTAGTTATCTCTCATAAAACATGAAAAATTTACTCACATTTTCAAGCAAATAACAAACACTTACATAACTACGTATATATATATATATATATATATTATTTGAGTTTCGTTCGATTTCAATGTGTGCATAATCTATATTATACTGTCTACACTGTAATATTCTATTAGAGTAATGTTAACAAGTTTACATAAAGGTCACTGTATTCAGTTTTGTACGCGTGATTCATTATTCAGTCATTCTAAGTTTTAACACATGTGAAGCATATTTCTATAGATGGTGTTTTATAATGTTTTAGAAATTGGTATACCAACAATACATATGGTTTTGAAAATAGGACAACCAAAGATTTTTCCTGTTGAATGAAGTTTTCCCAGCGGGATGGATTTCTCCCAAAAAAAAAAAAAAGTTTTGAAAATTGGATAATTCTTCATTAGGTAGATCAACCATGCCATTGTAGTTAATAAGAGAGTGGAAGAGGACAAATCCTTTTTAACCAGGAGACAAACCAAAAAGCTTAAAGTCGTTTAGAGATTTTTGTAAAGTGGATTAGGATTAGGTGGCAATCAAAACGTGAAAGAACAGAAAAATGGAAAGATAGGTCCCTCTTGGAGTGCTACCTATCAATGCCAATTTTTTGTCCCATTCCAAACATACCAATTTTTGTTCATCAAAAAAAAAGAAAGAAAAAAGAATTCCAAATATACTTATGATTAACCAGACCATACCATTCATTGTGCGTGCACGACTGATTCATTTTGTACCGTCATTTTAAGTTGTAACTAACACGTGTTTTCAAAAAAAGTTATAACTAACACGTCAAGCATATTTCTCTATATTATTGTTTTTTTTTTTTTTTAAATTGTTCTACAAAAATATTTTAGTAATGAAAATAATGTGTACTTTGACTTTGTTGAGGACATTTTCTTTTAACTAGAGGACCACAATTGACAAAACCAAAAACTTGGATTTTAGAGGGGATCATTATGACTTATGATCCCGTCTTTATGATAGCTTGGTTAGAGCATTAGCAATAAAAAGTCAATTTAGCAACTAATTCCCTTAAAACAAGTCTCAAGAGTTTATGATACATATTACATTTTTTTCATAATAAATGTGTCAACAAGTTTTTACCGGTTTATATATATATATATATATATATATATATATATAAATTTACCATTGACTATTTTTTTTCACAAATGACAATTTGCCATTTAAACAATTGTGAAAGTTTTCATTAAAAAATTAAAAAAAAAAATCTACAATTTTATTGCCCCAAAAACACACACACACAAAAATAAATAAATAAATAGATAAATAAATAATTAAAATAAAAACTTGAAGGAAAAGAAAGAATATAAAAAGAGAAAGAAGGAGGTCTCTCTTGCAATGATACTTATCAGTTACTATCAGCTCAGTACCAATTTCGGCCTATTCCAAATATAATTGCTGAGCACAATGACTAAAGCAACCTCAATGTTGTCCACAGCCACAGCTAGGCCCACCGCATATTCCAATGGGAATGAAAGAATCGTTTATCGCAAAAAAAGAAAGACAGAAGCAGAACCATTAACTTGACGCCGCGTAATTAAGCAGGACCCTGGCTCTGAGTCTCTGACCACTGACCCGTGAGAGAGTAGTGACCATAATAAAAGCCTACAAATTATTTGCGTTTGGTGGTGTGGTGAAGGGACATGTGGGTCCAGCTCATTTGCTAAACACCTCTATCAATAAACGACCTTGATTTTGCCACGTTGCACCAAACACTCAGGCACATCATCCCTGCCTATCCACATTAGTGGTGGTCCCCATGCTCTCACTATTTAAGGATAGCACATCACTTTCTCAATTATTTTTTTTGTTTTTTTGTTTTGTTTTTCGTTTTTTTTTTTTTTTTTTTTTTAACTGTTATTATTTTTTTGAATCTTGTATTCTTGTTAACTAAAATCTACTTTCATATGTTGAAGGAAAAAATACTCATGTAATTCACATTTTTCTTTTCTTATTAGTGTTCATTTGAAATCAATGAAATGTAATGGTGTTGCTGTAGCTAAAAGAGAATGAGGTAGTCGATGTTTGGTTTGAAAAATGAAGGGTGTGCCTTCCTTCTATATTCTATTGTAATAGAAATATTTTTTTTAGAGAAAATAATTTTAATTTTGAAATGTATATTAAGAGTGCCTAGGGTTGTTCACGAAATTACTTGGATTACACTTAAACCGACCAAAACTGTATACAAAATGAGGTAACTTATATCACACTATCTTGCAATGCAGTGCGGATTGTGGTTCTCTGTTAAGAAAAAGCATAAAACAACACTGCACCCTATAAGTACATGTGTGTGTGCGCGCACATGTGCATGTATGTTTTATTTTATATTAAATATATATTATATGAATTAGAGGTTGATCACTTGATCCTTTAAATATAAAAGATGAGACCTGTCACACATAATAACTTGTTGAGCTACTGTTAATCAACCCAAAACAAATAAAAACCAGCCCAACATTATAAAAATTGTCCTAAAATAGGTGAAAAACTAGCTTTGGATTAGACCCAACCAACCCAAAATTTTGAAAATTGTTCCCATCCAAAATTGACCAAACCATACCTTGATACAATGTATAAAGGTTTAGAGCAATGACGGTTTTGTTCAAACTGCACCTCATAGTGTGGTGATAAAAATAGACAAAAACCGCACCGAATCACACTATGAATAGCCCTATCAAATTAAAATTAAAATTAAAGATGAGTAATAGTAGTCTAAAATTGTCATTCATATCAATAAATTATTGCAATTAATGGAGAGTAATGGGCACATCATTAGCAAACTGAAAACAACTCATACTACTCAGAGAATTTTTTTTTTTTTAGAATATAATTAGAGAGAGTTTGTATGTATATGTATGTACACACACACACACACACACACACACACATATATATATATTAAGAATACTAAGTATTTTTAACACATACAAGTATGGAGAGAGAGTCTTAAAGAAACTGACAGTAGTGTATGTCTAAAATGACCTAACTCCTGAATACACAGTATAGATTTTAATTCTCTTTAAGTCACACTCATTTTCAAATATGAGATTAACTCACTATTTTTTCTTTTGAGAATACTAAATATTTTTAAAACATACACGGAGAGAGAGGAGAATATCTGAAAGAAACACTGTGAGTTTGTATATATATAAACACGTATATTTAATTCTCATAAAAAAAAACACGTATATTTAATTATTTACATATTGACCTTCCTCCTCTCTAATACTGTCTAATAAAAGTTTTTGTATATGAACACGTATACTTCCTCCTCACTAATACTGTCTTATAAAAGTTTGCATATGAAACGTATACAAACACAATGTTATCACTTGCTTTTTGTTGTTTTGGTTTTTCTTCCTAAATAAATAAAAATTCTTACTTTAAATTATGAAATACTCCTTTAAAATACATATTTTTATAATATTTAATTAATTTATAAATTACAGTTAACGCTCTAAGGTTTAGGCTCATCCTAACTGTTAGAAAAATGAGAAAATGAATAACATTTTTGAGAATTAATTGGTCAATTTTAAAAATAAAAAATAAAATCTAAAACCCGACTATACTTTACCCTATAATTTAAAAATAAAACCATATGAAACACAGGTTATGAGGTTAATAACTTATAGAGTTTTAAAAAAAAAAAAAACAAAAAAACAGAAAACAAAAAAAAAAAAAAAAAAAGAAGAAAAAAACCTGAAATATTCGAGCATATCCACATCCAGTCATCCAGATTGGTTTGGTGCATCGAAATTATCGAAACCTGACTAATGTGGATCCTTGCTGTACAAGCCCAAGAGCCACCAGATTAAAATACCACTAGTCCGATTTAGAACACCCAATAACCTCACGCCACCTAGGCAACAAGACCAACCAAGCATGTGCGCCGCGTCCCGCTTGGCCCACATAGGTCCCACCTTAATCCAAAGTTCGTGCTATAAAAACCCAGTGTCTCACTCTCAAAACCCTGTGTCTCACTCTCACATGCTCCATGCTAACTCACACCAATTTAATTTGTGCACATTTTTAGGTGACCCAACAAAAAAAAAAAAAAATTGTGAAGCATCACCATCATGGCTACTAGAATTCCTGAGAATCGCCGTGATTGGATGTGTGGTACTTATTGCCATGAATTTGAGTACTTTCCGACACAACCAGCAGCGAGTTTGTCCGATATGGTTTTCGGGTTTTTGGAGGATGGTGAAGGGTTGCTGGGAAGTATAAGTAGTGAGGAAGGGTGTGGAGAAATTGAAAACTTTGATGAGGCTGAAGAGAAAGATAATATTGGTAATGTTGAGGAGGATAAGAGTTATTGGGAAAACCAGCACCAGATTTTGGAGGTACTTAGACAAAGTACTTTTCTATTTCACTGTACTCTATATACAGTTAATATTAGTTTGTGGGGTCCATTGAAATATGTAATGAGTTTGGATAGCAAAGCTCATCTTTTTCTTGTTTATTTTGTTTCTACTTTTCTTTGATCTATCATGGTTTTGGTACCTCTAATATTAGATCTTGACTCACACACTAAGAAATCTCAGATTACAATCTTCTAAAATTAGATTCATAAATATATGATAAAAGAATTGTACGTATAGAGTATAGTAATCATATCAATGAAATGATTGCTTAAAGGAATTATAACCTGATAGATCTCTTTGCTCAAAGGAACAAACATTCTTCTCTGATAGATCTGGTTTGTGATAGGCTATATTGTCTTATTATTTATTTATTTATTTTTTGATAGCTATTGTCTTATTATTTTTAGTTTGTCGTTTACTTGTGCATTAATGCAAGCAAATGAGCTCATCAATTACTTTCTTATCTCTATTATATACAGGCTACCTTACGAAGGACTTCCTCTCTGGAATCAAGGATTAGAAGTACAACAAAAGAAGCACTAAAAGAGATACAGAGTGCAAATACAGTCTGTGCCTGTGGAAGACCGTTGGCAAGCAGCTGCCGGAATTGCCTGATGGGAGAAGTTTCCGGCCGCCTGCAAAATGCCGGTTACAATAGTGCCATTTGCAAGTCTAAATGGAGAAGCTCCCCAAATATTCCATCAGGTAAATAAAAAAGAAAGTTGAATGCATGCTTAAAATAAGTAATCCTCATCATGACAAAAAGAAGCAATAGTTCTATATATCCCCATCATTTTCTTACCTACTTTTCTTTTAACTTTTGTTTATTCCCAGAAGATTTATGCCCTAATCATATGATAGCTACAACCACTTTTGACTCGTAATTTTAAATAGCTTTTAATGTGTAGTCAACATAGATAACTCATATTTGGTTTAATTTCTTTGGAGTTAATTTTAACATGTTATCAATCAAGCGAATAAAATATGTAATCTAGAGGTGTCAATTTGGGTTAGCGTATCAGGTTCGTGTCGTGTCGAGGTAAAGGTATTCGACTAAATGGCTCAACCTTAACCTGACCTATTTAATAATCGTGTCATGATGCTTTAATCCTAACTCGACCTGTTAATAAGGTGGGTTGACCTGACCCAACTCATTTGACACGCTTAATAAATGAGTCGTGTTAAATTGACACGAATGTAATACAACTTATTTCAACTTGCATAATATTAAATATAACATCCATCTTGAATTAGTAGTTCTAGGGTCTGTAAAGTTTCAATTTTCTATTATATTCCTTGTAAATTTCTGTAATTACTTACTTTTCTTTTTAAATTTAAAATATATGTTGGATATAAAAGGTATTTAACAAATCTAAAATAAAATAAATATTTTTTTGTTATATGAGTTAAACAGGTTGTATTAAGTGGGTCATTTCGAGTTGATACAAATAAATTGGCGTGTCAAACGTGTCTATTATGGGTTATGCGAGTTGACCCATTTATAACACATTTTTTATCGTGTCGCTTTCAAGTTAACCCGTTTATGACCCAAACCCATTAAGGTCCAATCCTAACCCGAAAAAAATCATATCGGGTTCGTGTCGTGTTCGCAGGTTGGGTCGAACATTGACACCCCTAATGTAATCCTTTAGTTTTAACTATTGGGCGTAAGTTTTATAAAAGATATATAATCCTTTAGTTTTTCAATGTTTTGGATGTAGGTTTTAGTGACTGGATCACCATAATCACTTCCTTTCTCATCTCATTTTTATTTTTCAAAATATTTCAAATTTGGCTTTTAGTGTTGAGGATGTAAGTTTTTTTAAAGAGATTAAAACTTTGGCTTTCAGTGTTAGATTTTAGTGACCAACTTACGATAATCAGTTCATTTCTGATCTTCCTTCAAATTTTGACAATTTCTATAAGTGAAAAGTGAGGCTTCTATGTGGTGCAGGAGAGCACACTTTCTTGGATGTCATAGAAAATTCTGGTTCTAAGAAAGGTGAGGTGAGGGTGATAATTGAGTTGAACTTCCAGGCTGAGTTTGAGATGGCAAGAGCAAGCGAAGATTACAACCGGCTAGTCCAAAGACTTCCTGAAGTATATGTAGGAAAAGTAGAAAGATTGAGTACCCTAATCAAGATCTTATGTTCTGCTGCCAAGAAATGCATGAAGGAAAATAAAATGCACATGGGGCCATGGAGGAAGCAGAAGTACATGCAAGCGAAGTGGCTTAGTCCATGTAAACGGACAACACCCACACCAAACTTGTCAATGGGATACTCTAACCCTTTGCCAAAGCCTAGGGCTTCCATGCTCACGGTAGATTTGCTAGAGAAATTGCCTAATGTGCGTTGCACAGCTGTTGAAGTTGTGTGATTGATGTGAAACAAAGATTTTTTATTCTTATTCTTGCTTGTGATCCATAATTTAGTCAAGTTTCAACTGCTTGAAAGTATAGGACTACGTATATTTGTACAGATAAAGGGATCACTAAGCAATCAAAAATTAATATATACTTTTCTTCCCTATACCCCCCACCCCATCTTCAAAATTCAATTTTGTTTTATTGTGTTAGTGTATTGAAACACTAAGTATACCCAAAGAAATCTCATGAAAAATGTTTTTAATTTCTTTTTTTTTTTCCTTACGTGATTAATTTATTTTTATGTCTCAGTATAACAAATCAACATAAGTTTTATACTTTGCTAAATTTCCTCGGCCCTTTTTTTTATGCAACCCTCAGATATCTTTTTGGGTTCTTTAATTTTTTGTACTAGTGAAATAAGGAAACACTTAAAATGCTCAATTATCTTTTTAACCAGATTTTTATTCTTAAAGGTTAATCTAAACCGTTTTGTCTCAAATAATATTCACCATATTGTTTCTTTTTTGGTAAAAATAAATTTTAAAAACAAAAGGGTAGCACATCTCTTGGATCTTATTGCCCATTAGTATCAAATATCAAATATATATATATATATATATATATATATATATATATTTGATATTTGATACTAATGGGCAATAAGATCCAACGTCTTTCTATTTTCGGGTCAAATTCATAATTGTTAAATTGTAACATGCATACACAAACACCTTGAAAATTAATAAAATGATATAATTTTCATATATTAATTATTCATATATTATAAGAATACAGCATTTATTTTGCATTCACCTATCCCTCATTAATTATTAGTAATTTCACTCTTCATATAATATATATATATATATATATTGTATGTGTGTGTATAATAATAATAATAATAATAATAATAATAATAATAATAATAATAATGAGTTTCTACAAATGTTTCTCTCTTTTTCTTTTTTTAATTATAGTCAATTATTTTTGTTCATTTTTATAGGGTGACGGCCATTTGGGTGATTCGTAATTGATGCATTGCACTATTTGAAGCTCAAAGGTAAAATTCTTTTTGCACATTTTAATTTTATGTGCCTGGATATAAACTCAACAAATTATGTCTATTAGCATTTTTAACTTAGATAAAATACTTTACATTTTGTAACATTGTGCATGCAATTTTTTAAATATGGTGTATATATTGAAAAACAAAATTAGAAATAATAATTATTTAGGAGAGGAAGAAAAAGATAAAATAGAACTTTTCACAATGAAAATACTGTTGCAATAACCTTGTATAAACTATTGTTCATGTTTATTCTCATAATATGGACTCAATTATTTTTTCATATTTATTGCCACGAAAATTTGAATTAATGGATTATTGTTGATGCTTATTTTGGAAGAGCCCAATGGCAGGAAGAAGCCCAACAATATAGGCAGAAAAGAGTTAGTAAATTGAGAGAAAAATCATTAAACCCGAATGGCAAGAATGATGGATCAAAGACCCATAAAATGATAAATGGGTGTCGAAGGAAGTAAAAGAGCCTAAAGGAGTCTAGAGAAAGAAGTAGTAAACTCATGGGCAGTATAAAAGCAATAATGGGCCCAGACAGGCTCAAAGAGATTTTTCCCCATTCGTAAACAAATCACTGTGTCATTTAATTTCCACTACATATTTAGTTATTTGGTGATTTATTTGTGCTTCCACGCAATTGCATGATAAATTGATTAATTAATAACTTGGCTAATTAATTAATTGGTTTAATCATAAGGGGGTCATTCAATTTGTGGCCTATCAAGTGATATCAGAGCAGACACACTCTGATTAGATTTAATCTTTGTTGTGTTGATCCATTGACCCCTGTTTGTCATGGATAGAGGATAGTCATTAATCATACCTCCTTTATTTGATGACACTAACTATGCATACTAAAAAGTACGCATGAGAGCTTTCTTGCAGTCTTTAGATGAGAAGGTGTGGTAAGCTGTAGAGATTGGCTGGACTAAGCCAAAAGAAGAACCGACCAATTGGGATGACCCAAAGATCAAGGCGGCTAACTTCAATAGCAGAGTGCTAAATGCCCTATTTAGTGATGAAATAAGTGAGTAAAGGGTTGATGAAAAGCCCATGAACCCCAAAGGTAAAAGATATAATAATTGGGCCAGAGAAACCCAACAAAGTTAGTAAAAGCCTATGGGAATGTAAAGTCAAAATCAGCCAAGGATGCCCAAGGAAAGAAAATGGGCCGATGATTACCAAGGAGGAAGAAATGGGCCAAGGAAGCCCGTAAGTAATGGAATTGGTCAAGGAAACCAAAGTAGCATGAATGCAGACCCAATGACAATGCTGGTCACTATAATCAAGTGAAAGAAAAGCATGTAGCAGGCCCAAAAGAAGCCTAGCAAGCATGGGTCAAATAACACCATAGCAAGAATAATAGAGCAGTATGACAAGAATGGTAGCAAGTTTACGGAAGGAGCAAAGAGTGGGCTAAAGAGAGAAAAGCCCACAATAAAGCAAGGCCCAGCCCTTGAAGGAAGCAAGCCATAAAGAATGGAAGATTATAAAATAGTTCACGCCACAAGAGGTTAAGGATGAGTGGCAGAATGCACAGATGAGCCTCCAAACCATGGTAAAAGCATGAGCAGCAAACAAGCCTTGGACATACACAAAGGTGGAGCATGTGCAAGGCTGAAACACCACCAACCTGTACCCAGCTAATACAAGAGTGGTGGGTCATGGGTTAGAGGTAAGTGAGGGTATGGTCTGGCGGTGGGGAGAAGGGGGGAGCCTATTATGGGGTTCCCGCTTAAACTCTTTTAAGGGAAATGTCTTGCTAGGATGACATACCACCCAAAAAAGAGAAATATGAGTTGGAACCACTAGGTGCATACCATAAGGGATAGTAAGAGAGAATGCCCATATTGTCGCAGATAGGAATGCCATGGTGAACAAACAAATAAAATAGTTTTCTTTGTCTGGTAATGAAAAGTGGCACAGCCAGCATAGGTAAGTAATGGTGGCTAGGCAGCTGATAAACCAGTGGCTGATTTGGAAGACAACCACACCTAGACAAAAGTGGTTAAAGGGTGAAATAGTAAAAAACTAGTCACAGTAGGCAGTATATAAGGAACCTCCGCTGTGCACAGTGAGATCATCGACACGACAACAATCATAATGAGAGATTCACAACAACAACAACAATAATCACCACTATAACACACGAGTAAGAGCTAGAAAGAAAAGAGTGGGAAAAGTAGAGTAATAAAACAAAAAGAAAAAAGAAAAAAAAGAAAGAAAGTTGGGAAGAAAAAAATGAAAAGAGAATAGAATGGCAGACATGCACCAATAGGCTAACCCTTTCTCTTCCTCTAAAAGCCGATCCTCTATTAAGGATTAAGGATTTTCTAGGCATAAGTCATTTAGGCCCGTTCTCTCAAAGTAGGTAATTTCTACAGTAGGATCTTCCTGAGAGGTTATTCACATTGAGGGAGTGGTTCCCTCCTTGGTCATAGTCATGTAATGCAACTGAGCACGACATACTAGCCATTCCTTCCTTGCTTTTATTGATTAAGTACTAGTATTATTTCTCTTTTGCCTCTACCATTTCATTTGTAATGTATTTATTGGTGTTGTGCCATTCTCTTTCTTTATTTTAATTGAGAAATCTTTACTTATTCCATCTAACAGCAAGTATATTTCTTTTATTGTTGTCATATTGTATTTGTCTGCCATAACTCTTGTGTAACAGTCTCATCTGCCATAGGCACGTGATCGAAGTTTCAATAAAGAGGCTTTAGTTTGTACACAAGCCTATCTGAGGTGAGTTGCAATTGGACTAGTCCTGACTCTCCTACTCAGAACCTTTGCACCATAGTAAGACAAGAGGCAGCACAGCTCACAATCTCAGAAAGGCCCACCACAATTATCACAATGAGAATTTTGTTACAATAACATTAAATTAGTTATTGTTTATATTTACTATCACAACTAGTTTGGAATAATAACTTATCAAACAATAATTTCATCGCAATACTTTGGTGAATGTTGCAACTAAAATATAATTCCTTGAAAAGTTTGACACAAAATCTTATCACATTGGAGACTTTGTTGTGATAGCTCTTTAAAACTTGCTTTTGAAATTTATCGGTGTGCTACCTATTATTCTACTAATTGCAAGACTCTTTTCATTGATCGAAAGCATAAGATAGGGTTTTTAGAGATGTTATGTTGTCGGTTTAGAAAGAAAAAATGAGTTCCCTAAAGCATATTAAGTTAATTAAGGGATAAGTATGACGAAGTTGTAACTACTAGCGTGAGGACAAGTAAAGAATCAATTTCCTTTCACTATATAAGTTTGCATTAAGGATTAGTATTAAAACCCATATTTCTTTACACTAGTGATGGATGAGCTTACTGAATCAATTCAAAAAAGTCTCTTGGGGTATGCTTTTTGCAGATGATATAGATTTAGTGAATAAAATTAGAAGTGGAGTGAATGCCAAATTAGAAATTTGGCAAGACGCCCTAGAGTCTAAAGACTTTCATTTAAATGGGACTAAAATAGAGTACATGGAATGTAATTTGGTAAAAGTAAAAATAGAGACGAATGGGCAATAAGACTTGATGGCCAAGAGATACTAAAGAAAGAGATTGGGTCAATAATTTACAGAGATTAAGAATTGAAGAGGACGTGAATCATAGAATAAAAGTAGGGTAGATGAAGTGGAGAAAAGCATCAAGAGTATTGTGTAAATATAGAATACCTATTAATTTATATACAACTATCTATGCTCTATGGTACTGAATGTTGAGTTGTTAAGAAATAACATATTATAAAATGAGTATAACTCTCTCTCTCTCTCTCTCTCTCATCCACAACTAGCGTTAGTCCACGACTTCCATCAAATCCACACAAATTTGAGGTCACAATTCACACAACCATGGTCAATCGTCAATTCCATCAAAAATCATTGACGTAATCATTAAACGCCTAAGGTCTCCAATAACTTGTCAATTGCCAACTGCCAACCTCTAAGGTCTCTAATGACTTGCCAAACCCATTAACAACAATCAACAACCGCCATCACAAAAAGCAAAGATTTGAGGTAGCCAAACATGTGTGTGTGTGTGTGTCTGAGAGAGAGAGAGAGAGAGAGAGAGAGAGATGCTTTAGGCTTCAAGCAAATTGAAATTATTATGGTGAATAGTGGAAAAGCCTAATTCAAAGTTTGATGGAAAGCTTGAGTGTAGCCCATAAGTGAAATTAGATTTGTAAACTTAAATGTTATGAGAGGAAGAGAGAGAGGGAGGGTCATGATAAGGCTCGAGGAGTCAACAAACAACAACTATACGAGAAGAAGTGAGAGATAAGTTTAGTGCCAAATGAGAGGAAGAGTGAGGGGTTACAATGGTTGGGTATGTGCGAGAGAGAGAGAGAGAGAGAGAGACATATTGAGGAAGAAAAAAATTATAGCATATTTAGTGAGAAAAAAAAATTAACAATGAATAAAATAAAATTAGAGGTAGATTTTTAAGTCTAAAGTTGGATTATCTTCATGACTACGTTAAAATAGCTTTTTAGACCAAATTTGACTAAAATTTCTTCAGGCTTGATGGAATACTTTAAGTAAACAGAAAACAAATAAAAACTAGCATTTTATGCAGAATTTCATGGTTGTCTTAATTTCAAAAAATAAATAATAAAATAGATAATTTAGCATAGACAAGATTGCAATTTACTCTCTAAAATGTGTTATATATCTTGTTGCCCTTAAAAGCTTCAAAATTTGAATTTGGGCCTTAATTTTATAGAAGTCCCAATCCAATTCAACCAAAAAGTTAGTATCTAAAAAGAAAATAAATACATACATACATATATATAAGAAGAACTGCAAGTTTTTTTTTTTTTTTTTTTTTTTTTTTTTTTTTTTTTTTCCAGACAAGACTTGCTACTCCCCTATCTGAATCTCGCGAGTGACTAAGCGCAAGATGAGCCATTACATAAGGGTGAATCTACTCTTCGTAGAATCAACCCTAGATATCATCTTTTTTGTTAGTTTTAGAGCCTTGAGACAAACAGTGTTTAACCATTTTTAAGGTCTAGTTGTTAATTATATCTATTATGAAAGCCTTAAGTTAAGCAAACAAGAACCACTATGATGACCTAGGAAATCAATGAAACCAAACCAATTTCACATCAAAAACCGGGGGGGGGGGGGGGACCTAACCTAATCAATCCTGAGGTAACAGTTCACTCTAAGATGAAGATTTACAATCAAGGATAATTTAATTAGTAGTAAATTTAACTTCAGTTACTAAACTGAGCTCTAAATCCCATATACTTCTCTTACAATGAACTACTGCAATGTGAACTTCCAATCCATACACTTCAAAATCTCATTGAAGATTTGAATCTCAAACACCTTTGATGACTAGTGTGAGTCTTTATATTATTCAAGTTCAATAGAGTCTCTTTTATAGTGTAGAATAAGTGGCAACCTTAGTAGATTGGACGATGGGCTGGACTTTAAAATCTACAAAATTATTTGATTCATGATTTTCGATTGATCAAAAATGTTAAAAATCTACTTCCTTGAATCAACTGTTTTCCTGTTCTTGCACACTGAATACTACCACCTTGAATATTTTCTAATCAATCCTATAGACTCTATTGTTATATCTAAACAAGTTTGTATTAACGTTTTTTCCAATAAAACTATACAAGTATAAAACCTAACAGCCTAGCTCCATGTGAATCCCAACACACACCTTGCAACCACACCAAACTCAAGAATAGCAACAATCAATGTCGAGATTGAATCTTGGATTTGAGTAAGGTGGGTGGCTACAATGAGTTGACATCAACTTGGGTGCAAGTTATTGGCCTAGTTGGAAATAAGTCAGCATGGTCCTTGGCCCAGTCGTTGAGTGCCAGACTAGCTAAAGATGAAGTTGTCGGGATGAAAACCTTATTTTTGTTAGTGCCAAACTAGCTAAAGATGAAATTATCGGGATGAAAATCATGTCATAAAGACTGGATCTAATGTTGTCCATGGTGCCTAAAGTCGTGTGCCATTGTTGACCACGAAACAACTCGGTCAAGTACACATGCACCAATTGGATGGCAGTGTCGAAAGAGCACTAGATCAGAGTGGAGTTTATGATTTGATTTTTGTGTGTTTAGGATTGAAGAGAGAGAGAGAGAGAGAGAGAGAAGGGTAAAAATGGAATAATAAAATAAAAAGAAAAATTAATAAAAATTAATATTGATGTAGATTTTTTTTTTTTTTTTTTTTTTTTTATGTGGACAAAACAACATAGTTTTAGCATATTAAAACTATGTCATTTTGAGCTAAAGTGGTACTTAACCGTTGGCCAAAATGGGCTTTTTTCCCTTTCGCCCAAAAAATGTAGCAAAATACCACTGTTTTGAAACTATCTAACAAAATACCCCTGTTTTGAAACTTAATTTTTAGAAAATCAAGTTATAGGCAATCAAAATTTATAAAAAAAAAATTATGGAACTTGAGTTCCATGTGAATTTTTTCAAATAGCTTGATTTTCATCAAATCGAATTTCAAAACAAAGGCATTTTGCTAGATAATTTCAGAACATGAACATTTTACTACATTTTTTGGGCGAAATGGACAAATGCCCATTTTGGCCCTTAACCATTACTTCATTAACAAATATGGATGGGTTTTTATTTTCCCAAACCTTACATAACATTAGGGGAATGTAAATTTTGAACATTAGGAAGCAAATATAAAATTACTCCAAACTTTTAAGAGTATGGCAATTTATGACTTAGTGTATTTCAAAACACCCAAATTGCTATTACTTTTTTCATCTCTCTCCACAAACTCAACACAATTAAGTTTGTTCCTATTCGCCTTTTCTCATGCCCTCTCATTTTGATTTGATGCTTTTTGGGGATGATATGTAATTATGGAATTTCTTAGTATATAGTACCCACCAACAAAGTTAATAGTCGCTTAGGCAATGGTACAAACCAAGAAAACAAACTAAATTTAATTACAAATTTAATCCTCAACTTTTACCCCATGTTTTAAATTAGCCCCTATCCTTTGAAATGTTTCCTTGCAGCCATTATATTTTTAAGTTCATGTCGAAAGATCCATGCCATTACTCTTTGCTCTGATTTTGAGATTGGATTATTACGCAAAATCTTAGGGATTTTCATAGCACCAAAGGATGAAAGGGATTAGTTATTCAAATACTTCATTTGCTTCTTTTATATGTTTGGAGATAGAAAAAATTAAACAGCTAACGGTAGAGATCCATTTGTCACAAAATTAAGTATAAGGACTAAAGTTAAACATCTCAAAGGATGATAACCATTTTAAAATATGGGGTAAAGGAAGAGGAATAAATGTATAATTAAACAAAAAAAATATACCACTTTTCACTAATTGCATGATACATAATATGTTATAAGTTGTTTAACACAAGTGTTAGCTTTTGATACAGTAGTTTCTTGGAGGACTCACACTTTGGCACCTCTCAGCTACCTTAGTACAAACATCCTGAATTGTATCTCTCATGCGATGAGGCCAACAGTTGTGTGTGCGTCGCGTGCAACTTCCTTCAAAAGCTCTAATTGCAGGACCCCTTACAGTCAGTAGCAACCAAGAGCTGTACAGCCAACTTGGTTTTGATTCCGGTCTAAACCTCCACAACCCTAGTCTGAGTTCACTAGTGCAGCAACCTGTTAGTCTGAGTTTTATAGTCATGAAGCTCAATGATACAGCACACGTATAGGAGCGACTTGTGAAGTATGTGATCATATAACTTGACAAGGATAGTCAATTTTCGTGTGCTTAATGAAATTAAGCAGGTGCTAAATGCGTTGTAATCATTTAGTTGTATCCTAAGTTAGGAAGGTATTACTGCCGAGTTGGCAAATAGTTAAAAAGTTAGTGCCAATGGCTTAGTGAAACCTTAGCCTAAGTCAGTATAAAGGCTAGCTTCTTTTTTCTTTTCTTTTTTTTTTTTTTTTTTTTTTTTTGGTGTGAGATTCATTCAGAAAATAAACCAAAGTTTTACTTCGCTTCATTTCCAATATCTCTCTAACTTCCTTTCTCTAATTCTTGGAGGTCAACGGTCCTCAAATTCAGTTCTTATCATCATCCAACCCTTCAGTCATAAGTCAAAAACCATGTGTTACGATCTCTAATTACAGGCTCCTGAAGAGCAAGATTAACTCGTGCAGCCTGGTTTTCACTTAAAAGGCAAGCATTGTACGGATTTCTTGGCAAAGAATGTCATTTAGATTATCTATTTATGACTCATGCACTGAACCTCCATCCTTTATTGTCGACAAACTATTGATAGATGTCAAGGGTGTTGTGTACATATATGATTTTTTTTTTTTTTTTTAAATTAATGCACCCATTCATCCAAAAAAAGTTCTAAAGCCGTGTGACAAGGCTAATGTAACATCAACTACCTCAGCTTCGTTCTTTTATTGACTAGAAATAAGTTTTTTCTCATTTTTTCAAAAAATTCTACAATATTACTTCTTTCTTCTTTCAATTTTCTTTCTATGTCGTCTTCCAATATGATTTTATAATTTCTTTGCAAGGGATTCAAAGAATTCAAATGAGCCTTCTGTGAGTTACATCTCTGAATGCAATTACTTTTCAATTCAATAATATTCATGGTCACCATTATCATAGTTATAGTCATCAAAATCCTCTTCATTTTCATAGTGCAATCCATTGCTATATATTCTTGTGGCATCTTCCTGTTCCATGTCTTCATACCCTTGTCCCAGCTCTTGATAGTTGTCTGTGATGTCCCTATCATGCTCTTTCTCACCATCGCTTCCATCACCATTTGATGCTTTGGCTTTTTTATTTGAATCAGAAGGTGGCTGCCAGGATTAAGTATAAAAAAAATATATAATAAGTTGAAATAATTTATTTTATTGGTAATTACACGCGCGCACACACTTTCAGAAGCTTAACATTTAAGTTTTCAGAATAAAAATAAGAGGAAATAAAAATACATCGTTGGCAAAGAGTGTCTCCAACACATCATAGTTGATTTTCGAACTGAGTCTCTGTGAACAAGAACACAGTCAACACCGGAAGGAAATTAACATCTTAGGAGCAACGGTGAGAGAAGCAAAAAAGCAATGAAATTAATAGACTTTACACTGGTATAACAGGACAACAGGTGGAAGAAAAAAATATTATATGGTCCTCAATGAAGCTAATAAGAAAATAATATTGGCATAGATTAAACAGAATAAATGAATCATATTAAAACAGTTGAGCTGATATACCGTGTTATTAAACACATGCCTATTTACCATATTTAGTCAATACTCTTATACTCATCATTTGCTTCAAGTACTGATCTTTTCATGACTTACCTTCTTGAATGGCATTTGATGAGCTGCTTCTGCAGCTGTTTGAGCAGGATTGGCATTCAAATCTTGTTTTCGTTTTCGCTCCTAATTTAATATGAAACCAAAGATATTACTTTTAGAGAATAGAGATTTCTATTGAGAATAACAAGACAAGCAAAATAATAATTTCAAAACAGCCACAACTGAATGAAGAAACATTTTCTCTTACAACTCTGCAAGCAGATGGGGAGGATGGGGACAAGAACAAAAACAAAAACTAACAATAGTCAAAGCAAGTGCATAAGTTTGAGTCATTTTATTTTTACTTTTGGGCGGAAAAAATAAGCAGAGTTTAGGACTGTATTAGCAGATCTCGTTTTCTGGGACCCAGATCTAATGATCAACACTAGGTAGAGGCCTATCTAAACTTCGACAAAGAAGTAAGCTACAAATTAAAGCCAAAACATATCACAAACATGATTTGATCCCAACTATTTTATTTGGAAGATGAAACTATTACCACAAATTCAATCACATGAGATATCAAATTTATAGGTAAATAACTAACGAAATCCCAATGCCATTATAAACACTATGTAATTAGCCAACTTCACCCGCATTTTTTCAACAAAAAAGCTCCAGTCCTCTTTGCGTTTAAAAGTCTAGGTTTTCACCAGAATAAGTTACCGAAATGAAAAACAAAGTTGAATAAATGGCATGTAAATAAACACCTTTCTCGACTTGGCCACGGCTGCTGCAGCTAATTCATGCGCAGCTTGTAATTCATCAGAACAATTCTCCAAGTCTATCTGACTAGCGACCATCTTTGCAGCAGCTACTGCTTCTTGTTCCTGGAAACCATACAGATACAGTACACTATAAAACCTTTAAGGGAAGAATATTGTCAGATTATGTATATCTTATGTTCACTAAAAAATCAATTCAATGTTGCAATGAAATGTTAACCTCAAGATACTCCTTGTTCATTTCTTCCCATATAATTGTCTTATAACGTGTCTCCTTGTCATTATTAAGGTAGCCATCAATCTAGTAAAACACAAATCAAGCAACAAACTCACAGTTAAAATTAAATGAAATATTATCATGCATAAATGTATAGAGCTTCATAAGAATACAACCTGTAACCAACCCAATGAATTCAGTTGTTGAGAATTTCAAATTTTGAGATTTACTAATTCTTGGGAGTTCAAACTCAACAACTCAAATTCCCAATAACTGATATGCTATTGCTTGAATGTGTTTAGAATTTGTTCCGACACCCCCCACCCCCCCAATTCATCTTTCAAAAGGAATTCATTGTAAATAACAAACAAATAAAAATTACAAACCAGGCTCATACACTTACAAAACCCTCACAACCATTTTTTTGGAAAAGTCCAAGTCTGAAGAACCCCCATAAAATTTGAATTTAAAGCTCCATATACCTAAAAATAGGCCACTCTATTATTATTTCTACAACCCCATTAAACAAAAAACTGAAATCGAGATGAGCTTCCATAAATCCTCAAGAGTCCACCGGCAGAAGCACAATATCCCACCCAACTTTCTTGAACAAATTGACATCCTTTTTATTCACTTTCATTTTTCTATAGATAAGTATGCCTTCTATCACTAATTTAGCATCACCTTTCATTAAAGCCTGCTTGCAGCCCATATCAAGCACCAACTTTTGAACTGCCAATGCCTGGCAGCTGCTGAATACAATCTAGTGTTCTCCACCCAAGCTTTTGAACCTTCCCCTGTGCTATTCCTTGCTACAACTACTACACAAGCAATATCTTCATCCCAAGCGGCATCCTTATTAAACTTTAGCCACTGTTCAGGAGGACATTGCATTCCCAACATGGTATCACTTGATTAAGAATCACCATCTCTGGTTCTTGGTACTTCCCGGCACTCATGGTAAAAGTATGATGTATACTTCAAGCAAAACCTCTGGCTAAACCTTACCTCCTCCAAATAAAACTGAACTTCTCAGCTTCCACAGAACATCAATGGTAACAGCAGCTAACAAGGAAAAATGATCTGCAGTAATTTGGTCCTGCTGCAAATCATCAGGAGCATAATTATTGAACTGCACCAACTTTGATCTCAAGCAGATCTGGACTTCATCCAACTTCAAAGCCCAATCTGAACCAAACCAGATAGCCTTGCTTCTTAAGACCTCAAAAACAAATGAGTTTCTGTTTCCATTCCACACAAACCTCACACCTCTCCTTCACCAACCAAGTTTCTAGCCAATCTGCTTGCTAATGGTAGAAAACCAGTTGCAACACTCCACAAAAACATCCTCAACCTTTTATGCAGCTTTCCACTCTTTTTCTCTACCCTCTTGATCTACCCTTTAGGGTGACTTTAAAGAGAAAATACACAACTTTTCCCCCAACCACACAACTTTATCATAACTTGAACCATACCTGGGAATAGGAATTTTCTTATACCATATTTTAGACAACACTATGTTTAAAAATATAAAATTTGATTGTTTAAATAATCTTATGAATAATTGTTTTGTAGCTACAAAATTAATATTTTGACCATTATGGATAATTTTCAAATGACAAAAAAACCCTACAACAATGATAAACATATTTTTGGGTGAAATATCCCCCCCCCCCCCCCCCCCCTTTCTTTTTTTCTGGAAATCACTCAGTGCACTTGTTTGTTCGATGAAAACTCAAATTGACGTGAACTATATATAATTAGTCATTTTCATGAAGATTTAGATAAACTAGAAATTGTAATAAACTTCATTGAAAAATATAGAAATCATACCAAAGGAGCCAAAGCACACGGGCAATGTGCTAAGGAAAAAAACAGCAAAAACATTATAAAAAAAAAACTATGGTGCATGGAATGTACAACATTTATCTATAAAAAAAAAAAGAATGTACAACTATCAACCAAAGAGTTCAGACTAAAAACACCTAACACAATTATCCTCTCAAGCAAAGTCCGTAGGAAAGATAGTTTCAACTCATGGATCGATCTCTCCCCTCCTTCATTCAAAAGTACGCCTCTTCCTACAAATACCCCACACGAGGCAATGAAGGATCACCACAGATTATGTCTGTTAAACTTGCTCGAACAGCTAGATAGAAGCTCCACAACACCACTTGACATAATCCATTGAAACCCAAATAACGAAAAGATCATATTCCACAACTCTCTAGCTACAGGCCGGGCAGTGAATAAGTAAATAGTCAATAGTCTCCCCATCCTTCTTACACATGAAACACCAATCAATCACAACAACTATTCAACACCTCCTCAAATTATCAATAATTAAAATTCTCCCCAAAACTGCTTTCCAAAGAAAGAAGCTGACTTTTTATTGGCACTTCATATCTAAGTGATGGGAGTTAGAATTCTCATGTTTCATGAGAACTAAAATGCTAATTGTAATTGTTGGCAATTATGTCAAATATTTATGTGACATTCAGCTCATTTGATAAGCTTTTGTTGTAGTATGTGCACCTCCCATGAGACCAAAATATTCTATAATAAGGCCAAAAAAAAGAAAAGAAAAAATGGTTAATGCAATAAGCTTCATACCTCAACATCATCAATATCAGAAAGGCCATCTGAATCTGATTCATCATCGGTGATGGAACTCGTATCCTTAAATTTCTGAAATTTATCAGAAACACCATCTACTTCAAACTGATCTCCAGTGGCAGTCGCTGAAAATTAAGCATTATTCAAAATTCAATAGGATTGCATGCAGTGATGTATTGTATAAAAATACGTACAGGACTTGAAAAAAAAAAAAAAACCTTTTCCTTTAACAATATTTTTTCAAAGAACACTTACAGTTACAGTTACTTCCATTCTCCCTTTGGTTCAATTGTTCATTCTCAGTTGCACATCCCATTAATTAAGGTCTAAGCATGAATTCTTGTGGTGTAAGTTTGTATTACTTGTGTCACACTGCCTTGATAAGGATCTTCTTATGATAACATGCCAATGTATAATGTATTAACCGATGAAGTTTTCGCCAAACCTTGTCTTTAATTCAAAGAAGAAAAGGTTTTATTATAATTAGCCTGTGCCGTATATAGGTTATGATATTAACATGTCACTGTCCGTATTAACCCATTCGTGACCTAATTAAGTTTATTTTTTAGGTCAATGGGGCCAAACAACGTTAGCCCAGATTTTGCCCTCACCATGCATACTAAATTATTAAAAACAGGCCATGTAGTCCTTGGGTATGCATGAATTGGGCTGGGTTTGGTTGCTAGACTTTTTCAGTCTAATCCACTATAGGTGGATCGAAAAAAATCTCAACCCAACACAAATAATCAAAGGGGTCCAACTCAACCCAACTTCAATGGCCAGGTTGAACCCACAGGTTAGACAATTTTTTTTTTTTTTTTTTTTTTAATTGGGTATTAGAACAGTAGCAACCAGCAGTATTACAATGTTTGCTGCCCCTACAATCTTTCTATAGATTCTAAGCATAGCACCATACACAAATTATTAAACCAAATAGTTTTATTATCCCACCTCAGTTATTGACAAACAAAATAGGATAGCAAAAATATTAAAACAATTTGCAACCTTCTTGTCGTCTGAAAATTCTCAGTAGTACCACCTATCCATTTATGTTAATGAGGTGGCCGTTAAATTACATTTAAGCTTGTCATGTGCTAGTTAGTGCAATAAAAACATGATATGTTATTTCAATTATGTCACGCAATTAAATAACCTTTTTTTTTTTTTTTTTTACTTTAAAATTAAAGAATAAAAAATTAATTCAAATCCCTCGTCTAGGCATCCAAATAAAACCCAAACACAAACCCAACAATCCCAGTTTTCTTGAATCCAAATAGAAATTCAAAGGAAAACCCTAACAATCTTGGTGCTTCTTAGCATCTAAACACACATCCAAACCAATGGAGGAGTGAAAAAAAAATTAAGAGGGGGGAAAAATCTAAATATATCAATCATTTTAAACCAAAAAACTAAAACACACACATAAAACATATCTTTAACATTATTATTATATTATTATTTTCTTGTTTATATATCTTATAAAAAAAAGTCAGTTTTATATAATTCAAGGAAATTTTTTTTTTTATTAAGTCATGTGTATTATCCTTTAAATTATAATAATCATAATTAATATTTTGAAACAATTTCTCTTAAGGTTTGTTTTTGTTAAATAAATTAAATACTACTATTAGAATATAATAATATATTAAGAAATAAAATGTAGACAAAACAATTAATTTCAAATAAATTAAAATGATGAATATCACTTTTATACGCTCTAACACAGTGATATAATAATAATAATAATAATAATAATAATAATAATAATAATAAATCAAAATAATAATAATTTCTTTTATTTACTTATGACAAATAGAACATGCCTCAATCTTTAAACCATAATTATTATAGTATATTTTCTTTATTAGAAAAATAAAATAAAAAGTAATGCATTTGGATCTCCCTAACTCTCTATAACATGAAGAAGAGTTTTTTTTTTTTTTTTTTTTTTTTTTTTGAAAAGAAAAAAAGTTTTTACTTAAAAGATTTATTTATGTATATTCTTGAAAACATAATTTAAATGCTTTTAAAGTTGGTGAGTTCAACATGGAGAAAAAAAAAAGAATTTTAAAAATAACTAGATATTAATACTTTAAATGAGAAATGAGCATTTTGTACAATTTTTAAAAATATATACATATATAAAGGCCATAGTTAAGCAAAATTTGAACCTTAAATTAAAAAGCTTCATTAATAGAATAGGAAAAATTATTTCTGAGAAGGTATATTATGAGAGAGAGAGAGAGGGTAAAAAAGTAGAATAATAAAAGAAATGGTAAAATACTATTTTGGTCTCTAAATTTTATCAAAAATTTGATTTTCGTTCCTAAACATTAAAAAGTTCTTTTTTCATCGTTAAATTTTGTAAATATTTTTTTAATATTTTAGAGTAAAAAATATGGTTCATTTTTTTTTTTTTTTTTTTTTTAGTTTAAGGACATAAAGTAGAATATTTTCAATAGTTTATAGATAAAAGATGATATTCTTAATAGTTTAAGGACGAAAAATGAACTTTTAAAAGTTTAGGAATGAAAAACAAACTTTTGATAAAATTTAGGGATCAAAATAGTATTGTTCTCTAAAAGGAAAATAATAATAATAAAATAAATTAATATTGACGTTGATTTTTTTTTTTTTTTTCTGCAATGAAAAAATATCATATTTTTAGCATATAAAAATATAATAATAAAAGAAAGAAGGAAAAATAATAAAAATTACTATTAGTGTGAATTTTTTGCTGACAAGGCCAAAACATCGTAGTTTTAGCATATTATAACTGTCATTTTAAGTTGAAGTGGCATTTAGCAATCACTTCATTAATGGATATGTATAGAAGGATTTTTTTTTTTTTTTAAATCTTATTTAACATTGGGGATATAGAAATTTTAAACTTTAGGAAGCAAAATCCAAATTATCCCAAACTTTTCAGGGTGTAAATTGCAATATTTTTCTTAGCATATTTTAGAATACAAAACTATTGGTACCCCTCTAAATCTCTCTCCACAAACTTAATTAACACAATCAAGTTTATTCCTATTCACTTTTTCTCATGCCCTCTCATTCTGATATACTACGTTTTGGGGGTGATATGTGATTATGGAAGTTCTTAATATACAATCCCACCAACAAAGTTAATCGTCACATACTTAGGTAGTGGTACAAACCAATAAGACAAATTAGGTTTAATTACATATTTAATTCTTAGCTTTACCCCATGTTTCAAATTTGTCCCTATGCTTTGAAATGTTTCCTTTTAGTCACTATATTTTCAAGTTTAGGTCAAAAATGTTAATTCCATTACTCTAGCTTTGATTTTGAGATGTAGTTGTTTAGCAAAATGCTAGGGATTTTGATAGCAACAAAGGATGGAAGAGATTAGCCATTTGCTTTTTTTACAATCATTTGGAGATAGAGAAAATCAAAGTAAGAGCTAATGGTAGAGACTACAGATCTTTTTGCCACAAAATTAAAAGTAGAAGGACTAAAGTTATACATTTCAAAGGATGGGAGCTAGGAGTAGTGCAACCAACTCTCTCTTTGGTTCCCAATGGAACATACACAACCCTAATGATCATCATCAAGTTATGATTTCTGAAAAGCCAAATGCGTCTGCTTTTTAAAGTATTCTCCTCATCTAACCCGCAAGTCATAAGTCAAAAATCAAGTGTTCGATATCTTATTACAAGATCCTAATGAACAATATTAACTTGTGCAGCTTGGTTCTCACATAAAAGGCAAGCATTGTACGGATTTCTTGACAAAGAATGTCTTTTAGAGAATTCACATCAATTTGTCTAAACTTTTTTTGTTTATTTTAGCATAAGAATCTACTTTTCTTATTTTACACAATAACTTTCTAAAACACCCACATTAATTTATCTATTATACACTATTTTATTTAAATAATATTTTTTATTCTTTCTTATTATTACTTTACTCGTCTCCACATCTCTCTCTCTCTTAAATACCAAACCCAAACACTCATACATGGAGGCAATAGCAACAAATCCGGTGGCAGAAGTGGCAAATCTGGCGGTTCTTCCTTGAGTTTTTCCTATGGGTTTTCCATTAGGGTTGATTATGAGTTGGGTTTGGGATGAGTTTTTGGTGGTAGTGTTGGTGGATGGGTGGTTCTCTTTCTTCTTCTTCTCCTAGTTGGTTGTTGTGAACTAGACTGTGGTGTTGCTAGGTTGCGATGGTGGTCGTGGTGCTAGGTTGGGTCTCCTCCTCCTCCTCTCCATAAAATGATGTCATTTGCATACATGATATGATTGAAAGCAAGGCCCCCTAAAACTTAGCTTCAATCCAGCCATTCTCCCTTCTATAAACTCACTCTCCAACATCCTCGATAATACCTCTTGACACAAGATAAATAGATATGGGAAAAGTGGATCCCTTTGTCTGAGACCCCTTGATGGGTTAATGACTACAACCTTGCCATCATTCACCAATACTTTAGATGAGACTATAGTAACATGTTGCATCACCCAATTTATGAATTTTTGTCATGAAATCCAAAGTTTTTTAGAACAGCCTTAAGAAATTACCAATTAGCCCTGTCATAAGCCTTTTGGAATTTAATGGCCATCATACCATCTTTAAGCTTCCTTCTATTAAAACGATGCAACACCTCTTGAAAAATTACTTCATTCTCTGCAATCCACCTTCCAAGGATGAAAGAAGATTGGTAAGGTCCAATAAGCTTTGATAGCAATGGTCTAATTATGACCGCAATTAACCTTGAGATGATTTTGTACACAACATTAGAAAGACTAATTGGTCTAAAATGGTTAAAAGCAATAGGGCTATGATTTTTGGGAATAAGCACAACAAAAGAATTATTTACCACTCTAAGCATCCTTCCCGACTCGAAGCTGATGACTGCCTTTACAAGATTTTCCCCCACTATTTCCCAATGCTCCTTGTAGAAAATAACAGGAAAACCATCTGATCTTGGGGCTTTAATAGTTGCCATGCTCCAAAAAGTGTCTTTGACATATTAAGGAGATGGGATGGAACATAGTTCTGTGTTCTCTACCTCATTAACTAAGATATTGATTAGCCCCTTAATCAGTTGGGAATTCTACGTCTCTTCTTGAAATAGCTCCTTAAATTTAGCAAGAAAATCTTTGTTAATCTTCTTTTTTTCTTTTTTCTTTTTTTCCGTGAAACATTCCCCATTTTCTATTTTTATAGCATTAATAAAAATTTCCCTTCTTCTAATGATGGCAGATAGATGAAAGAATTTATAATTTCTATCTCCTACCTTTAACCATAATTCTCTAGACTTTTACTTCCAAATCATTTCATCTCTTAACAACCACTCATTTAATTCTTCTTGGTATTAACACTCCATTGAGATTACTATGACCAAAAACCTCCTTCTTCCACTTCGTTAATGCATCTTGAGTTATTGTTTCTTGCACAACTTAAAGCCATCTAATCCCTTGCATTTGTAGGACTTACCTTAAAGCTTCTCAAATCCCTCACCTAGGTAGCTTCAAATCTGAAGGGTCTTGGAGCATAGAAATTAGTTGTATTAGTATTTGATAGGGATATTTTAGCCATAAATTTAATACCCCCAAAACATTGCGCAAAAAGGTCGTCGGCATCCACATACTTGTTAGCTTCACGGAAGAGTTAGGCCGATGACACCATACATGACGACCTCACAAGAAGACTTGAAGGCGTCTCCATAGGCCAATGGGAATGCTAGGACAGAGTAGATGGTTAACAGCTGTGAAGAGGCCGACAGGGTTAATGAGGCTGACGAGTCCAACCTGGCTTAACTTAACCCCCACGGATATCTATGAAGGAAATTTCTTGTATTCCATAGTTAACCCTAATCAAAGGAATCCTTACAAGGGAAAGATCCTGCAAAGTATATGCATTAATGAGGATCTTCCCTACAAGGAAAGATCTTCTCCACCAAGAAACGAAGGTCAAATCTACACTACTATAAAAACCCCAAAACCCTCACGAATCAAGGTACACATAATTTACCCCAACTTTGTCACTCTAGAGTTATGAAAATTCTCTAACTTAACCTTCAGAGGGTATTTGGCCAATACCACACTGATACTCTCTACAAGGTCTTCTTTATTTATGTTTTGCAAGTTTTGTCTAAAGCACGTGAGGACCGTACGGCTCACTGACGATTTTTGGCATCATCAATTAGCGCTGTCTGTAGGGAAGGTAGAGAGTAAAACAGTAACAACCATATTACCACTTCTCAGACAAAGAGTTGTATGGTACTCACTCGCTCAATGGCAACCAATAACCATACCGAAGAAGAACCACGCACTGCTGCCCTTGAAAGACAGGTACAAATCCTAGTCACCGCTGTGGAACACCTTACCAAGCAGAACCACGACCTAGAGGAACAGTTGTGCCAAAGAGATGCTGGGACCAACAATCACGAAGAGGAGCAAGAGGGCACCGGCGCCGAAAGGAGGGACCGAGAATGACTGGAAGGCAGCCATGACCCAAGTAGGCAAGAGCGACAAGATACTAGCCGTCCATCCATCACAAATACGACACCACCATATATGGTCACGAAGATGCAGATGAAGGAAATGATGGACTTCATGATGAATTCTCTCAAGGGGCGGGTGTCAAATGACCTTGACGAGTTGGTCCATTGGATGGACTCACCCTTCAAGGCAGCCATCACTTCGTTCCCCCTTCCTGTAAAGTCCCGTATGCTGCAAATAGAAGCCTATGACGGGTCAAAGAATCCCTTGGACCACCTAGAGTAATTCAAAACCCTCATGTAATTACAAGGTGTGGGGGATAAGATCATGTGCCGAGCCTTTCCAACTACGCTAAAGGGTCCCGCAAATGAGTGGTTCAAAAGATTGATGCCCAACTCCATCAGTACCTTCAAGGAGCTGAGTACATAGTTTGCCTTACACTTTATCATGAGACACAGGTATAAGAAGTCCACAGTATGCCTGATGAGCATCAAGCAATGGGAGGACGAGACACTAAGGTCTTACATAACCTGTTTCAACAAAGAAGCTCTCTTAGTAAACAAAGCTGATGACAAGATACTTGTTGCTGCATTCACCAATGGTCTACGGAATGGGAAGTTTTTGTTCTCCTTATACAAGAACGACCCAAAGACCATGATAGATATGCTTTACCGAGCTACTAAGTACATGAACGCAGAGGATGTGTTGCTAGCCCGAAAGGAGAAACTGTTGGGATTATTGCCCTTAAATCCTATTGTATGATATTGTGTATGACATTATGTATGACATGATATATGACTTAATATTGTAATTAATAAAGTTGTTTTATTATTATCTAAAATAATGGTAACATGAATATTCAGACATTATCATTTAGTCCATGAGATGCATAGTATATGATTTATGTGATTTAGTCATAGAAGATATAAGTCACAAGTTCTCTGTAAACTCAGAATTTTAGTTCATAGTCAGTGATGAAATTGGATATTTCATCTGCAAAAACTATAACATATCAACTAAGATGATTTGTCTTGATCATGGAAGTGGAGACTTCTAGTTGATATATTGATATGTTTTAAGAGTTAAGACATATTGAACTGGACCGTTGTGAGATTTATTATTTTTCAAATGACTGTCAATTGCATAATAAATCTCACTATTTATATTTGCATGAACTCTTAATCTTGAGAGAATAATGGACCTGATTATGAAGTGTAGGTTGCTTTGATATATCAGGAGTAAGATCCAAAGTAATGTTCAAAACCTCAGTGTGTTGGGCAGCCACATTTAGTGTTGATGGAACATATATTCTCAAGATGGAATTCACCTTACCATCGGCTAGCTGCTGGACAAAGTCTAGATCAGGATTTTGGGCTGGGTTTTGGATCTGATGAGTGAAATTCTCATTCTCAATCATCCAATCTGCATGAGAACGAACTTCAATGTTCAAGCACTTGATAAAAGGGTAAAAGGAGAAACTACCCTGATTCAGACCACATACACCAGATCTAACATTCAGGTACCCAAAACCCTGAAATGGTCACAGGTTACTTTCCCTATAGATTGGATGATTGAGAATGAGAATTTCACTCATCAGATCCAAAACCCAACCCAGAATCTTGATCTAGACTTTGTCCAGTAACTAGCCGATGGTAAGGTTAGACTGAGTTTCGACCATTCTAGATTCAGACCACCAGTAAGTTCACCCTCATACTCCCCATCAGGATATGATGAACTTAGGTTTAGATCCCCAGTAGATCTACACCAACCCTTTATGCAACCAACTAATCTCTTAAGAGATAGACCTGCATCCTAGTGTAGTACATCCAGACCTCTAGTACCTTTTCCCGAGTCTAGAAGAGACCTAGATCAAGAGTTCCAAGGTGTCTAGACCAGATCCCAAGTTAGCACACCCTGCTACACAGCCAGACAAGATTCAGTTGTTGATGAGGAAGAAAATAAAAGTCAGAAGCCCCCATCACCATCTGGCAGTGATATGGTAAATCCATATCAACAGGAACCCCAAGATCCGTTTTAGCCAGAACCTGAAATAGATTATGAACTCAAAGTCATCAGGAAAGATTTCACTCCTGATATGGATGCCCTAGGCAAAGAGTTTGAGTCAGAAGAAAATAGACTCAAGAGAGAAGCCTATAGAGCCAACCATACCCTTGAACAAAAGAAAGAAGTTCTCAAAAATTGGACAACATTAAAGAGATATCCAGTAATGTCCCTTTCTTTGAATACTTTGAGAACCATTTTGAGTGGCACAAGAAGTCTTGTGTTCTCACCAAAACCAATTGGACAAAACCCCCTAGTAAAGACGCTAGTGGCAAATCCAAACCCCCAGAAGTTGTTAGATCTCACCATCCACCCTAAGAAGCCATAGTCTTCAACCACCATGGAACAGATCTAGTTGCCTCTCCCTTCAAAACCCCTACCACTCAAGAAGAAACGGTAGTGAAGAAGGTCATAGAGCAAAACAACTACACCAACCAGTGTTTAGGTGTTATAGGAAAACAGCTTGATAGAATAGAAGACAAGGTAGATAGCAAGGTCGTTCCCCAGCCAGGAAACCCTAGCAAACCTGTCAAAGCCATAGAGAAGCCTCTAGTCAAGCTCCTTACAACTAAGCAACTCAGCCTTAGATCTAAGGATAAAACAACCTTAGAAATAGTCAACCAAAAGCTTGAAGAACTAGTAAAGAAGGAACCAGTCACCCCTCCACCAGTTAGCACTTCAACCAGTGTTGATCCCCGTCTTGAAACCAACAGATTAGTTGTTTTAGACGTCCATACAGCTTCTAGCAGTTCTAGCAGAACCTCCTCAGACAATGACAAGGAGATAGAACATCTAGAAAACCAATTCAGGAACTTAGAAGTAAAAAGGCTTACCCATCCAAAGGTAACCCCTACTAGCTTAACCAGAAATTGGTATCCCAGACCTACACCCCCTGACCTCCAGTTCAAGGAAAGGAACGTTAGTAACCAGTTTTCAGTCTCTTCAGGTAAACTCTATGAGTGGAACATAGATGGTTTGTCTGAACAGGAAATTCTGAACAAACTGCAACATATGACCATGGTAGCCAACAACTACATCAGTGAAGGACATCCCCATACTGAGGTTAGAACCCTTAAGCAAGAACTAACAATCCTTAGAGTTGATCACAATTTCCTTGATCAAAGATTAAAGAATCTGGAAAATGCTTCTCATCAAGGCAATGAGGAAGGAACCTCATATCAGAAACCTTCTGATGATGAAGCTGAGGAAACAGTTAACCCAACTGCAGATATGGTTCAAGATCAAGACCCTATCCCATCTAATGACAAGTTCTTGGTAACCATCAGGAGGATTAACTTCCAGAAGTGGCACTCCAAAGTCAGGATTGTCATAAGCAAAGAATTTGAATTCAAGACCATCGCCTTAATGGATTTAAGTGCTGATCTCAACTGCATTCAGGAAGGAATCATTCCCGCTAAGTACTTCAGAAAGACCAGAGAAAGGTTAACTTTTGCAAGCGGTGGTAAAACGCAGATTGAATTCAAAATACCCAAAGCCTATGTGTGCCAGGACAATGCCTGCTTCAAAACCACATTTGTCCTTGTCAAAAACATGACAGATAGAGTGATATTAGGAAAACCATTGATGAACTTCTCCTTCCAAAATGGAGAGTTGCAATCACTTTTGTGCATGACTCTAGTAGTAAACACATCTTCATACCACCTAAAGTCTCCAAGGGTTTTACATCTAAGGTTACTTAACTGATCGTAAATCCTAGATGTGATGTTGTTGGGTTTTCCTACGAAGTGTTTCATGATCATATAGACCAGGGTATTGACTCCGTCGGGAATACCTCTACCTAAGTCTGGGTCAAAGATAAGGAGACCATCCTCATCTTTCTAGACAGCATGCTTGATGTCTTCCTTAGACTCTTCTGTAAGGCAATTGTTCCACCATTGGAGGAGTTTACCTGTGAATCCTAAGGAAATGAGTCCTATGACCTCAGTATGGGGATGTCCTTCACTGATGTAGTTGTTGGCTACCATGGTCATATGTTGGAGTTTGTTCAGAATTTCCTGTTCAGACAAACCATCTATGTTCCACTCATAGAGTTTACCTAAAGAGACTGAAAACTAGTTACTAATGTTCCTTTCCTCGAACTAGAGGTCAGGGGGTGTAGGTCTGGGATACCAATTTCTGGTTAAGCTAGTAGGGGTTACCTTTGGATGGGTAAGCCTTTTTACTTCTAAGTTCCTGAACTGGTTTTCTAGATGTTCTATCTCCTTGTCATTGTCTGAGGAGGTTCTGCTAGAACTGCTAAAAGCTGTATGGACTTCTAAAACAACTAGTCTGTTGGTTTCAAGACGGGGATCAACATTGGTTCAAGTGCTAACTAGTGGAGGGGTGACTGGTTCCTTCTTTACTAGTTCTTCAAGCTTTTGGTTGACTATTTCTAAGGCTGTTTTATCCTTAGATCTAAGGCTGGGATGCTTAGTTGTAGGGAGCTTGACTAGAGGCTTCTCTATGGCTTTGACAGGTTTGCTAGGGTTTCCTGGCTGGGGAACGACCTTGCTATCTACCTTGTCTTCTATTCTATCAAACTGTTTTCCTATAACACCTAAACACTGGTTGGTGTAGTTGTTTTGCTCTATGACCTTCTTCACTATCGTTTCTTCTTGAGTGGTAGGTGTTTTGAAGGGAGAGGCAACTAGATCTGTTCCACGGTGGTTGAAGACTATGGCTTCCTGGGGTGGATGGTGAAATCTAACAACTTCTGGGGGTTTGGGTTTACCACTAGCATCTTTACTAGAGGGTTTGGTCCAATTGGTTTTGGTGAGAACACAAGACTTCTTGTGCCACTCAAAATGGTTCTCAAAGTATTCAAAGAAAGGGACATTACTGGATATCTCTTTCATGAATGTTGTCCTATTTTTGAGAACTTCTTTCTTTTGTTTAAGGGTATGGTTGGCTCTATAGGCTTCTCTCTTGAGTCTGTTTTCTTCTGACTCAAACTCTTTGCCTAGGGCATCCATATCAGGAGTGAAATCTTTCCTGATGACCTTGAGTTCATAATCTATTTCAGGTTCTGGCTGAAACGGATCTTGGGGTTCCTGTTGATATGGATTTACCATATCACTACCAGATGGTGATGGGGGCTTTTGACTTTTCTTTTCTGCCTCATCAACAACTGAATCTTGTCTGGCTGTGTAGCAGGGTGTACTAACCTGGGATCTGGTCTGGACACCTTGGAGCTCTAGATCTAGGTCTCTTCTAGACTTGGGAAAAGGTACTAGAGGTCTGGATGTACTACACTGGGATGCAGGTCTATCTCTTAAGAGATTAGTTGGTTGCATAAAGGGTTGGTGTAGATCTACTGGGGATCTAAACCTAAGTTCATCATATCCTGATGGGGAGTATGAGGGTGAACTTGCTGGTGGTCTGAATCTAGAATGGTCGAAACTCAGTCTAACCTTACCATCGGCAAGCTGCTGGACAAAGTCCAGATCAGGATTCTGGGCTGGGTTTTGGATCTGATGAGTGAAATTCTCATTCTCAATCATCTAATCTGTAGGGAAAGTAACCTGTGACCATTTCAGGGTTTTGGGTACCTGAATGTTAGATCTGGTGTCTGTGGTCTGAATTAGGGTAGTTTCTCCTTTTACCCTTTTATCAAGTGCTTAAACATTGAAGTTTGTTCTCATGCACTTATAATACACTCTGTATATCAAGGCCAACTGTCTAACTCCGGGTAACACTAGGGTACCATAGGTCTTAATATTGAGGGTGAGGGTTTTCATAACATGTGGGTCGTCAAGAGCCACTGAGAAATTGGGAAAGCAGTAAAAATGGACAGGTCCATTACTAAGACTGGTTTCTATGGTTCCTAAGAGGCTGTCATTAAATCTTATATGACGGGTGTCTCTAAGGGCCATGAGGATAGAAGCATTCAATCCTTCTCTAATTAAAGGTTTGACTCTAACCTGGACTAAACCTATGTGGATAAAATTATATCCATCTTTCATGTGTCTTACCAGGGTTGCTTCAGGTAACAAGTAGCACGTCTCGTACTCCTTGTTGATGCTGTAAACCTGTTCTATGGTTCGGACATGGTAACTGGTCTTAAAGGCATTCTTAAGGGTCCAAGAAGATCTGTAGATCTTGTTTTTGAGAACCTTAGGGATATTCCAATCTCCTAGTTTTAGATCTAGATTTGACAACTCATAACTCTCAGAATTTATAATTCCATCTGACTGAGGAATCTCTGGGAGGGATGTACTAGGTGACCTAATACTGGTAGAGGAGTTACTTCTAAACAATCTTTTCATATTCATGATTAAAATCCTAGTTAAACAATTACGATGATTTCTATAAGAAAGGTAAATCCAAATCCACAGGAAAGTTCATACCCAAAGCATCAGGAAAATACTTCAACTGTGGAAAGAAAGGTCATTTCAGAAAAGAGTGTAAAGCAAAGGCAAAAACCCTTATCAATACCCTCATTAGTGACCAAGCAGGTAAAGATGAAATCTTTAAGCTCCTAGAACTTAATCACTCAGAAAGTGAGTCTTCTAATAGTGAGATTCGTCAAATCTACCAGTCATCCTCTGAATCCTCTAGAGTTTCTTCTAGCACCTCTAGTGGCACGGATGAACCCATAGCTTGCATGGATAGTTGTTGCAGGAACAAAACTATCAATGTTCTTTATAAGCAAGAAGAGCTCCTCTTAGATCTCATAGAACAGATCGAAGACCCAGTCATCAAAGCTCAAAAGCTTACAGAATTTAAGAGAACCTTAGTTAAGGAAACCAGTAAGCCCGAAACTAAGCTTCAGGAACCCAAAGTTGATTTGGAACAAATCTACAAAAGATTTACCAAATCCAATAAGGAAGTTACAGTCAACGACCTTCAAAAAGAAATTAAGGAAACTAAGTTAGAGTTTAGAACCCTTAAGCAAGAACTAACCATCCTTAGAGTTGATCACAATTTCCTTGATCAAAGATTAAAGAATCTGGAAAATACTTCTCATCGAGGCAATGAGGAAGGAACCTCATATTAGAACCCTTCTGATGATGAAACAGTTAACCCAACTGCAGATATGGTTCAAGATCAAGACCCTGTCCCATCTAATGACAAGTTCTTGGTAACCATCAGTAGGATTAACTTTCAGAAATGGCACTCCAAAGTCAGGATTGTCATCAAAAAAGAATTTGAATTCGAGACCATCGCCTTAATGGATTCAGGTGTTGATCTCAACTGCATTCAGGAAGGAATCATTCCCACTAAGTACTTCAGAAAGACCAGAGAAAGGCTAACTTCTGCAAGTGGTGGTAAAATGCAGATTGAATTCAAAATACCCAAAGCCCATGTGTGCCAGGATAAAGCATGCTTCAAAACCACATTTGTCCTCATGAAAAACATGACAGATAGAGTGATATTAAGAAATCCCTTTATGTGTCTGCTATACCCTTTCACCACGGATAGTGAAGGAATCACTACCTATCCTTTTGGCCAACCTGTTAAGTTTGAGTTTCTCAGAAGTCCTGAGCAGAGTGAGATCTCCAGTCTCCAAAATGTTTCAGTTTCCAAGACCCTCAACCTTTTCTATTCTAATAAAAAACCTCAAGCTCAAAACCTTGATCTGTCCACTCCAGTTGGTGTCCCTTTTGATCCGATCCAAGGAACATCACGTTATTCCAATTCTCATATTTTGCATAAAAGATTTTGCTCATTAACAATGCATAGTTTTTACAAAAACAGTTTAGAAAACAAAGATTTTCATTCTACCTGTTTATGCAAAACCTTGCAGGAAGACAAGCAAAAATCTTATCCCACTATAATGTGGTGTAAGTTGACTTCTTCAGCAGAGAAGAGGAACAAGGGGAAAGCACCGGCATTGGGCTATCCTCAAGACAAAAGGCCTCCCGCAATGGGAACATCTCCTTTTGTAATGCATGAAGGTGCATCCTCTAAGGGAAACCAAAGAAGATCAACATCCCTTCAGGATTGTGTCCCGGCAGAGGTGACATACTCCAGTGGTAACATTACTATTACTTTGCAGGAAGTTTTATCAGAAGGACTACAATGGAAAAAAGGAGCATTCCAAACCTTACCACTTTCCATTAAATGCATCCTTGACAACCTTCAGTCTGCATGGTACCTAAACAAAAATAGCCGTTTCCAAACAACTCTTCAAGCCCTAGAAATCCATCTAGTTAACCTTGAAACAGGAAACGAGATCTTTACTAGTCAACTCTTTGGCAAAGAGGATATTCATTCAATGGATAAAACGACTATTATGGGCACTGATTATGCAAAGTTTAGCCTTAAGGCTCAAACTATCTTAAGAAGTGTTGTTGCCAACTTGCCCCCAGAAATACAAAATCATATTTTTGGTTGCACAACTATGTTCGGATCATTTAACCAATGGTGTGAACACTTCAGAATGCTGGTCACCACCCGCTTTCCAATGATTGGAGAATCAGACGATGATCCTGATGTCCCCGTCAATCGAGCATTAACACAAGCTGCATGGGAAGAATACTTTGGGAGCAGCCAGAGGGTTTATGAAAAAACACACCCTTTTCCTGGTCTCATAGTCAATTATGAAGATGGTTATGATGATGACGAAGTGGACAGTAATTCAAGCTGGCTCTCACAGATTGATCAAACTAACTCACCAAGGCCGAAGGGTAAAATGCTTTAACTCGGGTGAAAAATCATTTCAGCCGAAAGCAAATAGTAAATCCGTGATTTCTGTCTGGGTACTGTAGAGTGAACAGTAACGGTCACTTTACATGAATAGTGTTTTGTCCCCTTGCTTTTCAGAATCAATGTTCATCGTTACTGTTTGAGGAATAGTGATTTGTCCGGGTACTGTTTCTGTGCAGAATCTTGCATAGTAACCAGGTCTGGGAACTGTTTCAAATAGTGACTAGTGCAATGAGAAACTCTAACTTCTAGGATTCTCTACTGAATAGAAGGAGTGAAACCCGATATTTTTAGGGGAGGATTTCAAAGTCATCCTTTGATCTTTCAGTCCTTCTTTTTGGATGGATATTAATCAGTAAGATAGTACTCCGGAGGAGGGCTATCATGGTTGTTATGTTCATGGAAAGTGGCGAATTTATTACAAACTCCACACCAGTTTAAATCTTCATATTCTGATGTTCGGATAACAAAATTGCTAGGATTACTATTGTGGTTAATCCAGTGGACGCCCACGGCAGCAGTGGAGTGAGACCTGGTTCAAGAATAGGTCCAGAAGTCTTTTAGCTCAGTTCAGCAAAGCACTTCATAATATCTCCCCTCTCATTACAACCCTTAATCTTGTAATCAGATGACAATTTCAGTTTATATTTTAGTTTACACTTGTATTGTCAATTGTAACCTGTACCCTTTATATTTCCGCACCCAGATGGCCAGAACCCATCTCTTGTAACTTTCCCCCTTTTGGTATCAGAGCCAAGTTTTGGCCAATCGTAGTTTGTAAGTTACAGATTATTTTGAATTAATCAAGTTGCCTGGTTCTACCGCCATAGTTATCCATTATTTTGTTCATCTATCATTATTTTGAACTCTATATATATGTCTTCTCCTAACTGTTTTACACTATTTTACATCTACTTTCTGATAACTCTTCCATTACTATTCATCAATTATATCTTCCAGATTTGTTGTTACTGGTACCCTGTTTTCTGGTATATTTGTTAGTCTTCTTTTCCGATCTGCTTTTATTCGTTGACTGAAATGTTTGGTTCAATTCCCCAAATCTTCCTAGAACCTTTACAGGATGCCATCAGGTATTTCAGCTCCAGATTCAAAGCCTCAGCACATGGTTCCCAGTTTCCAGCAATTTTGCACATGACAGTCATGTACAGAATCCACTAGATAAGCATGTGGAATTATGCACTCAACTCTAATCTGCTTGACAGGGAATTCTCAGTAAAATGGTGGGACAGTTTCAGATTCAATGATGTCATCCGCAAAATGAAAAAAGACTTCCTTCTCCCAATTCAGAAAGCCATTCCTTATAATACAAGATCTCAGTCAAGCCTAGACTCCGTCCAGATTGCTGGAAAATCTAGCAAAGAATTAAAAGATCTTGCCCAGTAGATTCAGAGCCAAGCCGAGAAGCTAGAGTCACAAGAGAAGGATTCTCCTGCCTCTTCAACAGCTTCAGTCAACAAGTATCCATTTGACCCATTCTAGGATTCCCAAGATCCTTATGATGGTTACAATTTGGATGAAGATTAGTTTCCCCAAATAGCACGAGTCACTATTTGGAACAATTCCCAGACCCGGTTACTATGCAAGATTCTGCACAAGAAACAGTACCCGGACAAATCACTGTTCCTCAAACAGTAAAGATGAACAGTGATTCTGAAAAGCAAGGGGACAAAGCACTATTCATGTACAGTGACCGTTACTGTTCACTCTACAGTACCAGACAGAAATCACGGATTTACTATTTGCTTTTGGCTGAAACGAATATTCACCCGGGTTAAAGCATTTTACCCTCCGGATTTTCGGTAGTCTTCAGCAGGATCCGATGCTCCCTTCCTCTATATACGGCAGCCACCTCTCCAGTCTGAAGCAGGTCCAAAATTGAGGTTCAAGAATAGGTCCAGAAGTCTTTTAGCTCAATTCAGCAAAACACTTCATAATATCTCCCCTCTCATTACAACCCTTAATCATGTAATCAGATGACAATTTCAGTTTATATTTCAGTTTAAACTTGTATTGTCAATTGTAACCTGTACCCTTTATATTTCAGCACCCAAATGGCCAGAACCCATCTCCTGTAACTTTCCCCCTTTCGGTATCAGAGCCAAGTTTTGGCCGATCGTAGTTTGTAAGTTACAGTTTATTTTGAATTAATCAAGTTGGCTGGTTCTACCGCCATAGTTATCCATTATTTTGTTCATCTATCATTATTTTGAACTCTATATATATATATATGTTTTCTCCTAATTGTTTTACATTATTTTACATCTGCTTTCTGATAACTCTTCCATTACTATTCATCCATTATATCTTCCAGATTTGTTGTTACTAGTACCCTGTTTTTTGGTATATTTGTTAGTCTTCTTTTTCGATTTGCTTTTATTCGTTGATTGAAATGTTTTGTTCAATTCCCCAAATCTTTCCAGAAACTTTACAGGATGCCCTCAGGGATTTCAGCTCCAGATTCAAAGCCTTAGCACTTGGTTCCCAGTTTCCAGCAATTTTGCACATGACAGTCATGTACAGAATCCACTGGATAAGCATGTGGAATTATGCACTCAACTCCAATCTGCTTGACAGGGAATTCTCAAAAAAATGGTGGGACAGTTTCAGATTCAATGATGTCATCTGCAAAATGAATAAAGACTTCCTTCTCCCAATTCAGAAAGCCATTCCTTATAATACAAGATCACAGTCAAGCCTAGACTCCGTCCAGATTGCCGGAAAATCTAGCAAAGAATTAAAAGATCTTGCCCAGCAGATTCAGAGCCAAGCCGAGAAGCTAGAGTCACAAGAGAAGGATTCTCCTGCCTCTTCAGCAGCTTCAGTCAACAAGTATCCATTTGACCCATTCCAGGATTCCCAAGATCCTTATGATGGTTACAATTTGGATGAAGATTAGTTTCCCCAAAAAGCACCAGCCACTATTTGGAATAGTTCACAGACCCAGTTACTATGCAAGATTCTGCACAAGAAACAGTACCCGGACAAATCACTATTCCTCAAACAGTAAAGATGAACAGTGATTCTGAAAAGTAAGGGGACAAAGCACTATTCATGTACAGTGACCGTTACTGTTCACTCTACAGTACTAGACAGAAATCACAGATTTACTATTTGCTTTCGGCTGAAATGATTATTCACCCGGGTTAAAGCATTTTACCCTCCGGATTTCCAGTAGTCTTCAGCAGGATCTGATGCTCCCTTCCTCTATATAAGGCAGCCTCCACTCCAGTCTGAAGCAGGTCCAAAATTGAGGTTCAAGAATAGGACCAGAAGTCTTTTAGCTCAATTCAGCAAAACACTTCATAATATCTCCCCTTTCATTACAACCTTTAATCTTGTAATAGGACGGCAATTTCAGTTTATATTTCAGTTTACACTTGTATTGTGAATTCTAACCTGTACCCTTTATATTTCGGCACCCAGATGGCCAGAACCCATCTCCTGTAACTTTCCCCCTTTTGGTATCAGAGCCAAGTTTTGGCCGATCGTAGTTTGTAAGTTACAGTTTATTTTGAATTAATCAAGTTGGCTGGTTCTACCGCCATAGTTATCCATTATTTTGTTCATCTATCATTATTTTGAACTCTATATATATATATATATATATGTTTTCTCCTAATTGTTTTACATTATTTTACATCTACTTTCTGATAACTCTTCCATTACTATTCATCCATTATATCTTCCAGATTTGTTGTTACTAGTACCCTGTTTTTTGGTATATTTGTTAGTCTTCTTTTTCGATTTGCTTTTATTCGTTGATTGAAATGTTTGGTTCAATTCCCCAAATCTTTCCAGAAACTTTACAGGATGCCCTCAGGGATTTCAGCTCCAGATTCAAAGCCTTAGCACTTGGTTCCCAGTTTCCAGCAATTTTGCACATGACAGTCATGTACAGAATCCACTAGATAAGCATGTGGAATTATGCACTCAACTCCAATCTGCTTGACAAGGAATTCTCAAAAAAATGGTGGGACAATTTCAGATTCAATGATGTCATCTGCAAAATGAATAAAGACTTCCTTCTCCCAATTCAGAAAGCCATTCCTTATAATACAAGATCACAGTCAAGCCTAGACTCCGTCCAGATTGCCGGAAAATCTAGCAAAGAATTAAAAGATCTTGCCCAGCAGATTCAGAGCCAAGCCGAGAAGCTAGAGTCACAAGAGAAGGATTCTCCTGCCTCTTCAGCAGCTTCAGTCAACAAGTATCCATTTGACCCATTCCAGGATTCCCAAGATCCTTATGATGGTTACAATTTGGATGAAGATTAGTTTCCCCAAAAAGCACCAGCCACTATTTGGAATAGTTCACAGACCCGGTTACTATGCAAGATTCTGCACAAGAAACAGTACCCGGACAAATCACTATTCCTCAAACAGTAAAGATGAACAGTGATTCTGAAAAGTAAGGGGACAAAGCACTATTCATGTACAGTGACCGTTACTGTTCACTCTACAGTACTAGACAGAAATCACAGATTTACTATTTGCTTTCGGCTGAAATGATTATTCACCCGGGTTAAAGCATTTTACCCTCCGGATTTCCAGTAGTCTTCAGCAGGATCTGATGCTCCCTTCCTCTATATAAGGCAGCCTCCACTCCAGTCTGAAGCAGGTCCAAAATTGAGGTTCAAGAATAGGACCAGAAGTCTTTTAGCTCAATTCAGCAAAACACTTCATAATATCTCCCCTTTCATTACAACCTTTAATCTTGTAATAGGACGGCAATTTCAGTTTATATTTCAGTTTACACTTGTATTGTGAATTCTAACCTGTACCCTTTATATTTCGGCACCCAGATGGCCAGAACCCATCTCCTGTAACTTTCCCCCTTTTGGTATCAGAGCCAAGTTTTCGCCGATCGTAGTTTGTAAGTTACAGTTTATTTTGAATTAATCAAGTTGGCTGGTTCTACCGCCATAGTTATCCATTATTTTTTTCATCTATCATTATTTTGAACTCTATATATATGTTTTCTCCTAACTATTTTACATTATTTTACATCTACTTTCTGATAACTCTTCCATTACTATTCATTCATTATATCTTCCAGATTTGTTGTTACTGGTACCCTGTTTTCTGGAATATTTGTTAGTCTTCTTTTCCGATCTGCTTTTCTTCGTTAATTGAAATGTTTGGTTCAATTCCCCAAATCTTCCCAGAACCTTTACAGGATGCCCTCAGGTATTTCAGCCCCAGATTCAAAGCCTCAGCACATGGTTCCCAGTTTTCAGCAATTTTGCACATGACAGTCATGTATAGAATCCACTGGATAAGCATGTGGAATTATGCACTCAACTCCAATCTGCTTAACAGGGAATTCTAAGTAAAATGGTGGGACAGTTTCAGATTCAATGATGTCATCCGCAAAATGAAAAAAGACTTCCTTCTCCCAATTCAGAAAGTCATTCCTTATAATACAAGATCTCAGTCAAGCCTAGACTCCGTCCAGATTGCCAGAAAATCTAGCAAAAAATTAAAAGATCTTGCCCAGCAGATTCAGAGCCAAGCCGAGAAGCTAAAGTCACAAGAGAAGGATTCTCCTGCCTCTTCAGCAGCTTCAGTTAATAAGTATCCATTTGACCCATTCCAGGATTCCCAAGATCCTTATGATGGTTACAATTTGGATGAAGATTAGTTTCCCCAAATAGCACCAGTGACTGTTTGGAACTGTTCCCAGACCCGGTTACTATGCAAGATTCTGCACAAGAAACAGTACCCGGACAAATCACTATTCCTTAAACAGTAAAGATAAACAGTGATTCTGAAAAGCAAGGGGACAAAGCACTATTCATGTACAGTGATCGTTACTGTTCACTCTACAGTACCAGACAGAAATCACGGATTTACTATGTGCTTTCGGCTGAAATTATTGTTCACCCGGGTTAAAGCATTTTACCCTCCGGATTTCCAGTAGTCTTCAGCAGGATCTGATGCTCCCTTCCTCTATATAAGGCAACCTCCTCTCCAGTCTGAAGCAGGTCCAAAATTGAGGTTCAAGAATAGGTCCAGAAGTCTTTTAGCTCAATTCAGCAAAACACTTCATAATATCTCCCCTCTCATTACAACCCTTAATCTTGTAATCAGATGGCAACTTCAGTTTATATTTCAGTTTACACTTGTATTGTCAATTGTAACCTGTACCCTTTATATTTCCGCACCCGGATGGCCAGAACCTATCTCCTGTAACTTTCCCCCTTTTTGTGTCAGAGCCAAGTTTTGGCCGATCATAGTTTGTAAGTTACAGTTTATTTTGAATTAATCAAGTTGGCTAGTTCTACCGCCATAGTTATCCATTATTTTGTTCATCTATCATTATTTTGAACTCTATATATACGTTTTCTCCTAACTGTTTTACGTTATTTTACATCTACTTTCTGATAACTCTTCCATTACTATTCATCCATCAAATCTTCCAGATTTGTTGTTACTGGTACCCTGTTTTCTGGTATATTTGTTAGTCTTCTTTTCCGATCTGCTTTTATTCGTTGAGTGAAATGTTTGGTTCAATTCCCCAAATCTTCCCAGAACCTTTACAGGATGCCCTCAGGTATTTCAGCTCCAGATTCAAATCCTCAGCATATGGTTCCTAGTTTCCAGCAATTTTGCACATGACAGTCATGTACAGAATCCACTGGATAAGCATGTGGAATTATGCACTCAACTCCAATCTGCTTGACAGGGCATTCTCAGTAAAATGGTGGGACAGTTTCAGATTCAATGATGTCATCTGCAAAATGAATAAAGACTTCCTTCTCCCAATTCAGAAAGCCATTGTTTATAATACAAGATCTCAGTCAAGCCTAGACTCCGTCCAGATATCTGAAAAATCTAGCAAAGAATTAAAAGCTCTTACCCAGCAGATTCAGAGCCATGCCGAGAAGCTAGAGTCACGAGAGAAGGATTCTCCTGCCTCTTCAGCAGCTTTTGTCAACAAGTATCCATTTGACCCATTCCAGGATTCCCAAGATCCTTATGATGGTTACAATTTGGATGAAGATTAGTTTCCCAAAATAGCACCAGTCACTATTTTGAACAGTTCCCAGACCTGATTACTATGCAAGATTCTGCACAAGAAACAATACCCGAACAAATCACTATTCCTCAAACAGTAAAGATGAACAGTGATTTTGAAATGCAAGGGGACAAAGCACTATTCATGTACAGTGACCGTTACTGTTCACTCTATAGTACCAGATAGAAATCACGGATTTACTATTTGCTTTCGGCTGAAATGATTATTCACCCGGGTTAAAGCATTTTACCCTCCGGATTTTCAGTAGTCTTCAGCAGGATCCGATGCTCCCTTCCTCTATATAAGGCAACCTGAAGCAGGTCCAAAATTGAGGTCCAAGAATAGCTCTAGAAGTCTTTTAACTCAATTCAGCAAAACACTTCATAATATCTCCCCTCTCATTACAACCCTTAATCTTGTAATCAGATGGCAATTTCAGTTTATATTTCAGTTTACACTTGTATTGTCAATTGTAACTTGTACCCTTTATATTTCCGCACCCAGATGGCCAGAACCCATCTCCTGTAACTTTCCCCCTTTTGGTATCAGAGTCAAGTTTTGGCCGATCGTAGTTTGTAAGTTACTGTTTATTTTGAATTAATCAAGTTGGCTGGTTCTACCGCCATAGTTATCCATTATTTTGTTCATCTATCATTATTTTGAACTCTATATATATATTTTCTCCTAACTGTTTTACGTTATTTTACATCTACTTTCTGATAACTCTTCCATTACTATTCATCCATTATATCTTCCAGATTTGTTGTTACTGGTACCCTGTTTTCTGGTGTATTTGTTAGTCTTCTTTTCCGATCTGCTTTTCTTCGTTGATTGAAATGTTTGGTTCAATTCCCCAAATCTTCCCAGAACCATTACAGGATGCCCTTAGGTATTTCAGCTCCAGATTGAAAGCCTCAGCACATGGTTCCCAGTTTCCAGCAATTTTGCACAGGATAGTCATGTATAGATTCCACTGGATAATTATGTGGAATTATGCACTCAACTCCAATTTGCTTGACAGGGAATTCCCAGTAAAATGGTGGGACAGTTTCAGATCCAATGATTTCATCCGCAAAATGAATAAAGACTTCCTTCTCCCAATTCAGAAAGCCATTCCTTATAATACAAGATCTCAGCCAAGCCTAGACTCCGTCCAGATTGCCAGAAAATCTAGCAAAGAATTAAAAGATCTTGCCCAGCAGATTCTGAGCCAAGCCGAGAAGCTAGAGTCACAAGAGAAGGATTCTCCTGCCTCTTCAGCAGCTTCAGTCAACAAGTATCCATTTGACCCATTCCAGGATTCCCAAGATCCTTATGATGGTTACAATTTGGATGAACATTAGTTTCCCCAAATAGCACCAGTCACTATTTGGAACAGTTCCCAGACCCGGTTACTATGCAAGATTCTGCACAAGAAACAGTACCCAGACAAATCACCATTCCTCAAACAGTAAAGATGAACAGTGATTTTGAAAAGCAAGGGGACAAAGCACTATTCATATACAGTGACCGTTACTGTTCACTCTACAGTACCAGACAGAAATCACGGATTTACTATTTGCTTTCGGCTGAAATGATTATTCACCCGCATTAAAGCATTTTACCCTCCGGATTTCCAGTAGTCTTCAGCAGGATCCAATGCTCCCTTCCTCTATATAAGGCAGCCACCTCTCCAGTCTGAAGCAGGTCCAAAATTGAGGTTCAAGAATAGGTCCAGAAATCTTTTAGCTCAATTCAGCAAAACACTTTATAATATCTCCCCTCTCATTACAACCCTTAATCTTGTAATCAGATGGCAATTTCAGTTTATATTTCAGTTTACACTTGTATTGTCAATTGTAACCTGTACCCTTTATATTTCCGCACCCAGATGGCCAGAACCCATCTCCTGTAACTTTCCCCCTTTTGGTATCAAAGCCAAGTTTTGGCCGATCGTAGTTTGTAAGTTACTGTTTATTTTGAATTAATCAAGTTGGCTGGTTCTACCGCCATAGTTATCCATTATTTTGTTCATCTATCATTATTTTGAACTCTATATATATGTTTTCTCCTAAGTATTTTACATTATTTTACATCTACTTTCTGATAACTCTTCCATTACTATTCATCCATTATATCTTCCAGATTTGTTGTTACTGGTACCCTGTTTTCTGGAATATTTGTTAGTCTTCTTTTCTGATCTGCTTTTCTTCGTTGATTGAAATGTTTGGTTCAATTCCCCAAATCTTCCCAGAACCTTTACAGGATGCCCTCAGGTATTTCAGCTCCAGATTCAAAGCCTCAGCACATGGTTCCCAGTTTCCAGCAATTTTGCACATGACAGTCATGTATAGAATCCCCTAGATAAGCATGTGGAATTATGCACTCAACTCAAATCTGCTTGACAGGGAATTCTCAGTAAAATGGTGGAACAGTTTCAGATTCAATGATTTCATCCGCAAAATAAATAAAGACTTCCTTCTCCCAATTCAGAAAGTCATTCCTTATAATACAAGATCTCAGTCAAGCCTAGACTCCGTCCAGATTGCCGAAAAATTTAGCAAAGAATTAAAAGATCTTGCCCAGCAAATTCAGAGCCGAGCCGAGAAGCTAGAGTCACAAGAGAAGGATTCTCCTGCCTCTTCAGCAGCTTCAGTCAACAAGTATCCATTTGACCCATTCCAGGATTCCCAAGATCCTTATGATGGTTACAATTTGGATGAAGATTAGTTTCCCCAAATAGCACCAGTCACTATTTGGAACAGTTCCCAGATCCGGTTACTATGCAAGATTCTGCACAAGAAACAGTACCCGGACAAATCACTATTCCTCAAACAGTAAAGATGAACAGTGATTCTGAAAAGCAAGGGGACAAAGCACTATTCATATACAGTGACCGTTACTGTTCACTCTACAGTACCAGACAGAAATCACGGATTTACTATTTTCTTTCGGCGGAAATGATTATTCACCCGTGTTAAAGCATTTTACCCTCCGGATTTCCAGTAGTCTTCAGCAGGATCCGATGCTCCCTTCCTCTATATAAGGCAGCCTCCTCTCCAGTTTGAAGCAGGTCCAAAATTGAGGTTCAAGAATAGGTCCAGAAGTCTTTTAGCTCAATTCAGAAAAACACTTCATAATATCTCCCCTCTAATTACAACCCTTAATCTTGTAATCAGATGGCAATTTCAGTTTATATTTCAGTTTACACTTGTATTGTCAATTGTAACCTGTACCCTTTATATTTCCGCACCTAGATGGCCAGAACCCATCTCATGTAACTTTCCCCCTTTTTGTATCAGAGCCAAGTTTTGGCCGATCATAGTTTGTAAGTTACAGTTTATTTTGAATTAATCAAGTTGGCTAGTTCTACCGCCATAGTTATCCATTATTTTGTTCATCTATCATTATTTTGAACTCTATATATATATATATATATATATATATATGTTTTCTCCTAACTGTTTTACATTATTTTACATCTACTTTCTGATAACTCTTCCATTACTATTCATCCATCATATCTTCCAGATTTGTTGTTACTGGTACCCCGTTTTTTGGTATATTTGTTAGTCTTCTTTTTCTATCTGTTTTTATTTGTTGATTGAAATGTTCGGTTCAATTCCCCAAATCTTCCCAAAACCTTTACAGGATGCCCTCAGGTATTTCAGCTCCAGATTCAAATCCTCAGCACATGGTTCCCAGTTTCCAACAATTTTGCACATGACACTCATGTACAAAATCCACTGGATAAGCATGTGGAATTATGCACTCAACTCTAATCTGCTTGACAGGGAATTCTTAGTAAAATGGTGGGACAGTTTCAGATTCAATGATGTCATCCGCAAAATGAATAAAGACTTCCTTCTCCCAATTCAGAAAGCCATTCCTTATAATACAAGATCTCAGTCAAGCCTAGACTCCGTCCAGATTGCCAGAAAATCTAGCAAAGAATTAAAAGATCTTGCCTAGCAGATTCAAAGCCAAGTCGAGAAGCTAGAGTCACAAGAGAAGGATTCTCCTACCTCTTCAGCAGTTTCAGTCAACAAGTATCCATTTGACCCATTCTAGGATTCCCAAGATCCTTATGATGGTTACAATTTGGATGAAGATTAGTTTCCCCAGATAGCACCAGTCACTATTTGGAATAGTTCCCATACCCAGTTACTATGCAAGATTCTGCACAAGAAACAGTACCCGGACAAATCACTATTCCTCAAACAGTAAAGATGAACAATGATTCTGAAAAGCAAGTGGACAAAGCACTATTCATGTACAGTGACCGTTACTGTTCCAAAATTGTGGCAGCCTCATCTTCAGCCTGAAGTAGGTCCAAAATTGAGGTTCAAGAATAGGTCCAAAAGTCTTTTAGCTTAGTTCAGCAAAACACTTCATAATATCTCCCCTCTCATTACAACCCTTAATCTTGTAATCAGATGGCAATTTCAGTTTATATTTCAGTTTACACTTGTATTGTCAATTGTAACCTATGCCCTTTATATTTCCGCACCCAGATGGCCAGAACCCATCTCCTGTAACTTTCCCCCTTTTGGTATCAGAGCCAAGTTTTGGCCGATCGTAGTTTATAAGTTACAGTTTATTTTGAATTAATCAAGTTGGCTGGTTCTACTGCCATAGTTATCCATTATTTTGTTCGTCTATCATTATTTTGAACTCTATATATATGTTTTCTCCTAACTGTTTTACATTATTTTACATCTACTTTCTGATAACTCTTCCATTACTATTCATCCATTATATCTTCCAGATTTGTTGTTACTGGTACCCTGTTTTCTGGTATATTTGTCAGTCTTCTTTTTCGATTTGATTTTATTCGTTGATTGTTTGTTAATGTTGATCAATTCTTTCCCAGTTATCTGCTTCTTCTTGTTTCTGTTTTTATCCATCTAGTTTGTTGCAGTTGTGTACTGTTGAGACACGTAAGACCGTGATCTGTGCCGTTGTCAACCCAGTAAGTCTAGTAAATCCCAGGCTGAGTTTGTGTCCCGCATCAAACAATAAGTCCCGAGGGTAGGACGTGAGCGAAAGGGAGTTATCTCAGAGTAAGGATAGTGGCAGTAGGAGATTGAGTTGCACGAGATCAGGCAATTGTCTTTTTGTACCCCTGTTTCAGATCTAAGGATAGATCCAGAAGTTTGAGGTTAAAGGTAATTAGTTTGTAATTGTTTAACTAGGCTTTTAATCGTGGGATTTGGTAAATCTTTTGTAGATTTGTTCCAAATCAACTTTGGGTTCCTAAAACTTAGTTTCGGGCTTACTGGTTTCCTTAACTAAGGTTCTCTTTAATTCTGTAAGCTTCTGAGTTTTGATGACTGGGTCTTCGATCTGTTCTATGAGATCTAAGAGGAGCTCTTCTTGCTTAGAAAGAACATTGATAGTTTTGTTCCTGCAACAACTATCCATGCAAGCTATGGGTTTATCCGTGCCACTAGAGGTGCTAGAAGAAACTCTAGAGGATTCAGAGGACGACTGGTAGATTTGACGAATCTCACTACTAGAAGACTCACTTTCTGAGTGATTAAGTTCTAGGAGCTTAAAGATTTCATCTTTACTTGCTTGGTCACTAATGAGGGTATTGATAAGGGTTTTTGCCTTAGCTGTACACTCTTTTCTGAAATGACCTTTCTTTCCATAGTTGAAGCATTTTCCTGATGCTTTGGGTATGAACTTTCCTGTGGATTTGGATTTACCTTTCTTATAGAAATCATCTTTGCTGTATTTCTGCTTTCTATAATACTTGGCTTTGGTTTTCTTCCTATGAGGATGTTCAGAGGTTTCCTTACCTCTATATTTGGATTTTCTCTTGGGAAGGATAGAAGGTAAGCCATACTATGTACAAAAGTCTCCTACTTCGTACTTGGCTTTTCCTTTGCTGGCTTTGCTCTGGATTTTGAGATCTCTGCACATCTTTATTCCTTCACTTCGAGCAGTGCTAGAGATGTCTCCATAGGTTAGGTTATCATAATCTATGACACCTAAGGGGTTACACAGGGTTTCTTTAACATTTTCTCTGAAAAAGGTAGGTAAACCATTGATGAACTTCTCCTTCCAAAATGGACAGTTGCAATCACTTCTGTGCATGACTCTGGTAGTAAACACATCTTCGTACCACCTAAAGTCTCCAAGTGTTTTACATCTAAGGTTACTTAACTGATCGTAAATCCTAGATGTGATGTTGCTGGGTTTTCCTACGAAGTGTTTCATGATCGTATAGACCAGGGTATTGACTCCGTCGGGAATACCTCTACCTAAGTCTGTGTCAAAGATGGGGAGACCTTCCTCATCTTTCTGGACAGCATGCTTGATGTCTTCCTTAGACTCTTCTGTAAGGCAATTGTTCCACAATTGGAGGAGTTTACCTGTGAATCCTAAGGAAATGAGTCCTATGACCTCAGTATGGGGATGTCCTTCACTGATGTAGTTGTTGGCTACCATGGTCATATGTTGGAGTTTGTTCAGAATTTCCTGTTCAGACCTATGTTCCACTCATAGAGTTTACTTGAAGAGACTGAAAACTGGTTACTAACGTTCCTTTCCTCAAACTGGAGGTCAGGGGGTGTAGGTCTGGGATACCAATTTCTGATTAAGCTAGTAGGGGTTACCTTTGGATGGGTAAGCCTTTTTACTTCTAAGTTCCTGAACTAGTTTTCTAGATGTTCTATCTCCTTGTCATTGTCTGAGGAGGTTCTGCTAGAACTGCTAGAAGCTGTATGGACGTCTAAAACAACTAATCTGTTGGTTTCAAGACGGGGATCAACACTGGTTGAAGTGCTAACTGGTGGAGGGGTGACTGGTTCATTCTTCACTAGTTCTTCAAGCTTTTGGTTGACTATTTCTAAGGCTGTTTTATCCTTAGATCTAAGGCTGGGTTGCTTAGTTGTAGGGAGCTTGACTAGAGGCTTCTCTATGGCTTTGACAGGTTTGCTAGGGTTTCCTGACAGGGGAACGACCTTGCTGTCTACCTTGTCTTCTATCCTATCAAGCTGTTTTCCTATAACACCTAATCACTGATTAGTGTAGTTGTTTTGCTCTATGACCTTCTTCACTACCGTTTCTTCTTGAGTGGTAGGGGTTTTGAAGGGAGAGGCAACTAGATCTATTCCACGGTGGTTGAAGACTATGGCTTCCTGGGGTGGATGGTGAGATCTAACAACTTCTGGGGGTTTGGGTTTACCACTAGCGTCTTTACTAGGGGGTTTTGTCCAATTGGTTTTGGTGAGAACACAAGACTTCTTGTGCCACTCAAAATGGTTCTCAAAGTATTCAAAGAAAGGGACATTACTAGATGTCTCTTTCATGAATGTTGTCCAATTTTTGAGAACTTCTTTCTTTTGTTCAAGGGTATGGTTGGCTTTATAGGCTTCTCTCTTGAGTCTGTTTTCTTCTGACTCAAACTCTTTGCCTAGGGCATCCATATCAAGAGTGAAATCTTTCCTAATGACCTTGAGTTCATAATCTATTTCAGGTTCTGGCTGAAACGGATCTTGGGGTTCCTGTTGATATGGATTTACCATATCACTACCAGATGGTGATGGGGGCTTCTGACTTTTCTTTTCTTCCTTATCAACAACTGAATCTTGTCTGGCTGTGTAGCAGGGTGTGCTATCCTGAGATCTGGTCTGGACACCTTGGAGCTCTAGATCTAGGTCTCTTCTAGACTTGGGAAAAGGTACTAGAGGTCTGGATGTACTACACTGGGATGCAGGTCTATCTCTTAAGAGATTAGTTGGTTGCATAAAGGGTTGGTGTAGATCTACTAGGGATCTAAACCTAAGTTCATCATATCCTGATGGGGAGTATGAGGGTGAACTTACTGGTGGTCTGAATCTAGAATGGTCGAAACTCAGTCTAACCTTACCATCGGCTAGCTGCTGGACAAAGTCTAGATCAGGATTCTAGGCTGGGTTTTGGATCTGATGAGTGAAATTCTCATTCTTAATCATCTAATCTGTTGGGAAAGTAACCTGTGACCATTTCAGGGTTTTGTGTACCTGAATGTTAGATCTGGTGTCTGTGGTCTGAATCAGGGTAGTTTCTCCTTTTACCCTTTTATCAAGTGCTTGAACATTGAAGTTCGTTCTCATGCACTTATAATACACTCTGTATATCAAGGCTAACTGTCTAACTCCGGGTAACACTAGGGTACCATGGGTCTTGATATTGAGGGTGAGGGTTTTCGTAACATGTGGGTCGTCAAGAGCCACTGAGAAATTGGGAAAGCAGTCAAAATGGACAGGTCCATTACTAAGACTGGTTTCTATGGTTCCTAAGAGGCTATCATTAAATCTTATATGACGGGTGTCTCTAAGGGCCATGAGGATAGAAGCATTCAAACCTTCTCTGATTAAAGGTTTGACTCCAACCTGGACTAAACTTATGTGGATAAAATTATATCCATCTTTCATGTGTCCTACCAGGGTTGCTTCAGGTAACAAGTAGCACGTCTCGTACTCCTTGTTGATGCTGTAAACCTGTTCTATGGTTCGGACATGGTAACTGGTCTTAAAGGCATTCTTAAGGGTCCAAGAAGATCCGTAGATCTTGTTTGTGGGAACCTTAGGGATATTCCAATCTCCTAGTTTTAGATCTAGATCTGACAACTCATAACTCTCAGAATTTATAATTCCATCTGACTAAGGAATCTCTGGGAGGAATGTACTGGGTGACCTAATACTGGTAGAGGAGTTACTTCTAAACAATCTTTTCATATTCATGATTAAAAGCCTAGTTAAACAATTACGACCTAATTACCTTTAACCTCAAACTTCTGGATATATCCTTAGATCTGAAACAGGGGTACAAAAAGACAATTGGGATTAGCATTATTATGGTTCTTGAACATAAAAACCTTTAATTTAAAACATCTAGTGGGAGAGAGATACAAGGGTTGGATCTCATGGCCTCCATTATGTTCACACCTTGTCTTGGCGTATATGCCTTGCGATCCCAAAGGAGGGTGTTTACTTCAAGTACTACAAGATTGAACTAACCTGTTTAAAGTAGTGTGGACAAGCACCTCGCCTTGGCGTATATGCCTCGTGATCCCAAAGGAGGGTGTTTTTGTTCCATGGTACTACAAGTCTAAACATTATAAGGGAGATGAAATGTGGCTACATATGATTCTAGATAATGGTGTACACTAGACTAGATGTAATGTTAACGTCCCAAAGGAGCTATGTCATTATTACTTAGAGGCTAAAGCTAATACGGCATATTATTAGTGTGTGATAAGAGTTATCATGATAGCAATAATAATGAGAATAGTTCTCAATCAATTAATGTATTTATAATAAACTTGCTACCAAGGAATTATAAACATGGATTGGTTTGTCATTGCATATACTATTTTATGGTTTTATAAGGTTCCATATTATATGATTATATGCTAAATTGATAGTGACTAGTTTACTTATTATATTCATGTTTGTTATTTTCAGATTTAAAATCATGGCATCATTTAGCCCACTTATTGCTATTCTTAATCAAAACAAACTGATTAGATCCAATTATGTTGACTGTAAAAGAAACTTGGACATTGTTCTTACTGCTGAAAAGCACAAATATGTGGTTACTCAACCATGTCCTAGCTTTCCATCATTAGATGCTCCTCTTGAGGAAAAATAGCGATATGATCGTTGGCAGAAATCAAATGAGATGGCTAAGTGCTATATCCTAGCATCTATTTCAAATGTTCTACAACATCAAATGTGTAAAGTTGTGATTTACAACTATGTGTTTTGTTGACTTTTATTCCGTGCCAAATTTGATTGTAATTACTATCAATTGTTTATACCCTGTATTTGTTGTGGGAATTGATGTAAGGGATGTGTGATAGAGAGTGTGTGGAGACTCAAGCAATTTGGAAGCTAAAGGAATATCGCGGGTATGTCGCGACTTAGCTTCCCGCGAAGTGAAGCATGTGTCTTGCATATGCTGGAATGCGAAGAGTCAGGACAGGTGGAGACAGCTGTATCTCGCGGGTAAGGCCTTCCCGCGAGACACCCGCGAGATATGCTGTTCTGCCAGCCTGTACTGACTGACTCACACATTTTGCACCTATCCTATACAAACCCCATTACCCACAAATGTTATGGAATGCTTCAGAGAGAAAACCCTGGCCAAACACATTTGGAATTAGAGATTGTCATCCCCACCTTTCTCTATACAATTTCTTGTGGTATCTCCTCAACCCTTCCCTCTCCATCTCCACACCATTGAGAGGTTGATAGCCCAAACACTTACCACACCCTTTGAGAGTGTTGAGTGACGTTTTGGTGCTGCTGGGAAGCATTGGAAGAAGCCTGGAATGGCAGATGCAACATGGAGCTTGTTACGGGATCCGGAAAACTAAGACAAGACACGATTCCGAGAAGCCTTGTTGGAGTAGGAGCTTGGAGGGCTTAGGTACATCGGGTAGATTAGGCTTGGAGGGTCTTTTGCTTACTCATGTATCCCAACTGATTGTCTAGTGGATCGATTTCCGCTTGGAGGGCGGCAGAGAAGTTTTTCGCCGAGTTCTTTGGTTTCCTCTTCGAGAACACGTCTCGGTGTTTTCTGTGTTTGCATCCTTCTTTCCTACTCTTGTTTAATTTCATTATTACTGTTGTGTTGCTTTAATTATGAATTAGAGTAGTTTCTTGTTCATCCGCTCGCTTTTACACTATTCCGCACTTTGTATTAAAGTTGCGTAAAATCTATCGAGCCGTAATTTTAATTGGGGGGTCTAAACAGCTCTTGTGTTTTCAACACGTTTTTGAACTTTCAATTGGTATCAGAGCAGGTACACTTGCTGTGGCTTAAATACCTTAGTGTGATCCTTGACCCTATTTGAGATGGACCGGTCTCAATCGCTCAATGTTCCTCCATTTTTTGATGGGAACAATTACGCATTCTGGAAAGTTAGAATGAGAGCATTTTTATTCTCTATAGAAGATACCGTTTAGGATGTGGTAGAGCTAGGCTGGACTAAGCCGGAGGCACCCAAGGCTAATTAGGATAAGGCAGCTCTAGCAGCAGTCAATGCTAATAGCAAAGCTTTAAACTCTATTTTTTGTGCTATGTCTCCTAATGAATTCCACAGGATCTCTCATATGACTGTTGCCAAAGAAGCTTGGGATATTTTGGAGACCACTTATGAGGGTACAAAGAAAGTTAAGGACACAAAATTTCAGATACTTACCACCAAATTTGAAGAGCTCAAGATGGGTGATGATGAACCGTTTGATTCATTCTATGGGAAGCTCAATGAAATTGTAATTGCTAAACTCAATCTTGGGGAGAAGATTGAAGATGCTAAGGTGGTGAGAAAAGTATTGAGGTCCTTGCCTGAAAGTTTTAGAGCAAAAGTTACAACCATAGAGGAAAGCAAGGATTTGGATGAGATTAAAATTCAAGAATTAGTTGGGTCTCTCCAAACATATCAGATGGGACTGCCTTCCCATAAGATGAGTAAATCACTTGCTCTTAAAACCATCACCAAAAGGATGGATGATTCCTCCAAAGAAGATGGGGTGGAGAAGGAAGTAGCATTTCTTGCGAAAAACTTCCACAAATTTCTGAAGATGAAGAACAGTGGGAAATCATTCAATAGAGGAAATTTTTCATCTTCAAGAGGTGATAGGAAAGAGTTTACAAGGAAAGAAGGGAGGGAGTTTCAACCTTCTTCAGAAATTGTATGCTATGAGTGCAATGGCCATGGACATCTAAAAAAGGAGTGTCCAAATTTTCTGAGGGGAAAAGGCAAAGCTTATGTCACGACACTCAGTGATTCAGACTCTTCTAATTCTGACTCAGAAAAGAGCTGTGACGGAGAGGGAAACTACTCCGCATTTATGACCGTTTCTCATGTGGAGTTATCGGATGATTTGCGCGCACTTGTGAAGGAGCTTGGTAAGCATTCTGATTCAGAGTCCATTGGGATTATGGAAGAATCAGACGCTGAAGATGAAGAGAACACAGCTAATCTTCAAGAAAATTACTCCTTACTACTTGAGAAGTCGGGAGAGTATACTAGAGTAGCCAAGGCAGTTGTAAGGAAAATGAAGAAAGCTGAGGAAGATTACCGAAGTCTCTTGGTCAGATATAAAGAGGCTAAGTGTGAGATTGAGACATTAAATGGCGAGTTGTCTGAAGCCTATACGAAGGTGAGGTTTCTTGAGCAAGAGGTAGTGCAAGCTCATGCCAAGATAGAGAGAGTCTCATCCCAGAAGTTAGATGATGTTATCTCATCACAAAAACCTTCTTCAAACAAGTCCGAGTTGGGATACACAGTAGGAAGCAGTTCATCAGTAAAAGTCACCAAAGAAGTGAAGTTTGTGAAGGCAAACGTGACGGTTGTAGAAGAGCCCAGTATTGAGAAAGTTGAGGATGTAAAGAAGAAGAATGTGGCTGAGCAACGAATGGTGAATAAGCCCCGAAATCAATCTGTGGCTAAACATGGAACCAGAGGAAGATCTCTCCCAAGGTCACAACGGAGTCCAAGAATGGATTATGTGTGCCATTACTGCGGACTGCATGGACATACTAGACCCAATTGTCAAAAGCTGAGATCAGATAACAATTCAAGTGCAGCTCGGTCACGAGGAAGTAGAAATGACATGAGGTCTTGGGGTGGTGAACAACCGAGAAGTCAGAATCGTGATCTCGGTATATTGGACGTGATGAAAATGATCGGTGCCTTCACCACTTGCTTGGAGAGTTTCACCAGAAGGTTTGACAATCCAAATTCTCATGCCCAATCCGTTAAGGATATCACCACAAACGCACGTGACGTGTGGGTGAAGAGGGGTACTCATGCATAAGCATTGTAACATGTCCATGCATAAATTTTTTCAATGCTTAGGGTCATTTGCTGTTGCATTTTTTTTTTTTTTTTGGTTGGTTTTTATGTGTTGTTTTTTTTTTTCCTGTTCTGTTTTGAGTGTGTTCAAAAATTCAAAAACTCATAAAAATTATAAAATCCAAAAAGTTTGATCACTTTGTTGAGTTTTGTCTCAAAACATGTTTTGCCTTGTACCTTTGTACCTATGGCTTTGTGCATTTAACGAGCTTAGCTTGTCCCTCATGCACTCATATCATTGTGGAAGAAATTCTGAAATCTATGTGACTATTGTAAATAGATCTTCAACCTTGTCATGAATGATTAGTGAATGGTTTTGTTGATCTTGAGACATGCATAGACTCATGCCTATATATCTTCCTACTTTTATTTTTTTTGCTTAAAAGAGCTCTCTAAATGTAAATCTCCAAATGAAAGGAGATATAGAGCTGCAAAAACCTGTCGCACGAACTAGTATTCGACTAGGAAAAAGGGAAAGCGACCAAAATAAAATGTTTGATGCCCAAAAAGCCAAAGGCTAACTCATCAACTGAAATATCAAAAATTTCAGGCATCTTTCTCTAAATGAGATTCTCTTTGCTCAAAAGTTGCAAATGATATGTTAAATATGGAGCCAAATGAAAAGCTTCAATGAATTGTTATCAAGTTCGTGTGGGAGGTCATATATGCATGTTTCTATAATTGAGATAGGTCACATAATCTAGTGCTAGTTGTGTATGCCTTGATTGAATTGATCATTGAAGCTTCACATTGGACTAAGGATTATCTCATTTTTTATATCCACACACAACACACAACACACAAGTCTATGTTCAATGAATGTCATAATCATTTGTGTGATTGTACTTGATTAAATGAGTTTTTCACATGCTCAATCTTTGTTGATCAAACCCAAAAAGATTTTTGAGTGTTTTATTTGTTTTTGAAAGTGATTTTATACTTTCTTGTCATTTGTTTTTTATTAAAATGCATGTTTTTGTGTCTCTTCAAAAACTGGTTCAGGGGTTGTTTCGCGAGAAGCTCGCGACTTAGAGCTTCCCACGAAAAGGGGTTGAGGGATTTTTTATTTTATCTTGTCACACAAAAACTTTCATGACTGTCTCGCGACCAACAGCTTCTCGCGAAATACTGTTTGGCTAAAATTGGATTTTTCCAATTTCAGACAGAAGTTACCGCGACTGTCTCACGGCTGTTTCGCGAAAATTTTATGCTTCAGTGGCCCTTCTCGCGACTATTTCGACACTCTCTAACCCGCGAAAAACGCGTGTTTTCAGTTTTTATATAGCTGATGTGACAGTTTTTTCAAAATTCTAAAACTTCCCTCGCTCAACCTCTCTCGAACCGTTTCAACCCAAAATCACTATTTCATTCATATCCCTTCAATCCAAGCCCGTTTTCTGCATTCTCTTCTTCAAGGTATGTTTGTTAATCATTTCCTTTTAAGTTTTTGCTTAGATTATGCAGAATTTTTTGTTAGGGCTTTGATAATTGGGGATTTTCGAATCTTTGGGTTAGTGTTCTAAATTGGGTGTTCTTTTCTAAAAATTTTTGATTGGGCTGTGTCCCATTTGTTGTGTGTGCTTCTGTGTTGGCTCCTTGTGGTAGTTTAAAGTGTATTTAGGCACGTTTTATCCATGTTCATGCATTATTCATGTCATATTTGCATTTGTGCACGCTAAGTGTTTGTCAAAATGTCCGAGTGACATTTTTGTGCTAAAATGGAATCAAGTGATTTCAATCCATGGACTTTCACTTGTTTGTCCTAATTGCACTTGGTTTGATCTTTGCTTGTGTGGTTCACTCACTTTGCTTAGGTTGCACACTCTTGGCACACAACTAGGCACATTTAGGCACCCTCATGCATCTCATGCCGCACACACTCATCAGCACATGCACATAGACACACACACTTGCATTGTCTCTTAATTTGTTGCATTGTGGTTATGCTGTATTGGTTGGAGTCTTTGAGCATGTTATTTAGTGTCTACCATGCTATGTTTTTAGTTAGTTTAAGTCTAATTTGGAAATAACTTGAATCTAATGAAGTTTGTCTTCTGATTTGTGTTGGTGCATATTTTTTTCCTTCTTTGCTTTGTAAAATTGTGCAGATGTCTCCCACCAAGCATGCTGCCAAGAAGAAATCGTCTTCAAAGCGAGCCCGAACTGATTCTGATCATTTCAAGTCTATAGAAGCTGATATGAAATACAATGACTGCTACAAGGACAAGACAATCATCATGGAACGTGTAGTCCAGTTAGAGACGCTTGAGGACACTTTCATCCCTGAAGTGTTCAAAGATAGAACTTGGACCAAGTTGCTAAACCCAACTGGAGTGGTCTATTTAGAGATTATCAAAGAGTTGTTCTCCAATGCCACTGTCAACGGAGAATGTATTGAGTGTTGGGTACGACACAAGGAGTTTATGATTACAAGAGAGAGCATTCAAGATTTTCTGGAAACTCGTCCTCCATCTCAACCAATCACTGTTGCTTATGAGGACAGAATGGGTTCTACTCACGAAATGATTAAACTCCTTAGTGGTGAACCGAAGAAATCATCCATGAACACCATCAAGTTCTCTCCAAAAATGAGGACACTAAGCTATGTGATGATTCACAATCTCTATCTGGTCACCAATCTCACCACTCTTTCTGCTCCGAGAACCAGATTCTTGTATGACCTCTTTACACATAAGGAGATTGACATCTGTGGCCATATCATGCATGTCCTGAAGAAGAGCATCACCAAGTAGAATTCACGAACTATGATGCCGTTCCCCTCTTTGATCATGGGACTGATTGCCAAGGCAAAGCTCAAGCTGCCCAGTGGCCTCACGGTTGTTCCAAGGGACTATCCCATTGGTGGTCATACACTAACTAGGAGCACTGCACACATCAAGGGTTCTAAGACCGGTGTGCATACCATACCGCCACCACGACAGGTTTAGCATGATGAAGGTGAAGATACAGAGGAAGAGATTGACAGGTTCACCTCGGCTCCTAAGACTTCTGCACAGCCATCATCTTCGGCTCCTCCACAAGGCTTAAGCAAACTGGATCAGTTGCTTGCTAAGATAGATCAAATGTCTACGGTGCTTGACTCCTATGTACAATACACCGCGGATCAGTTTGCATACCTTCAAGGACAGATCACTGCACTCTCTTCTCAAATACAAGACTTATCTATGGAGCACGGCTCAGATTCAGAGTCAGCTCAGTTCTGACCCTTTGGCCATTCCGGTCAAAAAGGGGGAGAAAATTCTGAGGGGGAGCTAGAGAAGAGCTTGCACAGCGTTAGGGGGAGCATAGTCTAGCATCTTAGTTACATTGGTTATTGGTTTCTCAGACGGTTTTTATTCAGTATTGTTTTGTTTTTATAACTGTTAATTGCTTTACGGCTTTTGGTTTAAAGTTTTGATACTATGCTTTATTTAAGTATTATTTCAGATGTTTCTTTTGTGATATTCTCTATGCTTTGTAGCATATTTTACATGTACCCATGTTGCTTTTATAAGCTTTAAGGGTTTGTTTCATTGCATGTTTTGTAGGCTTCTATGGTATGTGCCATGCATTTTCAGTACATTGTTTATGCAGCCTTTATACTTGTGTTATTGAAGTTCAATGTAGGCTTCTATGGTATGTGCCATGCATTTTCAGTACATTGTTTATGCAGCCTTTATGCTTGTGTTATTGAAGTTCAATGTCACACATTTTACTTCAGTACATCACTCTTGTGCCCGTGTAGGATTGTTCCTAGATGCAAATACTTCGAGTATTTTGCATTGGTTGAGTGTTGGACTTGCAAATGGTACTCTTCAATTGAGCTTACCATCTTGCATATCCGGATGTTCATTCCTTGTGAGAATGAGCATTGTAATTGCTTGTGTATAGTGATTACTTGTTTGATCTTGCCATGATCTAGTGTTATCTATTTCATCTTGCTTGATCATGCTATTATTGCTCCATATGTTTTTTCAAGTTTTCTGCATACAATGATAAGATTTTGTTGTTGTGTTTCAAGAGTTACTTGTTCATATGTTTCAAGAGCTTATCAGAATCTAGAATTAGGTATGAGTGAGTTTTGCCTGTGTTCCCAAACTCACGTTTAAGTCTAGAGTCTGTTTTAGGGTTTTGTCATGGAATAGCCAAAGGGAGAGATTGTAAAGTTGTGATTTACAACTATGTGTTTTGTTGGCTTTTATTCCGTGCCAAATTTGATTGTAATTACTATCAATTGTTTATACCCTGTATTTGTTGTGGGAATTGATGTAAGGGGTGTGTGATAGAGAGTGTGTAAAGACTCAAGCAATTTGGAAGCTAAAGGAATCTCGCGGGTATGTCGCGACTTAGCTTCCCGCGAAGTGAAGCATGTGCCTTACACATGCTGGAATGCGAAGAGTCAGGACAGGTGGAGATAGCTGTCTCTCGCGAGTATCTCGCGGGTAAGGCCTTCCCGCGAGACACCCGCGAGACATGCTGTTCTGCCAGCCTGTACTGACTGACTCACACATTTTGCACCTATCCTATATAAACCCCCATTACCCACAAATGTTATGGAATGCTTCAGAGAGAAAACCCTAGCCAAACACATTTGGAATTAGAGACTGTCATCCCCACCTTTCTCTATACAATTGCTTGTGGTATCTCCTCAACCCTTCCCTCTCCATTTCCACACCATTGAGAGGTTGATAGCCCAAACACTTACCACACCCTTTGAGAGTGTTGAGTGACGTTTTGGTGCTGCTGGGAAGCATTGGAAGAAGCCTGGAATGGCAGATGCAACATGGAGCTTGTTGCGGGATCCGGAGAACTAAGACAAGACACGATTCCGAGAAGCCTTGTTGGAGTAGGAGCTTGGAGGGCTTAGGTACATCGAGTAGATTAGGCTTGGAGGGTCTTTTGCTTACTCATGTATCCCAACTGATTGTCTAGTGAATCAATTTCCGCTTGGAGGGCGGCGGAGAGGTTTTTCGCCGAGTTCTTTCGGTTTCCTCTTCGAGAACACATCTCGGTGTTTTCTGTGTTTGCATCCTTCTTCCCTACTCTTGTTTAATTTCATTATTACTGTTGTGTTGCTTTAATTATGAATTAGAGTAGTTTCTTGTTCATCCGCTCGCTTTTACACTATTCCGCACTTTGTATTAAAGTTGCGTAAAATCTATCGAGCCATAATTTTAATTGGGGGGTCTAAACAGCTCTTGTGTTTTCAACACGTTTTCGAGCTTTCAAAATGCATGATGTAGAACTAGCTTCAGACATAATGCTAAGTCTGAAGGAGATGTTTGGTGAGTAAGGCCGTTTTGCAAGGCAAGAAACTATGAGGCAAATTTATGATACCAAAATGGCTGAAGGTACTTCAGTGAAGGAGCATTGTCTTAGGATGATCTCTAATCTGAATACATTAGAAGTTTTAGGTGCCGATATTGATGGAGAATCCCAAGTGGATATGATACTCCAGTCACTACCAGAATCATTCAAGGAATTCAAACTTAACTATAATATGAACAAAAAGATTTATACATTGTCTGAATTGATGAATGAGTTGGTAGCGGCGGAAGGCATCCTTGGTACTTCTAGTGTTGAAGCCAATGTTGGTGAAACTTCTACTTCTCAACCTAAGTCAAAAGACAAGGGTAAGAAGAAGATGAAGAAGAAGAAGAAGAAGAAGAAGAAGAATTTCACTAAGTAAGATGGTAAACAAGTTGCCTTAGGAGCTGCCAACAAAGGAAAGAAAACCAAAGGAAAGTGTTTCCATTGTGGTGAGAAAGGACATTGGAAGATGAATTGTCCAATATTTAAGGCTACCAAGAATAAAGGTATGAAAAGTACATTCCTTCTTGAAACATGTTTGGTACAGAATTCCACAGATTCCTGGTGTGTGGATTCAGGTTGTACTAATCATATCTGCAAATCCTTGCAAAGGTTCCAGGAGACCAAAAACCTTAATGAAGGTGAATTGTTTCTTACTTTGGCTGATGGGAGCAGGATTCCAGTTGTAGTTGTTGGTGTTTATAATTTATGTTTTGAGTGTAGAGTTTTAATATTGGAAGACTGTCTGTACGTACCTAATGTTCGTAGGAATTTAATTTCTGCAACTTATTTAGGTAAACATGGATATTATGTTATCCTTAAAGACAATGTTGTAATAAAGAAGGGTTTATTTATTTATTTTGGCAATATTGTGGATGGTCTTTATATTTTAACTCCTAATAAGCATGAATTATATAATTCTGAATTAGATAATAACTCTCATGTAAAATCATTAAAGAGAAAGTTTCCTTCTACTAATGATGCATATCTTTGGCACTTGCGTTTGGGTCATATTAATCCAAACAGAATTCAAAGACTGATCAAAGATGGACTCCTAGAGCTATTGGACTTTGATGAATTTCCAGTTTATGAATCTTGTTTGGAGGGCAAAATGACCAAACGACCTTTTAATGCAAAAGGTAGGAGAGCCCAAAAGTTGCTTGAATTAATTCATATGGATGTTTGTGATCCTATGTCAACCCAAGCAAAAGGAGGTTATAAGTACTTCATCACTTTTACCGATGATTACTCAAGATATGGTTATGTGTACCTAATGAGACGGAAGTCTGAAGCCTTTGAAAAGTTCAAAGAGTTTAGGGCTGAAGTTGAGAATCAATTAGGTAAACACATAAAAGCCATTCAATCTGATCGTGGTGGTGAATACCTTCTTAAGGATTTCAAGGATTACTTAACTCAAAATGGGATCATGTCCCAATTGACTGCACCTGGAACTCCCCAATAGAATGGTGTAGTAGAAAGAAGGAATATGACTCTTTTAGAAATGGTTAGGTCCATGATGAGTTACTCAACTTTACCAGTTTCTTTTTGGGGATATGCATTAAAAATTGCAATGCACATTTTGAATTTAGTTCCATCAATATCTGTTCCCAACACATCTAAGGAATTGTGGAGTGAACGTAAGCCTAGTATGAAATATCTTCACATTTGGGGATGTCCAGCACATGTGTTGAAAAGGAAGTCTAATAAGTTGGAATCTAAAACTGAAGTATGCATGTTTTTAGGGTATTCAAAAGAAACAAAGGGTTATTTATTCTATAATCATAGAGACAACAAAGTGTTTATTAGTACACATCCAAATTTTTGGAAGATGATTATATGAATAATTTTGATCCTAGAAATAAAGTTGTATTGGCTAAAATGAATGAACCTGTAGTTGAACAACCAATAGATGAAACTAGGGATGATGTGGTCGTATTGGATACACCACAAGATACTACTCATGATATGTCTAATACACAGGTGCCTCGTCATAGTGGGAGGAATGTTAGGCCACCTATAAGGTTTATAGGTCTGGGAGAAACTTATGAAGCTATCTCAGAAGAGGCCGAAATCGATCTTTACACTTACGAAGAAGCAATGAATAATATAGATGCACATCATTGGGTTAAAACTATGAAATCTGAATTAGATTCCATGTATTCCAATTAAGTTTGGGATCTTGTAAAGGCGTCTAACGACATTAAACATGTTGGTTGCAAATGGGTTTACAAGAGAAAGCGAGGGATAAATGGAAAGGTTGAAACCTTTAAAGTAAGGCTAGTGGCGAAAGGGTACACACAAAAAGAAGGTATTAATTATAAAGAAACCTATTCACCAGTAGTAATGCTTAAATCAATCAAAATTCTCTTATTCATTGTTGCTCATTATGATTATTAGATTTGGCAAATGGATGTCAAAACTACTTTTCTAAATGGCAATCTTCAAGAGGAAATATATATGATGCAACCGGAAGGTTTCATAGATAAGAACCAAGAGCATATGGTATGCAAATTGAAAAGGTCCATTTACAGACTTAAGCAAGCATCTAGATCATGGAACATCAAATTTGATCAAGCAATCAAGTCATTTGGTTTTGAACAAAATCTTAATGAACCATATGTGTACAAAAGACATCAAGATAAAGTAGTAATGTTCCTAGTACTTTATGTAGATGATATTCTACTCATTGGAAATGATGTAGGGGTAATGTCATCTCTAAAGGTTTAGTTGTCAAGCCAATTTGATATGAAGGACTTGGGTGAGGCTAACTTTATTCTAGGGATCAAGTTTTGGTGAGATCGCAAGAATAAGATGTTAGACTTATTATAAGCTGGATATATAGATAAGGTTCTAGAACGGTTTAGCATGCAAAACTCTAAGAAAGGATTACTTCCTTTTAGACATGGAGTTCCTTTGTCTGATGACCAAAGGCCTAAGACTCAAGAGGAAGTAGATATGATGAAACAAGTTCCTTATACTTCTGCAGTAGGAAGTCTCATGTATGCCATGCTTTGTACTAGGCTAGATATTTGTTATTCAGTTGGCATGGTTAGCTAATATCAATAAAATCTAGGATCAAAACATTGGCAAGTTGTAAAGCATATTCTCAAGATTATATGCTTATTTACCGTTGTGAGGATTTGATTCCCATTGGCTATACAGATTCAGATTTTCAATCGGATCTAGATTTCAGAAAGTCCACATCAGGATGTGTATTCACCTTGGGAGGTGGAGCCATAAAATGGAGGAGTGTCAAACAGTCTTGTATTGCAGACTCCACCATGGAAGCAGAATATGTTGCTGCTTGTGAAGCAGCAAAATAAGCTATATGGCTTAAGAAATTCCTTTCTGACCTTGGTGTAATGAGAATGGAACAAGTTCCCATCACATTGTTTTGCGACAATAGTGGTGCAATTGCACAATCAAAAGATCTAAGGAATCACAAGAAAGGAAAGCACATTAAGAGAAAGTACTACATCATTAGAGATATTATTGCTCGTGGAGATGTGATGGTAGCAAAGATTGAAAGTGCAAATAATCTAGCAGATCCCTTTACCAAAGCCTTGCCTCAAAGGACGTTCGAGTCGCATTTGTAGGGAATGAGAGTTAGATTAGTGCACAATAGTCTTTAAGGCAAGTGGGAGATATGTTAGGATTAGTGCCCTTAAATCCTATTGTATGATGCTATGTATGATATTATATATGACATTATGTATGACATGATATATGGCTTAATATTGTAATTAATAAAGTTGTTTTATTATTACCTAAAATAATGGTAACATGAATATTGGAACGTTATCATTTAGTCTATGAGATGCATAGTATGTGATTTATATGATTTAGTCACAAAAGATATAAGTCACAAGTTCTTTGTAAACTCAGAATTTTAGTTCGTAATCAGTAAAGAAATTGGACATTTCATCTGTGAAGATTATAACATATTAACTAAGATAATTTGTCTTGATCATGGAAGTGGAAACTTCTAGTTGATATGTTGATATACTTTAAGAGTAAAGACATATTGAACTGGACCGCTATGAGATTTATTATTCTTCTAATGACTGTTAATTGAATAATAAATTTTACGACTTATATTTGTATAAACTCTTAATCTTGAGATAATAATGGACCTGATCATGAAGTATAGGTTACTTTGATATATCAGGAGTGAGATCTAAAGTAACGGTCAAAATCTCAGTATGTTGGGCAGCCACATTTAGTGTTGATGGAACATATATTCTCAAGATGGAATTCATAGTCTCTTAATGAAGATATAAAATATTCTCTTGAGATAAATTTAATAGGTTTAGTTATTCAGAGAGTTAGGCCTAACCACTTTGGTAAGAAATTACTAAAGTATATATTTTATGAAATTGGATTTCATAAATATATAATGAATAACTTAAAAGGATTAAACTGAGTACTCAAGGATTAAGATGTAGTAATCTTCAAAGTGGTAGTCTATATTTATGACTTTGAATTACTACGAATATTTTATGAAAGGGTTGCATATATAATAAAGTCTTGAGATATAATTTATTAATAAGGCCTAGAGTGCAATTATATTTATATAGTGGTATTAAATATAATTAATAGTAACTTTGGACTTGTCAAGAGTTGACAGAAAAGCTCAGGGCCCATTGGAGCTAGTGTCTTATTGGTCCCTTTTGATCCCACTCCAAGCCACACACTAAAGCCCAATTGGAAAGGCCTAATAAGCCAACCCAATTAGATAATCAGTTAGTTACAAAAGAGAGAAACATACATAATTTTTTCATTAGAGAAAAAAGTGAGACACCATTGTGAAGTGGTGTGTATGTGCAAGTGAAGCCACTCAATTATTCTCCCTTGAAAACTGATTGAGAGACCACACTTCTTGGGCGTAAAGCGGAATTGAAGTGAAGATTAAAAGTATTCCCAAGTACTTATAATCTTTTGTTTTGAATTTCACTACACCAAGGTACGCTATCTTGTTTTTAAATTCTGAAATTTACATAATGAAAGTTATCAATCATGAATGAAATAGATCCGTTATTTTCCACTACGTATATGTAAATTTCCAACAGAAACCCAAGATGAGGGAAAGGCAAGAAGATGCCTAGCAAGAAAGGGGACGAAAGATGACTAGAATCGGAGACCGACGAGGGGACAGGCACTCTAAACCCCCCACTAGAAGGTTCACCAGCTTCACCTCGCTAACTGCCCCGATTGATCAGGTGTTAATGCAGATCAAGGACGATACAACCTTGACGTGACTTAGCAAGTTAAAGGAAGATCCCAGCAAGAGATTTAGAGACAAATATTATCATTTTCATCAGGACTACGATCATGACACATCTGAATGCTATGACCTAAATCAGCAAATTGAAGCCCTTATTAGACAAGGGAAACTACAGCAATTTATCAACAAAGAAAGGGTAGGTCCACCACAGAAGCAGATTGCTAGAAGGGATAATAAGCACCCCAGGCCACCCATAGGGGACATAAGGATGATTAAAGGGATAATGAGCACCCTCATTAGAAGGTTCACCAACTTCACCCCGCTAACAGCCCCGATTGATCAGGTGTTGATGTAGATCAAGGACGACATGACCTTGACGTGGTCTAGCAAGTTAAAGGGAGATCCCAGTAAGAGGTCTAGAGACAAATATTATCGTTTTCATCAGGACCACGATCACGACACGTCTGAATGCTATGACCTAAATCAGCAAATTGAAGCCCTTATTAGACAAGGGAAACTATAGCAATTTGTCAATAAAGAAAGGGTAGATCCACCACAGAAGCAAATTTCTAGAAAGGATAATGAGCACCCTAGGCCACCCATAGGGGACATAAGGATGATTGTAGGGAGCACCATGGCTTCAAGTTAATCCAAGAAGGCCCATAAGACTTAGCTTAGGATGGTTCAGAACGTCCAGCTGGCACGCTTCGTCTCAAAAATGGCATGAGTCAACAACCCTATAATTGGATTCTTGGAAGAAGACGTTCGACGTCTCCACCACCCACACAGCGATGCACTCATTATTAGTATTTGGGTAGGGGATTACAATACTCACCAAGTCCTAGTTGATAATGGAAGCTATGTTGATATCCTATACTACCCTGCATTCCAACAGATGAGGATCAAAAGAGAGCAACTCATACCAGCCAACACGCCATTCATTGGGTTCGGAGGAACAAAGGTATACCCCCTCGGGGCGGTCACATTGCCTGTGACGGTCGGCGACCACCCTCAACAAATTACCAAGGATGTTACATTCCTTGTTGTCGACTGCTCATTTGCCTACAATGCCACACTAGGCCAACCTACCTTCAACTCATGGAAGGCCATGACTTCAACCTATCACCTGATGATCAAATTCTCCACCGAGTATAGAGTAGGAGAGGTATATGGGGACCAAGTGGCAGCACGAGAGTGCTACATAGCAATGTTGGAGATGGACGACCACTTGCAGATCATGAACATTGAAGAACAAAGGGTGGTCCTAGAGCCTGTTGAAGGATTGGAGGAGATACTTCCCGATAACTCTAGACCCGAGTGAACAACTAGGATCGGCACCCTCGCCAGTCCACTAGTCCGTCAAGCACTCACAGCATTCCTAAGAGAAAATCAGGACGTCTTTGCTTGGAGTTATGAAGACATGCCCGGGATTGACCCTTCAATCATGGTGCACAGGTTGAATGTGTCACCCTCTTTTCCCCCTATCCATCAAAAGAAATGAGTATTTGCCTAAGAACAAAATCGAGCTGTAACGAAAGTAGTTCGCAAATTGTAAGATGCAGAGTTCATTAGAGAGGTGTACTACCCCAACTGGCTGGCCAATGTAGTGATGGTTAAAAAAACCTATGGAAAATAGAGGATGTGTGTAGACTTCATAGACTTGAACAAGGCGTGCCCAAGGATAGCTATTCGCCCCCCCTCCCTCGGGGGTTAACATCCTAGTAGACTCAATAGCAAGACATCAGTTATTGAGCTTCATGGACGTTTCTGGTTACAACCAGATCAAATTGGATGAAGCTAAACAGGAGAAAACTTTGTTCGTCACCAGCCAAAGCCTTTTCTGCTATAAGGTGATGCCTTTCGGTCTCAAGAACACGTGTGCAACATATCAGAGGCTCATGAACAAAATGTTTGCACACCAAATTGGAAGAAATGTCCAAGTTTATATGGACAACATGCAAATGAGGAGCCAAAGGGAGGACAATCATTTAGATGACCTCAAGGAGACCTTTGAAACCCTCCACTCTTACAACATGAAGCTCAATCCAAGCAAATGTGCATTTAGGATGACGGCTGGAAAATTCTTAGGGGTCATGGTGTCTCACAGAGGTATCGAAGTTAACCTAGACAAAATTCGAGCCATAATAGAGGTGGCACCACCAAGGAACGTGAAAGAAGTACAAAGCCTCAACGGCAAGGTGGTTGTGCTAAATAGGTTCATATCAAGGGCAACGGATAAGTGCCTACCTTTCTTCTACATGCTGAAGAAGTCTTTTAAGTGGATGGCCGAGTGTCAACAAGCATTTAAGGATTTGAAGGCCTACCTCTTTTCCCCGTCATTGCTAAGTCCCTCCAAACCAAAGGAAGAATTGTTCCTCTACTTAGTTGTATCCTCGGCTGCCGTTAGTGCGACCTTAGTCAAGGAAGAAGGCAGGGTGTAGAAGCCTATATTCTACACTAGCTGAGCACTCCGCGGTGCAGAGGAAAGGTACCCACTGATGGAGAAGCTCGCCTTCACTTTAGTTACTACAGCCTGTAAGCTCAAGTCGTATTTCCAGGCCCACACTGTGGTCATCTTGACTAACAAGCCTCTACGACGAGCAATGAGCAATCCCGAAGCCATCGGACAGATGGCGCTATGGGCAATAGAATTGAGTGAATTCTACGTATAATACCGCCCATGTATTGCCATAAAGGGACAAGTAGTTGCCGACTTCATTGTAGAGTTCACCCATATGGAAGGCCGAGAGGCAGAAGAAAACCCTTAGTGGAGCGTCCACAAGGATGGGTCGTCTAACAGACAGGTTGGCAGGGCTGGTATAATGCTCCATTCCTAGAAAGGGACGAGATCAAATGCATGGTTTGTCTCAACTTCCCTATAACAAACAATGAAGCAAAGTACGAAACTTTAGTAACAAGACTGGATCTCGTTAAAGTCACGGGGGCAACAAGTGTGATTATGTATTATGACTCCCAAGTGGTCACCGATTAGGTGAGTGGTGATTTCGAATGCAAAGGGGAAAAGATGAAGAAGTATCTGGAACAGGTGAGGAGACAAGTAGGCGAGCTATATGCCAAGTTCGTCCAGATTCCTAAGGAAGAGAACGAGAAAGTTGATTGCCTTACCAAAGCCGCCTTGGCGGAACCCATGCTCATCCCCAGTAAGATACTTTCTTTTGTCCAGCTTTAACCCTTAATAGACAACATCGACATGTAGGAAATAGACTCAGGAAGCAACTGAACTACACAAATAGTTTCTAACTTGAAATTACTTGAAAAACGGCATGCTACCCGATGGTAAGGAGGCCACAAGAAAGTTGAAGGTTCAAGCAGCACAATTCATTTTGATAAAGGACGTCTTGTACAAGAGAGGCTTCTCCCACCCGTACCTAAGGTGCTTAAGCTCCAAAGAAGCAAACTATATCATGAAAGAAATGAAGGGATCTGCGGGAACCATTTTGGGTTATAGTTGTTAGTGCACAAGCTAATCTGGGCTAGATACTATTGGTTTACCATGTAGAAGGATGCCTAAGCCTATGCCAAAGCATGCGATAAATGTCAAAGGTTCAACCACATCATCAGGCAGCCCTCAAAAAAGCTTACTTCAGTGATGGCCCTGTGGCCTTTTGCTCAATGGGGGTTGGACATCATGGGCCCATTCTCAATAGCGATAAGACAACTAAAGTTCCTAATGGTTGGCATAGATTACTTTACCAAATTGGTGGAAGCTGAAGTCTTGGCCACCATCACAAAGAAGAACATACGAAGCTTTGTATGGAAGAACATCACCTATAGGTACGGCATACCTAGAGTACTGATTTTAGACAAGGGGAAGCAATTCGACAACAACTCGTTCAGAGATTTTTACTCATAGTTGGGGATCAAGAATCACTACTCATCACCCACCCACCCGTAGGCCAACGGACAAATCGAGGTAACAAACCGATCCTTACTCAAAATCATCAAGACTCAGCTCGAGGAGGCAAAGGGTATATGGCCAGAAGAATTGCCAAGCATTCTATGGGTGTATAGGACGATGGCGAGGACACCTACAAGAGAGACACCATTTCGACTAGCATACAAAAGCGAGGCCGCCATCCCAGCTAAGGTCAAACTCACAAGCTACAAAGTGGGAAACCATAACAAGAGCAAGAACGATGAAGCTATGCATTTGCAGCTTGACTTGGTGGATGAAGTCAAAGCAGCGACTAAACAAAGATTAGCGTGGTACCAGAACCTCATGGCTAAGCACTACAACTCGAGAGTAAGGTATAGAGACTTTCAAGTTAAAGATCTCATCTTGAGAAAGGTGACAGGCGCTACAAGAGATCCCTCCCAGAGAAAGATAGGACCTAATTGGGAAGAACCCTATAGGATCACTTCATGGCAATGGAAGGGAACCCACTACCTCGAGATGCTAGATGGGCAAAAGTTGCACCACTTGTGGAACACAGAGCACTTGAAGAAATACTACTAGTATACAACGGCACGAAGAACAACACTCTTCATTTCTAGTTTACTTCCTTTTAGTTAATTTTTGCTATCTACATTACTTTTTAAGCCATAAAGGAAACTTTTTACTCTTTCAAGGACAATTTTTGTTATGCACGCATTTATCACAATAAGAGAAGTTATTCTAATATGACCTATGTATGCATGTGCCTCTGTGAAACAACATCTGTGACTAAGTCCACAAGTGGACGAATTCATCTCATAGGGATGCACTAAAATTATTAAGTCCACAAGTGGACGTGTCCATCCCATGGAGATGCATTAAAATTATTAAGTCCACAAGTTGACAAGTTTATTATTTAGTCCACAAGTGGACGAGCTCATCCCATGGGAATGCATTAAAATTATTAGGTCTACCAGTGGACAAATTCATTATTAGGTCCACAAGTGAACAAGTTCATCCTATGGGAATGCCTTGAAACTATCAAGTCCACATTGGATGAGTTCATCATTAAGTCCACCAGTGGATGAATTCATTAAGTCCACAAGTGGACAAGTTCATCCCATGGGGATGCATTAAAATTATTAAGTCCATGGATGCATTAATATTATTAAGTCCACAAGTGAACAAATTCATTATTAGGTCCATAAGTGGACGAGTTCATTATTGGGTCCACAAGTGGACGAGTTCATTTTTAAGTCTATAGGTGGACGAATACACCAAAGTAGACGGGTTCATCCTAGTTATTTACCAAGTCCTTTAAGGGACAAGTACATCCTAACATGTATGCACAAAGATGGATGGACATACACATATTAAATAAAGCCTATAAAAAAGGGGGAAATGTTTACAACAAAGCCCAAAAACAAGGGAATTTACTACTATTTGGAAATGAGAGGGGATACATAAAAATTAAGAATTAAAACTAAACGTTTGTGGTGTCCTGAGCAGTAGGGTTCTAGGCGTCTTGAGCAGAGGAGTTCAGGGCATCCTAGGCATCAAAGTTCTAGGCATCATAAACAAGAGGGTCTTCAGTAGACAAGACCAAGGGAGTGATAGGCTTCTCAAAGGCAGGTTGAGCAAGGACCACGCCATCGTCTTTTAGCACCTGCTCTATATAAGTGGAGTCGTCGATCTCCTCGCTATTGATGTCGCCAAATGGAGTCATCGGCATCGAGTCATCCATGGTGACCTTAGATAAGTCAAGGTTTAGGGACACGGCGCCAACCTATTTCAAGAAGTCTTCAAACTTGTCACCATAGTACACCGTGCATGCATCGATAAAAGGCTAAGAGGCCTTGAACTCTGCTATGGCCTCAGCCCTAGCTATCTCTATTTTCCCACAAATGGCCGTTAGCTCCGCCTCTAGATTTGCCTAGGCCTCCTACGTCTTCTCTAGAAAAGTGGATTCTTGCTTCAGTTTTTCAATAACAACTATCAACTCCTTGTTAAAGGTGCAAACAGCCTCCTTGTACTGATCCATCTCCTTGTTTTGGATATCTTGATGCTTCTAGAGCAGTCGGATCATTCCCTCTCCAATAACGCACTTGTCTTGGAGTGCCTTCATGCGTACCGATGCCTAGAAACAAAAACAACAGTCAACAAGAGAAGAAAATAAGAAGTAGAACAAAGTATGAGGAAAACATACCCTAGCTAGGTCAAAGAGACCCAATGCCCCTAGGTCTTCCTTCAACTGCTCAACACAAGGGTCCAAGTCCGTTTCCTTGATGATTAACTCAACCATCTCAACAGCATGTTCCTTATGTGTGAGAAGACAACGTTTAGTTCCCTAAGTGACAAGACCAGCTGACGTTATTAGACCTTTACCAGCTCTATGGCTGGGCTTGGGAGGTGACAGTTGCTTTAGCTTTTTGTCAACAATAGGAATGCCCAATACTTTCTTGAGCAGACGGTCATCCTTCCCGTCGCTCTTCCGCTTGGACATTCCTTTGTCGATGCCCTTAGGAGCTAATGAGGAGGCCTTCTCTTTCTCCTTCTACTTACGCGCCACGGCTAACGCCTTTACCAAGGCTCTTTGCCTTGCTACCTCCATTTCTACAAAGGGTAAGAGACAAACGTTAGATAAGCAGATGAAAATAAGAACAAAGGGAAAAAAGAAGCAAAGGAATAGGAACTTACGTCGCCAAGAGTATGTGTTTAGTTTACGAGCGGTAGGCGTCAACACAGGACCACCATAATAGGTGTGCAATATGTCAAGGGTGATCAGGTCCTTGCACTTCCTCTCGTCAAAGGGTATCTTAAGCACCCGATGAATGACAATCTCCTACTCGTCGATTATATGTGGAAAAACGCTAGCTGAAAATAGAAAAAGCAGACGATGTTAAACACTTAAGACAAATAAATGAAGAAAAAGTGAAAGGACAGACAGTTCTAGACCTGTATCCTTGACAATACCCCAAGTATTGTCAAAACCATGAGGCATCATCACTTACTCTTCCCGACGGCATACCCAGTCAGTCCCTTGAACAAAAAAGTATCTATCCTTCCAATTTCTATTAGAGTCAGGCATGTCCGACACCAGCCTAAGTGTCTTCTTCCTCGCTGCAAAATGATATATGCCATGAGACAAGGAGATATGTTGGGGTCTGTAACACCAAAAGAACTCGTCCAGGGTAAGCTGACGATTGCCCCCACTAAAACGACCCAGAGGATTTCAGCCCCTATGAATATCCTCCAAGCATTTGAGATAATTTGGCTAACAGATAGACCAAGGAAAATGGCCAACTGACGGTGTAGCACCGTCAAAGGCAATCTCAATCCTACCACAAACATGGCGTCATACATGCCGACGTCCGCGGTCTTCCTAGAGTAGCACTTTTCATACTTCCCAAGCAAATGGATTGGAATGTTATCAAGGATTAGGTAACGATCCCTTAAGTTATTAAAAATTTTGGTTGTCATCATCGGCTTAAAATCGTTGACAGTCCATATTGCGAGAAGGATGAAAGGACGGGTACGACCATCCCCTAGGCTTCCTGAACTTTCCCTCACAGAAGATCCCCCATCACTCTTACCCTCATCTTCGTCATCTTTTCCCTCGAACTCCCCTTTATTCTCTCCTTCACCCTCATCGTACTCATCCTCATCTCCCTTTCTTTCCTTTACTTCCTCTCCATCATAGTCTTCCTCCTCGTCAACAGTAGAATGGGCTGATAGTTCCCTCTCTAATGACCAGGACAAGCCTTTCTAGGCCCATGACCTGACCGGAAGACTTCATCATAGCCCGCTCCCTTACGGATTAACAACAACTGCTCTCTCGTCGCTTCACTATCTCTTGACATCTATTCACCTACAAGCGACAGAGGTATTCTAAAAACCTAGTTGATGGGTCTCTCTATAGAAGTAATGACCAACTAGAAAAATGGAAATAGAAAAGGAATGAAAAAGAGAAGGGGACTTACATGGTTAATAGCCGAGTCTGTAGAGGTGATTGGATCAACAAGTAGATGGCAGCAAAAATGACAAAATGACTGCTCTCTCTCTCTCTCTCTCTCTCTCTCTCTCAAGATTTGCAAAGATGAAATAAGGAAAAATGAAAAGAGGTGGTGAACTATTTATAGAGTGAAGAGGCACGACAAATGAAGCGACGCTTGTGATTAGAAACGAGGCCAACCAGCAAGTGCCACATGTCGCCTAGAATTTAATGACATGCAAAGATGAAATAAGGAAAAATGAAAAGAGGTGGTAAACTATTTATAGAGTGAAGAGGCACGACAAATGAAGTGACACTTGTGATTGGAAACGAGGCCAACCAACGAGTGCCACATGTCGCCTGGAATTTAATGACATGCTTGCCGATAAAACACCTAATTAATGGTCATAAATACTCTAATACTCCGTGGCCCATCAGCCAAAGATGACGCGATGTAGGGGGCAGTTGATAAGGATATTTTAGCCATAAATTTAGTATCCCCAAAACATCATGTAAAAAGGTCGTCGGCATCCACATACCCGTCAGCTTCACAAAAAAGTTAGGCCGACGACACCATACGGAATGACCCCACAAGGAGACTCGACAGGCGTCTCCATAGGCCGACAGGAATGCTAAGATGGAACAAAGGCTGACGGCTATGGAGAGGCCGACAAGTCCAACCTGGCTTAACTTGACCCCTACGGATATCTATGTAAGGAAATTTTTTGTATCCTATAGTTAACCCTAATCAAAGGAATCCTTATAAGAAAAGGATCTTGCAAAGTACGTGCATTAATGAAGATCTTCCCTACAAGGAAAGATCTTCTCCACCAAGAAACGAAGGTCAACTCTACACTACTATAAAAACCCCAAAGCCCTCACAAATCAAGGTACACATAATTTACCCCAACTCTACCACTCTAGAGTTGTGAAAATTCTCTAACTTAACCTTCGGAAGGTATTTGGTCGGTACCACACCGGTACTCTCTGCAAGGTCTTCTTTATTTCTATTTCGCAGGTTCTGTCTAGAGCACGTGAGGACCGTACGGCTCACTGAAGATTTTTAGCATCATCAATATCCAACAACAAAGGACAATGATCAGAGGAGAATCCTTCTCCAACTCATGCTACTTATGCCCCTATCTAAGAGCAACCATATCAGTGGTTTCAAAAATTTGCAAAATATAAAAAGTGCTCAATTTTGCACATTTTAACCCAAAAAACACCTATATCAGTACTTGTAAAAATGTGCAAATATACAAAACTGCTTTGCAAATGAACAGTAACTATGCATATATGCACGGTTACTATTCATGTGCAAATGATTTCTATATTCTTTTTTTCTCTCTCCCTGTCAGGTTGCTCTCTCATCTGTCTTCTTCTCACAACAAAGAAAGAAAAAGGTGGTTGGGGCAATGTGGGTAGTAGTTTGTTTGATATAACAAAAAATTAAAGAAATATTATTATTTAAATAAAATAAATGATAGAATAAATAAACTGATGTAGGTGTTTTGTAAAAGTTTGTGCATAAAATAGAAATAGTATGTTTTTTCTTGTAAAATAGACAAGAATTTTGCACAGACTGATGCGGTTGCTCTAACCTCTGTCTAATGCAGCTTTTACCCCATCTTTTATTAATCCACGTGAAAGATTTGCCATTAATCCCCAAGTCAATGGCCCCCAAGTCAAACATCAACTCCTTGAGAAAATTTGGTGCTGAAGTTCCATCTCTCCTATCTCCATCCTTTTTTTTTTTTTTTCCTTTTTTTCTTTTTTTATCATCTATTACAAGGTTGAAATCCTCTCAGCAAACCTAAGGCTCCTCAATAACCTTTAACAAAGCTCCCAAGTTCTCACAGGCCTTTCTCTTTTTAGTTAAGCAAAGAGGTCCATAAAACTCAATCAATACCCATTAACATACATCATCATTAATTTTGACAGCCATAGTGCTTTTATTAAAATCAGCTACATCTACATTAAAATCATTTGTCCACATCATGCAAATTGCCCCTAGTCTACCAGCATTACCTACAACTATCTTTCCGGCAAAGCCTGTGGCTTTCATGACCCTTTCCATCTTTTCTTTCCCTCCCTTGGTCTCACTTAGAAAGAATGCTTAGCCTTCATTTGGGAGGAGGGAATGGAATGGAATGAAAATGATATTTGTATAATATTCTTCTCTTCCCTTGTTTTGGAGTTTTAATGGATAGAATGAAAATTTCATTCCCTTGTTTAGGAGTTTAAGTGAAAGGGAATGCTAGAGCCAGGAGGAACCCTCATTCATCCATTTTCCCTTAAAACCTTAAATTTTTGTTCCCCTCAAAATTGAGAGAAATGGGAGGGAATGGATTTAGGTTTAATGAAAATTTTGTTAAAACTCCTAAAATACCCCTTCAATCTTTAGCCCTTTTTACACATCACAGCAGCTTTTTTTCTCAACCAGCCGTTAAAAAATAAAATAAAAAAATAAAAAAGAAAAAGAAAAAAAAGCTACTATCATTCTTGCACTCAGAGATGGACTCAGGTGGGGGCCCCCTAGGTCCAATTTTTTTATTTTATACATATATATATATATATATATATATATATATATAGTTATAATATATTTCATTTATGTAATTGGGCACCTTCAAAAACCTTAGGCGCTCTTTCTCCTCAATAAGTCTAACTAGCCTCACTCAACTAACAACTATTCAATCCAAAAACTGAACAAAAACAATAAAAACATTCACAATAGTAATTGTATTTTAGCCACACACACACACACACACAAAAACTATTTTACTACCAAAGAACCAAAAAATTATGTGTTATTGGAGAAGTTAAAACTAAATATTTTACAAGTAAAGTAAACTGGTATAAATACCAATTAACTGTAGTAAGTTGTTAAAAATAAAAAAAAAAAATTTTATTAAAATTATATCTCTTCCTTCAATTAAAAAACTCAAATTCTCTTGCTTCCTTTATTATTTTAATAAGTTGTTTATATTATTTTAAATGAAGTGATAAAATTAAAAAAAAAATAAAGAAAATATTTGATATTGGGTGTATTGTAAAGTGATGTTGTAAAAACTAAAATTTTTAGTACGACCACTATGAATGCTCTAATTATTTTTTTTAAATCCTAGCTAGCCTAGTATTAAAAAAAAAACATTATTTTGTTTTTGTGTTTGTCTTTGTATGTAAATGATTGCATCTTAATGTATTTAGAAATAATGATTTTGAATATTTATAATTTTTTAATACTATATAAATGTCCATTTGAATTTTTTTTTTTTTTTTTTTCTTTATACTCCAGCCCCTAGCTAAAAATCCTGATACGTCCCTACCTGCACTCTACTGCTCACGTTGCTACTGCTGTTCTCTTCGCTGCTACTGCTGCTGTTCTCATTGATTCATCAAATATTCCGTGAGTTTTTATATTGACTGCAAGTCTTTCTTTTTCTTTTTCTTTTTTCTGCTAGTCTTTTTAAGTCTTTCTTTGTCTGCTAGTATTTCTATATTCTGCTAGTCTTTCAATTCCAAGCCATTTCAGTATGCCACTTTATCACGCCACTTTCGTTTCTATCACGTCATTTTATGTATTTCCACCACGCCAGTTTTGTATTTCTATCAAGCCAGCCATTTACGTATTTCTATAATTCAATATTACTAGTTTTGTTTGTTTGCTACTTTTCTAGTATTGATATGTCATATTGCTACTTATGTTTGTCTATTTGTTTGCTAGTATATTTCTATTATTCGATATGCTACGTATTTGTCATATTGCGAAGTGCACCGCAATGAACTTTGATAAAACTGTTCTATACTTAGCTATTAAAAAATATTTGATATTGCTAAGTTATGTTTCAATTACTTAGACCTAAATGTTATGCAAGTTTCTCTTTTCAGTTTAATATTGCTCTCTATCTTTTGATAATTAATATTAATATCTACACATTATTTTATATGTGTTTTTTGTCCTATTAATTATAGCATGAGCAAGATATCAAAGAAGAATGGTGGAGATTCAAGCAAAGAAGTACAATGGAGTAGTGTTATGGATGATGCTTTAGTGGATGCTTTTTACATCAAGTGATCATAAGTGGTAGAGTTAATAAACTTTTACCTCTAAGGCATATGATGACATAGTGGAAGAGTTGGTCGAAAAAATTTCATATGGAGATTAACAAGGATAAGGTGAAAAATTGACAAAAGACATTGAAAAAGAATTTCCATGAATATATTTAAAGATGGATTGAGTGGTTTTGGATGGAATGATTCTTTAAATATATAGACAGCTGAATCAGAAGTTTAAGAACCACTCATAGCAGTAAATTACTATTTTTTTTTAGTTTAATTTTGTATTACATAATTATATATTTGTTGTATTACCATTTATCTTAGTTTGTAACGGTCTAAACATGCGGCCAAGAAGTGTATGACAACACCTATACTTAACTACTCTAAGATGGCACAACTTTGGGCTAAAGATAGAGTAAAATGTGATCATGTTGAAACTGCAAAGGAGAAATGTGCTAGGTATGCTACATTGACCATTATTGATGAGATTGGTATTATGGTATCCAAAATGAAGTTTCTTTGGAGAACTTTGAAATCAAAGATGATCAAAGGCAGGGGCAGAGCTACATGCCCCCCCCCCCCCCCCCCCAAAAATTTTGAAATTTTTTTTTACTATATAGAAATATTTAATATTTTAATAATTAGCCCTCTCAAAAATGGGACTTGCCTCCCCCCCCCCCCCAAACTATTTGAGTTGGTCCAATAATGTTCTTAAAAGAATTGTCCAATTTGTCTAGTAGTTATAGAGAACATATTGTTTCTCAAATTTATTTTTTATGGTAAAATGTGTTCTTGTATTTTTTAAAGTTTTGGATCATTTATGTTTTTGAACACTTCATTAATTCAATTGAAATTTTTTTACTCACAACGGCAATTTGGTAACTTATATTGAAAATGAAAATTGTAAGGATTTCACTTTGGAAGATGGTGAAAGATTAATTTAATTCTATGAAACATTTAATTTTAAGGATTCATTATGAAAGATACTAATTTTTTGTGTATGTGTATAGATACATGTGTTTGTGTATGTGTATAAAAGTTTGTATAGACTAATAAATTAGCAACACAAATCGGCCCCCCCCCAAACAAAATTTTCTAGCTCTGCCCCTAATCAGAGGTCACCGAAAATTAATGTTGTGTGTTCTTGAGTGTCATCACAAAATGCAATGTCTTTTAAAAGCAAGAAAAGTAAAGTGGCAGAAGATGATGAACCTTGGAATGTAATTTCCTAGTCATTTGATAATGCGTCAATGGCAATTGATAGGGTGACTGAGGTTATGGCAAAGTGCTTTTCAGTCATAGGGAACAAAAGTTCACACAACTTTGGGTGTAGTGGACTTGAATCCAGTTTCAAAGACTAAGGCCTACATGATTTTGATGGAAAATCCAATGTATAAGGAGATGTTCTTTAGTTGTCCAGATCATGAGCGCAAATGTGTCCTATTATCACTAATGTCTACGCCTAAAAATTAAAAACTGTGAGATTTCTTGGTGTTCATAGGCCTTTTTCAGTTGCTCAGCCACGTGTGATCCGTTGGAGGGGTGACCTTACTAGACCCAAGTTCGTTTGGGGAGTTGCGTCCAGAACACAACATTGGGCCACATGGTCCAACGACTACCAGCGTAATTTTAAGCTTACAAAACCATTAAAGCCAAAATTTAAGAATCACGATAATGGTTGAGTAAATATGTAATATGCGTTTAATATGATAGCTTTGATTAGTAGTTATAATAACAGTTGAAATAAAGTAGTATTTATTTAGAGGTAAAGTAATCATGTACTCAATGATGTGAATTTAAAGATATGGAAGTAAAGTCACTTATCTTTGTATGGTTTATAGCTCCAGTTATGTAGTATCAATGAGCAGATAGGATTCCAGTAGAATACCAACGGTAGAGGCTAGCTAAGCTTGCCCATTTTATCATGCATTTAAATAAGTTTAAGCCTTAGTTAATAGTTGTAATAGTAGTTGAAATAAAGTAATATGTATTTAAAAGTGAAGAAATCATGTATTCAATGATATAAATTTAAAAATATAAAAGCAAAGTCACTTATCTTTGTATGGTTTGCAGCCCCAACTATATAACATTAGTGAGCTGATAGAATTCCAATAGAATGACTCCAGTGGTAAAGAGGCAGTTTGCCATGATAACTTCAAAATGGAAGGGGAAAAATTGGTGCAACTAAAGGGAGAGAGAGTATGTCCAGCTATGTGTAGGGGTTGGTTAAGCCTGCCCCTCTTATCATACACTTAAATGAGTTTTCCCCTTGATAATGCTCTTTTAGTTGTTGTGAAGTTATGAATAGTATTGCCTTCCATGAGAAAGACTTTTGTATGGAGTACTTATGCCTTCTAAGAGGGCTTTATGTAAGTTGGATTTGTGCCTTCCATGAGAAGGGCTTTGATATAAAATCTTGGTGTCTTCTAGAAGAAAGGCTTTAGCATTAGAAGTTTTATGCCTTCCATGAGAAGGGCTTTTGGTATGAGTGTTTGATATCTCTTAAGAAGCGTGGAGATGATAAAAGATATAGATGTTTTGCGGGATGTAATATTCGTAATATGTACGATATATGGAAGTATGGGAGATATGGAGATTAAAGATTGTAAAAATATGAAATTATAACCGCTGGAGAAGTTGTAAAGATTGCTTTCCAAGAGGAAAGATTTTGAAAGAGAAGAGCATGGAGGTGTGTTTAGGTATTTGGAGATGGGAGCAGTAAGATAGGTGTATTTCTGAATATGGAGAGTGAAAGAATGAGTATAAGAGGGGTAATAGTCCTGTAGTGTGTTTAGCAATGTTACTGAAATTTACTGCTAGGATTTTCTGCTGGAGGATGTATGAGGGCTTATGAAGGGCATTTATTGGTTAAGGGCTAAATAGTTTAGTTTCTAATTTAGGAACTAAAAACCCAGAAGCTCAGTACTTCATTAAGAGCTTAAGAAGATAATTAGAGGGAGAGAGAAGTTTATGAAGAGTTCTTCTTTATTGGTGTCCCCCCTTGAGGTGTTGATGAAGGATTCTATTTAGCTGAGTTTAAGGGGGTATTTTAGCAAATAATCTCATCCAAAATCTGTCCCAAATAGCAATAAATTTTTAGAAAATACATCCTAAGATTAGGCCAAAAATGGTATGTTTAGCTTTAAGGTATTCTTGTTGTTTCTAATAAGAGCTGCTGGGGAAAGAGCAGCAGAAAAGGAAGGTATTTTGGCAAGAAACAGATAATTACTTTAGTTGGTTTTGGTTTTCGCCAAATGTGAAAAATCAGTAATGCTAAGGCTGTTGGGTCAGCTGTTACATCTATTCTACAAAAGCTGTCCCAGCTGTCAGGAAAAGCTATGACAGCTATCATGAGACAGATGTAATAAGACAGCTATTGCTTTAGGCAGAAGCAGATGAGGTTAGCTGGGTGATTTTAGATTGCTAAAGAGGACATTCAGCATTTATTTCATGGATTTGGCTAAAAATGGAAAGATCTCTTTCAAGGGTATCTTGCTATTTTGGGTATAACAACTGACTACTAGGATTTCAGCATTAAATGGCTGATGATATCATTTCCAGTCAGGTATCAAGTGCTGAATACACTAATGGGGTTTCTACTAGAAATATTTCCTTTTTTGGGTGTTTGTATTTTTGGTCCAATGTTCTATTACAACACATTTTTAGCAAGTAATAAAAGGATTTGTTGAAAATTAATGAAGTTTTAGAGATTTAGTCAAGGTCTCATTATGTTGTGACATAATCTTGGTGAGCAAGAAGAGCATTTAATGCTCTGCTCTGACAACTGGAAGAGAAATATATGGTCTAATTGTGGCAGACAACAGCTGGGTATTAGAGATATCATGAATATTTTGTATATAGTTGGAGGTTAAAGATAGCCAATCAGATTAGACCATGTGTTTGAGTTGGATTTTAGCTGAAAGTAGTAATAAGATTTATGTAGAATAATATAATGAAGTTTTTAAATTTGTATAGTAACAACTGGAGATTGAATGAACAGTTATTTTCTCAGTAGTTAGATGACTAGAGATATTGAGTATTTGTCATATGATGAAAGTTAGGTTTTAGGAAAAGAGCAATGGGGAGTCTTATCATTTTAAGTGCTATGTGATAAGAGATACTTACCATATGTTACCCACTACACACGAACTCGTCAGAGTACAAGGAGTTGAAGAAGACACACCAAACAATCATGTTTCTTTTATCAACTTTGAACCGCTGGAACTTTACTAAACATACCTCTTGGCCCTCCAAACCAAGACTCCCAAAATTTCCCCGAAGAGACTCATGAGCTTGGATCATAAGCCAAAGATGAAATAACGTACCTTGGGTTTTGTTGTCGTTTTGTGTGAATATGGGCTTTTGTTGAAAAAACCGCTTTCCATGAATATGAGAGAGGTAATATGGGCCATGAGCTTTGATTCCTTGTATGAGCCCGATCCATATGTTAATATTGATAATATCATAGGGTTATGATCCCAATTGATGAAGAGGAAATGTGGACCATGAATCCACCTCTTGAAGTAAGGATCTCGCGAGTCATATGAGCCCAATCCATATAGTTGAATGAAATATGAGTTTATTTTGGGTTTTAAAGAGATTTACCCAAAAAATCAATAATATATTGATGTGAAATAGGTTGCCATTGAAGTAATGCCATAAGGGCCAAAAAATGAGTCCTCAACACTTGGCCAACTTTAGATTTGCTTTATTTTGTTATTTTGTTTTGTTTTGACAAGACTCATTATAGGAGTTTTTAAAAGATTTTTTTTTTTTTTTTTTTGCATTTTTAGAAAATTTTTATTTTGCTGACAATAAATATGTGATGTGTGAATTGCTTTACAATATAGAAATATACATAATTTGCTTTACACCTATTTGCAGTTTACTATTATTATTTCTTTGAATTTTGAAAGCAAATAAGAAGCAAATTCACATGGAGTATAAACTAGAATCATTTTTTACATTCTTTAAAATGAGGGGTATAACAGTAATGTTATTATAAAATAATTTCATTTCATTCCTTCTAATGTCACTTCCAAATAATGTTACTTACACTTCATTCCATTTTATTCATTTCCATACCTTTATTTTAAAACATCCAAACAAGATTTTTTTTTTTTTTTTTTAATTTCATTCTATTCCATTCCTTTCCCTACTTAAATACATTTCATTCCATTCCATTCCTTTAATGACTATTCCATTGCATTCCTTTCCCTTCCCTTATGAACTCTTAAACAAAACCTTAAGGTCTATGCCTTTTAAAAAGGGCCTTAAGGGAGCAAACTGTTGAGGTGTTGCAAATGCCAAAGTAATTCCAACCAATGCACTTCATGGAGCAGAAAATTATTACCCATAAAACACAAAACCACATTAACCAACCACCACTCACTATGAGTCACAAACTACAACCAAATACATATGAACTCAAAGAAATCAAAACTTCAACCAACAACTCCACATCACCTAAATCAATTGCCCATCCACCCAGATCTTCCAAACAGAGCACAATAAATCAATACCACGAAGTTCAAATAGTGCAGGCCAAATGAGAAGCCCATAGGCTGATGCTAAGAGTAGGTAGATGTTGAGGCACCTCATGAGGCACATGCTGCCTGCCACAATCACGGCAGCAATGTCTCTGTGGGCATGACTACAACCTAGACTTACATCATAATTCAGAAAATCACATAACTACACAAGATATAGTTGTATACATACCATTCATTGAATGCTTACAGTAACAAGTAGCATTACCAAACCACAGATTCAAAACAAATCTCACAAGCCCACTAGGAGCTATCAGATCACTAGAAGAAGGGACTTTGTGAGAGATTGAACTGCCACTGACTCGCAACCGCCAATGGCAACTACCAAAAAGACCCACATGGGGCAAGCAAACCCACAAAAGCCAAGAAGGAACCAAAAACAGTGGCACAGTGCATGCCACTCGCCACAATCGCGGCAACAATGTCTCCGTAGGCATAACTACAACTCGGCCTTACATCATAAAAGGGTGGCAAAGTAAGCCCAAACTCATTTGCCCGCCCAAACTCATTTGCCCACCCAAACCCACCCACTCTAATTGAACTCAAACCCACCCAACTATTAATTGGGTTAAATGGGCATCACCCAATTAGACCTAATAATTATTGGGTTTTAACTAAAAACCCATTCAGGCCCATTTAACCCAAAAACAATTCACCCAAATTCAACCCAACCCTTCCCATTAAAAAAAAAAAAAAGCCCTCAGACATTCAGTGTTTCATTTTCCTTCATTTTCTTGCCATCCAAACACTTCTCTCTCTCTAAATTTAGGCAAAGAAAAGCAAAGCAAAGAAAAGAAAAGCAAAGCAAAACTCTCTCTCTCTCTCTCTCTCTCTCTCTCTCTCTCTCTCTCTCTCTCTCTCTCTTTGTAGATGCTCTTTGAAACTCGTAACTCATCAACACGACTAGGCCGAGTCTGACTCAGGCTATTCCACCTCATGGCTAATAATCTGTTGGAGGCCACTAACGACGATTTCCTCGGGCAAATTCTCGACCTACCCAGCTTCACCTTAGCTGAGGCTGGCTTGACCAGCGCCGATGGAGGCTTGGGCAGTTTGGGGACCGGTCCGCCTTCGATGATGCTTCAGCTAAGCTCCAGTGACCTTGGCAGTGGAGGTGGTGGCTCTGGTGATTTTCGTGGACATGTGTTTCCGTTAAGGCTGAGCTTGGAGCAAGGGAAAGGAGAGTTTTTGAAGCCCGATGAGGCCTCCGGCAACGGCAAACATAAGCTGGAAACTTTTTCTCTATTCTCTCTTTGGTTAGTTAGAAAGTGACGGAATTTGAAGGAAAATGATAGTTAAAAAAATAAAAAATAAAATAAAACTTCAAAATGGTCATTTTTACTTAAATGGCATTTTGGTAATTTTGATAATTGGGTAATTGGATAAGTTGGGGTTTACCCATAATAATTGGGTTGGGTTGAATTTGGGTTAGAAACAATTAGTTAAATGGGTTTTAATGGATAAATGGGTTTTTTATACCCAACCCAATAATGCCCACCCCAAACCCACCCAAACCCGCCCATTTGACACCCTTCATAATGCAGAAAAATCACAAAATCACATGACTATACAAGACATAGTTGTATACATACCATTCATTGAATGCTTGTTGTAACAAGTAGCATTACCAAACCACAAATTCTAAACAAATCTCTCAATCCCACTAAGAGCTATCCAATCACCATAAGAAGGGACTTTGCAAGAGATTTAGTTGCCATTAACTTGCAACTATCAATAAAAATTACCAGAAAGACCCACACAAAGTAGGCAAACCCACAAAGGGCAGGGATAAACCACAAATAATGGCACGACGCATGCTGTTCGCCATAACCGCGGCAACGATGTCTCTGTAGGCATGACTACAGCTCGACCTTACATCATAATACAAAACAATCACAAAATCACATGACTACAAAAGATATAGTTTTATACAGACCATTCATTGAATGCTTGTTGTAACAAATAGCACTACCAATCCACATATTCGAAACAAATCTCACAATCCCATTAGGAGCTATCAGATCACCATTAGAAGGGACACTGCAAGAAATTGAGCAGTCGCTGACTCGCAACCATCAACGGCAACTATTAGAAAGACCCACACTAGGCAAACAAACCCACAAAGGGTAGAAAGAAACCACGAATAGTGGCACGATGCGTGTTGCCCGCCACAATCGCGGCAACAACGTCTCCATGGGCATGACTACAGCTTGACCTTAAATCATAATTCAGAAAAATCACAAAATCACATGACTACATAAGATACAGTTGTATACATATCATTCATTGAATGCTTGTTGTAACAGGTTGCATTACCAAACCACAGATTCTAAACAAATCTCACAAGCCCATTAGGAGCTATCAGGACACCATAAGAAGGGACTCTGCAAGAGATTGAGCTGCCACTAACTCGCAACCACCAATGGCAACTACCAAAAAGACCCACATGGGGCAGGCAAACCCACAAAGGGCAAGGAGAAACCACAAACAGTGGCACGACGAGTGTTACCTGCCACGATTGCAGCAACGACATCTCCGAAGGCATGACTACAGCTTGGCCTTATATCATAATGCAGAAAAATCATTGAATCACATGACTACACAAGGTATAGTTGTATACATGCCATTCATTGAATGCTTGTTGTAAGGGGTAGGGGGGGAATGGGCAAACTAACAGTGTATTGGGCAAGTATGTAGTAAGTTAGGCAATGATTCAAAGTTTCAAGAAAAATAGCATCTCGAGTTTTAAAAACTCGAGATCCATATTAAAACTCAAGTCCCAAAGACTCACTTTGCGATTTTTTGCGACTGAAAATGCCACAAAGATCTTGAGTTTTAGAAACTCGAGTTTTTATAGTGGCGTTTTTAAGTCCTATAGTGACGTTTTAAAGCCCTATAGCGGTGTTTTCCTGAAAAAAAAAAAAAAAAAATTTAGGTCGGTTCAAGGAGCCCTATAGTAGCATTTTTAAGTCCTATAGTGACATTTTAAAGCCCTATGGCGGCGTTTTCCTGCAATTTATGGAACTCAAGTCTTTAAAACTCGATTTTTACGTTGATTTTTTTCCGTATTACACCCGTTCACTTACAAATCGAGACTTAAAAACTCGAGTTTTAGACACTCGAGATGCTACTTTTCAACATTCTTTTCTGCTGTGACAACTAACTAAATTTTTTAATATTTATTGTTATTTAGAAAAAAAATTCTAAGGTGTAGCATCACCAAACCACAGACTCGAAATAAATCTCATAAGCCCACTAGGAGCTACCAGATCACCATAAGAAGGAACTGCGAGAGATTGAGCAGCCATTGACTTGCAACCGCCAACAGCAACTACTAGAAAGACCCACACGAGGCAAGCAAACCCACAAAGAGTAAGGAGAAACCAAAACAATGGCAGTGTTAGACCCACACAAGGGTAGAAAGAAACCCACACAAGTGTAGAAAGAGACCCACGACGGGTAGAGACAAGTCCTCGTATTGGAAACTATTGATTGATGTCAAGGGTGTTGTGTACATGAATGATTCTTTTTCTTTTTTTCATTAATTCCACCGAAAAGAAATAAGTTCTAAAGCCATGTGACAAGTCTAATGTAACATCAATTACCTCATCCTCTTTCCTCTCAAAAAAAAAAATTACCTCATCCTCTTTGCTTGATTAGCAATATTTAATTCCTCTTTTTTAGAAAAATAAAAATAAAATAAAGAAAAAATAATTAATTCCTTGAAATAGAATATAATCACAAAAGGAAAGAATGATTCTAGGTCACCGATGGACTTTCCACAAAAATTATTCCCAAAATCTAAATTAATAAAAATAAATAATTACAGCCCTAAGAGACAACTCCAGATGCGTTGATTTGTATCCCAGGACTGGGGGAAAATAAAAGGAAATAGATAAGGAAAGCTTTAAATTTAAATTGTATCTTGAAGAATTGCTCCACAAGATTAGGTATCCGTATTACATCCAGTTCAAGCCTTTCCTTAATAAATTCTACAATATTATTTATTTTTTCTTTCAATTTCCTTTCTATGTCGGCCTCCAATCTGATTTTATAATTTCTTCGCGAGGGCTTCAAAGAATTCAAAAGAACATTCCGTGAACTACCTCTTCGAACACAATTACTTTTCGATTCAATATTCATCGTCACCATTATCATAGTTATAGTCATCAAAATCCTCTCCATTTTCATAGTGCAATCCATTGCTATATATTCCTGTGTCATTTTCCTGCTCCATGTCTTCATACCCTTGTCCCGGTTCATCATAGTTGTCTGTGATGTCCCCATCATGCTCTTTCTCACCGTCACTTTGCCCTGTGGCATCACCATCACCATCATCATTTGATGCTTTGGCTTTTTTATTTGAATCAGATGGTGGCTGCGAGGATTAATTAAAAAAAAATTATAATAAGTTGGACTAATGTATTTAATTGGTAACTACACATGCGTGGACACACTTCCTGAATCTTGACATTAAAGTTTGGACAATAAAAATAAGAGAAAATAAACATACATCGTTGGTGAAGAGTGTCTCCAACACATCATAGTTGATTTTTGAACTGAGTCTCTGTCAACAACACAATCAACACCAGAGGGAAAATAACACATTAGTAGCAAGGATGAGAGAAGCAAAAAAGCAATGAAATTAATAATAGACTTTAAACTGGTAAAAAAAGGATTCAAAAAGATTATATGGTTGTCAAGGAAGCTGATAGGACAACACAATTGACAAAGATGATACAGAAAAAATAAAAAATAATAAACCGTATTAATTCAGCTGAGCAGAATACCAACATACCATGTGATTTACACACACACAGTTATGGTCATCAGTGAAGCTCATAGGCAAACACAATTGACAAAGATGACACAGAAAATGATTTTTTTTAAATTAAAATTTTTAAAAAATCATATTAATTCAGTTGAGCTGAATGCCAATACCATGAGATTAACACGCGCACACAGCTGTTTACAATATTTAGTCAATACTCATTTGCTTCAAGACTGATCGTTTCATGACTTACCTTCTTGATTAGCATTTGATGAGCGGCTTCTGCAGCTGTTTGAGCAGGATTGGCATTCGAATCTTGTGTTCGTTTTCGCTCCTAGTTTAATATGAAACCAAAGATATAAAAAGTATTGCTAGATAATAAATGTTTCAAACGAGAATAACTAGGGAAACAAAATTATCATTTCAAAACAATCATAACCTAAATGAAGAAAACATTTTCTCTTACAACTGCAAGCAATTTTTTTTTTTTTTTTGGTTTTTGGGGGGGGGGGGGGGGGGTGCGCAAGAAAAAGGCTAAATTTAACAATAGTCAAAACAAGTGCATAAGTTTGAGTCTTTTTATTTTTCATTTAAAGAAAAGAGTTAGGAGTGTATTGGAATATAACATTTTCCGAGACCCAATTGCATGATCAACACTAGGTAGAGGTTTATCTAAACTTGAAAAAATATATAGGCTACAAATTAAAGCCAAAACATATCACAAACAAGAATTGATCCCAGCAATTGTACTTGGATTTTGGAAGATGAAACCTTTACTAAAAGGCATGAAATTTGTACATAAATAATTAACGAAATCCTTTAGACATATTTTGACTCCCTCTGCCATTTAAAAACTAATTTAAATAGCAAACTTCACCCATATTTTTCCCACAAAAAAGTTCTTGTCCTCCTTGCATCTAAAAGTCTAGGTTTTCACTGGTATAACTTATAAGTTACCTTTAAAAATATAAAAGTAAATTTAAAATAAAATAAAAACAAGGTGCAATAAGTGGCATGTAAATAACACCTTTCTTGACTTGGCCACAGCTGCTGAAGCTGCTGCAGCTAATTCATGCGCAGCTCGTAATTCATCAGAACAGTTCTCTAAGTCTACCTGACTAGCTTCCATCTTAGCAGCAGCTGCTGCTGCTTGTTCCTAAAAACCATACCGATACAGTACATTATATAAACCTTTAAGGGCAAAATATTGTCAGAATATGTATATTTTCTGTTTACCAAAAACTCAATTCAAAGTTGCAATAAAATCTTAACCTCAAGATACTCTTTGTTCATTTCTTCCCATATAATTGTCTTATAACGTGTCTCCTCATCATTATTCAGGTAGCCATCAACCTAGCAACACACAAATCATGTAACAAACACAGTTAAAATTAAATGAAAGAAAATAAAGTATTATCATGCATAGTATAGAGCTTTATAAGAATGCAACCTGAACCAACCCAATGAATTCAGTTGTTGAGAATTTCAAATATTGAGATTTACCAATTCTTGGGAGTTCAAACTCACAACAATTAAAATTCCCAAGAATGATATGCGATTTTTTGGACGTGTAGAAAATTACAAAGCAGGCTTATACACTTACAAAAGCCCTCCTGGAAAAGCCCCAGTCTGCAGAACCCCAGAAAAATTGAATCTAAGTCTCCATCACTATTCTTTTTTTCTTTTTTTTTTTGGATAGGTAACGAAAAATTTTATTAATAAAGAAACCAACCCAAGTACATTGGGGATGTACTATGGGGGCATAAATCAAGGGCCAAAATTACAACGATCAAGAAGAACAAGAAAAATGTGACAGATCCACACTCCAAGCAAGGAGAGTATGTAGGAAAGAAGACTTAATCTCTAACAAGGACCATTCACATCCCTCAAAACATCTAGCATTCCTTTCACTCCAAATACACCACATCAAGCAATGTGGCACAAGTCTCCACAAGTCTATATTGCGATGTCGGCTGAACTTACCTTGCCAAGTCTCAAACAACTCAATTACCTTATGTGGCATAACTCAGTGAATTCCAAACAAACAAAACAAAAAAGACCACAACTAAAATGCAATGGGACAGTGAAGAAGAAGATGATCCACCAACTCCCCACACCTCTTACACATATAACACCAGTGAAAAACAATAATACGTCTTTTGCGAAGGTTATTTGTTGTAAGAATCTTACCTAAGGAAGCAGACCATGAAAAGAAAGCTACCTTTGGAGGAAAGAAGGAAGGAAGAGTAGGAGGGTAGGAGGGTAGAAAGAAAGATAAAAAGTCACTCTATCATTATCTCTACAACGCCATTCAACAAAAAACTAGAATCAAGATGAGCTTGCATAAATCCTCAAGAGTCCATCAGCAGATGCATAATATCTCACCCAACTTTTTTGAACAAATTGACATCCCTTCTATTCATTTTTTTTATATTGATAAGTATCCTTTCTATCACTAATTTAGCATCACCTTCTATTAGACCCTGCTTGCAGCCCATGTTAAGCACCAACTCTAGAGCCAGAGCCAATCACACTGCCAAGGCCATAGCAGCTGCTGAATACAATATAGTGTTCCCCAACCAAGCTTTTAAACCTTCCCCAGTGCTATTCCTTGCTGCACCTGCTACACAAGCAATACCTTCATCACAAGCAGCATCCACATTAAAATTTAGCCACTGTTCAGGAGGGCATTGCATTCCCAACTTGGTATCACTTGACTAAGAATCACCATCTCTGGTTTTTGGTACTTCCTAGCACTCATGGTAAAAGTATGATGTAAACTCCAAGTAAAACCTCTGGTCAAGCTAACCTCCTCCAAATAAAACTGAATTACTCAGCTTCCACAGAACATCAATGCTAACAGCAGCAATCAAGGAAAAATGATCTGCAGTCATTTGGTCCTGCCACAAATCATCAGGAGCATAATTACTGAACATTGATCCCAAGAAGATCTGGAAACCATCCAACTTCAAAGCCCAATCTGAACCAAACCAAGGTGGCCTTGCTTCTTATAACCTCAAAAACAAATGAGTTTTTTTTTTTTTTTCCATTCCACACAAACCTCACAACTCTCCTTCACCAATCAAGTTTCTAGCCAATCTGCTTGCTAATGGTCGAAAAACCAGCTGCAACCCTCCACAAAAACATCTTCAGCCTTTGGTGCAGCTTTCCACTCCTTTACTATGGTTTAATATATGCCCTTGATCCACCCTTTAGGCTGACTTTAAAGAGAAAATACAAGACTTTTCCCCCGACAACACAACTGTATCATATGCACCATACCTGGGAATAGGAATTTTCTTACACCATATTGACCACACTATATTTAAAAATATCTTTGATTATTTAAAATAATCTTCTGATAATAATTGTTTTGTAGCTACAGAAATAATATTTTGAACGTTATGGATAATTTTAAAATGACAAAAAACCCTGGAACAGTGAAACATATTTTTGGCTGAACTATCACCCCTTTTTGCTTTCTAGAATTCACTCAATGCCCACGTGCAAAACCGTCTACTAGAGTCCAGACCTGAGAGTCCCGAGGGCTAACTGCTTCCTTTATTTTTAGTGAGTCCTATGCCCCGGGCATTCCTTATTAACGGCAGGCCAAGCGGCCAAGCCCCGTGCTTTCGTAATCCTTTCTTTGAGTCAGTCCGCCCTCGGTTGGGTTGAAAGAGTGGGTTCCCCTTCTTTCTCGTGAGCTCGTGTCAAATATAAAGACAAAAGGGGACTCTATCCTACTCTGAGTTTCATAATAGGTATTTCACACTCGCCGACACAGAGAGTGAAATCATGAGGAAATCCAATCCCACGACGTCGGTCATTCCTTCTTTTTGGATTGTGTAAATTGCGTATTTTGAAGCCAAAAATGCAATGTTTTCAAAAGGATTCTACTTTTGATTGAACTAACCGGTCGAAAAGGTCAAGTCAATAATCATTCCACCCGACGAAATCTTTTGTTCAATGAAAACTCAAATTTTTGATAAGTAATGAGAAAATTTTATTAGAATTATCAATGAAAATTCAAATTTACATGTACTATTTGTAATTTAGCAATTCTCACAAAGATTTAGATATGCCAGAATTGGCAATTCATATCTAAGTGATGGGAGTTAGAATTCTCATGTTTCATGAGAACTAAAATACTAATTGGAATTGTAATTGTTGGCAATTTTGTCAAATGTATAACTAAACTTTCACAACTTCCTAAGAATTGAAAATTCCCCTTCTAAATTCAACATACCCTTACAAAATTTTTGTTACATCACTGCCAATGAGCTCTATCTTAAATGTCAATTGTAAAAACAAGGTAAAGGGTAAGTTCTTCGTTGAAAACCCTCTAAATGCATACATAATTACCAATAAAAAAATATTTTCCTTTCCTACAGCTAGTTAAACTCAAAATATCATAGAAGGGATGTATTGAAGAGGTATTATTATTTTTGTAAGTATTAAAAACTTTATTGAAGAATCAGTGGAAAAGTAACTTCCAGGAAATTATAATATACAGGTCAAAAAGGATAATAAAAGTGCAGCTCCCCCCCCCCCCCCCCCCCTTCCAACATAAGACAAAGCAGTACAGCATTTAAAATCTGACAAGTTCCAATAAGCCAAAATCCCCCTTTCAAACTTGCTAGAACCTCCAGCATTGTCCTAAGCATCACCAAATGCACCCCAAATAATGACAACTCTAACAACAAGGTGCAGAAACCAAATATAGACTCTTGATCACACTTGTTTTTGGACATTGAAACAAGGATACGGTCCCCCTGGTAACTTTGTCAATGGACAATGGAGGCCGACAGCCCATTGGATCTGGTTGATTCATTAGATCATATTTCATTTTTTGAAATTACATCTATTTCCTTTTATTTTTGTATTTAATGAAATCGGTTATGAGTTACTTCCTTTCCTTACTTGATATAACTGGGGAACCCTATTTAAAGACCTCAGAATTCAGTATTGGTACATTTTGACTTGAGTAATAAAGCTTTTATTGTAATTTCCTTTCAATGGCTTGGTGCTGACTCTGGGCTACCCCAGGCCTTAGAATTCAGTATTGGTAAATCCTTAATTTTTTTTTCTATTTTTGTTCTTTGAAGTTCTTCTTTTTTCTTTTTTCTTTTTTCTTTTTTCTTTTTTTTAAATAAGGAATAAGATTTATTGATATAAAAAAAGGGACACCCTAGTACACAGGAAGTGTACAGGGGTCAAAAAATCAAGAACAAAAATTACACAAATCAAGAAAAGGAAAAAAGATGATTGGTTTTGCAAAGTTAACAACCAATCCAATAAGGTTCTAAAGAAAAATAACTTGAGATCTAGCATGGATCTCTCATTATCTATTCCCCCCATGCAGCCCCCTTGAAATTGCTATGGGCTGCATCACCACGCTTCCTTCACCAAACCACAATGCAAAAGATGGATATCTACAATCTCAACACCATTTTTACACATGCAACACCAAACTACAATAAATTTTCTTTCTCCCTAAGGTTGTTAACTGTCAAAATACTACCCAAAGTGTATGTCCACCAAAAGGTTCCTCATATGGCAACTGCTGAAAAAACATAAAAGGAAAATATTTGTCTGATATTCAGATCTCATTTGATAAGCTTTTGTAAAGTATGTGCACCTCCCATGAGACCAAAATATTCTTATAATAAAGCACAAAAATAAATGGCTAATGCAATATTCATACCTCAACATCATCAATATCAGAAAGTCCATCTGATTCATCATCAGTGATGGAACTTGTATCCTTAGATTTCTGAAATTTATCAGAAACACCATCTACTTCAATCTGATCTCCAGTGGCAGCTGCTGAAATTGAGTATTAATAGGATTGCTTGCAGATATGTTGTATAAAAATACAGGACTAAAACCTTTCCTGTAACAATATTTTTCAAATAACACTTACAATTACTTCCATTCTCCCATCGGTTCAATTGTACATTCTCATTTTCCTTTTGGCTGCTTTCGGTGAAATCCCTTTGGTTCAATTGTTCGTTCTCAGTTGCCTTTTGACTGTTTTCAGTGAAAGACTTGCCTTTCTCAACCTAAAGAATACCGGACAAAAAAGATACAAAACTTAAATATACATGGGAATACTAGGCAAAGAAGTTGACAAATCCTGAGAATCAGCAATACACTAGAAGAAACGACAGATAAAAATACACCAATACTGCTTTTATTTTTTTTATTTTTTATTTTATTTTTTAATTGAATCAAACTAGGGATCACAGTAAATATCCATGCCCTTGCTTCTTTCTAATAAAAATTACCTCCTAACTTCAATACTTGTCAAGAGAAAAATACAAACACAAATACTAACCAATAAGGAAGTTTTTTTTGAGGAAGTTGGCATGCCAAAATAGGACTGACATTCAGTTGCCTGTTCAATGTTTTCACTCTCTTGCTGAGGCACTCTTGATTCATCTGCCTTGTTAGTAGATTCCGTGGCTATTCTCTCTTTTTCAGCACGCTGGAAAGCAGGAGGTTCTGACCCACCATGTAGTCCTCCGGAAAGTTTAACAAACTATAGCAACCAAAAACAACTATGAAAACAGAAGTAAAACACATTGAAGAAAATAGCCAAATGAAAAAAAAGAGAGAGAAGTTACAGCGTCATAGCAACTTCTACAAAGTCCATGGGCAAAATGAGGTGCCCCGCTATTTTTATGTTCACAAAGCACTTCCCCCGACTTTTGGGACACGCCAACTGATGGTACACTCTCCTTTAGCTCTACAGCATTTTTGGTTAACTCCTCAATCTATTTAAAAAGAAATTTACAAGACAAGCTATCAACATCATATCATAGGAGAATCAAGTTCTTGATTTCACAAAATTGTATCTAAATAATGTTGTTAGACCCAACTTCTTGTTCTAGCTTTAATAAAATCTTAAATCAATTTATTTTCATTACAAAGAATTAAATGTGTGCTAGTTAATGCATTTAACAGTAACACCAATCAAGTATTCAAGGGAATATGAACAACTTACTACCATGTTAAAAGAATTTATTAAGCAGTTGAGTACATTGAAATTAACTAATAAAAGGAAGAACAGAAAGCACATTATTTAAAGAAAGTAGTGACAAAGTATCAGCCATGAACTGAAATAAGTTATCTCTAGCTTCAAACAAGCACTTTATTTCAAAGCGAAGAAAAAATATCACACAGAAGTTTAGGATATATATTGGGAAAACATTAATACTTAATGTATCAAATGAGCGGAACAAAACCAAGTGGAAATGAAGTTTACGAATTACATTCTTTTTTTTAATAGGTAATAGGAATTTTATTGAAATAGATGAATTTATTTTTTTAGGTAACAGGAATTTTATTGAAATAGATGAACACCGTGTTCACGATAATAAACACTCTAAAATTAAACAAATACATATAACTCAAGAACTAAGGCTTGCAGATTGTAGAAAATTAGAAATGGAGATACATTGAGTAAAGCCACATATATGAGCCCACTGAAACAAAGTCCCAAATAGAAGAAACTTTAAGAGATCTAAAGGTCTCTTATTATCTTCAAAGGTACGGGTATTGTGTTCTACCAAAGTAACCACAAAAGACATGCTTAAATCCTGGAACCATATTTCAGATATTTGACAGGTATTTCCCAAACCAATTCCTCCGTGCAAAAAGAAGGGAAGCCACCATCTTTGGCATCACCCACTGGATCCCAATAACCAAAAAACTTCACTCCATAAAGCATGAGCAAACTTACAGTGGATCAATAGATGGTCCATAGTTTCCCCCTTGCAACGACACAAGCAACACCAATTAACTAAGGGCCAACATTTCTTAACCAGATTATTAATCGTAAGTATTCCACCCCAAGCTACTATCCATAAAAAGAAAGACGCCATTTTAGGCACCTTTACACACTAAATGCTCTTCCTAGGAAAAACATCAATACAAGGACCAGACAACAAATAATAATAAGAGCGCACATTAAACACACCATACTGAGTCAACTTCCAAGTCAAGTTATCATTCCCTTCACCCCTTGACATATTAGAATAAAGAAGCTCAAAAAAAGAACATACACCCTCCAATTCTCAATCATGAAAAACTCAACGAAATTGTAAATTCCAGCTCCTACTTCTCCCTTCTGACGCAAAAACAACCAAGTCAGAAATCCAAGCTTCTTTAGACAGAGAACATGTAAGCAGATCTGGAAAAAGATCCTTTAGAGAAGCATGCCCGCTCCAAGGATCATGCCAGATTCGAATACAATGACCCTCTCCAGCAATATACACTACCTGCCCGAAGAAACTCTCTGCACCTGCCGTAATACTCTTCCATATCCCACACCCATAAGTCCCTCTTACACCTCTAGTGCACCAGCCTCCATTAGCCACACCATATTTGGTTGCTATAACCTGACGCCATAATCTATCACTTTCCTTCCTGAAGCACCATAACCACTTTCCAAGCAAAGCTTGGTTAAACAACCCAATCCTCCAAATCCCCAAACCACCTACCTCCACAAGCAAACAAACCTTGTTCCAAGCCACTAAATGATATTTAAAAACTTCCTCAGAAGTCCCCTAAAGGAAATTCCTCAGAATCCTTTCTAGTCTAGTTGCCACAGCTTGAGGGATAGTGAACAAGGATAAAAAATAGGTAGGAAGGTACAAATTACATTCATAGTTGAAAATATTAAATATAAACTAAGAAGTTTATGCAATTATATACATCAACAAATAGTCAGTATTATGATAATTTTTTTTAATTGATAAGTATTACATGAGCCAATGGATTTTGAATCAAGACCTAATCCTCCACCCAATCATATCATTATATCTCATAGCACATGTCAAAAGTAACAACTACAGAAGTAACAAACACATTTTAATAATGAGTTTGATAAAGTGTGCATGCATTACATCATAATAGAAATGGAACATATCGTTAAGCTCCCCGAATCTGTATTCTCAAATTCAATCAATCGTTTTGTCAACGTCATTTCACAAATATGTACAATTTTTACCTAGTGAAAAAAGAATCCATCAGACAGTTTATGAAAAGTGGTTCACACGTCAATAAAATTGTTGACATAGATTATTTAATGCCATATAGAAGTGAGCAATATCTAATTAAAGATAGGTGGAAAAGACTTTAAGAATGAAGTAGTTCATTATTCATTATAATCAAGTTTTTCATGTTAACTAATAACAAATTGCACATAACTTCCAGAAAATCAAAATAGTTTTTTTTGATAATGTATGGAACCTTTCTAAAGAAGAGCCCTTTGGACTCTTTTTGATTGGGCTAGGGCTTGAGGACTCACATCTAGTGATTCTCTTCCTTTATTCCTTAGCTCTCTTCTTCTTTGTAATTAGTGCTTTTTTATGTTTTTGCTTTTCCATCTTTTTTTGTACTTTTGATATGCTGGTGCTACTTTGCATTTAGCAATATTTTGAATATACATCTTTCTTACCTATCAAAAAAAAAAAAAAGAGCCCTTTGGACTCACCTCTAGCCATTCAGTTAAGCTAAAAATAACATTCTAATGAAATAAAATCATTAAAAATAATGCTTCTAAAAATATTAGAAGTACAAGAAGACATGAACAGTAAATTGTAAGGCAATGTAGCTTAACAATGTTTAAGAATTTACAATAAATGGTTGTCACAAAAATCTAGACATATGACATGGTTAAAAATGTACCTTTGTGACGTTATTATCACATACATAACAAATTGTTAGGCACATTTGGTACACCAAGTAGATGATTACATAGGCATAAGAATGAGTATTTCCGGGAATACAAGATGTAGAGATAGTAAACAATTTTTATTTATTTGTTTAGTTATAACATACCAATACAACCTTGAATCTGTATTTCACAATTTAGTACAACATGATAAGAATGTGAAATAGAATCATATTCCAGTCAAATTTCCTAAAATGCCTTTAAAAGAGAATATTTAAACAGTGGAAAATAAGTTTGGACAACAATGGATGTCCTAAGCATATATCATGGCAATTTCTTGCTAGGAATAGCATCGTACAAATCAAAGATGGGCGGACTTACAGAAAAGAAACCCAAAAATCTAAACATTTGGATTTGAAATATGCAGAAAGATCGCATATAGTGCTGAGAAACAGTTTACATGGTTTAGCATTTGGCTTACTTGCTAACAGAAAATTTAGTAATAATACTGATGGCTACTTCACCAGTATAAACCTAAGTCCCATTACACCCAATTTGGTCTTTTGTTCTCTGTTCTCTTTTGAATATAAAACATCAAGTAAAACTATCAGTCACAAAAGAAACAAAAACCTCTGATCAACTTAATTCAACTCAAGTAGTAGCAGTAACAGTTGTAGTAATTGTTATGAGTAATATTGTATTATGGGGTAATTACACTCCCCTCCCTTGAGGTTTGGGGGAATGACACTCCACCCCAAACCTAAAGGGAAAAAACACTTCCCTCTCTTAAGGTTTGAAAAAATTCACACTCACCTCTTTTGTTTATATTAGTTTATATCAGTAATGAAATTTTCTAAATTTTTATAAGAATCTCTTTACAAAAATTTAATCATGGTTAGCAAAAAATAACTGATAAATTTAGAATAAAAATTCAAAAATTATCAAGCACCAAAACACTTGCAAAGACAAATCTCTCCATAACCCATTTAAAATAAAATAAATAAATAAATAAGCAAGATTATTATCATATATTTGTCCATTAACAATTGTTTTCAATTTTGCTATATAAAAATTTTAAGAAGTTGACATAAATTCTATAAAATTTGAACTAACAAATTGTGCAATTGCAATATCTACTTTAGCTAATCAGCAAAATAAATTACTATTTTGAGTTTATTAACTTTGATTTATTATTTGTTATGTAAATTTTTATTAGAAATTATAATATTATTATATTTGAAAAATGAGCGCTTCATTGTAGCCAGGTGTGCACTTGAGCTTTGCGCCTAGGCTCCAAGATGCTTGTGCACTTAAGTGCACTTGACACTTTTACCACCACTGTCTAGCACAGATATCATTACTCATTCTTCTGATTGGTCTGCTTTGATTGCCACAGCTACAAGTCATGTTAACACTTAACAAAGACTGTGGAGGTCAAGGTAATAAAGGCTGTGATCACCAGGGAGGCCAAGGTAGATGAGAGGGACCCACTCACAAATGTTTTCATTGTCAGGGGGTGAAAATCAAACTGTTGATTCATTGGATTCACCCTTTCACTATCAATATCATCCTGATCATCATTCTCTTCAAACTTTGAAGTCATTAGTACACCATCCTGTCATCAAGTTGAGACCTTGCCATCCAATGCTTGTCAGTTAAGTAAGCATCATAGGGCGTCCTTGTCTAGGCATGAGAATCTACTTCCTCCTCCAACATAGTGTTCCATGAGTGAAGCAAACATAGAGAGTTGGATCAAGAAAGTGTGAAAAAGTGTAGTTGCTACTTTGCATGTCTCTATAGGGATCCAAGCTAATGATATGTTCACAAAACCATTGTGCAAGGCTGGTTTAGATTTATTATGTAACAAGCCGAGACTATATGATTTATATGTTCCAACTTGAAGGAAAGTGTTACAAAGTAATATTCTATTAGTAGTGAGGGAACTTTAGCCATTTTGTATTTTATCATTAATACTATAAATGATACATGTGTATTATGGTTAACAAATGAATTAACCTTAAGCATTTCATTTCCAGTCAATCGGTTTTCAGTATTAATCATGATGGAGCCATGGAGGCTACCACACACTTATGAACCCAAGTCCCATTACACCCAAATTGATCTTATGTTATCACCTCTCTTTTGTATAGACATCAGTTAAAAAAGAATCAAACTCTTATTAAAATTTGATTACAATATACTTATGCGAGCAAAACTAGATCTCCAACTAACAATGCATCAATTTGCACACAAGAGAGCAAATTACAGAAGTAGGAGTGGATAAGTTGGACTTACAATGTCAGTCTTTGAAAAGCTGTACCCATGTGAAAGAGCAGAGATATATAATGCTGCACCACAGAGCCCACTAGGTTTTCTGCCAGTCTGTAAATGATATAAAGTTTTTTTTGTTGAAGTAAATGATATAAAGTTAAAGTAAGCTTGCCGGTAATTAAACAAGTAAACAAATTTCAGCTGCTATATTACCTGCATCCAGTCTCTTTTCATTCTGGCAATAAGGTATAATGCAGTTTGAGACACCTTCATATTTCTTTGCTTTAATAATTCTACAAGGAAAAAAACATGCTACATCAGTTAATAGCTTCATCAACTCCAACCATTCATTATAATGTCCATTTCTCAATATCCTCCAATTTCTGTTTCCATCTTTCGGCAAGTGACTCATCAACAGAATAATTTATCACATGAGTATTAGAGAATTCTGGCAGCCAACTGATATTCGTATACTTCCGTCGGAACAATTATATATTTCTATTTCAAAGCACCCTATCTCTTTTTATCCTTATGGAGAGAGAGAGAGAGAGAGAGAGAGAGAGAAATATATACTTTGTTTATTTTGATTCATAAATACAACTCAACACACCCATGATCCCACCCTCCTCTCCCTATTTATGGAAAGGAAAGACCCATCTCTTCTTCTTTTTTCTTTAATCAAGTACTCCTTCCGTCCCAAATTATTGGTCCTCTATTCCATTTTGGGATGTCCCAAAATGTAGTCCTCCTTGAAATATCAATAAATATTTTACCCATTGACATTATTTAAAAAGTCAATGCCATTCTTCTCTAGAATTTAAATTAATACGGGTAGTTTTGGAAACTTATACCTTTGAGTAACAGACAATGCATTAAATGATGTTCTCTTAAAGAGTTGAATTTTCTAAACATGACAAAAAATTTGGGATGAATGTAGTAGAATGAAACAAATATCATGGCCACAACGCTTTCAACAAAATTGCTGGTTCCTCACTGTTCTCAAATGAACTAGAATTTGTTGTGCTACATTGAACATAGCACCACTCTTAGGAACGATGATGTGCAATACCATATTGCATGACTCCTCTAATTAAAGAGTTGGATTTTCTAAACAGGACAAAAAATTTGGGACGAATGTAGTAGAATGTAACAAATATCATGGCCACAGCGATTTCAACAAAATTGCTGGGTCCTCACTGTTCTCAAATGAACTAGAATTTGTTGTGCTACATTGAACTTAGCACCACTCTTAGGAACGATGATGTGCAATACCATATTGCATGACTCCTCTAATTAAGTTTTTTTTTTTTTTTTTTTTTTTTTTTGCATTTGCTAATATTCATTCATGTCAGATGTATTTGTTCTGTATGTTTCTTTCTTTTAAATTCAAGGGTAACATATGGAGCTGTCTACTCTTCTTTCGTCATTTCTACAATCTTGGTACATTCAATGTTCATAATTCTAAAATTCAATAATTGAGTTTGTTCTTTAGAAAAAAAAATAGAAGAAAACAAAGTTGCATCAACCCAGAAGGTTAAACGTGCAGATTTTCAATCATAAAATAATTAAATAAAAGATTGAAGTATCAATTATATGAAATCCATTTTTTTACTAGGCAGAGAATTCATACATTTGTTTGGAAATTTGTTTCCAAAAACAAAAAACTGGCTCGCTGAACAAAAACATTTTTGGCATATTCTTAAAAACAATTTTTGGAAAACATCTAAAAGATATTTTCAGAAACTTGATCCCAAGAACAAATATTTTGCGCACTAGTGAACAATTCACATGAGTGCACAGTAAAAGGATGGCTTTGTTCTCTCTCTCTCTCACATTGTCTGATGCCAACCGCAGTAGGGATTCATAGGGATGGAGGGTAGGTTTTGCAGGGGTTGATGGGAGGGGGGGTTGGCTTTCCAGAGGTGAGGGGAGATTTGTAGGGTTGGTCGCTGGGATGGGCGGGTGAGGAAGGGTCTATGGGGTGAGTCACAGGAGGGGGACAGGTGGGTACATAAAAACAAATTTTTGAATTTTGTTTCTAAAAATTGTTTTTATTAATCACTTCCCAAATATATTTTTCATATGAAAACAGAAAACCTGCAGGGATGGAGGTTAGATCAAAGAGGATTGGGCCTAGATTGAGCCCAAAGAAGGCCCAATTGTGTATTAATTAAAGAGAAATGGGCTCAAACCAAGCATTTTGGCCCGACGCTAAAGGATTCGGCCCAAAGAGGACTTGTCCGAAAACAGACCACCCTTTGGTACTTTGAGAAGACCCACCCAAGGAAGGTTTGAATCAAGAACCCGGGCCAAGGAGAAGGGCAACCTCGGAAGCATAGACAGCCAATTGAAGAGTGAACCTAGGATATTATCTGGCATAGGAACAATGGTTTACCCAAATGAAGGTTGGAGGAAGCTTCCTGATAAAGCAACCATCTCCTCTACATTAAATGCACTGCACGAACTAGCCATGCCACATTTATGGCTGAATGACCCTCCTGAATAGGGCTCTGTCAGCCTGTTACCTTCACATCTCAGCCTCAAAAGGAGGGGAGGGGGAAGATGGGATAAGTATCCCACCTGAAGAATCATCTGCCCTACAAGCGGACAGCTAAGATGGAAGCAACCAACCTATATATAGGAAAAGACCCATTATGCGAGGGGATCTGAAAAAGATTAAGTCTAGAGAGAGAAATTATTGTAAACACTTTTTATTTTGTACTATGGTTATCCTTGTGCATTAGTCTTACTCGGACAGACCAAGGAGAGTTTATAAAAGAAGAGTATTGTTCATTTCTCATATCTCCCAGCCTTTAAGTCTTTTTACTTTGAGTTTCTTTTCACTATTTCAAAGTTAGCCTTTAAGTCTATCTCTACAAATTAGTTGTTTCAGTTAAGGGCCCAACCCGAGAGGGTTATTCGGTTTTTACCCCATACAAAACCAATAAAAAAAAAATGGTTCCTATCCTTAAAAAACAAGATTTTCTGAGAACAATTTTTAGAAAACATTCCCAAATAGGGCCTATGGATCCTCTAGTTTTATCATATTCTCTATAATCATGCTCAGTCTACTAAGCCTTTACGTAATGCAATGCAAGCGAAATGGACGCAGGCAATACACACTGGTGAATTCTAAGTCAAAGAACACAGCCAAATGAATAAATAAACAAAGCAAAGATGGCAATACAAATTCTTTTAATGACTTATCAAAAACAAATTCTTGCAATATAATTATAAACAATGAACAGTAGGTCCTTACTTTCTGTAAATCGAGAAATATAAAGGGAAGGATCAACAGGTTTTATAATGGTAGGATGCTCTCCAAGGCTTAGAAGTTGGCAAAGCTGCAAAAATACAGCACCTAGCACATAACTGCATTATTTTAGAAGAGAAGATGTCAATAGTACAAGAAAAAAAGTGACAGTAAAGTCATAATATATTATACTGTTTAATGCCAATATAGGCTGTACATAAAAAATTAAAATTTGATATTGAAGTAGGTTCTCTCTTACACATTTATGGACAAATACTCAGAAAAATCAATAAGAAGAAACGGTTTTGGGTCTTTAGCTACACTGCAAAACATAAAAAGTTAATTTCAATTATTGAGTCCCATTAATAAATGCCTAACAATTAACAGAAGATATAATCACAGGTACCTGCACATTAACTTGCAATCCAAGGCCACAAAATGAAATTAAAAGAAATATGAAACAAACCATAAGTAAATTTAAAACCATAACTGTTTGATTCATGAGTATTCCCAAGTACAAAACTATTTCTCAAGTCGAGTAAATGACTAAGTAGTAGCAATGTCAATTTTGGACATTAGGTCAGCCACTTGGCTCTTAAGTCATAACATTGATATCGAATTGCTGTTGTCAACTAGGAAGCACAGGCAAGGGTACGACATGTGGACCCAGCATTTTTTTTAAAAAATAAGACACGGGTACGGCAGGACACGTCTATTAAATATATTTTTAATTTTATTTTCTATATATTGTTAAGCTTAAGCATTTAGTTTTTATATAATGTTAAAAATACATAGATTTAAGAGCAATAATGGGTAATAAAGTGAATTTGTGACTATTAAAGGATGTTTAAAAATTAGAATACAAACCAAGAATAAGAATATTAATTAATGTTCAAATACACTGTTACTATTAGAGCATGAATGCTCTCTTTGTTTTGTGAAAGGGTATTCAATTCCTCTTGTTCTCGTATCCCTTCCATGTCCCACAATTTTATTTTTAAAAAAATAAAAATAAAAACACAGCTAGGACACGCATACAAAAGTGTCCTAAGCGTGTCCTGCGTCCAACAAGGGTATGAAACTAGTACGGCACCCCAAATGAAATGTTTGTGTTTCATAGGTTGTCAAACAAGTACAAGATGACCAATTAAATGTACAACAAAATAAAGAGTATAAGGTCTTCCAACTATAACTGTAATTTCAAGTTTTAAGGAATCCTATATAAATTTGCTTACCGACATGCAATATAAAGGCAAGCAGCTGCAACTTGATCTGTTTTACGCCCCCTAGTAAAATTCCGTTCAACAGCTATCTGCAAAGTCATACCTAAATCAGATGTTTGAAAATAATATTCAACTGATGAGGACACCATAGGAAAAATAAATAATAAAATAATAATAAAAATACCATACCTGATAAAATGCACAGGTTGGATTAACTATAGAGTCACCACCACTTATATTAAATGTTGTAACAATACTTTCTATCATATCTCTCCCTACCCAAAAAAAATAACTATTTCTGATTAGAAGTGAAATTATTATTCCAGACTAGAAATGAAATTATTATATCTGATTCCATCTTTATGCATGCATGCATAACTTCTAAAACTTTTTTTTTTTTCAAGTAATAAAAATATATTAAAAAGAAGAAGGGCGTCACCTAAGTATACAAGAAGTATACATCAAGGACAAAAACAAATCAAGTGCATAAAGTACAAAAGTCCATGAAACCATGGACTGAAGAAAAAGAACGAAAGCCTAACACTATAACCCAATCTAGAAGAGTCTTAAGGAAGACTTCTAAAACTTGAAAATGGTATATGAGGTTATCAGGACTTGATTATCTTGTGAAGAATATGGTAGGACGGACTTGTATTTTTCTTTGCCTAGTTTGTTTTACTGGATATGTGTAAAACTTGCAAAGCTTGAAACTTGTGGGGCCAAGAAGATTTGTTACCTGAACATTGGCAATTGTTTTTGCAAAATAATTAACAATAAGGCAAACCATCCAACTATGGGGTTAGTTTCTATTTGGTCCCTAAAACTTTAATTTAACTGATGTTAAGCCACAATCTAATCTGTGTCAGATTCAATCAATGTACGTTATTAAATTGACAAGAAGCTTCATGAGTGAAAGCCTGAGTGCTTTCAGATACAACCCGCTGTGTCGTGACACAGTAACTACTGCCCCTGCACCACTGGGTTCTGGTGTACTAACTGGTGGCTCTCTCTCTCTCTCTCTCTCTCAACAACTGCCTAAAATTTTTTACATCTGGGGGGTTTCAAATAAACCTTAAATTGTAAAACGTTTTAAAATAATGGTTAAGCAATTAAAATTCATCATTTCTTGTCAACATAAACATTTTGGACAACAGGACAAGTGGTAATTTATCATGGTTTCAAAAATGGTGGTCATGAGTTTCAACCATGTCTCCATTCTACCCCCCAGTTTTAAATAGAAAGAAACCTAGCGAGATGGACCCCACTCATTGATGGGAGCTTAGGCCTACTTACAATAGGATGAGTACTTCATAAATCCAATTTGATCACTCTGAGCCTATCTGTATCCATATCCCTGCATAGCTCGAGAAAATCGTTCAACCTAGCTCTAAGATATTGCTTCAAAACATACAATATTTTTTTTTATTCTATATACCTTCCCTTGTGTAAAGGGATTCCCGAAACCTAAAAGAACACCCATATAAACCTCTTCTAAATTACCATGAAGAAAAGCATTTTTTACCTCAAGCTAATTCACAATCCAATTCAAATTAGTTGTTAGGGATAGGATTACTTGTATGAAATTCATGTTCTCTATTGAGGCAAGTCTCTTGATAGTCAATCCCATAGGTCTAAGTGAATCCCTCTGCAACCAATCTGGCCTTGTACCTCTCTATGGACCCATCTGCCTTATGCTTAACTATGAAAATCCACTTGCAGCCAGCTGTCTTTTTTCCATTTAGGCAAGAGAACTAATTCCTAAAAAAAGAATTATTCAAAGCTGTCATTTCTTCAATCATAGCTTTTTCCTTATATAGGTAATTAGGAATTTTATTTTAAAAAAAACTATGAAAAGGATACGGGCTGACCTCAGCATACACAGGCCGTGTGTACTAAGGAAGGTTAGCAATCAACAAAAAGTACATATATCTAAGAACTCTACGAGAGAAGAGAAGGATAGACCACTCATAGCATATTTCTACTATGGATCATGTGAAGGGCAATAAGAGCATCTAAATCATCATTCTTCTCAGGGCTAAGAGTATGAATATAGCTAGAGGTATCACTTAAAATACCTTGACCCCCAAGTAAGCTGACATGTAGACAGCAGATTGGTCTTTAGATTCTGTCTTTGAAATACATCAAGGTGACATCCTTAGTGAGAAAGAGAGCTCCATCACCACTTGAGACTGTTAATGTTGTTCCACCACAAGAGGTTGTTGGGGTGGTTCTTCATGCCTCATCGGATCAACATAAGTAACAGTGGAAGGGTGAAGGGGTAATCATATGCAACACATGAACACCAAAATGGGGCTCTTCTTCACTAATGTCCTGCCCCTGATGAGGAGTGTTCAAACCAGAAACGTAAGCACCGGACTCAAAGTATTTACAAGAATGACAATGGTGATAATATCCTTTGTGTGGCCTAATAGCCAACAAATATATACTTAAGAGCACAAGGACCAACAAACCACCTTCAAGACGATGAATGTGAAACATATATAGCGCACACGAAGAGTGAGAGGAAATAATTCTAAAGACAAGGGAGGAGACAATACTTCTATAGAAGTTTTGAAAATCAAGACACGTGATGGCATCTGATTGATAAAATATGTTGCCGTGAAAACAATATCTACTTGGTAATGCCAAAAAGAGGATAGTGTCTGTTAAATTACCGATTGTCCCAAAAGCTTAAGCTGTTAGGAAATTGTGAATTTAATCACTTAACCATAAGTCTAACACTCCCCCTCACTTGTGAGCCTAAACTTCCCCTTAATAAGTGGGAGTCCAACAAGTGAAAATTTAATATTTTAAATGGGAGGTAGAGTAAAGTCAGAGATCGAACTTAGGATCTCCTGCTCTGATACCATATTAAATTACCGATTGTCCCAAAAGCTTAAACTGTTAGGAAATGGTGAATTTAATTACTTAACCATAAGTCTAACAGTGTCAAAATGCCGTTAATCTTTATTTGGATGGAAGAATTGGTTTGGCAAACACTTTTTTTTGTTATTTAGCCCCATTATGCTTGGTGTGGACACTATGGCGAACGAGGAATCATCGTACAATTGAAGATCTGTATGACTCAATGGTTCAGCTAAGCCTATTGACAAAATGGTCTTTCATGAGAACATTGTTTAAACAGTCCCATATTTTGCAACCGAGGGGACCTAATGATATCCATTCTCTTGTAGATTCCATTGATTCTCTCTTTTTTCTTTTGTAATTCTTTAGGCTATCTTATCCACTGGACTACATGAGATAGCTCCTATTTTTCAATAAAATAGTTTTAATTATCAAACAATATTTACAAATCATTTCAAAGTTACTTATCAAATAAATAAATAAAACCATTTCAAACTTTACTAAAATGAGTTTTCTTTATGAACAACATTAACACACTGAATATTGAAATTTAACTCCTAATAGAACAACCTAACTTAGTAATACATAAAAGTAAATAGTTACAAAGCACAATTACATACCTTTATCTAAAGTCCTCCTAAATGATTCTGAATAGCCACTTTGAATGGATCTTACCACGCTACCTGACAATTTGCTCTACAGATAAAAGAGTTCCACTATTAAAAAATCAAAATATGTGGCCATAAAAAGCAAAATCAAGCACAATGTACACTACAATTTATTTGAAGCATTTGAAAAATAATGCAAAGTTGCAAACTATCAGAGTTATAAATCCCACAAACATTGGTCTAAATTTCATTACAAAAGATATTTTACTCATTCCTAAAGATTAAAATAAATATATTAGAAGGAAAAGATGGTGACATTGACCTAAATATATATTTTGACCGAGTATTGTTTATACACTTAAAAATAAACTAACAATGTCTAAGAAGCAAAATCTAAGCATGTACATTTCAATTCATCACAAGCATTAGAAAAACAATGCAACGATATCAGAGTACAAAATCCTTTTTTTTTAGTAACATAGGGAACCTTTTAAAAGAAAAGCCCTTTGAACTTGCCTCTAGCCAATAAACCTACAGGCAACTAAACCCACCCTCCAAAATCAATTATAGGGTAACGCATTCACAGTTTATGATCATGCCTAGGAGCATCAAAGTACAAAATTCTCACACACACTAATCTAATTTTTTATTACAAATGGCTATTTACTTACATATAAATATTTGAAAAAATTTTCAAAAATAACATGTGTTTTTTTATAGGTAAGTAGTGCAATTTTATTAATCAAAGAAAAAAATAAACTTTGAGTTCACGATGATGATCACAAAGGAACAAATGAAAATACAAAAATATTATAAGGCAGGTCTAAGTGAAGCTAGGAACTCAAAAACAGATGAACAATCAGAAAAATCCTAACATCGTGCCTAAAGAGTGTGTTGAAACACAGATTTTGATTGGTCCAATGAAATTACATTTTCCTCAAACAGGTGACCATTCCACTCCTTCCACACAATACACATTAAACAACCCAGTAACATATTCCATGTTACAGAGCCATGCTTCCCAAACTAGTTCCTCCAACAAAATAATAAAGCCGCAACAGTCCCCGGCACAACCCAATTAATCCCGAATATCAAAAACACATCCCCCACAGAGCATGGGCAACATCACAATGCATTAAAAGATGATCCACTAACTCCCCATTACTTCGACACATACAACACCAATCACCAAAGGCAACCCCTTTCTCATAAAGAACACAACCCTTTTAGGAACTTTAACAAACCAAAGACCCTTCCATGGAAATGGAGACCTAGTAGCTGCTCGAATCACCTGATAAAAAGGCTATCAAATTGGCCACTACCTTTAAGGCACCAACAGATCCTGTCAATCCCCTCAACCCTTGGAAATCGAGAATAAATGTGCTCAAGAAAAGAGAAGACTGCCTCTAGTTCCCAGTCATGAAAATCTCTATGTAATATCAAATTCCAACTCCTAAAAACCCAATCCACCTGGTGAACCAAAACATCAAAGATAAAAGCTTTCTTATAACCCAAACACGCAAAAAGATCAGGGTACAAAAGCTTAAGGGGAATATCCCCAGCCCACCAATCATGCTAGAAGAGAATACGATTGCCTTCTCCAACTACAAATGCCAAATGTTGAGAGAATCTATCTCATCCTGCTCTTATACAACACCATAACCCACACCCATGCATCCCCCTACTAGCTTTAGTACTCCACCCCCCCGTAGTCCTCCCCGTACTTGATGGCAATAACCTACTTCCATAAATGTAATGTATCAATTCCCAAATCTCCATAACTATTTCCCTAACAATGCTTGATTAAAATGAACAACTCTCCTAAGCCCCAATCCACTCACCACAACAAGTGAACAAACCCTGTCCATAGACACCAAGGAGTATTTAAACTCCTCTGAAGCACCTCAAAAGAAATTTCTTTGAATTTTTTCCAACCTATCAGCCATTGATTTAGGGATGGTGAATAAAGATAAATAGTATGTTGAAAGGCTTGACAGATTCAACAAAGTGAGTCTACTTGCCTTTGATAAGTAGAGTCGCTTCCAACCCGAAAGTTTCCTCTCCATCTTCTCCATAATGGGAATCCAAATAGAAGTTGCCTTAAACGGAGCACCCAAAGGCATACCCAAATATTTCATTGGTAGACCACCCACCCTGCAATTAAAAGTGCTTGTTAAATCATTGGTAGACCACTCACCTCCCCAATAGAAACAATTTTTCACTTTTCCCCACATTAATCAAACCAGTAACTGCTTCAAAAGCATCTCAACGCCAACCTAATGTAAAGTAATTGTTCCCTAGAAGCATCACAAAATAAAATAGTGTCATCAACAAAAAGAATATGTAAAATACTCACTCCTACTAAAGTATTGCATCCCACATGAAAACCACATAGTAAACCACTTTCCTCAGTTTTCTTCAAAATCCAACTCAATACCTCCTCCATCTCTCCTCAAAACCCATTCTTCCCAAAAGATAAAACAGAGAATCCAATTCACATGCTTTTTCTATATCCAGCTAGCAAGTCACACTTGGGACACAGCTCTTCAATCTGCTATCCAAGTACTCATTAGAAATGAGGACTGAATCTAAAATCTGCCTACATCAAAAGAATTTTGTACAAAGTTTTCCTCCAAATCATTCTAAAGGAATCTCTACAACCCATTACAAGGCCATTTCAACAAATACAACACATAGTCAAAAAAAATCTTAATAAAAAATTGCTACACCACTATGGGGTACAAAACTACAAATACAACCATTTTTTTATTACATATGGAATCTTTCTAAAGAAGAGCCCTATGGACACATCTCCAACAAGTAAAACCAATAGGCAACTAACCTCACACACTAAAACCAATTGCTAGATAATCCATAGTCAAAATTATCTTTTCAAACCTTTCCATCACATTTGATGGATGAAAGAACCTAAATACAACCCTTTGAACCATTCAAGAGATGGATTACATCTTATAAACATAAAGAACCAAAATGAAACTCTTACAATTTTCAAGAACTAAAATAGGTGTTTGTTCTAAAATACTTAGACATAAGAAGCATTTTCAAGACAAGCCACATCAAAATTCTTATTCAACCCAACTTGATCTATACCCTTTGCATTTTTGCCATTAATGTTACGGCTTGGATCTTTTTTTCATTCTCTTTTCTTATTTTTTGCTTTGCTTCTTTTTTAGCTTTGTATACTTCCTATATAAACTTTCTTTTTCTGCAAGAATAAAAACTCACATGCATCAGATGAAGTAGATTGTTAAGTAATAGAGCATCAAGCTCCAAGTAACCTCATACCACCATAAAAAGACGGTCATTTTAAGTATGTAAGCCGCAACAACAAACTCTTACCGGCCTATTTCATTCTTTTTTATTGATAAGTTACAAATGCACCCAATGGATCTTGAACCCATGAGCTAGAGCTCATTGGCGGTTTAGATCATTCATTGGAGCATATAATTTAGTGAAACAATCAAGCCAAATCAAAATGGGTGTTAATCCAAAAACCAATGAGAATCAAAAAGCTGAAGCAAAACCAAGAAGAAAAATGAATAAACTATGAATAACACATTCAAACCTCACAATCTGTCAAATAGGCTTCCCTGAAAAACACATAATTGATGCACTCCAAACCCAATTACCCAAAGTAGGCAAGAGAAATAGTATTTGAGCCAATGTCCTAATAATCACTTTGCAGCAACACCAACACCAACACGTGCCAACTAGTACTCAAGTACACAACATTCCTTTGGTGCAACTTCTTTTTATTTTATTGACTGTTTTATCAATAAGCAACCAAATGTCAAATTTAGTCACATTGATTACATACCTCTCCTCCCGCACCCTTAACAAACGAAGGTTCGTCAGTGTACAAATCTTCATGGAGAACTTTCCCACAAACGTCACAACACCTATTGGTTAAAAAATAAATCTATTATATATAAAGCATAACAGTTTTGCACATAATTTTTGAAAAGAGTAAAAATCTACCAAGGTACTTACACCAAGCCATTGGCATAAGACGAAGTAGGCCGATGGTTACCGTTAGCACAACTCAAGAATAGAGCCATAATTTATTGAATTGGAATTCGAAGCCAATCTAATTCACAATAACAAAATATTTTTCAAAATTTATCATAAGAAAGAATTTTGGGGAGGCATAACCTTAATTGGCCTCGAAAGGTTGAAGAATTACAGAGCAGTGCCACTTTAGGAAGAGAAAATAGCTTAGCTTGGGGTTTTAGAGAGAGAGAGAGAGAGTGGGTTTTGGTTGCAGAGAAAGAAATCAATAAGGCTAGGCCAGTGTTTGCGCCAATTAAAAACCGGATTACTTGCGAACCGGAATAGCTGCCGGTTCTTTGGATTCAAAATAAACGAGTTTTGCCAACGGTTATTGGGTCGGGGCTTTGAGTTATTTGGATGGGTTTTAAGAAAGATATAATATAATAATAAAAAAGAGATGCTACGTCTACAACAATTTTATAATATTTTTACAACAAATCACAGGTGGTTAGTTGTTATTGGTTTAAATTTGAAACTAATACTAAGATTACTTTTTTGCCCCAACAATAACAACCAATAACAACCTGCCACTTAAGAAATGTTGTAAAAATGTTGTAGACATAGCATTTCTCATAATAAAATGTTATAGGCAAGAGAGAGAGAAGGGAGGATTTTCGATTGGGAGTTTTTTTAAACAAAACTCACCGTATTGCACTAATTACCTTAAGAGTTCGTTTGGTTGGAAAAATGGAAAAGTAGAAGGATGGAAAATTATGGGAGGATGGAAAAGTGGGACGATGGAAAATATTTAATTTTCTCTTGTGTGTGTTTGGTTGAAGGGATGGAAATGTGGGAGGATGGAAAACTTTTTTGTTTGGTTAAAAAGAAAAGTGAGAGGATAGAAAAAGTAGTTTATATAAATTGACTATTATACCCTTGTTATATAATAGGTAAAAAAAATATTTATTTGTACTCATTAAATAATATAAAATTTACCAACAATTATATTTTCAATAAGAACTGTTACGTTCACAATATTTTTCACAATACTTTCATAAAAAAATTTATGTGAAAGTTGTTACTAGTTATAATTTGAACCCACCACTGAAATTATTTTTTTACTCACCAATATTAATCAATAACAATCTGTTACTTAAAATTTATTGTAAAAATATTATAGTAATATTTCTCAATTAAAATTTTTTTATGCTTTATATTATTTCTCTTTTCTCCCTTTTCATTTCATCCATACGATTTTGTTTTTGTTTTTTTTTTTTCTACGCTATCTCCTCCACACGTTGTTATCTTTATCCCCACCCCCCCTTCTTTTTCTTTTTCTTTTTCTCCACACACGTTCCAGGCTTCCAGCAAATCATGTATCACTCTCATTCTCTCTTTCTTTTCTCCAGCTTGCTCTCTCTGTGTTTTTTTTTTTTTCCTCCATACCCGTTGGCAAAGGAGGACTTGGGTGCTCGGCTCATAGTCATGTGGGCTTTGTAATTGGATTCTTGATGGCTCCTTTTTCTCCCTCATTCAAGAAGTTCTTTCTCTCTTTTTTTTCTACAGCTCTCGATCTCCTTTTTTTTTTTTTTTTTACTTGATTCCAGAACAGCTTTTGTGGTTGTGAGGAGGGTGAGTGGAGAGGGCATTTGTGTAATTTCACGGTAGGGGCAGTTTTCTCTCCACAGTTTTCCTCCCGATTTGGGAGGAAAAAAATTGGTGGGCCCAGGAGGAAAATTTTCTCCCGGTTTTCGATCCTCTCTGATTTTCTTTGCTCCCCAAACAGTGGAAAACACACCATTTTCCACCCATTGTTTTCCATCCTCCCTATAATCCCTCCAACCAAACATAATGTAAACCTATCTCCTGCACCCAAAAAAAAAAAGATGATGGGAGTCTGGGACTGTTAAATTTGAATAATATATATTAGCTGCATTAATTCTTCCTATGGTTAGACTTGGCAATTGTACATGATATTGATAGGTGCTGCTTTGTGTTTATAAGCTAACTGCAGAAAATTGAACATATAAATAATATTAGCCCAAAAAATTTATCCAAATCTATTGATTGAATTTATTAAATTTGGGTGACTTATTTTGTGAATTTGTATATGTTAGTGCAAGTGATATCAAGGTATTAATGCTTCTTCCAACTTATACAATGAGTTGTTTCAAACTTCTTGATACTCTCTGTGAAGAATTAACGAGTATGATTCGTAATTTTTTTGTGGGGTCAAAAATAGGATGAAAGAAAACTAAATTGGATGAGTTGGGATAATCTTTGCAAGCCTAAAGTAGATGGGGGTATGGGTTTTAAACAGTTGAAACCTTTCAATTTGGCTTTACTAGCTAAACAAGGTTGGAGATTGCAAATGGGACACAATTCCCTTGTTTATCATGTCTTCAAAGCAAGATATTTTCCTACATGTGATTTTATTGATGCGTCACTTGGTAATAATCCATTGTATGTATGGCGTAGTATTATGGATTCCCAAAAGCTTGTGCAACATGGACTAAGATGGTAGATTGGGAATGGCTTCAACGTGCAGGTGTGGAAGGACAGATGGCTACCAAGTTCCTCAATTTTTAGAGTTGTTTCCCGAAGGCTGAATTCCCCAATGGATCTTCGTGTTTCTGAACTTATTGATTCGGAAAATAAGTGCTAGAATCTCCATTTATTGCAGCAATTGTTCTTGCCGTTTGAGGTGGAGGAAATAAGAAGTATTCCACTTAGTTCTTCTCTTCCCCCTGATAAACTCATTTGGACAGGTACCTCTAATGGGATGTTTACTGTACAAAGTGCCTATAAACTTGCTTTGGAATGTTCAGGTAATTTTGGTGGTGCTTCTTCTTCGAATGGCAGCCACTTGCGCTGTTTTTGGAAGAAACTATGGGGGCTACAAACTCCTCATAAAGTTAGACATTTTTTATGGAGGGTTTGTAGGGATATTCTTCCAACAAAATCGAATCTCAAGCGACGTACGGTGTTAACTGAAGATCTTTGTGATGCCTATTTGCTAGAGCTTGAAACTTCAAGCCATTTATTTTGGTCATGTTCGAGAGCTAAAACATTTTGGAGCTATGCAAGTTTTTTTGATTTGGTTTCTACACCTCATTTCAACATCTTTATAGAGTTAGTGTGGTGGATGATTATGGTGGATCAGTGTGATGAAAATGCTGCTGCGTTGATGGGAACTATTGCTTGGAGGTTATGGGGCAATCGGAATGAAATACGCAACGGTGGAAAATGGCTAAGTGAAATGGAGTTGTGTCGTGATGCTTCAATGTGGCTATTGGAATATCAGGAAGCTACTGTTTCTGCATTATCGTGGATGTCTGAACTAGTTCTTCAACAATGTTGGCTGCCTCCCTATGATAAATTGTACAAAGTGAATGTGGATGGGGCTGTGTTCCAAGCAAGGAATGAATCTGGGGTTGGCGCAATAGTTTGTGATGCTAATGGTTTGGTGGTGGCTGCTTTGAGCAAAAAAATCCACGCTCCTTTAGGTCCTTTAGAGGTGGAAGCCAAAGCTTTTGAATTGGGTTTGGAGTTTGCCAAGGATGTTGGATTACAGGAATTTATTTTGGAAGGTGACTCTCTCAATGTGGTTCGTGCCCTTCAAGGTTTATCGTCTCCGCCTGTTTCGATGTTGCCTATTATTTATGGGATTCAAAGTTCCACCCATGATGTTAGGAAAGTGTTATTTTTTTATGTATGTAGAAATGGGAATAAACCTACCCATATGTTAGCAAATCATGCTATTGGTATTGATGACCTTACGGTGTGGATGGAAGAGCATCCTTGTTTCTTGGAACAAGCTCTCCATCATGATGTAATGTTTTCTTTTGTTTAAATAAAAGTTTTCAAGTTTGCTATAAAATAAATAAATAAATAAAAAGGTATTAATGCTTCCTTGCAGCCTTTTTGTTACTCTAATTTTTTTTTTCTCTTTGCAGCCTGATATCAATGTGTATGTGCATTTGTTTACAGCTACAGGTAATTAATAAAATCTACTGATGGGTATAACCTTTTTATTAGCATATGTTCTTGCAAACACCCTCCAAGAACCTAATCCTCCCTTTAGGGACATGCTGCCAAAAATTGCAAACTTCTTATGGTTGTGCATTCATAACAATGTTCGGGTGAAACATGTGTTATCCTCGAGAGGTATCAACAATGAAAGCACCTGCGCCATGTAAAAACCACTCTAAGATGATTGGCCATTTGTTCAAGGACTCTGTATATGCCCTTGATTTTTGGCAAAAGATGTATGTTCCCCCTTCACTTGTTAACCCCTTTAATGACGATGAAAATGTCTAGCATAGAGATAATTGCCAAAGCAAGGTTTCTCACTCTTCCTCCATTCCATGGAGATGGAATTATGTCTTTCCCTTAGCTATTTGGGATCTATGGAAACATAGAATCAAAGTTGTATTTAATAATACTACTCTTAACCCCAATCTACATGGGTCGTGTATCAATCAAGCTTTGAGTATTATTTCTTTGTGGGGAAAGCCAAGAAGCAGAGAAACATTGTGATCATCCCTATTAGGTGGAATAAACCACCCTCCAGAAGGTGCAAGTTAAATATAGATGGAGCTTCCCTTGGAAACCCTGGGAAGACTGGATAAAGGGATTCTCTAGATCCGTTGGCTTTGCTACAAGCATTATAGCAGAAATCTAGGCCCTTAGGGATGGGCTCCTTTTGGAGACCCAACTTGGTGTACAAAATCTTGAAGTCGAGCTTGATGAAAAAATTATTGTGGATTTGATTGAATCTAGAAATGGCCCTAACGCATCATATTCTTCTCTGTTGGCTTTTTTTTTTTTTTTTTTTTTTTTGAGTTTTCTCTATTGGCTAATTGCAAGTCATTGCTAAGCAGAATTCCTCTCACCAAGGTGAAGCATGTATATCGAGAAGCCAATAAATGCGCTGATGCACTTGCTAGGAAAGGATGTACTCTACAGGAAGATTTTGTTATTTTTGATGTACCCCCCTCCTCTGTTATATCATCCTTCATTTGCTCGGATGTTAGTGGGGTTAACTATTGTAGGCCTTCAACCACGAACTTAGCCATTTTGGCTTCTTAGTTTAATGAAATTTCCTTTTAACCAAAAAAAAAAAAAAGGCATTATGGACACAAGGGGAAAGTCATCACCTAGTTTTTGCAATGGTCTAGGAACTATATATATAACGTCCTCTCAAGGAAGGACCTTTGATCTTACTACCAGAGTATGGGTTCAGAGTTTAGATACACTCTTGGGAAGGTGTTAGGTATCCAAGATCGCCCAACCCTAAAGTTGGCCTCCCATCATCGTGTCTCATGTCTTAACCCTATTAAGAACTAATTCAATAATTGTATTCTAAACTCACACACACGCTAATCATGTACCTAACATTATCCCTAAACAAGCATACTTATATATCCTAAAGCAAAAGAGAGTCAAACCACACATAATCCTAACAATTCATCTAACCATGGCATCAAGGCATTTAACACATTAGAAACCCTAATCATACATCTAAGCATACTTCATCATATCATCAAAATAAAACCATAACACAAATGCATAGGTGTTTCTAATGCATGACTTACCTTTTACTTACCTTTCAACAACACAGCACCTATGGCATTGATACATGGACATGTGAATGAATGGCATAGCATCAAAGTAAGAAACAAACACAAAAACCTTAATTTAAGCATGTTAAAGACAACAAGCATACAAGACAGAGGCACAAATACGTATAAACATATGAAAAAAAAGGCTTTAAAAATAGCAAAGCATGTAAAATGAACAAGCCAAACAAGGAATCTGGATTAGGGTTTCTGGGTAAGTGCTTGTGTGCACAGCCAAAGGCCTGCATACGTAGGATTTAACCTATGTACACATGCTCGTGGCATGCGTGCGTGGGACCTATTCAAAACCCTAACCCAAAAACGAACTAAGCAGAAAAACAGAACATGAACTAAAACCCTAATTCTAACAAATAAACATGCATTTTAAACATACAAAAACTTAAACCTGGCCTAGAAAATTATATTAAAACATATTCTAACAAACAAACAAAGCAAAAAGGAAGATTTAAAGACCGAAAGTAAAAGAAAGGAAAAAAAGAGAAGTTTAAAGGAATAACTCACACAAAAAGCTTTCCAAGCTTGATTTTGACCGTTTCCCTCAATTAAGTCTATTCACAAACCAATAAGAAAGTGATTAGCAACATTAAACTAAAAGGATTGGGGCCAGAAAAGGTCTTAATCAAATAAAAATGATTTGAGGATGTTTTGCGAAAAATTCCCTTTTGATTCACTATTTTCTAGTGAATCTAAGATTTTTCCCGTGGGATTTTTGTGTGTTTGAAAATATACCATGTAAGGCTTATTATAGTGGGAAAAATGGGGTTTGAAACGGCTCCCAAACGATGTGAGATTCATTTCAAACCTCAGTCATTATTGCAAAAAACTTGCATTTTTCATGCTTCTGAAACCCTAGTTGTGTACGCAGGAATGTGCTTGCGTATGCATGGTTTGGTCCACATATGCAAGCCGCAGCCCACGTACATGGGTCGAGGGCCACTTTGATCATTTATTTCCAAAAATAGATTTTTATACATTTAAAAAGTAATATTTTCCATTTTAACACTCTTCAAGTCAATTTGATATCTAATTAAGCTCTAAACTAGCCTTAGGCCTTAGAGTTCAAGCATCATTAAAGAATGGGGGCCCGGGTCATGAGGGGTTCAAAATGCGGTGTCTACAAGCGATGTCTTTGATAATTAAGAACTTTTGGAACTCATTGAGGTGTCATCACTTTTTTTCTTATCTTTGTAGTAAGCAATTTATAGCCTTTTTTACTTTAGAATTCCATGAGCTAAAATAGGGCCAAATTATTCAATATGCTACACCAACTATCAAAATTGAGACTTTTAATATGTTTTGAGCTTTAAAGAAAGAACACAAGGAGCTTTTAGTCTACTATTCCGTATGAGTACTTTGATCAATAAGATTAGATTTTTTTTTTTTTTTTTTAGATGGTTTTATTGCAAGCTTTGAATGAATATTAGGAAGATATCACTATCATTCTTATTTTTTTTAGGTTCCTTATGCATGTTACATTTCCACTGCTAATTAATTAGTTTTGCTTATCGTATAAATGTTTTTTTTTTTAAGAGAGTTTTAACATATTGCGTTCGCTCTTAAGGATAGCTCTTTTTATCATCAGACCAAACACCAATCAGTTTTTGGTGTAGGCGGGGATAGAACCCTAAATCTCTTGTACAACCATTAGAGATTTTACCAATTGAACTAATTGGAACCCACTATAAGTGTATTTTTTTAAAATGCATGTAGTGGCGTAACAATTTGTGGTGGAGCATGGTAGGGACTAGAGATATAATTGCATGCTCTATTTCAAAATGTAAATTAAAGACTTTAGATTTTGCTTTTAGCAATCACTTGACAAAATGCTCTTTAAAGTAATTTTATTGTTAATAAATTATTGTTTCTAATTTTAAATGATAAGGAGAAAGTTAGAATTTAATTAAAAAAAAATATGATTGAATTCAATATTGTTTGTTATGAATAATTTTTTATAATTATTTTCACTTGCATCAAAATTAGTTATCAAGAAAAGGGAAAGAGGATTTGTTTTTAACTGTGTAAATGGGTTTTTGGGCTACTATATCTAGCCCACTCTCTCTTTTACCCAATGTGGAGACTTGAAAAATTGACAATTCACAAAGAAATAGTAGGTAGTAGTGTTATTTTAAACCTAGACCATTAAAAGAACTATAAAATAGAGAGGTTTAAGATTTTTTAGGTTGGATCGGGGTCAAACCAAGGTCAAATCACAATGACTCATAATCAATTTAATAATTATTTAAAATAAATAAAATACATTAAATTAGCAAAAATTGACTACAAAAAGATATCTAAAGAAATTTAAAAATAATGATGTATATATAAATGAGCATTAAAAAAAAAATTGTGTTTGGTAATCTTTCAAATAAAAAGCATTTTAATCTCAAAAAAAAGTTATAAATTGCACATTTGCATGTAATGATGTAAAAGTATAATTCTTAAAAACAAAAATAAATTTAGCAAATAATAATTTATTGAAAGAGAAGTGATGCAACAAAAAGAAACCATGTAAAAGTAAGTTAAATATAATACAAATTTAACTAAAGACCACAACCGCCAAATTAATAATCTCCATAATAGATAATAATTTTAGTATAAATATAAGAAATAAAATAATAAGACAACTCCTACAAGAGTAAGGCCGAGTCGGAGGGTCGCATCCATGGGGTGTCTATTTGTTGAAGGGCTCCCACAATCTCCAACTTATTATTGATGATTCTTTGATATTTTGTCAGGCTACCCAAAATGAATCTGGTGGTATAAATGAGTTGCTTACTTTATATGAGAAAGCTTCTAGGAAATGCTTTAATATGGAAAAATCTTATGTCTTCTTTAGCAAGAATACTTCTCATATTCATAGGGAATTGGTTAAGGCTGACCTTAGTGTGAGAGAAGTGGATTGTTTTGAATCCTATTTGGGGCTTCCTACACTAATTGGTTGTGCTAAGTATCAGACTTTCTCTTTTCTAAAGCATAGAGTTTGGAATAAGATGCATAGCTAGAAAGGTAACATGCTATCCTACTTATACTATCGAGGTCTTTCTTTTGCTTGTGAAATTGCTAATGAGTTGAACTCTATGTGTGCCTGGTTTTGGTGGGGTAATACTAGCCATGATTGTTAAATCCATTGGATGAGATGGGAGAAGCTTACTTTGCCTAAGTCAGAGGGGGCATAGGTTTTAAGGGTTTTCGATCTTTTAATTTGGCTATGCTTGCTAAACAGGGTTGTTGGTTGTCACAGGAGACTGACTCTCTGTTAGGACATAAGTGATTCAATGTTAGGTACATATGTCACTATTTTATGTAATTGGCTAATCCTTTGACAAAACACACTTTACTTGTAATTAGGTAGATGTAGAATGTGTTTAATGCTTTAAGAAATAAGGTTTCAAGTTCAAGAGTTAAAGCCATGCAAGTCTATCCAAGAATCAAGTGATGAAGTGCTAGATTTTAAAGCTCAACAACTAACATCTATCGAGGTTTAAAAACTGTCGAAACTATGACTCGATAGTTAGCTCGATAGATAGCTATCTATCGAGGTTTATAAAACTCAATTTTTTAGAGCTTTTTTTCATCCAATCCATAGGTATATGTTTAGGCTTTCTTTTTCTCATAACCCTAAACATATATAAGGATTATTTTAAGGGTTGAAAAAGGTGATGCACAGTTGCACAAGAGTACAATTCCACAAGTGTGAAGAAAAGTGTAACCGAAAACCTAGTTTGCTCTAGTTATTCTTTCTCTTGAAGAAGCTGCTGTGTTTGTACACCATAAGGTTTTATGACCAAGCAACTTCATGATCTTCATTGTGTGATTAATAGAAAAACTTTGTAGCTAACATCCTTTTCAAGTTGGTGATAAGTCGCGTACTGGGATCCGTGGAATTGGTTAGTCACGTACTGGGAGCCATGTATTGAAAAGGAGAGATTATCACTACAAAACAAGTCCAATTAGGAATTGGGGTGAGGGTTCAACTGTAGATTGGTATAAGGTACTGGGATTCCTTTATTTATAACCACTTGTTTTGATAATAGTGGATTCTCGGAAGTGGTGACCTTAAAATCACCCGGTGGAGTTTTGCCATTAGGTTTTCCCCATTTGTAAACAAATCACCGTGTCAATTTATTTTTCGCTGCATACTTTAAATATTTGATGATTTATTTATGCTACCATGCATTTTGCATGTTAATTTGAATAATTAATAAATTTGGCTAATTAATCAATTAATTCATCACAATGGTTCAATACATTCTTGGCCTATCAAGTGGTATCAAAGCAAGCACACTCTAATTAGAGTTAATCTTTGTTATGTGATCCATCATGGATAGAGGACAGTCTCTTATTATATCTCTTTTATTTGATAGCATTCACTATGCATACTAGAAAGTACGCATGCGAGCTTTCTTGCCGTTTTTAGATGAGAAAGTGTGGCAAGTTGTGGAGATAGGCTGGACCAAGCCTACGGAAGCGCCAGTCGACTAGGATGATGCTAAGATCAAGGCAGCAAACTTCAACAGCAGGGCATTGAATGCTCTATTCAGTGCAGTCACGAATGACGAGTTCAAGAAGACATCCTCTACCGAAACTACTAAGGAAGCATGGACTATTCTCTAAACAACCTACGAAGGAACTAAGGCTATCAAGGATTCAAAACTTTAGAGGATCACTACTAGCTTTGAAGAGATCAAGATGAAGGAAGATGAGTCGTTCGATGAGTTCTATACCAAGCTCAAGGACATAGTGAACTCGGCTTTAATCTTGGGGAAACCATTCTTGAACCCAAGATTGTGAGAAATGTGCTTAGATCTCTACCCGAGAGATTTCATGCCAAGATCACCACAATTGAGAAATTAAATGATATTGACAAGATTCCTTTGACAGAGTTGGTTGGCAATTTGCAAACCTATAAGTTGGGTTTGATAGGGATCGAGAAATTGAGTAAGAGCAAGAGCATGGCATTGAAGACCAAGAGTAGTGATATTGATAAGTCTTCTGATAATGAAGATTCTAAGATGAAGTCTTACATCACCAGGCAATTCAAGAAGTTCATAAAAAATGCCAATGCAAAGGGCTTCGATAAGGACCGTAGACAGTCAAGTTCTTCTCAGTCTAAGAGCCAAAATAAATGGAAAAAAAGATGCTAGGGATGACAGTCAATACACTGTTCCTTTAGGACCAAAGTGTTTTGGGTGTCAAGGCTTCGGTCACATGAAACAAGAGTGCCCTATTTATCTCAAGACCATTGAAAAAAGTAAGGCACTTGTTGCTACCTTAAGTGACACCGTGCTCAAGGATGACTCCAATAATGAGGATGATGGAATCCTAAATGCCTTCACTGCCACCGTAAATCCTACCGAATGGATTGTTAAAGATATTGATGAAGAAGAGGAATTGGTGAAGTCTAAGTTTGAGAGGATGAATGAACAAGATGATATCTACATAGCCTATGCAAAGTTATACAAGCTCTTAAAAAAGTATAAGAAGTTTTATAGGTTGGCCACCAAGAAGCTTAGTGATATGGAGCTTGAGTGAGAAGAAATCTCTACAAAGTTTGATGAAGCCAACCAGACTATTGAAGCACTGAGATTTGAGAATAATTTCTTATCTGAGAAGACCAAGAAGCTTGAGGCAAAACTATTCCAAGTTAGAGCTCAGTTGGAAAGAACTTCAAGTGCTAAGCTTAATGAGATGCTCAATCTTTAGAAATCTGTTTCCGATCGAACTGGTTTAGGGTATAATTTCTCTTTTCCTATTATTACTTCTACTAGTACTATTATTTTTGTTCCTCCTACTAATAATATTGAAATTGAGAACAATGGTGTTAAGAATGAATTAGCTAGTGAGAACGTAGACAAGGGTAAATTTATCTTAGGAGCACCCCTTAAGCTTGATACGAAAGATATTAAGAACTCTAGGGTTAAGAAGGGAAATACTCAAAAATTCAAACAGAAAAAGCAACATGTCTGTCATCATTATGGCGCAGCTGGACATACTCAACCTAATTGTTATAAGTGGTTAGCCACTCAACACAGCAACAGCATGATCATGTCAGGAAACCAAAATCAGCTTCCATCCTCTTTGGCTCCTCTTGGAGATCTTCTCAAAACTCTCATGTTCCTTTTAAACTTGAACGGTTTCAATTCTTTCCCCTCACCGCTAGTTCAAGGGTTCACGCAAAGGAAAGGTTCTTCTAATGTGTGGAAAGAAAATGGTTCTAAGTGATTCAATCACTTTCTCTCTCTCCCTCTTTTTGGTTGTGTTACTTATGTGTTTTGCTTTATTGTTTTGAGTAAGTCTAGTTTTATGCTCTACTCTGTTTAACATGTTTTTGTTTATTTTCAGTTTTGCTTTATTTTTTTTTTCATATAAAAATAAAAATAATAAATTGAAAAATAAAAAAACGGTATGTGTTTGTGTCTACTCACGTTCAGGGTATACGCATGGTAGTTACTCTGGAGATTGTTTCCAAGGTACTACATGTGCCTAGGGTAACTCATCCTGACTACCTTGGCTGTGCACGTTTGAGGACAATGTCCAAAGATGAACTCGCGTCTCTTTTTTTGTGAGATACCATCATCTTGTGGTGACCATCAAAACACCCCTTACTAAGCCTTTGTTAAAGGTCCGAGATTCCTAAACATGATGATGATATTCATTCTCCATCCATTGTCTCACTATAACACTATCACAGAGCCTCGTGCTAGATAAAGTTGTCCTCATTAAGGATATCCCTATTGACTTTCCTTCACACTTTATACTCGCTCTTATAAATGTCTATAAAGGCATGACAACTCGTGATAAGCTCATTTTTCCTTCCACTATCATGAGACTCCTTCGCCATTTTTCTGTCTCCTATCCTGTGTCTCTCCACTTCTCTTTTATGTGTGCCAATGACGCTGCTACCGTGAAGCAAAGTCTTGCATAGCTTCGCTCGAGGTAGCCCTAGCCAGAGACAATAGCTCCTCCAGTTTCTACCACTCCATCCACCTTCGCTCCTTCTTCTTCAACGGGTGGAGTGACATTTAAGGCCATTATTGCACAGCTTATGCGCATGGATGCTCGCCTTGACACTCTCAATGATGAGTTGTGTCAGGTGAACACCTGTGTCGGTCGTATCATGCAACGACAAGCTATGATGGGTGGTTTCACAGTGGCTTCCTCTTATTCTCCTGAGACTTTTGAGGATGAGAGTGATGATGGCTTCAGCAGTACTGATGACGCTGATGAGGAAGATGATGATGGATCCCTAGTGATGATGAGATGTCTACTTGATGTTCTTGCCCTTTATCACTCGTGACAAAAAGGGGGGAGTAGTTTTGAGATGAGAGTAGTCATACTCATAAGGGGAGAATTAGTTTAGGAGATAAGAGAAGTGCATATTGAGGGATGTAGTGAGGATTCTTGTATCTTTTCTTTTCTTTCTACTTTAGATACATTATATCTTGTACATTGGTCTTGTGACCATTTTGACATACATTGTACTTATATTTGGTTTATATATATTGATATATGTTATTTCACCTATCTCTCCATGTGTTGTTTCTTTTCTTTCTTTATACACATGTTTCTTATTTATTGTTTGCAATCTATTCTTTCTGTTTCACACTAAGATACCATGATGAATTTTGTTTAAAGTATTTCAGAAATACAGGTTGTCAAAGTCTACTTGTCATAAACTCTCTTTTTGCAAAGTTTTTCAAGAGTTTGTGTTAGAATAGATGTTATTGATTTCAACAAGTGAGTATGAGTTGAGTATTTTATGACTTCTCTCATATGTTTATTTGTTTGTTGTGGTTTTGTCATGAATTGCCAAAAGGGGAGATTGTTAGAACATATGTGATTTAATGTTAAGTACATATGTCACTATTTTATGTAATTGGCTAATCTTTTGACAAAACGCACTTTACTTGTAATTTGGTAGATCTAAGATGTGTTTAATACTTCAAGAAACAATGTTTTAAATTCAAGTGTTAAAATCATGCAAGTTCGTCCAAGAATCAAGTGATGAAGTGCTAGATTTTAAAACTCGATGGTTAGCATCTATTGAGATTTAAAAGTTGCTTAAGCCTGTGGCTCGATTGCTAGCTCGATAGATAGCTATCTATCAAGGTTTATGAAACTCCGTTTTTCAAAGTTGTTTTTCATCCAATCCGTGGGTATGTGTTTGAGTTTTTTTTTCTCACAACCTTAAACATATATTAGGATTATTTTAAGAGTTGAAAAAGGTGACGCACAGTTGCACAAGAGCACAATTCCACAAATGTGAAGAAAAGTGTAACCAGAAATCTAGTTTGCCCTAGTTCTTCTTTCTCTTAAAGAAGCTGTTGTGTTTGTACACCATAGGGTTTTATGATCAAGCAACTTTATAATCTTCATCGTGTGATGAACAGAAGAACTTTGCAACCAACATCCTTCTCAAGTTGGTGATCAAGTCACGTACTGGAATTTGCGCAATTAGTTTGTCACGTACTAGAAGCCGTGTATTGAAAATGAGAGATCATCACTATAAAACAAGTCCAATTGGGTATTGGGGTAAGGGTTCAACTGTAGGTTGCTATAAGGTACTGTAATTCTTTTATTTGTAATCGTTTGTTTTGATAATAGTGGACTCTCGGGAGTGGTGACCTTAAAATCACCCGGTGGGGTTTTTGCCGTGTAAGTTTTTTCCATTTGTAAAAAAATCACTATATCAATTTATTTTCTACTGCATACTTTAGATATTTGGTAATTTGTTTGTGCTACTACACATTTTGTATGTTAATTTGATTAATCAATAAACTTGGCTAATTAATCAATTAATTCATCACAAGGGATCAATATATTCTTGGCCTATCACTCTCTTCTTTTTAAGTGTTTCAAAGCTCGGTATTTCCCTCGTGGTCATTTTTTGGATGCTCAGGATTGCCCAAACGGCTCTTACACTTGGAAAAGTATGATAGTGGCTAAACCCACTCTTGCTAAAGGTGTTTGTTGGCGTGTGAGGAATGGTGCTAGCATTCGTGCACTTATGATCCTTGGATTCCAAACCGGCCCTCTAGGAAAATTATACATCAGCCCGATTTGTTGGAGCTTGATTATCGTGTCTATGATTGATTGATTACTCTGTCCATGGCTGAGATTGGATCCTTATCTCCCAATTATTCCACTTAGAGGATACTCTGGCCACCCTCCAGATTCTGTTAGGCCGGATTTCCTCCCTTAATGTGCTGTATTGGATTCACATAAAGCTTGGTGGCTATTCGGTCAAGTCAGGTTATCATGTAGCTAGGGAGTGCTATGGAGGTGGACTGGGCTAAATCTTCAACGGGGTCTTGAGCAAAAGTGTTTGGAATCTGACATGGAAGCTCCAGGTTCTGAATAAAGTCAAGATCTTTGGTTGGAAAGCTAGCCAGAATATTTTGCCCTCTAAAGAAAATTTAGCGTCAGAAAATTCTTGATGTTTCCTTGTGTGAGCTTTGCAAGCAAAACCATGATTCCGTTCTTCACGCTTTGTGGAGTTATGGGGTGGCTCAAGATGTATGGCCTGGTAGTCTCTCTACTATCCAAATATGTAAGACTAACCAAGTTGATATGTTGGGATTGTTAGATTACTTGATGGCTCGGCTGAGTTTGGAGGAGCTGAAATTTTTCTTTGTGCAGGCTTGGTTTACTTAGCATCAACGGAATGTTGTTGTGCATGGTGGGAGGAACCAGACCCAGCCATTTTGAACAAGCGGGCCCAAGAGTTTCTAACAGATTTCAAAAACTCTCAGCTTCATTTAGGAGTTCCTCCATGTCCACGTGCTCCATCTCGGTGGCAGCCTCCTCCTGCTCCCAATTATGAGCTGAATTTTGACGCTACAATGTTCACGAACCCTCCTGCAACAAGTTATGGCGTTATTATTAGGAATAATAAGGGCGAAGTGATGGCTGCTTCTTCTACTAGAGGTGCCTCGGCATCTGGTTCTGAAGAAGCTAAGGTTTTGGCTTGTTGTCATGCGGTTGAGTTTGCCCTTGGCTTGGGTTTCAGAGGTTTAGTTATTGAAGGTGATAACACCCCTGTTATACATAAAATCACTGATTTTGGGACTTCCTCTTCTCGTTTGGGCCATATTTTCTTGGTCATTCATTCCTCCTTGGCTAGTCTTTCTTGGTTTTCTGTCTTTTATTCAAAGAGAGGGTAATTTTATAGCTCACTCCTTATCTAGGCTTGGCTAGGCATATTTCTGATAATGTTATTTGGATTAAGGACTCTTTCTCTAATTTTGGAATCTTTGTACTTCGATTTAGAGCATATTACTTTTTAAATAAATTACCAGTTTGTTATTTATTTTAAATAATAATAAGACAACAAATTCCGTAAAAAATATGAAAAAGAAAATAGTTGGAAATACAATGATTACAATTTTGGAGACTATCCATGGTGACGAGGATCCCATTAGCATATTTTATTTATTTATTTTGGAATGAAAATGGTGAAAAAATTGGTTACCAACTCATTTGGGACCTATATAGATATAGGTTTGAATTTTTTTTTTTAAAAGAAATAATATAGGTTTGAAATTGAGTGTATACAGAAACAAAATCTCAATTATTGTTGATTGACCCTTTAATTCGAAACTTGAAAATTTTTGTTGTAATGTACCCCACCACGAAAATTAAATGATAAAAGTAACATAAAATTGATAAATGTGATATTTCGGACCCCACAAAGGGATCGAAATTAAATGGCGTTAAAACACCTAATTGTTACATTCTTTGTCTTCAATGATAGCCCTTCATTTGTTGCACTCGTCATCCTCCCAGACAGTAAAGGACCATAATACACTCAGGTCTTGTCATCCCATGGGCCAATTATCGCGTCACGTGCAAGACACATACCTTGATTTTTAGTATATGTAATGATAAAAAAAATAATTATAATGTCTAGTTTGAACATCATGGTACACACATAGCAATGTTGCTAAATCGTGCGGTTGACTAAGAACCTCATTGAAAATATTTATATATGTTAGGTTAATATAGCTTGATTTCAGTTGATTAATTAGGTTCAATTTGCATACAAATCGTGAAAGTACCAACAAATCGCCAATTAAACTAAATACAACGAAAAATAAATTAAACACGATGATTTGTTGACAAATGAAGAAAACTTCTCGCAAAGCAAAAATCTCACTGGGTAATTTTAAGGTTATCACTTCCAATAATCCACTAACCAATAATCAAGCGGTTACAAGTACAAGGAATCTTACCAATTACCCTGGCCTATCTTGAAATACCAACCTACAATTGAACCTTCGCTCTAATACCCAATTGAATTTGATCTTGTAGTAGCCTTCTTTCTTTTATTGTACAAATATCTAATCTATGACTAACCCTTTGCATGAATCCCTCTACATGACTAACTCCAACAACTTGAATAGATGTTGTTACCTGCAAAATTCTTCACTTTATCAACAATGAAGATCTGGAAGCACTTTTTTACAAAATCCTATGACGTACAAATGCAGTAGCTTCTCACAGAGAAAATAAGTGTCTTGGTCTCTATATTCATATATGACGGCTTTTAAAATAAGCCTTATATATGTTTAAAGTTGTGAGAAAAGAAATTCTAAATAAATACATAAGCATGAGCCGAAATTGAAATCTAGATAACTAAAAATCATAGTTCTCGATAGATCGAGCTTCTGTTGAGCTATCTATTGAGCTGCACATTAAGTCTTGATAGCATGCATCTGTCGAGCTATCTATCGAGACTTAATGAATGGCTTTTCTTCACTTATTTCTTCGATCAATCTTCATGGTTTTCAATACGAACATTTGATATGCTTTGAACAACATATTTCTTAATGCATTAAACCCATCTTTGTCAAATGATTAGCCAATTACATAAAATATGACCCTAACAATTTATAAAATAAATAAATAAATACCCATTAAGCCATTAATTTATACTATAAATATTTTTTAGTTCGAGAAATTAAATATATGGTTATAAAAAAAAATGCTAAAATGCAAAACTTACTCTCTATATTTTACCAGTTTTCATTTTAGTTTTTTAACTTTGATTTCATTCTTTTCAATACATTAACTTTCAAGTTTATTCAATTAAGACTTTTCCATCAACTTTTGTTATGTGTTGTGGTTAATTTTCCAAATTTTTAAATTAAAAAAATTCAATTAATTATTGAAAAGTATTTTCCAATTTTTTTTTTTTAAATTTAACAAAAGTTGACGGAAAGGCATTAATTGGATAAATCTAAAACTTAGAGGACTGAAATGGAAGAAAGTAAAATTAGAGAATTAAAATGAATTTTGAATAAATTTAGAGGGTGAATTTTGCATTTTAACCTTAAAAAAAAAAAATTGATAGTTTGAGATGGTAAATTATGATGTCTTTAATAGTCCCTCTATTAACAATTTGATATATGATGGAACCTCTTCTTGATGATTGTAAGTGCCTTTTGAGGACTTTCCTAAACTCAACAGTCCAACACATCTTCGGAGAAACAAATCAATACGCTATTGCACTCGCTAAAATGGGAGTCTCTCAAACTATGAACTATGTTTTATTTGATAATCCACTAGGTGGAGAGATTTTGCTGACTTTTGACAAAGTTGAGTTATTTTGGAACATAATGATAAGTGTTTAATCTATATCTATATTATGACATTGTCTTTGAAAATGATGATGCCGAAAATCGTAAGTAACCTACACAATACTCACGTGCTTGAAATAAGGCCTGCAAAATAAAAACAAAGAAAACCCTAGGAGAGTATTGGTGCGGTACCGGCCAAAGACCCTCCGAAGGTTAAGTTGGAGAACTTTTCACAACTCTAGAGTGCTAGAGTTGAGGTGAATTATGTGTACCTTGGTTTGCGAGGGTCTCAAGATTTTTATAGTAGTGTAGGGTTGACATTCGTGCCTTGGTTAAGAAGATGTTTCCTTGTAGGATAGATCATCTTAAATTTGCATATTTTGCAAAGTCCTTTCCTTATAAGACTCCCCTTAATTAAGGGTAATCATGGAACACAATCCTTATATACTTACGCGTGGAGGCCAAGTAAGGCCATCTCAGACTTGTTAGAGGTTCTATTATTCCTTTCAGCTTCCTTGGCGCGTTCCGTCAGCTACTTATCCCCGTCTACGTATTCGAGTCATCACCTTTAGGTGTTAGTTGACCAAAAGGTGCAGTTGTCAGCTTTAAGGTGGGACCGTCGATCTTATCCTATCGTCGCTCGGGTTGTGGTCATGTTGGTGAGGTTGACGACTTTATTAGGGTCGTCGCCTTCACCTAATATGGATGAGTTTATCAATGCTACAAAACTTCCCTTATCAAAAAAAAAAAAAAAATGATTTGTCCTTTTTATTATTCTTGAAATTGAATGTGCGTAGGGTAAGTAAGTTTTTGGGGAGAGAGAGAGCGATAGTCCACTAAACATAACTCCATTGCAGACTTGCAGTCGGTCACTACCTAAAGGAGTGGATAGGATAGTTTGATGTAGAAAGAAGGATAATTTCATGTTACCATAAGATTCTCACAAAGATATAGAAGAAAAAGTTGGTACGGAAATAACATTTAGCTAGTATTTACCTTTTCTTTCTCAAAGGACTAATAAGGAGTTATGTTTGCTGTGAGAGATCCTTTCCACTTCGCTCTTTGCATCGAGCCATCTAACTTGGATTTGGACAGTGCATAAAAATGGGATCCAAAGCCTCGTGGTCCCAAGATGACATCTAAGCTATCAAATTACCATGCAGACACTTTTCTTTACAAAAAAGACAATCAAGCGTCACACCATGCAGCCAAGTCCCATTTCCAATCGCTTCTTCCTCAAATTCCAATGCCAAATTACCAATCGTTTTTTAGGGAAAATTACAGTGTGTTAACTTTAACTATGAGTGCTTATAATGTTTATCCTTTAACTTTAAAATTTTATATGTAACACCTTAATTTGGTTATTTGAAATGTCCATCTCAACTATTAAATTAGTTTCAAAATTAACTATTTAATAAGTACCTATCAAATTAAACTATGATATTGTAAGGATGATAGGCCCAGTAGTATATGTTGGGCCGGAGACTCAATCCAAGTACGCCTAGTTGTCCGAGGGCTGTAAATTGTAATGGAGGTCGGCATTAATGAATATAGAAAGGGGTCTGGTCATGATGGTCCGAGGATGGATTCTTCCTCGACTAGGCAAAGCCGAGGTCAAAAGGTACGGTTGCCATCCAGAAGCAACGTTCCAGGAAATTCTATTTATAAAGATATACATCTTGAAAGCACAGGATAAAGGAAAGCTAGGAAATATCTAAGAGAAAGCTGTTACCACCGTATTGAATGCTCTGTAGCTAACTCTCTGGCCACATTAATGAGGAAGTGATACCTGAACAGTAGTTTTCAGCCTTACAACTACTCTCAAAGACTTCAAGAAGGGACTGATGGAACAAGTATCAAGACGAGCAATCTAAATCTACACGTGGAAGGTGGAAATTGGAGGAGGAAGAGAGTATAAAATAGAGAGAAGTCCTTGAGGGAGGGGGATTTGAGATTGGAGAGAAAAAACTATAGCAATCAAGAGCTGAACGTGTAATCAGATTTAAGAGAAATATATAAGAACTGATCTCATCGGATTGTGCCGAGAACGAAATTTCTTTAGATTAAACTAGTCTATCTTCATTTTTTTGTCATCTGGATCTACTTTACTTGTTGTCTAACTCATTAAATCCCAGTTTTCCAACCCACTCTCTACAAATTCATTGTATTAGGCTCTTTAGACCTAAGTTCAACCATCCTTTGGGCTTGGGAGCCAAATTGTGTCCTTACAGATATCATTTGCAATATACATCATAAATTATGATAGCATTTATGATGCACATTGCATACTACTAATTTGGACTCTAATTTTAGATACTACAACGCACGATCATATTCTCAAACACTTTCTTCTAATAAAATAACTGGTAAATTTAAAACTAAAACCTAAAGTTCTTCCTTATATGTCGTCTAGCCCAGAAATAGCTAGCATTTCTATGACTTCGTTGCATGGATCTTACCAACCTGCAGAAAATAGAATATCTGGAGACTCAAATGGATTTGCCTATTACTAAAATAGGCCATCTCAGCAAATTTATCTATGGGGTATGCCCTTTCACCCTTTCCCACTTCCATAGCTTATAGTACGGAGATGAGAAATCCATCTCAACCTGAATTAGACATTCGTTGCTGAAGCCATGTAGGTTACTTAACTAGCATATAAATAAAGTTGATGTTATTAATCCATTCAAGCCAGGTGCCAATGTCAGAGCTGGGCTCATATACTCCGCTTGGTTACTCTACTTGGGTTGGCCTGTTAATATATGATATCGCATTGAGACGTCCTTGCCATGGCAAGTACAAACTCCCACCACCTTTCCCTTTCACTGCTATATCCAATAGCCTAGCTCTACTCTCTGTGCTTAGCCTCTCTGTATTGCTAGCACAGAAGGCTCTCTCTGTTCTTACTACCTACGGGATAAAGCCAAGCCATGGCCTCCAGGGTTGGTTGTCTTACTCGAGGTTCTACCCGCTCCATCGATATCTTTCTTACTACTTTCCTTGCCTTGGCAAATTCTACCTGTACGTTACGATTTCAAGCCTTTCTGAACGCCCGTTAGAACTGAACTTTGAAACCGGTAGCTTTGATGCCCGACGCTTCGTCATGCCAACCTTGAGCCCCTTTATTTAGCCCTGTACTGTGGTGAAACCGGAACTTATGGCTGAGTGTTTTTAGCCGCTTTTGACTCGGAAAAGCTGTTAGCCTTTTATGCCCTACTAGCCTTTTATGCCCTAGCCTTGAAAACGATTATGCTTTCGTAATTAGTTCCAGCTTAGCTTCGTCATGCCCACCGGAAGGAACGCCTTCACTCACGCCAACAACAACAACAACCTCTGCTTAAGCAGCCTACCTTGAACCAGCGAAAGTGAAAATCATATTTCTTTGCCTGAGAGAGAAGAGCGTCAGCCCGCACGGTCCCTGTGAGCAGCGGATTGCTTCCGCGTTGAGCCCTTGGCACTGACCTTTGAGAAATCATTCCCGTAGCACCTTATACCTGATCTTGGAATGTCACTCTGCCTCACAAAGATCATCTCTCTGGCACTTCCGCTTCCGGGGTTGGGTCAAAGCTATCGGTCGATCTCGTGGCGAGCCTTCCCCACCTACCTTACCTGGACCACCGTTAGCCCACCAACTTCCTTTGCAACCTGAACGCCCAACAACTTCCACTTCCACTGGGACTTGACCACCAACAGGCACTGGCTCACCTCACTACGCTCCGAAAACTTCACCGTACTTTTCAGTTCAGCACGCCACTACTAGTTATTAAACCCCTTTGGGCATGGTCGAGGTACCTTTATCTCTCGTTATCAATTGAATCAGTCAAGAATACAATCAAGCGTTTATCGCCTTTGATCGCTCCCGGCTCGCTTTCAGGGCGAGCCTGCACTCTCGCTTCTCACTCGCCTACGAAAGAAAGCAAAAATACTAGACTCGATTTTTACACCTGCGCTTCCTCACCTGCCTCTCCACTCGTGCCTACTTTCACCAACCGTCCCCTACTCCATCCCTCTGCTTGGCTCTAGCCTTGCCTGGACCTCCACCTCTCTGAGTTCTCGCCCCCTGAGTTGCGTTCTTTGTCTCGTCCATCTGAGGCCGACGGCTAGGAAAGCATACCCTGATTGGATCGACCGAGTTCATTAGTTTCCAAAGGGGTATAAGGTGCCTGAGTTTGTTCTCTTTTCCGGTGAGGAGAAGAAGTCGACTATTGAGCATATAGCTCGGTTCTCGGTCCAGTGCGGGGAAGCTAGGTCCAAGGACTACCTCAAGTTGAGGCTCTTTGCCAACTCTCTTACTAAATCGGCCTTCCCCTGGTATATGAACATCCCTCCAAACTCTATTAAAAGTTGGTACGATCTGGAAAGCAAGTTCCATGAGCAATTCTATAGGACAGACCCAGACATTCAAGTTGCCAATTTGGCAAGATTGACTCAGCTCCAACAGTCGAATCGCGAGGTTTAGGAAGCTTTACCCAGACTAAGGGGTACGTGACTCTTACGCACTACAGGTTAGTGACTCGTTAACACTCCCCGTTCCGTGGGCTCAAGAACTCGATGCTGATGAAACTCCTGCTTTTAGCGACTCGGTTCCTATTACAGACAGGTGGCAGCTTCCCATGCAAAGCTTAATCGTTAAGTTTTGTCAATAACCGTTTTTACGCCTGGGTGGAAAGTCTAGAGCCGCTTTAGGTGGTAACCATACGGGCACTGCCTCTTGACCTTTCGTGTAAAGTCTATTACTCTCGTTTTACCCCACTCTCACTTCTACGCTCCTAACGCCTAGTTGTGTAAGCCAACAAGTAAGTTTTGCTTACGTGACACAAGACAGATTGAAAGCAAAGGTAAAGCCGTCCAGTGATCAAGTAAAGGTTACGAAGTGATTAAATTGAACGTACGAGCAAAACGAAATACTTGTTTATATCAATATAGATATGAATGGAGCGAGAATCGGGAGTTGATATTGAGAAACGGAAGAAAGGCCGTGGATCCCTGATAGCCTAGTTGCTTCAAGCCTAACCCCTTGCTTGCAACAGAAACAATACCCGGAGAAAAGTTTCTACGCCTGTAAAGCCATTGCCCCTACGCCAAGCCCCGAAATAAAGAAGGAGGTTAGCCATCACGGGGAAGTGCAGTAAGTTTTATAGGATATGATAGATAAAAATGGAAGGAGCGACCCTTGGACCTATAACCTTACCTTTTTGGGGCTCATTCCTTTCCTACTCGCTTGATCTTGATGACCAAGGACTAGAAACGAAAAGCTAACTTCCAACCCTTGGTTGTGGCAACTTTCTACTCTTCCTGAGCTGTCTTGCCGTATCTAAAATGGCTTCGAGCATCTGGCTTCACCAACTGCTGCCTGCTCTCTCCTTCTTCAGCACTTCCCAGTCCACAACAGACCTGATTTTCTCTTGATCCATCTGAATCACACCCTTGCTGATCCAATGGCCGAGAAAGAGCATTTTCGTCTGAGCACCGTTTCGCGTACAGCTTCTTTTCCTGCTACACCCGAAACACTATACTCAGGGTTCCAAACCTCTTCCTGACGGAAAGACCACTATTGAGGGAAATTCAGACTCACTCTTGGTATCGATTCTGAGAAGAATTTTGCCCCACTGGCAAAGGTTACTTTTGTAGGGCTCTGATTGCAGTTGCCACGGTGAGAAAGTAGCCTTTGTTCCAGTGAGATGTGGGGAATGCTTTTCTGAGTTGAAAACCACATTAGGAGGTTTACATACCACCTTCGCCAGGGCGATCAGTTTCTTCACATCTAGTTAGTCGAATCAGGAAGGCGTTGTATGGACTAAAACGAGCAAACTCCGGCTCGAAAGCAAGATTGACAGCGGACTCGTAGCGTGGCCATAGACAGAAGATGTTGCAGAAAGGCTTCAACGACTACATTTTGACCAAACTTCGTCCCGGTTTTGAAATCAACCTTTAGGTTGAAAAAGGATTGGCGGATCACCTCTCAGAATGGGAGGGACAGAGAAGCACCATCCATCCAACGGGCAGGGTAGAGTCTCAGACGGAGGCCCGCCATCCGCTAGCATTGTGGTTTGGAATCGATTCTTTATCAATGGCCCACCCTTTCTTTGAACCTTGTCGATGATCGAACTTAAAGATATAAACTGAGTGCCATTTGATGAGTAACTGAGAACAAGGGAGAGGGATATGAAAAGAATGAAGTAATGAAAGAGGAAGTCATTGCTAGTAGTAACGACTTGTCACGATCCATTGGTTCATATAGAATCCATGTCCTAGGTGTATCAAAAAACATTCTTTTCGCTAAGCGTATATAATAAAATAGAGTGAAAGGGTCCACCCCGAAACCAAGGGAGTACTAACTAACAGCTGAGTCCTCTCCGAACCGCAGGAGATAGTTGCCCATCATACGGCTCACCAACTTCACTTGCCTCTATGGGGGGCTTGCTCCGGGCAGGTTCGGATCACTTACAATACACGGCTCTACGAAGGAAGGGGCTGGTTGGTTAGGAACGTTTTCAATATGATTCTTTTCCCGTATTTGTTCGATGAGAAATGCTAGTCTGTTTTGTCCACTTTCTCCATCCCCCTCTATCAAAAAAATCAAAAAGGAAGGCGAGCTTGCTTCTTATTCCCGTGTTCGATCTCTTCCATCTCTGCTTCGCTCGTTGTCACCTATGTTGAAGAAAGGTTTGGAACCCTGTAGAGAATGAAGAGGGGCCAAGGATTTTCCTCTCAACAGTGCTTCTTGAGGCTCCACTCTCCCCCCTGAATAAGTAAGGCCCCGTTAGCCTGGGCGAAGATGGGGATAAGGAATAAGGATGGAAGCCCTCTTAGCTCTGCCAGGGACTAGACGGGGGTTAGCTCTGTAAATGTGTAGGTGTAGAGCCAAGTGTAGTGTGGTGTAGTAGTAGGCACTTCTAGGCCCCTTCCCGGCTACTGGATCACTCCAGTGCTTGGGGTACTACGGACCCTCTGCCATCCATTGCAGCAGAGCCGTTTCATGAGCGGGGGGGCTAAGTGCAGTTCTTTGAATCAAACGTTGAATGAAATCGATTCTTTTTTAGATATCAAAATGGAAATCGGATAGGATAGATGGATGGATCTATCTTTCTATTCATATATATTACTAAAAAAAATAGATTTCTATAGTTAAGTAGCGTAGCAAGAAGCCCCAAATCCTTAATTTGGCCAGGAAAGACTGCACTGCTTTGGGCCCAGGAAGCGAAGGGAATGAGCTCGGCTGCTTCTTCTCCACACTTATTTTTCTCCGTGCCCGTTCCGCATGCGCTTCGCGCGCCATTGGCGCTTTGCTCTCCTCTTATTCTTCATTGGACGGTTTGGATGGACTTCGCCGTTCTTTCCCAACTAAAATAGAAAAGGCTGTATCACATCGAGATGTCTATTCGTTTTCCGCCTCCAATGAGATGGATAATTTGTAACCCCCTATTTATACTTTTGGGCTCTTCATCTTTCTGAATCGAGGCCCGGCCCGGCTCGCGTCGTTCCAACAACCGGCAGGGAGCACCTCAGTATACGATCGCGCGCAGTAACTGGGAGTCCTATTACACCTAAGGCCAACTTCCATTCGCCAAACCAAGGTTCATCTCGTGTAGTGATTGTGGACTCGTACAAGGATATTGAGTAGACGGTTGATGTATCAGACTCGATCCTATCTTTCGTCGCATGCATTCCCATCCGTGTCGCAACTGATTCGTAAGCTACGTGTCCGGTGCACAGAGAACTGCCTTCAGTCCCCAAACTTACTTACTCGTGGCAACCTTCCGGCCGCCCAACGACCTATAACGCTAGTCACTACTCCCACTAGGGCTAGGAAGTAAGCCCCACAACCCAAAGCGGCGAAGAACAAATAGAATTTGCTACAAAAGCTGGCTAACGGGGGTATTCCTGCGTATGAGAACATAGTAATGGAGAAGGTAATAGCCGAAATAGGATTCGTTTTGGCTAGAGCACCCAAATCCGCTATATATTTGACACGGGTTTACCGTAATGCTAAAACTATAGCGAATGCATCTATCATCATTAATGCATAAATAAAGATACCAATTAGTAGTGATTGAATTCCTTCTATGGTTCCACATGAGAAACCAGTACGAATATAACCTACATGTCCAATTGAACTATGAGCTAGAGGTCTTTTTACTTTCGTTTGGGCCATGGCGGCCAGTGCTCCTAAGATCATAGAAGCAATGCTGCAGAAAAAGAAGATTTGTTGCAATGTAGCTCAATAGGAACCATAAATAGAAACACGTGAAATATTAGCAAAAATAGAGATTTTAGGCGCAATAGAAAGGAATGTTGTAACCGGGGTGGGCGAACCCTCATAGATATCAGGTGCCCACATATATAGAGTCAAAAGAGATATGGAGTCCGAAGCCAGGAAGTCAATACCGTACCGGAAGCTGTACCGGTTTGGCCACCGGTACGATATATTTCGGATACCGGTCAATACCGGTGTACCGTTTCTAATTTACCGCTATTTTATATAATAATAATAATAATAATAATAATTCTCTTAGAACCTGTACCTTCAATATTCTTTAGGACTTAAAGAATTTGTTAATATATTCAAAGAATTGTTAAATTTTTATTTATGACCTAGATAATCAGTTAAACTAAACTCCATGCCACTAGAAGTTGACACTTGCCCATCTAAGTAATGAACTAAAAAAAAAAAGAAGTAATTGAAAGAGCAAAATGAGCAAGAGATAAGAGCCAAGGAGAGTCACGTGGCTTTGGGAAAAGTTTGGTGGAGAAACCAAGAGAAATAGGTACAGTAGTAAATTTTAAAACATACAAGCAATTGACTAAACATACAAACATCTAAGTAATTGACTAAATAAAAAATGAAAAATAATTGAAAGGGCAAAATGAACAAGTGATAAAAACCAAGGAGAGTCACGTGGCTTTGGGAAAAGTTTGGCAGAGAAACCAAGAGAAATAAGTACAGCAGTAAATTTTAAAACATACAAGCAGACAAAGCTTCTCAAAAAAGTAGAGAGAATTTCAACATGCAGAGCAAAAGAAGCAAGGGGAGAGCAAACGAAGAACGGAAGCAGGGAGCGATTATAATGGCTAAAAAGAAGATCTAACTGGCTAAAACGAAGAAGAAGATGATGTTGTTGATGATCTAGCAAGTTGATGCTTCGATGATGGTCACTAGTTGCTGTAAGTTGCTATGTAAGTAATAAATTTTTTCAAAAAAAACCCAGTTATATTTGTACCGGTCCGGAATAAAAATATCGCCGAAAAGCTCCGAAATTCGCCGGAATAGCCGAAACAAGCCGGTACATCCCGGTATTTTGGGCGGTACGATTCAGCCCTGTTTTTGTACCGGTTCAGGCGCCGAAACGAAATATTCCGGCGGTACCAGCCGGTACGGTACGAAATCGTCTTCCTTGGTCCGAAGGGGAGGGGGGTTTTCTTCGGGGCTCGAGAGATGGAATAGATAGGGCCCCACAAGTTTTTAATTCACCGATGGGGAATTCACACGAAAGGGAACGAGGAATTCTCAACGAAAAAAGTGCTCTCTGAACCGAACGTGAAAGTAGTTTTCCATCAGACGGCTGTTCCCGTAACTCCACTCTCGACTTGGATTATATATCCAAAAAGGTCCGCTCTCGGCTATTCCACACGCTGCCTAGCAGAGGCGTGGTTATCTGAAGTGGATTCTCTATTTTCTAGTAGATGCCGAACCTGCTGCCCCATTGACTAAGAAGGGGGCGGGCGCAGCAGCTACATGGACCCCTTCCTTTCTGTTGTTGCCAGCGCTTTCCCGGGCCGAGTCAGAATTCTTTATTAGAAAATAAGGGCTGGCAAAGCCCGAAGGCTGCTATCCCAATAGGCCAGCGAGCGGAACGAGGAGAGAGCCCGGCAATCATACCACCGCGGTCGAAAAAGCGTGTTCCCTTCAGATAACACGCACCGTAGGCCATCTTCGGCCTTCTTCGTTTTCGATGAAAAACAAATAAAATCTCGATCTCTGAAAGCGTTTTCCTTCCCCCGCCGCATCTCCCTCCCTTCGTCGAGCCTTTCCTTTAATGGTTGGTCGAAGCATTCCCTTTTCTGAACTTGGCGGGCATTCTTTCCAGCCTTATTCAAATAAGGGGGTGGGTTTGGTTTGAACATAGGCTCAAACATGATTTGAAGGTCCTAGCTACGCCATGCGTTCAATACAAAATCTGGAAAGCTGCAGGGATGACAAAAAGAGGGTGCTTTCCTGTGTTGCACTAAAAAAAGAAAAAAGGACCTAAGAGAAGACGTTCTTCTCTTAGGTTTCTTCCTCCCGCGCCCGGCCCGCGTTAGAGGGGAAGATTAGCAAAGCGAGAAAAGACAGAGGGAGGGGGAGCAGCATCTTATTCTCTTTGCGAGAACTTCCGGATCGGAGAAGCATTCGGAACGGGCTCCGCGTTCATTTTGTTGGCAGAAACGATCCAATCCATTCGGGGCTTCGGGGAACCAAAAAACGAAGTCTTTCGACTTGATTCATAGATAGAATCAATGATAGATAGACAAAAGATAGATAAACGAGATATCTTTTTTTTTCTCTAAAAAAAGAGGAATAGAATAGACATCCCCTTAGATGTCTATGTAATCCTTTATCATCTCCCGATTCTTTTTTATATCGTTATATCCGCTCTCTCTAAAAAAAAATGGAGAGAGAAAGAGCAGATGGATCCTATCCCCTATATCGAACACTAAATCCTATCTATTGATAGAAAGATCTTCGTCAAATACCGGACTTTGCCTTTTTTTTTTAGGAATTCCTCATATCCAAGGCAGCTTACCACAAGCACCCCCCCCCCCCATACGACTAGTTGGGGGGCTGTTCGCCTTTTGAATCAAACAAAGTAAGTAGTAGGGGCTTCATAGCTACTTTCATTCTAAAGGAAACCGAAGAACCAACCTGCGGAACGCACCTTTTTTGGTACTTTAGTAGGGCGAGCTCTTTGATAGTGACTTCTTTCATTTGGTTGGGCGACGAAAGGCTACTTCAATCTAGGAAACAGCCGGAAACTCGAGAGGGTCGCCTTTTGAAGCGTTCGTCGGTAACCAAAGCGTCACGACATAATCAAAAGGAAGGAGTGACACTGACTGAATCCAATCCATAAACCCGGAAACGAAAGAAAGTGTGTTCCCTTTCGTCAAGTAGGTAAAGTAGGCATACGAACCACTTTTGCTTTGCCTTAGACTCTATTAGAACAAAGCAAAGAAGGAGGCGGAATGGAGAAAGGAAAGGGGCAAGGGCGGTCTTTCTTAGCGCGAAAGCTGCTGGTTCGGGGGTAAGGTACGGTACTAAAGGTCCTCGGACTTCCAGGCGGTTTTTCTTTTGGGCGGCTGTTCACCGTTGGATCTCGCCAATACAGCCCCCTATAGTTTTCGTTACCGAGATATCTTTTTTTTTATTGTTCTCAAGGATTTTTTGGGGAATTCGCTCCCATGCTACAAACAGTCGAATCTGAACTAAACCTTGTCGCTCTTCTTTCTTTCCTCGCAGGCAGGAAGCACACCAGCAGCGTGCGTTGCGTGATTCTACTGTGTTTTTTGCACTTGACTGGGTGGACAGTTGACCGGAAGAGAACTTCGATTCGCCTGGCCAGCGGGTGGGCGGCGTGCTTATCTTGTGTGACAACACTCCAGAGCGAGTGGCTCTTCTAGGCGGGCAGCTGTGTGACAACACTCTAGAGAAAGCGGCGCTTTTGTGTAACATGCTATGGTCTCAATGCCCTTACGAGGTAGTGATGAGTTTCACGCGCTCTAAGCCCGGCCCGCGCGCGGTTAGGAAGATTGGCCGCAATCTGAGTGGTACCACCCACCCTACCCTACCACCTATAAGCGGCCGTCCGTCCTACAGCCGCCCGAAAAGGAACTGCAGTGATCTTGAATAGGGATCCTACAGCGATAAATAGAATCCCCATAAAAATACCACTAGATCGAGCACCAGTGATTTCGTATCCGGTCAAAATCTTGGCTAATTGATCGAAGTGGGTAGCTCCAGTAGACCCATAGATCATGGAACAAATAGGGTGGGTAGGCCCAACCACCACACTACACGTATAGACGCAAACCCCCCTCGTTACCGTACGTGCGACTCTCACCGCATACAGCTCGCACAAAGACTCCTAAATCCATCCCGAGCCCTTTCTTTCACCTCTCCTCTCCAATCCTCGATCAAACTTGCGTTCCCCAGGCGCTATGAAATGGGGGGTCTTTCCTTCGCCTATCGTATGTATTGGCTTGGCTTCGTCTAAAACCAAGGAGGCATTCTGGCGGGCGCGTGCGTGTAGGAAGGCCGACCACTACATAAGCTAAAAGACTACGACTACAAGCCAAGCCGGAAGCGACTCGCTTCTATTCTCATTGGGATTGGATATAGATAGGGAATCTATAGATCATAGTAGTTCGCCAACCTCTCTAACTAACATACGATACAATTTCACTTCACGGCACGGCCAAAAAAAGAAAGAGCTTCGCTCGGTGGGCCTTCCTACGCTGACGAATGCCTCCTTTCTCTTCTCTGAAGTCTACAACAAACAAGTGGGAGAGGCAGGATTCGAACCTACGTAGAAAAACTTTAACAGATTTACAGTCTGCCGCTTTTGACCACTTGGCCACTCTCCCCTTCCCGGGCCGAGGCCCCCTTCAATGGGTTCTAAGAAGGAGGGCGGTGCCCTGAATCAATCAAAAAGCTTATTGATTTGATTGAAGTGAACTAATACTATTTATTAGCTTAGCCAGCGTTCCGGGAGAATCTAGTAATTTAGTCAGTTCATAACAATCTCTGTAAAGCAAGGGGCAAAGCTTCTACGGCAGCTTCCCCCTCATGTAGCCGTCGGCCTTCCCCAGCCCCTCCCCCTTCGTCACTTCTGGCTAATAAGCATCTTTCGGCAGAGGAAAGGAGGCGACTAGTCGCTTCTGGCGAAGCTACGAGCCTACCCTTCTCAAGCCTACTTAAATAGCTTACACTTACCAAGCCTAGTCTACAAAAATAGGGCTACAGCAAGCAAGCTTTCCCCCTTTGTTTGTTGTGGGTCGCGCCTCACCGCAGGCACTGAATGAATGAAATGAGTGGAGACCTTCCTTCCGGCTAATAAAGATACTACTCCAGTCTTCCCATTCATTCCCAATGGATCCTTCTTCTCCCTAAGAATTAAACGAACCAAGTTCACCTATACGAGAGTGAGGAATAAAAACCAACAATCAACTTCCCACTTTTTATGTCCCACGATTCTACTAGTTTAGAAACTAAGGAGAAGGGCAGGGCTCGCTAGTAGGTCAGAAAAGCGATAACTCAAAAATCTCCCCAAGTAGGATTTGAACCTTCGACCAGTCAGTTAACAGCCGACCGCTTTACCACTGAGCTACTGAGGAACAACGGACTTAAGGAAGCCGACTCTCGTTCTTTCGAACCAACCTATGACCGAACAAAAATGGGTTCGTCACTCTTTTTTTTTTCATATACACCGGGAGAAAAGGTTACGATAGCAAGCCCCTCCCCGACCGGAGAGCCCCCAGGACAAGGGGGCGGCGGTCAACCATCTACTCTCGAGATTCATATTGATCAATCGATCCCCGCGTCCTGCCAGTTCGCTAAGTAGACTCACTCTACCGAGGGGCAACAAAGGCTGGAACTATTCCTGCCAAAAACAAGGGACCTACTTCTCATCCTAGGAGTTAGCAGATATGAGAGAGTCCCCTCTCTGTCTGTCTCTCCGAGTTTCTACTACTAAGTAGCACTTCTGCTATTCAATCATAGAAATCGATTCCAATCAAGCTGAAAAAGCCCTTTCTTATTAGTAAGCTAACGCCCTGCAATCTTTCTAAAGCGCTAACGAGCAAGAAAAGGCCCCTTACGTTTAGATAGGCTAAGGCGCCTTTACTAATATTAGAATATAAGGCGCTTCTTTCTCAAAGTCAAGTTTCGCGCTTCTTAGTCAAGCTTTGAAGCCCCTACCTTTTTTTATGGGATATTTGAAGAAGCGCAGGTTTGGAACCCTATACAAGGGGCTGGTCTCGATCTCGTTTGGTGGTGCCCCTCTCGGTGATTGTTGACTCAACATTGATTTCGTGCTTGAGTTGGAGGGCCCCCCCTCCATCCATCGAGTCAAGTAATTCGCTATCGGAAAAATTTTCGCCGCGTATCTCATGCCATGCTTCTTGTTTCTCTGAATTGGTTCCTAGTGTCAGTCAATCAAGATTCGCCACCAAGAGAGGGAAGAGCCTTTACTTTAGGTTATTAGGTCGGTCTCGTCATTCGCGCAATTCCCCCGTCCATCGATCGATCACGCGAGTACGCATCCAGTCAGCGCATAGCGAACGAAAAAAGCGTTCATCCTGGATTCTCTTTCTCAATAAAAATGTCTATCAATTGATCCCTATTCATTCGGTCAAAGTTTCCACGGCATTTTCACGCCCCTCTACGGAGAGGGGCACCATGTTGAGAGGGCAGCATTCATGGCAATCATCACTAGTTTCTCCCGAGGGCATGGTATGGCTTTGTTCTTGGTGTTGTTTAATAGATGTCGAGTGCCGCTTTTCCCTGTCCGAGAATCTCCATCCGCTCTAAGTGGGCGAGCTAGAATCCTTATGTCAGGTTGGTTGTTCAAAAGACTTTCTCTTTACCCTTTGCATCTTCATCTTTTTGAAAGCCCAGACCCATTCTTCTGGATCTTCATTAGTCCTATTTTAGATGCAAAGCCTCTTCAATAAAGGCCTCTTTCTCTCTTTCTTTTATTTATTTAATTTCTCCCCCATTTTTCATTTTGTTGATTGAAAGAGGATAAGCGCTATCCATTGAGTAAAGGGGGGGTTTGCTACAATGATTCGGGCGGTTGGTGGCCTCTTTCGAGAGTTGCGGGTCCTTGCCGCTGCATGAGTGGTAGCTCACGCTCAAAACTTCTCCGACACGAGTCCTAGTCGTTGCGCTACGGTCCGTTTCCCGGCTTCGCTTGCGCGATTTGCACTTCTGATTGGTTCCATTCATCCCCGACCCTAATGAATCGAGTATGAAGGGGTCCGTCTGTCAAGCGGTTCGGGTTCTCGGTCGGTTCCTGTTCGCTCGCCCCCCTCATAGTCCATTAGTGGGTAGGGCGGTAAACTTAGAGGGCGCCCGCCTCCTCTTCAGACGTGTCCTCGACAACCCGGCGGTTGTTCGGTCTCCGCTTTTGGGGGCGGGAGTGCTTGGCCCCTGGGGTTTCCTTTTCCTCAACCAATTCGGTTGTGTCAGTCCTGTGAGATTGGTCTAACATTTTGTTATGAGCTGGCTGGACAAAGATGGATGGAAGGTAAGATAGATTGGAGTTCAAGTGGCACAGGACCTTCGATCGACCATGGGGCGTATTCTACGCTTACCGAATTCATTCTATTGAAGCGTAACGTAAAAAGCTCCTTCTCATGTTACATTTTTTTGGTTTGGAAGTTCCAGAATGTTGTCTGTGGATTTCTAACAAAGGAAAGCCCCCTTATGCTTATGCCATTTGATTCATTAAAGTTCCGCACTGCTCGCCATTCCCCGGGGCTAAGGACGGGGTCGAACCGTCATTCTAGGATTTGCAGTCCAATACATTTCCATTATGTTACCTAGCTAAAGCCCCCACCTCATGTGCCAAAGTCAAACAGTTGTTCTTCCTTCCCTGCTCCCTCTTTTTCTACATATGCGGTGGCGGGCGGAGCACTCTATATGACCGGCGGCGGGTTATCAGAGAAGAGGGGACAGCTTCTTTCTCCCTTGCCTTGCTCCATTTTACTTTTCTGATTGAAAGTAGCGAGCCACTCCACTACTGGTACAGAGGCCAGAAGGTTGCTTCTTCTATATGTTCAGGCAAAGAACATCTAGAAGCTAGCTTTTGTCTTGTAAGCAACCATGCCCATATAATAGAATTTAGCTTACCAAAGCGGTCTTACTAAAAGTAAATAAGGCAACCAGTTCCGTTCCAAGTGACATGGCTTTTCACTATTCCTTTCCAGAGAAGGTGGCTCATCGAGCCCAGCGGATCCATTGTTTATGCGGCAGTGCGATGCAACTGAAAAACGTAAGCCCCTTTTTCTTAGGTTGGTATAGGTTATAGGTTGGGGAAAACTCCAAAACTAGGGTTCCAAAAAGCTTACCTTATATTAAATAGAAGTATAAGTTTTAGAAAGGGGCACCCTTACTATACCCCTAAACTACAAGCTAGCGCGCAACGGCTTTTCAGCCGTTGTTGCTTGCTGCTTGCAGGCTCGAAAATATCTCTTTCGCCTCTCCTCCCTGTCTCCATTCTGATTGATTCGCTTCTTCCTTCGCGCAAGCGCTTGGTTCGCCCCTTGTTATGTTGTTGCATTTTGTGATCCTCCGCTTCAATCTGCGTTTTTCGGATAGCCGGGATCCGACGTTGATTTCCGATTGAAATGTCAGCTCCAAGTTTTGGGCGACCCATCTGGTTAGTTCAGCTATCACTGCTGGAAGCCCCTGCGGTTGTTCGGCTGCGTACTCCCCGTCCACGTATCTCACACTCCCAAAGCATCTTTTTTATTTCATATTTCATTTTCCTTTCCTGCATTTTTCTTTCTATCTATAGGTCGGCTTCGTGCAGATAGATGTTTGCTGGGGGAGATTGGTGCTCTTGAGGTATGCCCTTCCGGTGGGTTGTTGTTCTTTTCTCTGTCTTTTTCATCCAGTGCCCGCACTGTGTCAGCAAATCTTCGTCTTCGATTTCTCTTCGCAACGCAATAAAGAAGTCTAGCAATTTCTCTCGGCATCTATCTTTTAAGTCATTGATCTCATATCTATAAGCAAGGGGGTCCGCGTTCACTATTAAGCCTACGCTCGCCCATTCCTTTCAAGCTTGATCCCGCCTTTAGACTCGTTACGCTGTTCGACTGAACTCGTTGGCTCCGCGTTCTATTCGGTCGGAACCCGGTTCGAGAACCGTCTCTCATAGATTCCCTTCACCAAGTTATCGCCAGCAATCGGCTCTTATCCCTTGGTGTCAAAGGGCGCGAGTTCCTTTCTTGTCTTGCCCAAAAACTTTCTTTATTATCATTGGCGAAAGACTCTCCCGCGGCAAGGTTTTACACATAGGGCCAGCTGCTTTCTTTATCTCGCTTGCCGTTAGTCCGTCTAGCGCCTTTCGGTTGGGGTCCGCCCCGGGGGTTAGACCGCTTGGATTAGATTTTATAGAGTCTCGAAGGCAGTCAACGTGTCAGCCATTCTTCTCCCATTAGACTTGTAAATCCTTTGCTCTTTTTCCTTCTCTCTTCCAGTTCTCTCCCTCTACTTTACTTGACAGGGGTGGAGAATACCACTCTATCAATAACAAGAAAAAAGTAGCAATTCAGTTTCAAATGGTTTGAGCTTGGAAGCAACCTACTATCTATCGATAGGCGAGAACAGACTGCTATTGGCGGCTTTGCCTATCTATTCTATTATGACTGGCTTGGAGACATCAGAGGGAGACCATTATCTCTATCCGGGTACGATCATAGCTTCATTCATTCGTTGAACCTTTGGGATAACCATTAGCATTGAGGTCAATCACCACACCACCTTTATCATACATACGACATTACATGACGCGAAAGTGCATGGTCAACACATACCTAAAGCGCCTACGTTCCGCTTGCAACCAATACAACCACAACCACCTAACTTGCACGAGATTCAACAACCGAAACTACTGGTAGTCCCAAGGGGACGGCATCCTCCTATAATAGTTAGGAGTATTGAACAAGCGAGTCATCGGTCCGGGGAAAGAAAAGGACCACCTTTAAAAAAAAGTAACTCGCTAGGCCTTCGGAACAAAGGTGATTCTGTTCATGCTTCAGACGATTTGGCTAATTAGATATACTTCTTCTATTAGAAAGGCGAACCCATAGGCATGTTTTAGCGCGTTTCCAAAGGTAAGCGGTTATAGGTTGACTTTGTCACTTTCTTCGCATCTATAGCGAGTGGAACTAAGGTACAGTTACGACTGGGAGATAGCAAGACTCACTGAAGAGTTTAAACTAAGGATTGAAAGTAGCTAAATCGCCTGTATAACAGATCTACGAATAGCCAACGCCTCTAACAACTTATTTAAGGGGGTTAGGGCGGTTCCTTAGGCACCTTCACATCTACATCTACTTATAACAAGCACGTACACACAAGCAAGCTTGAATCCTATTGTCTTAACTGAGAATGTCGTTACTTATAGCCTTTTAACGGCAGCTACACATTGGTCGAGACTCACACGACAATCGATACTCAGGATTTCGTTTAGCTAAGTGGCCTGTAGACTAGAATAGTAAACCTCACCCTAATTTAACATCTGCTTGAACTCCCGATCTACTTTTCAAAATAAAACTTCTCGAGCTGGATTAGAAGATTTGTATATGAATTCCCTGGTGACTTTCTTTCCAAAGCCCCGCATGAGCAAGCCAAGCTACTCATGCCAAGCAGCTAACTTCGAGACAACTAAGGGCAAACTTCGAGCTAGAACTAATGGATTAGCATTAATAGTAAGTTCCCCGGGGGGATTTATTTCCTATGCTTGCTGGCTAAACAGAGTTGCCTTCCACACGTGCACTGAAACTAGAGTCTGCTACTCGCCTTAGGCAAAACCCGGAGTCTTTTGCTTGAACCTCATTCTCCTATCTTAAATAAGGCCGGAACGGTGGCATAAAAGCCTTGGAACGGCTGCCGCGCCTGATTCGACTCACCATTATTATTAGGCCTTCTTTGTCTTCACGTTACCCTAGTTCCTTAATCCAAATAGCCATAGGAGAAGCTGAGCTAGCTAACCTAAGTCCGTAGCTAAAGTTCTCAAACAAGAGTTCCATTCCCCTTACTCGTATTGCAGGCAAATCCCGTTACTAGTAGTTCTGGTTAGCCCACTTGCCCGAGCACACTCTCAACTTGTAGATGCGCCAATCCCGCCTTCCCCCACGAGAACAGAAAAACCAACAGACCACAAACACCAGCACGCATGAAAACAACCCTTTTGAAAGCATACCCAAGGAGTGGGCATCCATCCAATCTTCACTTATAGACATAAAATGGCCTTATTTCCGTTCGTTAACTACTTATAACAAGCAAGTTAGTAGCCTACCTTGGCTGAATGTTGGGACAAACAGTAATAACCGTGCTTATCCTTCTAATAAAGAAAAAAACCCCATATTAAACCGATTCACCCATTACTGCTACTACTAGTATAGAAGAAGAACTATTAACACGCACGGCTACCTATATAACAAGTTGCCTCTGACCTCTGTCTCACGACCGCAAATAGAACCTGTAGCTTCATGCCCTGACCTGAACTAAACTACTACTGGCTTAGCTGCCTAGCTACAAACTCAAAAGCCTGGATTTGGCTAAAAGGACCTATTATTTGCATTCTAAAGTACCATGTTCACTTCTTTTCCCGACAACAGATCGGAGATCTTACTTTCTCAAGTCATACGTCTTTTGTTCAGCCAACAGTGTTCCGCTCTACTTATTATTACTTACTAGCGCCCTTCACTTCAACTCATACTACTTTACTTCAGCTTATTCCCAAATCAGCGTACCCCTGCTTCCTTTAACAGGCTAGTACACAAGCTACTAAAGCTAATAAGCTAGTATACAAGCATTTGCCCGATTGCTTTAACAGACGCTTTACCTCCTGGTTTCCACCTGTCCTGTCCAAAACTATGGAACTCATCTGAAAAGTCGATTTACTAGATCAGAACGTGAACTCTGAGAATAGGGGTATACAAGTTAACCACCTAGAATCGATCCATGACCACTAAACTAAAGGAATCCTTTACCAAGTAAGCTACGCAACCGTCTTTACCCGCCTCAACCAATCTTAGCTCGGACATGCCAACAGCCAATACTTACTCCTTTCCCTGGGACAGCTAATCAAAACAAATACGGCTTGAATCCCTTATCTTTGAGACTACCCTTAGGACTCTATAAAGTCATTTAACAGCAGATAGACACAAGTTATGACAACCCTCACACGAGAGCCAAAAAGAAGGCTTTCAGACTGACTCTACTTCTTGCAGCTACTTCCTAACAATAAGATTAAGTCTTTAACCTGATAACCGCTTTAGCTCACGCTTTCCATCTTCGCGGCAAGCGATCGAAGGATATTACGAGTAGTTACGATCTCGTGCTCCCAAGCAACCAAACTAGCAGAACATCGTACGGAACCTAAGGAAGGACCGGACCACAGAGGGGGATATAACCCAGTCTTATCTGTCCTTTCTTTTTTTTTGGGGGGGAGGGGGGGTTAGACTCCTTAATCCTAGGAGTCTAATGCATCCGGGCCCCCGCCGACCATATAGATCGACTATTTCCCACCCTAAAAGATCAGGAGTGTTTCCGCCCTTCACTCCGGATGAAATCCCAGACACATTGGCAATCAGGAACGCCCAAAGTCTTATAATGGATGTGGGTTATAGTGATATCATGCTCCGGTCGATCAAATGGATAACCAGGAGCAATAATACCACTCCTCGCTCGAGGTTGGATTAGACCCCGAGACGAGACCAAGTATTCTGTACCAGATACTCCGCCCAGCAGCCACCAGTGTGATCGCTCACACTGGGAGGTGTCTTCCAAAATAGGAGGTCTGAAAGACAACCCTAGTGATGCAACCATGTCATAGATCTGCCATAGCAGACCAAACCTAACCAAAGATTCTTGGCGTCGGTCAGCCTGCCAATTGTGATTCACAACAGGCGCATCGAAAAAGGCGCTGATGCAAACATCAGGTTGCATTAATGTACCGTATAGTAATAGCAGCAATAGCGCAACCATTCCTTAACCCACCCGCGGAGGGTTGACCACTCTAAGAACTCCTTCACCTTTTCTTGGATGAAGAGTTCATCAGGTATCAACCGTAGGTCTTTAGGCCTCATCTCCTTGCGAAGACGAGCAATTATGACACCTTTGAGATAGGGATTAAGGGGACCTCCCCTACCTAGCTAGAGGTCAAAACCATCTGGGCCATATAGGGTTTTCGTCTGCATGGCTAGAACACGTTCAAAGGATTTATTTCTTTTGTGATCTAGGCGAGCAAGTACCCTGAAACTTGCACCACCAACACGACACAGAGTGGAGAATCGGGCACTACTATGTTTGAGTCCGATAGCCACTAGACCATATGGGTGGTAGAAGTTCAGTAGTGAACGAACCGAGATCGGGCTAATGTCCTTTCTAAGGTCGTTCACTCGGAACCGTTTCGCAAACTCTGCCGATCCAGTGTTAGAAATCAGAGATTTTTGATAACTGATTCTAACTCCTAACACCGAGTCTTTTCAAAGTTTCCTCGTAGACCCGGCCCACTTCAGGGTCAGCAATGACTACATCATCACCCAGTACTGCGTACTTATCAAAGCGCATACCTGGATGTACCTGTTCGGTGCAATACCACACCAATATATGATGGGATAGTGCAAAGTGAGGCCAAGAGGCATAGTACCCTAAGGGTTGTCCTGCAATAAAGCTGACAAGTGAAAAAACTTTCTTTTGACAAACGGCACAACAAATGCGTTCATCGCAAGAGCCGAGTTCACTACAGCTGAAGCGAACGATCGATCAAAGGCCGCCGACATGACCTCAAATAACAAGAGGAGAGGCCACCTGTCGGTGGCATTCTTCAAGTCATATGAGAACACATGGCGTTCGCCCTCTAATCTATCAAGAGGACCTTCCTGGTTGAACGTGCCATCCATGGGCAACATTCTCAACACAGACATCAACCAGTCATGGACTGGTTTGAGTAGTCTTTGATTGATATAGTTTCCTATGGCGAATACTCTTCTCTTACCTCCTCCCTCAACCGACTGACCCAGTCGGCCTTCAACCATGGGCAACCCTAGTTGTCGACATGTTGGTAAGACAGGACCGATCGTTTTCTTGAACTGATCGAGATCAGTTCCTGAAAACAATTTGTTGTTCTTGTCGAACGCATATCTGACTCTATGGGGCCACAGTATACCTGACAACCACTGCTCTCCCTTTTGGTGTATAAACTCCAAAAGAGAGGCATAAGAGGGCATTTCGAACATTTGAGAAGGAAAGACCGATATAATGTTCTTTCTAAATAATTGTCTCGCCTTCTCAGAACATCCGTCATAGCACAATTGTGATCGAAGAAGCATACGGTTGGAAGACTTTTCCAAGTCGGTACCCACGACATCCCCTGACAAAGAGGAATCGTGGAGAGTCGAGGTAAATACCGGGACAAGAGATCAGGGAGGAACACTTTCATCTCCCCCACAATCTCTTGGACAGACTCTAAATCGGCAGGTGTGATTATAGGCTCAAAAAGAGCCTTAGTTACCTTCTTTGCTAACTTAATAACTTTATTAATTGAGAAAAGAGATAAGTAGAATCGCACCACCAAGTAAGCCCTGTCATCATGCCTTCTTATTATCCTTCTATGAAAAGGAGGAATGATACGTGGTATGCCTGAGACCGGGTGAGAGACACTGGGACTGGTAATAAATCATGGGGTCTTTTTATGCCTCCATAAAAGGTTTGAAGAGATGAGCTACACTGCTTCAAATAAAGCGCAGTGAACAGCATCCCTGATCCTTTACACAGTCGCAGCACTTGTTTGGTAAACAGGTGAATTGCAATACAGTGTTCCTTGGTTACCCCATCCTGGATGAGAAGAGTCACCTTAAAGAGGAGGCTCTTCAACACCCGAGAATATTCTCCAATTCTCTGCCACCGTATGGGCCTCGAATTAACACATAAGTTAAAGAATGGTTTCATTGCTTGTTTGATCTTCGAACCAGCAGTGACCGCCACCAAGGCTAAATCACTACGCTTTAGGCATTGAGTCCTATCACACTCTCATAAATCTATTATTGAAATGTGTGAGGGAGAGCTCGTTGCCTTCCCCTATTGGGTTGGGCGAGGTTCTCATCGCACCCCTGAGGCCAGACTATTTTAATCTGGACCCCAGGAAACCACTGTGTGATCTTCCTTACACCCTTCAAGAGTGTAAGTTGCATCACCCCTAAGATCAAGTCGATCACACCCACAGTCCCCTTCTCATGGGGGGGCCTAGGAGGGCACTTGGTAGATGCCAAGTCCTGCTTGTGGAAGGTTTGTCAAGCCTTCAACAACAGGTGTGGTAGTCACTATCATATCATCCAAATGGACAACCGATAGTGATGCCACAGGGGGAGGCCAGAATCCCCAATCACAATAAAACCATGAGTGGCGATCCGGGCTTACAGACGAGGAACTACCTTGGCTGTCGCCACGTTCGGTTACTCGAACGTGACGCCCCCGTCTTCGAGACTTGAAAGATTTATAGCAAGGCAAATTTTCTAGAAAAATAAAAGAGGCAGAACAACGAAATAGATGAAAGGCGAAGCGCTACGTAGTGAAAGAAAAAAAGTTTCAAAAAAGATCAACAAACCGAACAACTACACGTTAAAACAAAAATGAATAAAAAGAAGAATGAAGTGTTTGACCCCAAGGAGAGGTCGTCTGATTCTTGGTGCATACCGAGGAAAGGGGCTCGGCAGCCGAGGATTGAATCCCACCTACACTACAGCTACGAATGTGGAAAGGGCGTAGTGCAGCCAGCAAGCTGCATGCCTGGTCTCGAGGAGTGGGTTCATTCCCGTCAATACCGGGAGCCCTCGAGTCTGCTTTGGTTAGGGAAGGCATTAAGTTGGTTGATCACTGTTCGCCTCATCAGTGTAAAGCATAACATGAAGCGGATATCAAATCAGCGATTGTTTGGGTTGCTGTGGGAACCCCGCCCTCTTCTTCCAACAAATGCTTGCCACTCAGCTGGGCCACTTTCCTTATTTCGACCAGGGGGGGGGGGGCAAATCCTTATTCCTACTTTCAACAGGCTTCTTTCCCTCTTTTTAGCCTGTCAATTTTGGCCTCACCATTTCAAAGAAGAGGAAAGATCTTCTCCGTATAGGCGGCGGAGAGTTTCACTGTGTTTATGTTTATATACGATAAACTGGCGCAGTAAAAACTCAAAACACAATCAATATAATTTATACGAAAGAGAGCATTGGCTTTTTAGGAATCAAAAAGTTTCGGAGTAAAAGCCAAATAGACCCAATCAGTTTACTGAAATAATTATAAATATAGTAATTAATACTAAGAATGTTACTCTTTTTCTTCCAGTAAGAAAGAAGAAGTCAACACTCATTCAGCGCACCTTACCTAACTCCCCCGCTTGAGAATAAAATAAGAAAAACATATGGGAATACCCATTTTGAATAAACAAAGAGATACAAAGATAAGGAAAGAGACAATGAGTATGAAAAAGAAAGAGCTTACCAAATAACATTCTCTTTGAGAAATGGAAGAAGGAATTGGCTTTCAAAAAGAAGAATTTGTTGTCATGGGTCATGGATGCTCCTCTCCTTGCTTTTGAATGCCATATTTTAGAATCTATTTTTTACTTATTATCATTTCTTTCTCAAAGTCAAGTTTCTCGCTTCTTGCTTTACTTTAGTTTTCAATAAGGGGCGCGTTAGCGCTTTACTAATAAAAAAAGGGCTTTTTCAGCTGGATCCAGAACGCATAGGAAATCTATCAGTACGCCATCCGCTCCATATCTTTCGTAGTTTAGGAACTCGTCCATCCATGGGACACCTTTCGTAGTGAGGGAACTCCTCTGTTTTTAGCTTGACGAGCTACTTTTGTTTCCGAAAAACGCATAAACCCCGGGGTTTTCGTAAAAGAGGGACAAGTGGTAGGAGCCGACAAATAGTAGTGCCGGTTCAGTGGAAGTCAAGTCTTTACGTCTATAGGGGCTCCCTGACGGTCCCGAACCCTCCAAAAGTGATGGGTATGTGTTCTTTCTTGGCACTCTCTTTCTTTGTTATGCCAACCTAAAAAGAGATAGGGATACGGAGCTAGACTTGAAAACAAACAATTGGCACTTCCCCCCCCCCCCTCTCACTTAAAGGCAGATAGGGCACTTTTTTCCTTTCCTTAAGTCCAGGATACGAAAACAATTCCTCCCCACTAAAAAGAGCGATTGATAATCTCGATAACCTAAACAAAAATGCAGAAGCGAGCGTACCCCAAAGCTCTCCTCTCTCCCCCTTTTTTAGCCAACACCATTTAAGGAATCTTACCAACTACCCTGGCCTATCTTGAAATACCAACCTACAATTGAACCTTCGCTCTAATACCCAATTGAATTTGATCTTGTAGTAGCCTTCTTTCTTTTGTTGTACAAATATCTAATCTATGACTAACCCTTTGCATGGATCCCTCTACATGACTAACTCCAGCAACTTGAATAGATGTTGTTACCTGCAAAATTCTTCACTTTATCAACAATGAAGATCTGGAAGCACTTTTTTACAAAATCCTATGGCATACAAATGCAGTAGCTTCTCACAAAGAAAATAAGTGTCTTGGTCTCTATATTCATATATGACAGCTTTTAAAATAAGCCTTATATATGTTTAAAGTTGTGAGAAAAGAAACTCTAAATAAATACATAAGCATGAGCCGAAATTGAAATCTAGAAAACTAAAAATCATAGTTCTCGATAGATCGAGCTTCTGTTGAGCTATCTATTGAGTTGCACATTAAGTCTTGATAGCATGCATCTGTCGAGCTATCTATCGAGACTTAATGAATGGCTTTTCTTCACTTATTTCTTCGATCAATCTTCATGGTTTTCAATACGAACATTTGATATGCTTTGAACAACATATTTCTTAATGTATTAAACCCATCTTTGTCAAATGATTAGCCAATTACATAAAATATGACCCTAACAATTTATAAAATAAATAAATAAATACCCATTAAGCCATTAATTTATACTATAAATATTTTTTAGTTCGAGAAATTAAATATATGGTTATAAAAAAAAATGCTAAAATGCAAAACTTACTCTCTATATTTTACCAATTTTCATTTTAGTTTTTTAACTTTGATTTCATTCTTTTCAATCCATTAACTTTCAAGTTTATTCAATTAAGACTTTTCTATCAACTTTTGTTATGTGTTGTGGTTAATTTTCCAAATTTTTAAATTAAAAAAATTCAATTAATTATTGAAAAGTATTTTCCAGATTTTTTTTTTTTTTAAATTTAACAAAAGTTGACGGAAAGGCATTAATTGGATAAATCTAAAACTTAGAGGACTGAAATGGAAGAAAGTAAAATTAGAGAATTAAAATGAATTTTGAATAAATTTAGAGGGTGAATTTTGCATTTTAACCTTAAAAAAAAAAAAAAAAAATTGATAGTTTGAGATGGTAAATTATGATGTCTTTAATAGTCCCTCTATTAACAATTTGATATATGATGGAACCTCTTCTTGATGATTGTAAGTGCCTTTTGAGGACTTTCCTAAACTCAACAGTCCAACACATCTTCGGAGAAACAAATCAATACGCTATTGCACTCGCTAAAATGGGAGTCTCTCAAACTATGAACTATGTTTTATTTGATAATCCACTAGGTGGAGAGATTTTGCTGACTTTTGACAAAGTTGAGTTATTTTGGAACATAATGATAAGTGTTTAATCTATATCTATATTATGACATTGTCTTTGAAAATGATGATGCCGAAAATCATAAGTAACCTACACAATACTCACGTGCTTGAAATAAGGCCTGCAAAATAAAAACAAAGAAAACCCTAGGAGAGTATTGGTGCGGTACCGGCCAAAGACCCTCCGAAGGTTAAGTTGGAGAACTTTTCACAACTCTAGAGTGCTAGAGTTGAGGTGAATTATGTGTACCTTGGTTTGCGAGGGTCTCAAGATTTTTATAGTAGTGTAGGGTTGACATTCGTGCCTTGGTTAAGAAGATGTTTCCTTGTAGGATAGATCATCTTAAATTTGCATATTTTGCAAAGTCCTTTCCTTATAAGACTCCCCTTAATTAAGGGTAATCATGGAACACAATCCTTATATTCTTACGCGTGGAGGCCAAGTAAGGCCATCTCAGACTTGTTAGAGGTTCTATTATTCCCTTCAGCTTCCTTGGCGCGTTCTGTCAGCTACTTATCCCCGTCTACATATTCAAGTCATCACCTTTAGGTGTTAGTTGACCAAAAGGTGCAGTTGTCAGCTTTAAGGTGGGACCGTCGATCTTATCCTATCGTCGCTCGGGCTGTGGTCATGTTGGTGAGGTTGACGACTTTATTAGGGTCGTCGCCTTCACCTAATATGGATGAGTTTATCAATGCTACAAAACTTCCCTTATCAAAAAAAAAAAAAAAATGATTTGTCCTTTTTATTATTCTTGAAATTGAATGTGCGTAGGGTAAGTAAGTTTTTGGGGAGAGAGAGAGCGATAGTCCACTAAACATAACTCCATTGCAGACTTGCAGTCGGTCACTACCTAAAGGAGTGGATAGGATAGTTTGATGTAGAAAGAAGGATAATTTCATGTTACCATAAGATTCTCACAAAGATATAGAAGAAAAAGTTGGTACGGAAATAACATTTAGCTAGTATTTACCTTTTCTTTCTCAAAGGACTAATAAGGAGTTATGTTTGCTGTGAGAGATCCTTTCCACTTCGCTCTTTGCATCGAGCCATCTAACTTGGATTTGGACAGTGCATAAAAATGGGATCCAAAGCCTCGTGGTCCCAAGATGACATCTAAGCTATCAAATTACCATGCAGACACTTTTCTTTACAAAAAAGACAATCAAGCGTCACACCATGCAGCCAAGTCCCATTTCCAATCGCTTCTTCCTCAAATTCCAATGCCAAATTACCAATCTTTTTTTAGGGAAAATTACAGTGTGTTAACTTTAACTATGAGTGCTTATAATGTTTATCCTTTAACTTTAAAATTTTATATGTAACACCTTAATTTGGTTATTTGAAATGTCCATCTCAACTATTAAATTAGCTTCAAAATTAACTATTTAATAAGTACCTATCAAATTAAACTATGATATTGTAAGGATGATAGGCCCAGTAGTATATGTTGGGCCAGAGACTCAATCCAAGTACGCCTAGTTGTCCGAGGGCTGTAAATTGTAATGGAGGTCGGCATTAATGAATATAGAAAGGGGTCTGGTCATGATGGTCCGAGGATGGATTCTTCCTCGACTAGGCAAAGCCGAGGTCAAAAGGTACTGCTGCCATCCAGAAGCAACGTTCCAGGAAATTCTATTTATAAAGATATACATCTTGAAAGCACAGGATAAAGGAAAGCTAGGAAATATCTAAGAGAAAGCTGTTACCACCGCATTGAATGCTCTGTAGCTAACTCTCTGGCCGCATTAATGAGGAAGTGATACCTGAACAGTAGTTTTCAGCCTTACAGCTACTCTCAAAGACTTCAAGAAGGGACTAATGGAACAAGTATCAAGACGAGCAATCTAAATCTACACGTGGAAGGTGGAAATTGGAGGAGGAAGAGAGTATAAAATAGAGAGAAGTCCTTGAGGGAGGGGGATTTGAGATTGGAGAGAAAAAACTGTAGCAATCAAGAGCTGAACGTGTAATCAGATTTAAGAGAAATATATAAGAACTGATCTCATCGGATTGTGCCGAGAACGAAATTTCTTTAGATTAAACTAGTCTATCTTCATTTTTTTGTCATCTGGATCCATTTTACTTGTTGTCTAACTCATTAAATCCCAGTTTTCCAACCCACTCTCTACAAATTCATTGTATTAGGCTCTTTAGACCTAAGTTCAACCATCCTTTGGGCTTGGGAGCCAAATTGTGTCCTTACAGATATCATTTGCAATATACATCATAAATTATGATAGCATTTATGATGCACATTGCATACTACTAATTTGGACTCTAATTTTAGATACTACAACGCACGATCATACTCTCAAACACTTTCTTCTAATAAAATAACTGGTAAATTTAAAACTAAAACCTAAAGTTCTTCCTTATATGTCGTCTAGCCCAGAAATAGCTAGCATTTCTATGACTTCGTTGACACCAAAAGCATCCGGCGATGTGACCAGAATCTGGAATTTTCGCTAGATCCACCATAGATTTGGGGAAATTTCTATCAAGGTCAAAAGCATCCCTTGCGTGTGAAATACTTAAGAAATTATATGAAATTTTTTATATTTGGTTCATTTAGTTAATGGTAATGGTTATTTGGGTCTTAATTTGGTTTGTTGTGCTATAGATGCTTGTTTGGTTGTCCAATGATTGGTGATAAACTTAGTGGTTTTCTAGACAAGCTAAACATTTGAAAATATTTAGAGATCATTTTTTAGGAATACAATTAAACTGAAAATAAGTTGTTTTTCCTAAAAATATTTTATAGTGCTGCAAATAAAGCGTAATCATTATTCTAACATTCCTCTTACGCGTGGTCTCGAATTCCTCCCACTAATAAGTGAGGTGCAACATATGAGATTTTTAATTATTAGTTTTCCTAATGCTTAAACAATTAAGACATGATGAACTTAATCATTTAAGTATTAATTTATTATTCTAAAAAATATAATAGATTGGATACTCAACTATTATCCCATTTTTTCCCTAAAGAGAAAGTCTCTTGAGCGAACAAATAAAGATAATACTCTTTAATGATGTGTTTAAGAAATACTAGATTTGGTCACATCACAGAATTTCAAATATACAGCATAAACTTCCTTCTTTAGGTGAGGAGGCATATGAATAAATTTTAAATTTCTAGAGTAAATTGTAGCCGAGATTTATGGGCTAAAAATCTCAACTATTGGGTTAAGATACTTTGACCCCGGTTAATTAATTTAATTACCCAAGTTGATTAATTATGTTCAATTGCATGCATATCGTGAAGGTACCAACAAATTACCAAAAATACTAAATGCAGTGGAAAATAAATTTGATACGGTGATTTGTAGATAAATGGGAAAAACCTCTCGCAAGGTAAAAACCCTACTTGGTGATTTTAAGGTCACCACTCCCAAAAATCCACTAATCAACAATCAAGCAGTTACAAGTATAAGGAATCTTACCAACTACCATGGCCTATTCTGAAATACCAACCTACAGTTAAACCTTCGCTCCAATACCCAATTGGACTTAATTTTGTAGTAACCTTCTTTTCTTTGATGCACAAACCTTCAATTTGTGACTAACCCTTTGCATGGATCCTAGTATGTAACTAACTCCAACAACTTGAACAGATGTTGTTGGCTGCAAAGTTCTTCACTTCATCAACAATGAAGATCTAGAAGCACTTGGTTATAAAACCCTATGGTGTACAAACGTAGTAGCTTCTCATAGAGAAAATAAGTCTCTTCGTCTCTGTATCCATATGTGACGACTTTTAAAATAAGCCTTATTATATCTAGGATTATGAGAAAAAAAAGCCTAAACAATTACAAAAGCTAGGCCAAATTTCATATTTGAAAACTGAAAATTGTTAGTCTTGATAGATCGAGCTACCGTCGAGCTATCTATCGAGATTCACATTAAGTCTCGATAGCAGGCATTTGTCTAACTATCTATCGAGACTTACTGAACAACTTTTCTTCAATTGTTTTTTGAATTAATCTTCATGTCTTTAATACTTGACTTGAACAACATGTTTCTTAAAGTAGTAAACCTATCTTAGATCTACCAAATTACAAGTAAAATACATTTTATCAAAGGATTAGCCAATTACAAAACATATGACCCTAACATCAACTAAACCTTTAGCCAACAATGGCATTATTTTCAAATTCTTTCAACAAAAATAGATCATTGGACCATTTGCAACACTCTTAAGTCCTAGCTCATGAAATAATAAATATGATACATTCACCTTGTACTTGTGTCATTATAATTGTGTTGAAATCATGGTTTTAAAAACTGGAATGGTCAAAGAACTAGGAAAGGGTTTGGTTTCCTATTTTTACCGATTTTGACCAGTTATTCCGGTTTTTTCTAGATCAGTTTTAGGTCCGGTTTCCAATTCAACCAATTGAACCAGTCAATCCGTTCCAGTTTTTAAAACGTTGATTGGAATAGCCATTGTGGGTTGCCAACTTGTTCTTGACCTTAGAGTTGGTCAAGTTTTAGACTTCGATCCCACAAGGGCAAGATGATTGTCAACTTGTTGGGGTTGAAGTAGTGTGCTCATCTTGTTTTTGGATGCTATATTCTAACTCATTAAGGACATTTTTGGTATTCTGAATATAAATTGCCATGTAATTGATAATTTTATTACTGAGAATAAAAATTGTTGTAATGAAAGTAACTAAACCTATACATATGTTTAGTTGTAACATTAGATTTGCATTTATAAAATATCTTACTTATATAATTATATTTCTTAATAAATAGAATTTTGTATATTAGTGAGAGAGATATTATTTTTGGGCAAAACTTAGACACAATACCTTAGGTTCCTCAATTAAAACATTACACATGACCAGTTTTACTTACATCACACAAACAATGTCAAGCCATTTAATGAATAGAACAGATTGTAAAAGAAAAAAGAAAAGAAAAAAAACCCGACCCTCCAAAATGAGAGAGAGAGGAAACTACTTTGGCTCTTCAACAACCACTGCAAATCCCTCCTCCTATATGCCTCATCATCTTCCTCATTCTCACAACCTAGTTCTTGCTCAAAGCTTTGGATATGGTTATGGGTGTTATGTGGGTAAAAAGTAAAAACCACCATGCACGTTTTGATTTGGTCACCGAAGTCTAGTGATTTTGTGGCTTAATGGTGAATCAACTTGGGTACTGGTGAGCGACTACAAGGTCAAATGGTGGCTTGGTGGTGAATTGTCTTGGGTAGGGTTTTGAAGTCGACCTAGATCCAAATAGTCACCTAGTTTGGGTTCTTAATGGTTCAATGTTGAGGGTGCGATGAAGTCAAGGTTTTGGTGCCGCCAGTGAGGTGGTTAGGTTCAATGCATTTTTTTGGGTTCTTGTTTTTAAATCTGACCACAACGTTAAAGGGTTGACATCGTTAATATTGATGTGGATTATATTTCCATTTGTAATGTTTTAATTGGAAAACCTAAGGAACAGTACCTAAGGTACTGCATCTAAATTCTGCCTATTAGTTTTTGATGATTTTCTATTTCTACTACTATTATGTGCATATGTAAAGTATTTTTTTTAACAAATTAATTTTAGAAATTATTACACCTAGAAAGACTGTAATAGCTATTCCTAAGAAATAACTATTCCTCAATATAAGGAATAACTATTACTTGTGATAATGATGCAACCAAATAATCAAATAGCAAGTAAACATAAATAGCCATTCCTTTTAAGGACTTATTATGACATGCCAAACTTGTCTTAAGTGTGTTCCAATGTTTAACGGTCACAATCAGTGAAGGTGTCAATTTTTCATGATTGTAAATGGAAAGGGAAACAAAAAGATAGTCTTTTTGTGCAACACACAAAGCAATGGGCTAAGAAACCGACTTGTAGATTCAACAGGAGGAGCTCGCTCTTTGGGAACTCCAAAAAACAAATTAGTTGTCAAATGAGAGGACAACTTTCAGGCTTTATTTGGTTAGGAGAATGCAAAAGTGGAGGAATGGAGTTGGTAAAGTTCCAAACCTTCTTCAATCCCATAAGGGCAAGATGATTGTTAGCTTGTTAGTGTTGAAGTGGTGTGCACATCTTATTTTTGGATAATGTATTCTTACTCATTATGTGCATGTTTGGTATTCTGAATATAAATTGCCATATAATTGATAAATTTTATTATTGATAATAAAAATTGTTGTAATGAAAATAACTAAACTTATTCATATGTTTAGTTGTAACATTAGATTTGCATTTATAAAATATCTTACTTATATAATTATATGTCTTAAAAAAGAAAATTTTGTTTATTTGTGTGTGAGATACTATTTTTTGATGATTTTTTAGTTCTACTATTATTATGTGCATATGTAAAGTTTGTATTTTTTGGAACATATTAATTTTAGAAATTATTATACCTAGTAAGACTGTAATAGCTATTCTTAAGGAATAACTATTACTTGTAATAATGATGCAACCAAATAATCAAATAGCATGTAACATAAATAGCCATTCCATTAAAGGACTTATTATGACATGCTAAACATGTCTTAAGTGTGTTCCAATGTTTAACCATCACAATTAGTGAAGGTGTCAAATTTTTATGATTGTAAATGGAAAGGGAAACAAAAAGATAGTCTTTGGTGTAGCACACAAAGCAACGGGCTAAGAAATTGACTTGTAGATCCAACAGGAGGAGCTCACTCTCTAGGAACTCCAAAAGACAAGTTAACTATCGAATGAGAGGACAACTTTCAAGCTTTGTTTGGTTGAGAGGATGCAAAAGTGGAGGAATGGAAAATGACGAGAGGATAGAAAAGTGGGAGGACAAAAGAAATTTAGTTTCCATCATATGTGTTTGGTTAGGATGATGAAAAATTCTTTTGTTTAGTTTAGAAGAAAATTAAGATGATGGAAAATGTAGTCTATATAAATTTACTCTTATGTTTTTATTACATAATATATAAAATATGGTTGCTAGTGGGTAGTTGAAAGGTATAATAAGGACAGAAAAATAATTAAACCAACTTAAACTTTTTCTATCATGTTTTCTCTCCAATTTGGAGAGATTGCATTTTGGTTGGTCCAAGTGGTCACCGGTTTTCTCCTCTCACTTCCCCTATCAACCAAACAAGCAAAAACACCATCTTTTGCCTACCATTTTCCATCCCCCAATAATCACCCTAATCAAATGCACTATCAGAGATGGGGGTGGTAACTATGGAAAAAAAAAAGGCATTTTTTGTCACTCTTAGATACATGTGAATCTAATGAAAAAACTATCAGCCAACCATAATGCAATTTTTTAAAAGAAAAATTATAGACATCATTGTAATTTTTATTTATCTATATACACACCCAAAGAATGAAATTAATAATTTTACGGATTTTGCATTATGGATTTGTAAATCCCATCATTTTAGAGTTCCCATGAAATTATCAATAGCTTCATCCAAAACACAACATAAATGTCAATTTCATTTCACCCTCCCTATAACCCTCCAAATAAGTGTGAGTTCAATGCCATATTATATACTATATAATAGAAGTTGGTCATAAAAGTTGTGATTATGTAAAGTGACTATCTTTGTTTTGTGACAAGTGTTTACGCCCAATATTTATTATTATTTTTTTAATGAAATGCTCATCACTTATTAAGATAGTTTATTACCAATGCACATGCTTGGTATAATGATCACTCTATAAGCACAATCTCTTGTGTAGTGGGGGGCAAGGGTCAAACTTTAAGTTTTACGAAGTAACTTCACATACATACACTTAAATTCTATTACCAATATTTTACTCTAAAAATTGAAAATTCTATTTTAAATAAAATTCTATTAGCAAAAGTTTCCAATTATCAATATTTATTTTGATTATATCATCGTATGTTTCAATATAATAAAATTTACATATTACACATGGTGATATATATTAATTATATATCATAAAATTAATGTGTTTTTGTCTCATAACTTACTAATTATTAATAAATATATTTATATTTACATATAAATTTAATTTAACCATGCATCACTATTTTAAAAACCGAATTGGACTGGTTGGGTCAACTAGGAACCAGGCACCAATCCGATTTGATAAATTCCCTTAAAACCGGTATGAAATTGGTCAAAACCTGTAAAAACCGAGCAAAAATCAGGTTGAATTAGAAACTAGGTTATAAACCGGTTCTTTGACTATACCAATTTTAAAACCATGCCATGCATTACACCAACATAATACTAATTAAAAATAAAAATAAAAATAAAAAGTTAAAAACCTAAAACAAATTTTTTGTTACAACTCTGATGTGACAGATTATGAGTGGTTAACCATTACTTACACATAAACTCTCTATTTTTTCTTTACCAATCACTATTACAATTGTGGCAAGAATTTGTGAAAAGTTTTGTGCTCCTTAGAATTTTTCCCAACTTATATGTCATGTCACATGATTTAAATATAGTATGTGTACAAGTAGAAATACAATAGATACCACCGCACATTCTTTGTGTAATGGTCACTCTATAAGTATAAGTACTTCTAGGGTATGGGAGTAAGGGCCAGGATTCAAGTCTTTAGAACGGAGGTATAAGTGCTTGTGGGGTGTGGGGCAAGGGCTAGGGTTTAAGTCTCCAGAAGTAAGTTTTCACACATATATACACTTTGATTATGCTAGAGTATAATTTCCATCTTGTATATATATAAAAAAATAATACTAATTAAAAAAAATTAAAAACCTAAAACAAAATTTTTGCTACAATTGTAATGTGACAGATTCTAAATGGTTAACTATCACTTACACATAGACTCTCTATTTTTTCTTTACCAATCACCATTACAATTGTGGCAAGAAATTGTAAAAAATTTTGTACTCCGTAGACTTTTTCTCAACTTATATGTCATCTATACTACTATTTAAGGGGCTTTCTTTGTTTGGATCAGATTTTTTTTGTCTAAAATACCCTTATTTCCCTAAGTTTAAGTATAGACAGAACTAAAGGACAACAAAGTAAAAATACATCTTTAACTCCTACTAAAATATTGTCTACAAAATAGGATTATTCTCCCACTAACCCATTTATTCAGAAACAAACTTCCCATTTAAACTTTTCTCTTTCTTTATTTTTTTTAATTGGTCGAAAATATTTCTTCCTTTTTAAACCCATGTTAAAAGGTTTTTTTTTTTTTAGAAACCCACATTAAAAAGTTGCTATTTTTTTGGGTAAAATTTAGTAATTTGTATCGATTATAATTTGAAATTATTACATTTTTCAATCATAAAAAAACTTAAAAATATAATGAGTATTATACATTTGTACCAAATATTAAAATTATAATTAATCCAAATTATTAAATTTTACTAAAAAAAATAAAAGAGTCTTTGAATTCGCGTATGAGCGCGTGCTTAAGATACCAGTGGGATTTTTTTTTTTTTCTTTTTTTTTGAGAAGCAGAGGCCAGTGTGATTTAAATACGATAGGTGTAAAAGTAGAAATACAGTAGATACCAGATCAAAGAAATACAGTAGATACAGTTGTTGTAGTTGTAGGGTTGTAGAAGTTGTACCCACAACCACAAGCCGGTTCCCAAATCCCAAAGAACTCAAAGCCACGCCGCACGAAACAGAAAGTAGGAAGCGGGAACACACTCAGATACGATACGTAAATTCGTGCGAGAAACCGTACCAACAGTAGGATTAGGAACACACTCACAATCTCGCTGGCTCTCTTTTTTTATCTTTAGCTAAAAACTAATAAAACTCTCTCTCTCTCTCTCTCTGCGTTCCTCAATTCTCTTGCGATAGAGACACTTTCTCTTTCATTACTTATTTTATTAATCAATCAAAAAAATTCAAAACATAAGTAACTCTCTCTCTCTCTCTCCGTCTTTTCTGACTTTCTCTCTCTGTGGTCCCCTCCCCCACCACTCACATACACAACTAAAAATATCGGGTCCATGGAATCTACGCGTCACTACCATTTTTAATTCGTATACTATACGTATGATAATAATATTACTTCTTTTTTTTTCTGAGTCTTGAAAATTTTGTTGTAAAATAAATTCAACTATCTATTTATTTATCTACCTTTCTCGCACGACATGTCTATCTATTGGTAGACAAATAATGGTGAAATACCCTTCAAAGTCATGGTGATTTCTGTTTTTGTTTGTCATCATGATGAGAAAGCTAGCTAATAAGGTGAGCAGCAATCAGAGTTAGCGTGTATTTGTTTCTCCAGCAGACCTCATTTTGTTCTCTACTTTATATATATATATATATATATATATATATATTTATTGTATCTGGGTCTTTCTTATATTTTGTGGGATATTTTATTGGATGTATGATTGTTTTTGACACAATGATTGGGTTTCTTTTTTCTGTGGATGCTAATGGGTAGAGTTATTGGTGGTGGTGGTGGTAGTGTTTGTTTCTTTTAGTTTCCAATATAAATCAGCCTTCTACTTTTATGTGAAGTTTTGGGATGGTTGGTTTTTACTTTTATGTTTTTTAATTGATTTGTTTATTGGGTAATCTGTGTGGGATTTTCCAGGCTCTCAAGGAAGGTGTTATTTGACTTTGAAGCCAAAAAAAGGGGTTTTTATTTGTTTTATATTGAAGCTTTTGTGCTAGAGATTTGATTGTGAGGAGCAAATTGTGATGTTTGTATGTGGATGGGCTATGATGGGTTCCAAGGGATCTTGGTTCTGATGGAGATGAGAGCGTGTTCTGGGAAAGTTTCATTTATGATGGATCTTCAAGAATTTCAATGTTGCTTTGATTCTCGTGGAGGAAAAGATTTGATTTTTGGTGGTCATTATGTCAATGGTAGTTGATGGGTTTTAGGAAGTTTGGTTTCTGGAGCTTTGAAATCCATATAGAATTGTTTCTGGGTACACACCCAATTGATTTTGACCCTTCTTCTCAGCTTAGAGGAGGAGGAGAAAGTAGGGGGTTTTGTGTGTATAAGGTCTTTTAGGATTTAAAGGTGTTTGTTTGACAAAGAAAAAAAAATGGGGGAAGAGGCTAATTCCTGGATTAGGAGAGCAAAGTTTTCTCATACCGTGTGTCATAGGTTGGACTCTTCAAGATTGGCCTCTGTTCAATTGTCAATTCGGCCTGAACGAATTTCAGGTTTGAAATCAAGGCCTGGAGCAAGTTCTTCTAGTGAGAAATCAACTACTATTTATAACAAGCAGAGATCTTTGTCCCCTCTACCTGAAACTCGGCTCAATGATGTGTTTAAGGAAGCGAGGTCTGAGAGGAAGAGATTCATGTCTCCATTACCTCGGAGAAGGGAACAGGCAAATGGGGTCATGGGAAAGTTTGTGAATAGGGATTTTCAAGAAGTTAAGGCCTCCAATTCAAAGTCTATGGCAGATACAAGCCCACTTAGGCACTTGGCTTCCTTGAAAGGCAATGATAAATTGAAGAACCGGAAGGAGTCATCATGGGCAAAGTATTTTGATCATGGTGGAGGAAGGGTTAATGCTGTGGAAACATCTGATGAATGGACTGTCGATCTGTCTAAGTTGTTTCTTGGGCTCAAGTTTGCTCATGGCGCTCATAGTCGGCTTTACCATGGCCTATACAATGATGAACCTGTTGCAGTTAAGATTATCCGGGTGCCTGATGATGACGAAAATGGAGCCTTGGGGGCTCGACTAGAGAAACAATACAATAGGGAAGTCACTCTTCTGTCTCGTCTGCACTATCACAATGTCATAAAGGTGACCAATCCTTTTCTTTTCCACTCTGTCATCTTGTTATTTATTATGTATATATGCTTTATCGCAGGATCGGTCCTTTGTCTTGTTCAATTTTTATGTTGGTTACAGATTTGCTATAGCTTTTAAGTTTTTTTATTCCATGGATTGATTCTGGAATCATGGTCAAAATAATCATTTTTGTGATTTTGTTTGAGTATGCTGCCTTTTCTGAACCTTTCTTACTGATATCCTTTAATACAGTTTATAGCAGCGTGCAGAAAGCCACCAGTTTATTGTGTCATTACAGAATATCTATCAGAGGGTTCTTTGAGGGCATATATGCATAAGCTTGAGCGTAAATCACTTCCTTTACAAAAGCTAATTGCATTTGCTCTTGATATTGCTCGTGGAATGGATTACATTCACTCTCAAGGTGTCATTCATCGAGATCTTAAACCAGAAAATGTCCTTATTGACCAAGACTTCCATCTGAAAATTGCTGATTTTGGAATAGCTTGTGAGGAGGTATACTGTGATATTTTAGCTGATGACCCTGGAACTTACCGTTGGATGGCACCTGAGATGATCAAACATAAATCCTATGGCCGAAAGGTTGATGTGTACAGTTTTGGGCTCATCTTATGGGAAATGGTTGCTGGAACAATACCATATGAGGATATGAATCCCGTCCAGGCTGCTTTTGCAGTAGTAAATAAGGTTTGTTGATGAATTTCGTGTTTCTTGGCAAAACATAATGCATGGACTTGCAATACACAATGAAGCTTTTTTCCCCTTCATTCTTCAAGTCCTCTGTTGTTATTGTTTTTGTGAATTGTTTAGTTGTGCTATAAGTTTTATGTAGAATTTTTATTTTATTATTAATTTTTTTTAATTGATAGAAAAAGGACTGCCTGCCCTCTCTCTTCTCTTCTCTCCTTCTGTTTCTTTTTGGTTCCCCTCCCTCCTGCCCTCTTTCCAATTAGATTTCAGTCTTACGCCTATTTAAATCAACAACTGCTAATTGTGTTCAAGTGTTGGTTCATTTATCGTGCATCCAGTCAATCCTTAAGTGTGCCCATTGGAATAACATGTAATCTACATGTCTCAAACTCTTAAAAGCAATGATTTTCTCATTTTAAATATGATTATCTTGGAAATTTATCATCAGTTGTCATTCCTGTTAGTGTTTTGTATCATGTATTGGTGAAGTAATTATTTTCTACATCAACTTTGGGCTGAATCTCACTTTTGTAATGAGGTTTAATTACTAAAGGAACAAATGAGAAGCCATTGAAACTGATTGTCCTATTAATAAAATTTAAAGATGATTGAATTGCAACTAAAAATGCTACCCTGAGCGCTAAAATATAGTTTAATTGGTTAAGATAATATGAATTGGTTTATTATTAAGTGGTAATGTGCCTATCTCATCAGCAGTGAAAATGGGGGAGAAATTTCAAAAGTACTGGGTGATTATGACATAGACACCATGGTTAACATTTCATTTGAACTTAAGTTTTCTTCCCCTGAAAATTAAAATAATTTGTTTGTTAAGATAATATGAACTCCTTTATTTTATCACAGAGAAGATGGGGCTGAAATTTGGTAGTACTGGATTATATAATGTAGACATCATGGTTCACATTTCATTAGAACTTAAGTTTTCTTCCCAAATTGCCTTTAATCTTGCAAAGCACTATGGGAAGGTTTTTGTGGATGCAATTCTAATACCATTATACTTGGCATTTTCAGAATTTGAGACCTGTTATCCCAGAGGACTGTCCACCTGCCATGCGAGCTTTAATTGAGCAGTGTTGGTCCTTGCAACCAGATAAAAGGCCTGAGTTTTGGCAGGTTGTGAAGGTATTAGAGCAGTTTGAGTCTTCACTTGCCCTTGATGGAACCTTGAATCTGGTACCAAATCCTACTTGCCAAGATCATAAGAAAGGCCTTCTTCATTGGATTCAAAAGCTTGGTCCCGTGCATCCTAATGGTTCAATAACGCCTAAACCTAAATTCACATGAATCTTTCTTATGACCTGGCTTTTGTAGCTCACCAGGTCAATTGTAATTAAAAAAAGGTTTGTTGTCTAAGCCTCTTTTATTGTATTCTTGTATGTCACATTCATGTGTGAGTGAATGAATAGATTGGTAGGCACACATTGAGGTGAAACTGTCTTTTATTCATGTTATATACACAGACAAATGATAATCAACTTAGTGTATTCTAGCCTTGTGTATATTGGCTGGCTGAAAAAAGTAGCATTTTTCTTTTGAAAGGCTATAGAATTCCAGCCCCCCTTTCTCTCCCCGTCCACCCCCCCCCCCCCCCTCCCTTTTTCTACGCGCACACTATAGAGTTCAGAACTGCCCGTCTTACAATTTTATTTACTTACCACTTCGTTTTGAAATAATTTTCTTATCACATATGAAAGGGATACTGGTCCAATTCCCTGTATATTCTCAGAAAGTTTAGTGTTATAGATGGATGTTAGAAGAATTGATAATAGTTATGAAAAAGGAGGGTCTTTTGCCAATGTGTGGGTTTCTAATTAAAATTTTGAAGTTGATTTCATATCACTTTCCAAGATATGTTGACATTGGGTTTCAGTGAAATGCCTTCATATCTATGTTATAAATTAATGTACTCAAGTTGGTGGTTATGGTGGTGACCCTGTTCTAGCTACCACCTCTGTGAGTGTTCACAAGAAAAATTAGTCTCCTTTTTTTGGTTTCCTAGATTTGTTGCAAGGTATGGTTGCACTTAATTATATTGCCGTTCTTACACGTGATGACCTACTTTGACTTTGGGTTTGCTTGGATTTCTTTCAATTTCTGGCTCAAATATTTATTTACAACATAACTTTTGCAACACCTCCTTTGATCTATGCCGTTATTTGTCGTTACAACTTTGGTATGATTTTTCATTGAAAAAAGTCCTATAATATTTTCATGGTCTCATTTCAACACATTTTTATGTGTTCTTTTTGTTATACATGTGAGACAATAGTTGTACCTTTCATCATATGAATGCATAAACACACGTGCATATGCCCGTTCACGGTCTACACATGTTTTCCAATTTTCTTTTGATTGTTGTTGGTTGTGTCAAATTATGGATTCAGGTATGGACAACAAGAGAAAAGAGGAAAAGGGTCATATGATGACTGACATTCTCACGTTCTCTCCGTGCTTGTTCCATAATCTTAACATTAGTTGGTTCAATTTGGTTACTGGTCTACCATCACAGAATTTAGTTGCTTGAAATGGATTTTCTGCTTTTGGGTAGTTATGAAATTCCTCTTTTCCTAGCCTTCATTTTCTTTTGCTACTACTATAGTGATTCTACCACCGCCAGCAAAAATATCTGAACGTTAATTGCTACAGTTTGGTGTGGATGCATTTATTATGGATCACATTCATGGTACATGCATTTCACTTTGTTTGTTCAAGATCTTGTTATTAATTTTGTGTTCTCAAATTCTCTTCGACTTTGTGTTGCTTGTGAATATCTGGCAGACCAGGAATCACGTTAATGTCATTTATTGATTTATATCATATCCAGGCAACTTCACTCTTTTACATATACTTTTCTTTGCCTTTAATTTCTATTTCATTAATATTATCCTATAATAGTAGGTGGAGCATACCATAAATTTGTGCAGATACAATGTAAATGCTAGAGCAACCGTGAATAGCATAGAAATTTAGTGGAAGAGTTTTAATTTGATTGTTACTGCTAGTGTCAACATCATGGGGTGAAATTTGACTTTCTTGTTAATTGAATGCCACGTAAAGGGGCTGCTTCGGCCTTTATAGAACTCAAACTTTTGACTTGGATAGATGGGCTTGCTTAAAAAATTGGGTTGGTAAAGTATTTGCAAAAGGCATATCCTTTCTAAAATGCTTGGCAAGTCTCTTTAAAAGTTTAATAGTAATTTGCTATGGGGAGGTTTATCTACGTCAGAGTGAATAGAAAATCTTTAATTTGCTTTAGTAGAAAGCTATTATGTTTTTAAAACCGATTTTAAATAGATTCCGAATTTTTAAGGAGAAATGTTTAATTTTTTGAATTAAAAAGAGGACTTTGTTCTTGAAGCCAGAGAGTCAGAGACACTTGGTCAAAATTCTCTTTTCCTTTTTACACTCTGGATAAAATTCTTAATTTGTAAGATATGGTGTTAGTGGGAACTCCCTGTTCAGAATTTATAGGCTACTTGTTACATCATTGCAAACTTGTAACTGGCAATGCTTGTCAATATGATTGAAAGCCTGTGGGAAGGAGCCTCTTGCTTTAACTCAGTAGAGGGATGAGGTGGGGTGATGGTTCTTTAAGCTCTGTCAATCTTTACAATAAAGAAATGAGACACTAATTAACTGAAAATTGTTTGCAATTATATCATGGAAAGCATATGGCAATTAATGATATTATTTTTTTTTTTTAAACTTGGGGATTGGTTACACTATGTCTGGGAGTTCATATGGAATGAAATTTTTTATAAAGGAATGGAATTGGATGAAGGTCTTTTTATTTTTAATTATTTTCTAAATTAAAATTTTTTATTTTTAAAGATTCAAATTAGTAAAGGGTTTTAGGAAGATGATTAATGGAGGGCCTTATTTGCCAATGCTTCCAATTTGACAACGGGAATATTGAGTATGTGTGGGCTCAACTTCTCAAACTCCTAACACTCTATTTGTTTTACTAGAAAACCTTCTATAAAAATAGTTTTTCACATTTTCTAGTGTTTGGTAATATAAAAAAATATTGGTCAACAGAAAACTATTTTTAATCAATGGAAAATTTTTATAAAAATAAGACTTATTTTTTATAGGTTGTTTTCCAAAAAAAAAAAAAAAATGGAAAACAATTTCTCTCGCACAATGCATAACTCATATAAATATTATCTTCTTTTGAATTAGATTTATATTTTTTAAACTCTCTCACTTCTTCTCCTCCTTTTGTCTTTTCTCTCTTCTCACACCCTCACTATTACCCCCTCTAGCCTCTTCTCTTCTCATAGATTTCTCTCTCTATCTGCCTCTTTTCTCTTTTTTCTCTGTCTTTCTTCTCCCCTTTATCACACAGTTCTTTAATAAGAGTTTTTTTTTTTTCTTTTTTTCTTTTCTCCTCACAGATTGGTCAACAGTTCTATATCAATTTTTGGTATATTTATCAAACTATTTGTACTAAATTAGTTTGCCAGTAAAACTATTTGGCCTATATGTCATTTTGAACTATTTAAAATGGAACTTAAGGTTATAATGATTATTTTGAATTATGAGAAGTACGGTTTATATATATTATGTACGTTACTATTCATATATATGAGCAAGATGAGTATTTGAGATCATGAAAATTGGATAGCTAATTTTGATTGTATCTGTTGTCAAAATTTTAATTTGAAAACCAAATTCATTCCTGGTTTATTTATTTATATTGATTACATTAGGTGGGTTTACACAATACACATATTATACATGTTTTAAATTATACAAGAAATGTTATAAAAACTGTGGATACTAAACAACAGAAAACATTCTTCAGCCCATTTTCAAGATTGTTACTAAATACCAAAAAATGAGATAGTTTTCTAGAAAATGCTCTTTGAAAAATGAATCATTTTCCAGAAAACGTTAATGTTGAAACAAACAGAGCTTAATTGAACTCTCTATAATGCATATATATCTTTTGTAAGAAGAGAAGTGTTATGCCACAATTTTTTGCAACACTTTCAACAAAAATGGCAGGAAATTGCTTAACAGTCACAATTAAGTTTGGAATTAGGCCAAAATCCATTGTTGGTCCCTAAAATCTGCCCAGTGAGTGCTTTTGATTTAGGAAGTTTCAAATGAGCACATTTGGTTCTTGAAGTTAAAAAAAATGAGCATTGTTGAACATCTGCAAAATCATAAAAGAAGTCGGTGCTAAATTGTTTGTGGACGTCTCACAATGTGTTCCAACTCTTTTTTAAACTCTCATCCTGCAATTTTATGATTTTTTATTGCAAGTTCCTCCTCCTGCATTTTGAGGCAATACAACTCCAACTGCATATCTTGTAGCTAAAGCATGAAACTTTTGTAGGGGCTCTTTTGTGTTATACTTGGAACCTCCCTAGGTCAATTGCTGAGCCTTTTAGCTAAATATTGCTAAAATCAAAATATATTTGCGTTATAGGTACTGTTTGAAGTTAATTGTGGAAATGAGGAGAGAGATTGAATTTCGGTAACACCGTTGCCGAAATTCAACAAAAAGTAGGAGAGAGAATGAGCAAAAGGAGGAAAGAGAAAAGTAATTGCCAGGAACAGTAAAATGTTGAATTTCGGCAACACTGTTGCCGAAATTCATCTGCCCAAATTTCCTATCCTGCCCGAATGTGTGAGAAGTGCAATAATGCGTGAGCGCCCAAACTTTAAAAAAAAAAAAAAAAAAAAAAAGTAATTGTGGCAATGGTATTGCCGAAAATGGTAGGGGGAAAAAAAAGTGAATGCGGAAGAATTAAAGAAAAATATAATGTGCTACGTACACAATATTTTTACAATATTTTCACAACAAATCACAGGTAACTGGTTATTATTAATTCAAATTTAAATTTAACATTGAGATTACTATTTTAATCCAATAATAACAATAAGTAATAACCTGACACTTAGAATTTGTTGTAAAATTATTGTAAAAATTGTGTACACTTCATTTCTAAAAAAACAAAAAAAAAAAAAATCAATTGTGGCAATGGTATTGCCGAAATACCATTGCCACATTTAAAAAAAAAAAAAAAAAAATCCCAATTGTGGCAATGGTATTTCGGCAATACCATTGCCACAATTGGGATTTTTTTTTTTTTTTAAATGTGGCAATGGTATTTCGGCAATACCATTGCCACAATTGAATTTTTTTTTCTTTTTTTTTGAGAAATGAAGTGCACACAATTTTTACAATATTTTTACAACAAATTCTAAGTGTCAAGTTATTGCTTATTGTTATTGTTGGATTAAAATAGTAATCTCAATGTTAAATTTAAATTTGAATTAATAATAACCAGTTATCTGTGATTTGTTATGAAAATATTGTAAAAATATTATGTACGTAACACTTTATATATTTTTCTTTAATTCTTCCGCATTCACTTTTTTTTTCCCCCTACCATTTTCGGCAATACCATTGCCACAATTGAATTTTTTTTTTTTTTTTGAGAAATGAAGTGCACACAATTTTTATAATATTTTTACAACAAATTCTAAGTGTCAAGTTATTACTTATTGTTATTGTTGGATTAAAATAGTAATCTCAATGTTAAATTTAAATTTGAATTAATAATAACCAGTTACCTGTGATTTGTTGTGAAAATATTGTAAAAATATTATGTACGTAACACTTTATATATTTTTCTTTAATTCTTCCGCATTCACTTTTTTTTTCCCCTACCATTGTCGGCAATACCATTGCCACAATTACCATTTTTTTTTTTGGCACCCACTCATTATTTTTTTTTCTAATTGCGGCAATGACTTTTATTTTTTTTTCTAATTGCGGTAATGGCATTACCGAAATTGAGGAAAAAAATTTTTCCCACAACTTCCCATTGCCACATTGAGAAAAAAAGTTTTTTTTATTTTTTTCCCAAATGGCATTGCCGAAATTGCGGGGAAAAAATTTTCCCCACAATTTCGGCAATAACATTGCCACAATTGGGAATTTTTTTTTTTTTAAAGAAATAATAAGTGCATACAATTTTTACAATATTTTTACAACAAATGCTAAGTATCAGATTGTTACTTGGTGTTATTGTTAAATTAAAATAGTAATGTCAATGTCAAATTTAAATTTGAACTAATAATAACTAGTTACTTTTGATTTATTGTGAAAATATTGTATACGTAGCATATTATATATTTTTTTTAATTCTTTCGCATTCACTTTTTTTTTTCCTACCATTTTCGGCAATACCATTGCCACAATTACTTTTTTTTTTTTTAAGTTTGTATGCTCACGCATTATTGCATTTCTCACACATCCGGGTAGGACAGCAAATTTGGGCAGATGAATTTCGGCAACGGTGTTGCCGAAATTCAACATTTTACTGTTCCTACAATTACTTTTCTCTTTCCTCCTTTTGCTCATTCTCTCTCCTACTTTTTGTTGAATTTCGGCAACGGTATTGCCGAAATTCAATCTCTCTCCTCATTTCCACAATTAACTTCAAACAGTACCTATAACGCAAATATATTTTGATTTTAACAATATTTAGCTAAAAGGCTCGCGTAGGGGGGCTGTGTGCAAGATTGGATTTCTTCAGAGATATGTTTCTGACAAATGGATAGATAGTGTGACAGGTGAAAGATTACGTTTCTAGTACTTTGTATTACTTTTACAATTGGGGAAAAAAGTTTTTATTTTTTATTTTTCTAATTGTGGCAATGGCATTGCCGAAATTGTGGGAAAATTTTTTTTTCCTACAATTTCGACAATACCATTGCCACAATTGGAAAAAAGTAGGAAAATTTTTCCCCACAATTTCGGCAATGCCGTTGCCACAATTAGAAAAATAAAAAAGTTTTTCCCTAATTGTGGTAATGCCATTGCCGAAATAGTGGGGAAAAAACAATATTTCGGCAATGGCATTGCCACAATTAGGAGAAGACTTTTTTTTTTTTTTTTTTTTAATTGTGGCAACGGCATTGCCGAAATTGTGAAAATTTTCCCCACAATTTCGGCAAGGACATTGCCACAATTGAAAAAAAAAAAAAAAAAAGTTTTTCCCAAATTGTGGCAATGGCATTGCCGAAATAGGGGGAAAAAATTTCCCCACTATTTCGGCATTGCCACAATTAGGAGAAAAACTTTTTTTTTTTTTTCCAATTGTGGCCATGTCATTGCCGAAATAGTGGTGAAAATTTTACAATTTCACCATTGAAACAATGTCATTGCCATGTCATTGCCGAAATAGTGGAGAAAAACTTTTTTATTTTTTTTTTCAATTATGACAATTGAAACAATTTCGACAATGCGATTGCCACAATTGAAAAAAAAAAAAAAAAAAAAACCCACAATTGAAAAAAAAAAACAAAAATTTCCCCAATTGTGGCAATGCCATTGCCGAAATTGTGGGAAAATTTTTCCCACAATTTCGGCAATGGTATTTCCGAAATTGGTTGGTTTTTTTTTTTTTTTTTTTTTTTAACTAATTTCGACAATTGAAAAAAAAAAAAAAAAGTCTTTAATTTTTTTCCCAGAAATTGCCACAAACCCAGATCTCCCATTTTCGACAAGTCACAATTGCCACAAAATTTTCGGCAAATTCATTATATTTTTTTTAAGAAATAATAGGTGCACATAATTTTTACAATATTTTTACAACAAATTCTAAGTATTAAGTTGTTACTTGTTATTATTGTTAAATTAAAATAGTAATCTCAATGTCAAATTTAAATTGTGATAGCCAAAGAAAATATTGTAAAAATATTGTGTACATAGCACATTATATTTTTCTTTAAATTTTGGCATTCACCTTTTTTTTTTTTTTTTTTTTCTACTGTTTTCGGTGATACCAATGCCGAAATTACTTTTTTTTTTTTTTTTTTTTTTCCGGGCACTCCTTATTCCACTTCTCACACACTCACACTTACGGGCAGCGTGGAAAAAATGGGCAGATGAATTTCGGCAACAGTGTTGCCGAAATTCAAAGTCACTATTTACTTTTTCTCTTTCCTAATTCTCTCTCTTACTTTTGTTGAATTTCAGCAACGTTGTTGCCGAAATTCAACCTCTCTTCTCATTTTGCCAATAAACTTTAAACAGTACTTATAATGTCAAAATGTTTAAATTTTGGCAATATTTAGCCAAAAGACTCGCTATATAACCCTACACTCTTTAATTATTATTTCTAATATAATACCAGTTCACTGAAAATTTTAAAATAAATGAAAGAAATACATGTGTATTTTTACTATTATGTTCATTATAATTTTTATGTTATTATTTGTATTATTAATAAAGGAGGATTAGAATTAAATTTTCTGTCAATGATTGAAGTGAAGGGATAATTTTATTCACTTTTGGAGTGAATGCATATAAAAGAATGGTATTCAGTTATTCCATTTTATTCTTTATCCCCCTCCTAAATAAACTGATACTGGAGAGAGAATGATTCTTTCACTTTTAAATGACCAACTTGTCTGTGTTGTTGTTGTTGTTTTTTTTTTTTTTTTTTTTTTTTAACTTTTTTTTTTAACTTTTTTTTTGTTCTTTAGTAAAAATTAGAAAGAAAAGGGGTGATAATTAATTTATTCCACCCAATTACATATATTTGGTACATACTTTTTTTTTTTTTTTTGGCTGAATACATCTGGTACGTACTTACAGTCATAAACCCATAGCCACCTTATTATGAAATAACCTTGTATGTAATAGTTAAATCATAAATGTACTAGTTTTTTCATTCATAAACAAAAAGTACTAGGTTTATATATATATATATATATATATATATTTTTTTTTTTTGCCTGTGCACACGTTCGAAATTTTAAATAATTTTAAAATTTTAAGTAAAGGTTTATTAAATCACCTCACATTTTTAAAGTTTTATATGGTTACATATTCAAAGATCACTGCATCTCTATTATCTTTATTTTTTTTTTTCCCTCTCTTTTTCCCAAATTCAAGGATTTATATTTATATCTATATTATGATAATTAATTTTCACATGTTCTTTAAATGTGGTCTTTTGGTTTTAACAATGTAATAAATTTTTTTTGACAAATCAAACAATTAGATCACCAAATCATATGACGATGATGATGATGTCTGCAAGGAACTGACTAGGAAGGTTATATGATTAGAGGAAGACCTATCAAATGGATTCGGGGGCTTTGGGGTTCATGTCCGACCCACCTGGGTATGCATGGGTCAAACCGGATACAAGTAATTTATAATAATAATAATAATAATAGTAGGTAAAATTGAGAGAAAATTCAATTAAATTTCAAATTTGAATTTAATTAAAGTCTAATTTTGCATCATGTGTTCCATCTAATCTAAGTTTTTAAATTTTTGTACCAAATGAGTTAATTTAATAAAAAAATTGGATTTCAATTACAGTTTAATTTTACGACATGTGGCCCATCTAATCTAAGTTTTTTAATTTTTGTACCAAATGAGTTAATTAAGTGTAAAAAACTAGGAGTCCAATATAAGTAAATCATAAAAAACATAATTTTTGAATGATTTTATGTTTATGAGTCTTTTTTTTTTTTTTTTTTTTGTAGAACTAAAACAATTCAAGTTTATAAGTCATTTATATATATATATATACACACACATATATTAATAAGTAAACCTGAGAGAAAATCCAATTAGATTTGAAATTGGAATTCAATTAGAGTCTAATTTTGCGCCACATGTCTCATCTAATCAAAATTTTTAAAATTTTGAACCAAGTTAATTAGTTCAGTGTAAAAATTGGATTTCAATTAGAGTTTAATTTTATGGTACGTGTTCTATCTAATTGAATTTTTTTAATTTTTGTGTCAAATGAGTTAATTTAGAGTAGAAAATGATAAGTCTAATATAAATAAATCATTAAAAAAAAAAATCATTTACCTATCACTATATATAAAATTAAAGAAAGAGAGAGTTTGAATGATTTTATATTTATGAGCCTTTTTTTCTAACTAAAAACAATTCATTTGGCACAAAAATATATATGTGTGTGTGTGTGTATATATATATATCAATATGTAAAACTTAGAGAAAATCCAATTAGATTCTATAATTGAAGTCCAATTTTCGTCATGTGTCATAAATTATTTATTTTTAGAGAGAGTTTTATTTCTTAATTTTGGAATCAAATGTGAGACCATATCATAAATATTCATTCAAGTGAGTTATTGTGTACACGATCCATAATTTACCAAAAAAAAAAAACCTAATGCATGCCCCAAAAATTGTAGTTTAGAGAAATTGTCTACCAACCAAAGAATAATACTCAATTGGGATATTGAGCGTGCGTTTGCCAAGCAATGATTTTTCATTTTGCGTTTTTTTACTGGGTCCTACTGTACTGTTCATGGACCAGCCAAATACTGAAAAACACAGCAATAAGCACTAAATCTTGGGTCCCACGACACTATTTATAATTTAAAAATTATTTTGTTATAGTCTTTTCAGTAATAAATTTTTAGTTTTTAGCAAAATAAGCAGTATCCAAACAGACCCTGAGGGTGCATTTGATTCCAAATGAAAAAAATAGCTTATTTTACTATTTAGCTTATTTTTGTTGCTATTCATGGATTCCATTGTATTTTTTGATACTATTCATGAATCCCACTATACTATTTCAGCTAACTTTTACTTTTACCTATAGTACTTTCAGTAAAAAGTTTTCAATTTTAGTAAAATAAGTGGATCCCAAACAAACCTTGAGAATTGACAAACGTCTTACCATTTGTGGAGAGACAAAAGAAGGTATAATTATAATACTCAATTGGGATATTAAGCGAGCGTTTTCCAAGCAATGATTTTGCATTTTTTTACGATGTCCTACAGTACTGTTCACGGACTAGCTAAGTATTGAAAAACATAAAGCACTAAATCTTGGGTCCCACGACACTATTCATAATTTAAAAATTATTTTGCTACAATCTTTTCAGCAATAAGTTTTCAATTTTTAACAAAATAAGCGATATTCAAACAAACCCTGAGGGTGCATTTGATTCCAAATTAAAAAACTAACTTATTTTACTATTTAACTTATTTTTGCTGCTATTCATAAGTTCCATTGTACTTTTTAGTATTATTTGTGAGTCCCACTGTACTATTTCAACTAACTTTTACCTTTACCTATAGTACTTTCAGTAAAAAGTTTTCAGTTTCAATAAAATAAGTAAATCCTAAACAAACCTTGAGAATCGACAAATGCCTAACCATTTGTAGAGAGAGAAAAGAAGGTATAAGTATAGTACTCAATTGGGATATTGAGCGTGTATTTGCTAAGCAATGATTTTGCATTTTTTTACTAGGTCCTACAGTATTGTTCATGGATTAGCCAAGTACTAAAAAACATAGCAATAAATAAGCACTAAATCCTGGGTCCCACGACACTATTCATAATTTCAAATTTATTTTGCTACAGTCTTTTCAGCAATAAGTTTTTAATTTTTAGCAAAATAAGCAGTATCCAAACAAACCTGAGGGTTCGTTTGATTCCAAATTAAAAAACTAGCTTAATTTACTATTTAGCTTATTTTTGCTGCTATTCATAGGTTTTATTGTACTTTTTGGTACTATTCATGAGTCCTACTGTATTATTTCAATTAATTTTTACTTTTACCTATAATACTTTCAGTAAAAAGTTTTCAATTTTAATAAAATAAGTAAATTCTAAACAAACCTTGAGAATCGACAAGCGCCTCACCATTTGCGGAGAGACAAAAGAAAGTATAATTATAAATCATGGCCTAGGGGTGTACTTTTGTGTGTTAATCTTGGTCCTTGATTGGTGGTAGAATTTGACTATCTAATCAACTTTAATGGGAAAAATTTATGAGGACCCAATCGTGCCTTTGCTTACCAAAAACCGATAAGGGCAGAATAAAGGAAAACTAAAAGCCCAACAAAATGATTCTGTTTTTTTGAGTAAAATCAATGCAAAATCAGCATGACAAAGAATGCGTGTGGAAAATGTTTTCTTAAGTCATTGTCAAGGTTCTGAATTGTCCTTATTACTATGATTTCTAAGAATAAAAATCCTAACAATTTCCGCATATTTGTTGAACGGTTGAATCTCAGTGTTCCATTAATCAAGAAACTTCAACACAATTGGGTTATTATTCAATAAGTGGTGGTACGGAAACATTCTATAGTGGTCTTATAGGGGTGGGTGTACTTTGGTCAGTTGGGTTAGGTCGAAGCCCCCACAAAAAAAAAAGAATAAAAATCCTAACAATTTCCGCATATTTGTTGAACGGCTGAATCTCAGTGTTCCATTAATCAAGAAACTTCAACACAATTGGGTTATTATTCAATAAGTGGTGGTACGGAAACTGACATTCTATAATGGACTTGTAGGGGTGGGTGTGCTTTGGTCAGGTGGGTTCGGTGGAAGGGTTTTTTCAATTTTTAATTCACCATGGTTTGACGGAAAAAAACCCAACTTATGTGAATCGGATTGAAAAATATTATTTAAAAAATGAGCAATTAGAATAACAAACTTATAAAATTACCAATACAAATAACAACAAATTTACTAATCAAACCTAAGTATAGCACCAAACCAATACAAATGGAGTATTTGGTCAAGGTTTTCAGACCCGAATCATTCATTGAACTATAAAAAGGAGAAGTTCAAGGTTTTTGAAATTGAACCGAGGTCGAACCGTGATGAAGTTATAATTAATTTAATAATTAATTAAAGTCTAAATATAGATATTAAATTTATAAAACTATCAAAATTGACTAATATATCTATATATGTGAGGGAAATTTAATGATTTTCAAGCATATATTTAATAATTAAATAAGAAAGTTGATAAAATAAAATAATAACCATGAAAATATTAAAATTTATGATTAATTTTTGAAGTAAAGTTGAATATTTTTGAAGGATTTTAATTATAATTTTTTTAATTCCTTGTAAGAGATGGATAATTTAATTAATTAGAATAAAATTGTGTAAAGTTGTTTTTATAAAATTAAAAAAAAAAAATTGCTAAGGGGTTGGACCGCATAGTTCTTACCACCGGTTCGTGTGGTCCAACCCCGGTTTTAGGGGTTCACAGAATTGCCACATATGCCCAGTTCTCTATGCTTAAAAAACTGGATTTCAATATGGTTCTCAATTTTCATGGTCCAACCTCCCGGTCTGGTCCGGGTCTGAAAACCTTGTATTTGATTAGTGTATTAAACCAACACAAATAACAACAGATTTATAATTTTTATAACTTTTTCTTTTTTGGGATAAGGTTGGTAGTTCATAAAAAAAAAAAAAAAAGTAAATAATAAAACTATATAATATATATTTTAAATATATATTAAAAACTTACCCAACTTGTTGAGTTGGGCCAGATTTGGTTGGTTTTTATGGATTGACGGGTTGGTTGGACACCCCTAAGTGGCCCAATCTAGCAGTCAAGGCCATGCACGGGACTGGGTTTTCTAGAACTATGCTATAATACGCTCAAAAGCAACAATTTTGTGCAATCTTAAGCAATTTAAGTGCAAAAATTGAATGTTTATATTGTAATTAGTGTATAGCCCCATGCATGTGTATGAGTATAATTAAAAATAATCACAATTATATAGTTCAAATTATACCTTTTTCTTTTTTAGAAGATGTTCAAATTATATATGGTAGCTTACAATTTTTTTCATCCATATATTTCTAAAATATGTAATGGTTTCTCATTATATATATATACACACACACACACATGATTTATAATTTAATTGGTTTTAGACTCTTCAATTTTTGCACCAAATAATTCACTTGCCACAAAAATTTAAAAATTAGATGGATACATGGCGAAAAATTAGACTCCAATTTAGAATTTAATTGGATTTGGACTTTTCAAATTTTACACTTAATAATTCATTTTACACAAAATTAAAATTTAAAAAAGACATGGCACAAAATTGAAAATCTAATTAGATTTTTTTTTGAGCTTTGGCTATTAATATATAGGGATAATTACACTTTGTCCACATGTGGTTTGCCTCTAATTCTATGTACCCACCCGTGGTTCAAATTTTGACACTTTGCCCACCTGTGATTGTCATTGTTTATGTGCCATGTACCCGCCTCTCCCTCACGTTACTCTAACACAGAAATATGTAAAAACTCACTCCCATCCAGATCAAAACACTCTCACTCCCAAAAATCACTCACTCACTCACTCCCGTTGTGCAATGCGCTTCACTTCAGTTGAGGTAACTGGGATTTGATTGTGCATGCAAACCGAGCCGAGGAAGATTAGGATTATTGCTCCTTTGTTCATCCGTTGCAAGTAGATCAGGATTTTGCTTTTTAATCTTTGAAATCTAAGGTTCTAAATTGGGTTTTAAAATTCCTTCTTCCAAAGTGGGTTTTCAAATTCTTTCTCCCAAATTTGGTTCTTGCTTAACCATGGAACTGGTTAAGCAAAAACCCAATTTTTTTTTTTTTTTTTTACAGTCGGAAAAATTTCCGAGTTGAAGAAATTTCCAAGAAAAAACCCAATTTTTTTTTTTTACAGTTACTCCTCATTTTTATATGTATGCTTTGAAGGCTTTGGGTATATTCCTAAACTTTCGTATAACTTTGTTTTTGGACTGTGTTAATATGACACTTGATTTATTGCTTGAGGCCAAGTTACCAAATAGAATTGAAGATTCTAAAATGTGTGTGTGTGTTGGTTTTTCGATTTTGGTATGTGTTTTGAAGGATTTTAGATAATATGGCTACTTTGAATGTTTAATTGTTTTTGTGGAATGTTATTTGTATATATTTATGTAGAATTAGAAGAGTTGAAATGAGTTTGATTTACTGCTTCTGTCACCAAATTGATCATTGTTTCTGATTTTTAGATTAATTAGAATGTTATTGGTTGAGTCTGTTTTGGACAGCATGATAGAATTAGTGTCTGGTTCCAGTGGTTTGGCTAGTTGTATTTATCATTATTTCCAATACTCTAATGGAATTAGAAAGACTGAGCTCTTTTAAAAGAATTTTACCGAATTGATCCTTTCATATAAATACATGTTGCAATCCCATATTAGTAAAATGATCAAAAGCCACAACCTTACAGCTTTTGTTCAGCTTTTGGATTTGGGCAGGGGGTTGACTGGTTGAGTTCGTTAGAGTTTAAGACACGACTGGAGCAGAAGAAAGAAATGAAAGATGGTGTATAACAAATCATCTGTAAGTTACACGAAGAACGAAAAGGGGGAAAAAAAAGGTCCAAACATATTACATATTTCAACACTCTCACATATGCAGCAACAAGCATTAGTCCCAACAAACAACAGAACTGATGTTTTTACCTATGCATAGCATCAGAATCTATCGAGTGGCACTTGGGCTTCAAATATGCATCAATAACTTGCAAGTGCTGATCATCCCTTTGTGAATCATGCTTACTTCCTACAAGACCAAAGAATGTTCAATGGTAATAGCAATGTGAAGTCTTCCATTTGTAAAACCAAATATTTGGAACTAAAGATCAAAACACATGCATAACTATAAAACAATAGCAACAACAAAACCTTAATCCCAAAATTTTGGGATTGGCTATGGATCTCAATAGATTAATTTAGGGTTGGCCACATATATTCTCCATCATATTATCCTATCCAAAATCATGCTATCTATCATGTCTTTAATTATCATATCCTTCTTCACATTTTTTGTCTTATCATATCCTTCTCAATTATCATATCCTCCTTCCAAAATCATGCTATGGATCTTAATATTGTCTGCTTCTATGTTGTGCTTTGTGTGGACCACATGACACTTTTCCACATGCAAGCCAATCTCATACTTTATTCTTTTGTGTTTTATATGTAGATGGCTGACTTGGCATTCAATTTTGAGATTCATCATGGTGGCCAGTTTGTGTGGAACCTAGATTTGGTATATTTAGGAGGTAGTACTTCTTTTGTTGATATGTTGACCGAGATAAACTTAGTTATTTTGAAATACAAGATATTTGTTCTGATGTGGGAGCAGTTAGTACAAGTAGATTTCATTATCTTATTCCTGGAGGTAATTTGGAGCAAGGGTTAAGTCTTATAAATGGAGATGATGATGTAGTTTATATGTGTGAGATTCATGCTACATGGCTTACAGATAAGATAACGCTATATGTTGAGGGTGGTGAGGAGCCACTTGCAGTTGAACAACCATTTGGTAATGAGGAAGTCGCAAATGATGATGATGTGCATGAGGTGGGTCAAAATGATTATGATGTGCATGAGATGCATGAAGGAGGTAATGTGGATGCTGAAGGATGTGGTGGACAAGATTTTGATTGGTTAGAGGAAGGGTTTGAAGGGCCAGATTTTGATGATGATGTATTTAGAAATGTAGATGATGGTCCATCTACACATGCAGCCCCACATAGGCCCTTTGAAGGAGATGATGAGCCATCTACATGTGTATGCAGCCCCACACAGAACTACTGCAGCTGACAATGACCCACCTCTTGAAGAGGGTGAATGGATTAACCCACCCCTTGAAGATGACATGGAAACTATAGTAGGGTCCGATGATGATCAGCCAGCACCAACTGCTGCAAAAGAACCTGAGTTTAATGTCTAAACTGACATGAGAAAACCAGAGTTAAAGTAAGGAATGAAGTTTCCAAACTCTAAGGTATTTAGGGAGGCATTGAGGGAATATGCTATAAAGAAGCCAATAGATATCAAGTTCAAGTTGAATGAGAAGAAAAAGATATCAGTTTATTGCATAAATGAATATCGATGGAGGTGTACATCTCAACTACCTAGGGAGTTGACATTCCAAATAAAAACATTCAATCCAGAGTGCATCTGCCTTAGATCTTTCAAACACAGCCAAGTGACTTCAAGTTATGTTGCAAAGAAGTTTATGCAGGAGTTTGACAAAAACCCTAATTGAAAAGTGGCTAGTGTTCAACATCGTGTGAATCAAGCACTTGAAATTGACATAAGTTACAGTGAAGTGTATAGGGCAAAAAGGAAAGCTACTAACTTGATTACTGGGGATGAACAGCTACAATATGAGAAGTTTAGGGATTATGCAGAGATGATAAAATTGAATGATAAAGGAAGTAAGGTTATTTTGCAAACTGAAATGGAAGATGAAAATGCACAGCCCAAATTTAAGAGAATGTATATCAGGTATAATGCACAAAAACTTGAGTTTTTGGGAGGTTGTAGACTAATCATTGGTTTAGATGGGTGCCACTTGAAAGAAAGATTTGGGGGCAAATACTTTCTGCCATAGCTAGATATGCAAATGATAATATTTTCCCAGTTGTATTTGCTGTTGTTAAGCAAAAGAACAAAGATTCATGGGTATGGTTCTGCAGTAGTTTTCATATGACATTGGGAATCCAATACAATTTAATCTGGTCTTCATCACTGATAGACAAAAGGTATGACCTACAATTGTATTAACATATTTAACCCACATATTTAGAGTTCAATAATACATGTTTCAGTTCATTTCAACATGTTAAACTAACATATTTACTTGATTTGTTTTGTATATGAATTAGGACATTATACCTGCAATTGAGATGTTGTTCCCAACTTGAAGGTATTGTGTGAAGCATATCTATAATAATTTCAAAGTGAATCATAAGGGCTTGGAGTTGAAAGATGCACTGTGAAGATGTGCTGGAGCCACAACAATCAGGGAGTTTGAGAGAAGAATGCAGGAAATGAAGGATTTGGATGTCAAGGCATGGGAGTATCTTGCTAACATCAACCTTGCACAATGGTCTAAGTTTCACTTTAGTAGTAGAGCTTTGTATGACTGTTTAGCTAATTATTTGAGCGAGTCTTTTTAATGTCATGATCTTAGAAGTTAGGGATAAGCCAATTTTAGCAATGTTGGAGTGGATCAAAGTTAGGCTCATGACCAAATAATACAAAAAGATGAAAGGCATAGCAAAATACAATGGAAATGTTTGTCCTAATACTCAAGACAAATTAGAGAAATTAAAACATGAATATATACATTTCAGTGCTACTCCAGCAGGCAGCTTCATGTATGAGGTTAATAATGGTCATGAGAGACATGTGCTTGACTTGGCTAAGAAAGCATGTAGCTGTATGATTTGGGAGTTGACAGGACTTCCTTGCAAACATGGGATCTTTGCTATTATTAAGAACCTGGAGAAAGTGGAGGACTATGTGCATCCTTGTTACTTGAAAGAGACATTTGTTGAAACTTACAAAAAGAAAATATAGCTAATACCTGACCAGTCTGAGTAGGTTGAGACTAACCAACCTGCTCCTGTTGCTCCTCATGTGTATAAACCACCTGGCAGAAAAAAAAGGATATAATACAAGAGGGTGCAAGGCAAGCATCACTGGTGAAACTCCATGGCAGAGAAAAGATAGACTTGCTAAATCAACAGTTGTAAGTATTTCCATGCTTTGAACTATATTCATTTCCTCAAGTATTTAATGTGTATGTAACTTATACTACCCTCTTTGTAGGCACAAGGCAGTAAATCTATAAAAAGAAAGTAAACTGTAACACCTCAAACTGCATCTCAGCCACCAAGTACTAGATCTCAACCTACATACAGAGCTTTTGGTCAAACTACATCTCAACCTGCACCAAACAATAGATCTAAGGCAGCAAATTAACCTCCAACTAGATCTAAGCCCAACTGGTTCTCTTTATCCTCACAACTGAGCTTCTATATCTCTAGAGAGACATGGGATTCTTTACCATCTTAAGCACATCTGCTTTGTTCTATTTTGTTTATTTTTTTCCTCTTACTTGCTATTGTTAGATCATCTTGCTAATTGCTGAATTTTGGTTATGCAGCCAAGTGCATCTATGAGTACTAATGGTGTACCAAGTCAAGGAAGTGGTGGTGCTATTGCTAGGGGGTTTAAAGGCAGAAGTTTCAACCAGTTGGTGGAAAGGGCAAGAATGCAGCTGGCAAGGGCACCAAAAGCAGTAAATGAAGACGGAAGATGTTAAAGTTTCAACCATTTTTTTTGTTATAGTTCTCACTTTTTTTGTTATAGTTCACACGCTTAATGTATATCAAGTGTCAAAAATAATATTGGCAATTTTGGTTGGAAGATGTGTATGTCTGATGTGTGGTGGACTAATAGTTGGGTTTTAGTTGGAAGATCTGTAAAGTCACAGGATGTGCCAAAAACAATGTTGGCAATTTTGTATGCATATGACATAAAGTCACAATGACTGTCTTCACTTTTATTAATGTTAATGTGCATTGACACATGATATAGTATTTTGTTGTCTTGTGCTTTTGGTGGATTTACACTGGATTATGTGTTTTGCTTGTCTTGTGCTTTTGATAGATTTACATAGGTGTATGTATTCACACAACAAATCATATGTATGTGTAAAACATGTTCCATTTATGGGCAGGTGTGCATTGACACAGGTATATATATTGAACCAACATGTTCCATTCATGTTATTATATTATTAACATTTTTACATAACAATTTGTGCCAATATATATAAATCATAGAATGAAGTAAAAAAAAAAAATTATACTAAAGAATATTTGCACAAAAACAACACTTTCTATTTCGGGAGATAGATACAATAATTAGGGACTTTGTATTTCAATTACTCAATAACATTTCAACATCCCCCCTAAGCATCATGACAGATTAAGGTTCCTCACCCTTACATTATTGTTCACTGAGGCAAAACACAACAACAACATTACAAAAATGAAAAATAACCATGACAAAACTAGTGCTACCTTGTACAATCTCTCACTCTCTCTAACCCTTTTAAGTTTTTCCCTAGTTTCTACATAAAGCTCATGAGTTTCTCTTTCCCTCCGATTAGATATTTCTTCCATTTCTCTAGTTTTCATTTCTCTCTGATTTGCAAGCTGCAATTCATTCTCAAGCATACTTATCCTTTCGCGGTCACTCTTACAAGTTTCGTTATCCACCCACTAAAAGAAGCCACATTTGGGACCAACCTGATCATTACAATTATAATAATTAATTTCACAGTTCACAATTAATCACAACTAATAATTCAATTCAATTCAAATACAACAATGTAATTGTTACTTACATTAAATTGACTACAATCGAAGAATCTTCTTCCATAGTTACCAACTTTTCGACTTATTCGTAGGGCACAATTCTCAAAGGTACATAAATGACCATCTCCGGCACGGTAGAAACCACTAGTTGTAGTGCCATTGCCAATTGATGAAGACATAACAAAAAATTTGTTACAACCTTATAGACCAACAAATCTATTACAAGTGGCAAGAATCAACTCATATAAATTTAGTAACAACTACACATGCTATAACCACATTGTTAAAAAAGTTGATGGGCCATAGAACTTTATTTTAAAGTAATAAGAAAATGCAAATTTATTCATAATTTTCTGAATACTTTTTATCTCTATTATTTATTTATCAAAAATAATTGACTGAACAATTATTTCAATAAAATCATGAGCATTATTCTAATGAATTAATGAATCATACCACTGGATGTATATCAACACCTTCATTAGTTTGTACCAATATTTTTACTCTTTTTGATTCAACTGAAGCATTTTCAATTTGCTCAGTGTCCTCAACGTGAACAACTGCATCAGCACCATCAGGTATTGGTCTTGGGAGAAAGAAAAATCAAAGCAGGGAATGGAGGGATCATATATTGATATGAAAAATGAAATTTAACTTGCAAATGAATACTTTGAAATATCTGGAGCTTAAAAGTAATTTCAATGGCTACAGAAATTTTCTGTGACAACTTTTAAATTTTATTAGGTAAACATTATTTTTTTGGACAAGTATGACCTACCACAATTTAGGATATAGATGGATATCTTTAATGTTCCAATACCTTAACCATTGCAAAAGACAACAATTAAATTTACCATATTACATCTAACTAAAATAAGATTAGTGTCAATGCAGTTAGTGTCAATCACCACAGTACCTCTGTAACATTCAAATTGAAGAAAAAAAGCCAATAAGCTACTATGAATATCAACAAAGTTCTTCCTCCTTTGTTTTTGTTCTTTCTTTTGCTGATATAGTATTCACAAACGCCTTTGTTTTGATTCAATTATGTACATCATAACCTTAAACACACCTTCTTCTACCAACAGATCATAAAACCCACAAATCCAAAATCAACAAAAACTGGGCCAATTCACTGTTGCAACTTACAACCCAATGCTAGTAATCAAAAACCCAGATGAGAAAAGGTTGTGTTACTAAGAATACAGGGTGCGTATTAGAGAGAGATGTAGCTAAACAGGGCAAAAATGTAGAATTGAATGAAGTGGAGCAAATTTGGACAGTTGAAGGGCAATTATTTTTTTGGGAAAAAGCAAACCGCTGAGATTGAGAGAAGAGAAACGACTCAACAACAAGTATGGCCAATTCGTTTTGAAGCTCTCACTTATGCACTCTTCATCTCAACAATTAAAAACCCAATTAAAAACCTAAATGCAGCTCTCTTCATCTCAACAATGGGTTAGATGCAGCACTACCAGTTCCATGGTTTCAAAAATTAAAAACCCAATTTGGAAGAAAGAATTTAAAAACCAATTTGGAAGAAAGAATTTAAAAACCCAATTTCAAACCCTAGAATTCAAAAATTAAAAAGTAAAAAGGGTTTTGATCTGGCTACAACAGCTGAACAAAGGAGCATGCACGATCAAAACCTAGGTTTAATACCCACGATCAAAACCCAGGAGCATGCACGATCAAACCCACGATCAAAACCCAGGAGCATGCACGAATCGAAGCCCATTGTAGGATCTGCCACAACTGAACAGAGGAGCATATGTGTCTTTCTTCCTCGGCTCGGATCTACCACAGTTGTCTCCAGCAAGTGGGAGTGAGTGAGTGAGTTTGGTGAGCAAGCCGAGTGGGAGTGAGTGAGTTTTGGGAGTAAGAGTGAGTTTTGATCCGTTTTGGGATGTGTTTTTTACTTATTTGGTATTATAGTAACGAAAAACATTGAGGTGGGTTACGGAGAACTTACGGTCAGAATCACAGGTGGGCAAAGTGTCAAAATTTGAACTACGGGTGAGCACATAGAATTAGAGGCAAACCACAGGTGAGCAAAGTGTAATTATTCATAATATATACTAGTATGTAACACATGCAAACGTATGGGTGCATTTAAAATTAAGCACAATTTTTATTATAAAAATATAAATAATTAGTCAAATTTTTTATAAAAGCATGTAACACATGCATACGTATAGATACATTTAAAGCTAAACAAAATTTTTATCATAAAAATATAAATAATTAATCAAATTATTTTTTTTAAAAAAGTAAATGTAATTAATTACATATTAAAATTCTTATCTAAATTTAATACTACTTATGATCATTTTTTCCTAATTTTTAATAAGATAGAACGTGTGGTGATTTTTATTGATTATATGTGATTAGTTTTTTTTTAAATAAAATATAATTAATATTAGATTCTTAGTATTTTGCACTCATTAACTTACTTGGCACAAAGATTAAAAAATTTAAGTGAATACATGACACAAACTTAAGTGGATAATTATGATATGGTCTCTACATAAATTTAGACACATTGTGCAAAATTAGATTCTAATTTCAAATTCTAATTGTAGGGGCTCCTTTTTCGGAAGTGCACCCCCGACAATGAATTTGTAGAGAGTGGGGCAAAGGGTTTGGTTCCGGCCGGCCTCTCGCCGGTTGCTCCTTGCGTTTTTCCTTTGTCGCTCTTCGTCTGGGGTTGCTCCTCGGCTGGCGTCCGAGGAGGCCCCCCCTTCACCAGAGGGGCTCTTTGCCTTATATACTCCTTATAGTTTGATCCTGACCCTACAGCTGTTGACCATCCAGGCCACTGCCTCTAGAGCCTGTCCCATCAGACAGGTTCTTCACCATGCTGTGGGTTGTGGCCTCCAAGGCTACACTGCTCAGGGGTCTTGTCACCATCAATGTAGCCTGGAGAGTCGGGCAAACTCACTAAGTGTGGATGTGACCACCTATTCTGGGTTTGCCCCCTACCCAGGATTAGACTAGGTGTGCCGAGGAAGGGCGTGTCCTCGGCATGGGTCCGAGGAGGGCTAAGACCCTTTGGACGGCTGTCTGGGACGATTGTCCTCCCCGGCTTGGGCCTTGGACCAGCCTAAAGGTGGGCCGGGGATTCCGGGCCCACGGGCCCCACACTAATTAAACTTTTTCTAAACTTTGCCTATTAATATAAATATAGATATAGATGTGTGTATAAACCCTACATAAGAGATCTTAATTTATAGACATACAGATTAAGTCTAACAATACACAAGCACCATAGAAACATTCAGGCCCAAAGATATGGCCAGAGTGATAATAGCAAGAAGAAGAAGAAGAAAAGAAGGAAATAGCAAATCTTTGTTGGTAAATTTTCCGATTGGGTTATGCGATTATGGCTTTTGGTTTATGGCTGTACTTACATAGTTACTTGCACCAACGAAGGAAGCTTTTTTTTTTTTTTTTTTTTGCTGAGAAATGCAATAAGCTGATCATGAGACAGGCTATTTTGGAAATGTTCCCCATTGATAGGCCGCAGCAGTCAGCATCATCTTGACCTATCAACCATCCTCATCCGTTAAAATTGGATTTGGAAGTCTAGAACGTTCTCAAAATATCTGTACGGTCTTTATTTTGCCGTACAACCTTATAAGGTGCCCGACAAGCATTGGACATATAAAATATGTTCAGAATGTGGCCAACCTCTGGAAGACTAAATTATGTTCGTGCAGGCCGATTTATCTAAAACTGAGTAGATGCAACCTTTGGATAATTACTTTCTTGATTTATGCTTCTTAATTTTCAATAATTTCGGGAGTGTTTAGTAGAGTGATCTGAGTAATGTTATTTATAATTTTTTAAAATGTGTGTAGATGAAAAAGTGTGTAAAAACGTGTATAATGTTGTTTAAAATGTAAAAATATAAATTTGAGGTGTGTACCAATCAGACCCTCCTATTCTCCTCATTTCAAAACCTTTTGAGAGTGGGGAGGAGGGAGGGAAGGTTGTTATATAATTATAGTGGTTCCCTCACTTTGTTGGATCTAAGTCAAATCCTAACTTGGGCACGTCAAGTTGAGATTTACATTAACGTTGAGCAAACAGAGTGGTCGGTTATCATTTTCGCACTAATTATTGCCACCAACTGGCAACCTACCAACCCTAGTTGCCGATGGATCTCATTGAATAGTAGAGGCAAAAGGCAACAGGCCTAAGGCCATCCTTTTAGCCTGAACAGTGGCAAGGGGGATGTGACAGGGACCATGATCATCACACCCTCTAAATTCATGGGAGAAAGAGCCCAATGCTCCTCTGTATATATAAGAACCTCTCTGTGGCTAAAATTTTTGGAAGAAAAAGAAAGGAGGAGAAAGGAGAGCTAGTACATTGATCACCAACGGAGCTTTTACAAGGGCATCCATAGTCGATGTGACAAAAATAATGTCATTTTATCACATCAAAGACCTATTTTATTATTTTATCACATCATTTTGCAACATCCCATTTATCAGATGTTTTATCATTCAATTCTATACATTAAAATAATATTTCCTACACATTAAAATAATATCTATAACTCATCAATCACAATCAATAGCCACCACACTGCTGCCAACAACCAACAGCCACCGCCACACAACCAACACATCCTCCACAACCCAAAACACAATTCAAAACAAACCCATAGCCCACCAACACCAAATCGAAAGCCCCAGGCCCCACAACCCATAGAACCATAATTAAATAGTATCTAGGTCCTCTCTCCATGATAAAGCTCTCTGTGGTGAGTCTGAGAGGGACGGGTTGGTTGGAGTTTGAATTTTGAGAGAAGACAAGAGATATGGGGTCAAGGGCATGAAAGCAAGTTTGGAGTGTGGGATTTTCTTGATGGGTTTGTCGCAGAGAGCCATTAATCTTTGCCATTGTTGAAAAATTTTAAGGTTTTGGATGTGTTTCTTGCTCTGTTTTGGTTTGGAGGAAGAGAGAGATCTTTGATTGATCAATACCTAGCCACAACCGCGGCCCCACGCCGCCACTGCACCACCACGACCCAAAACCTACTCCCACAAATCAAAACCCCACACCCATACCACCGGACCCCATTACAAATCACCCTAACAATCAACGACACCAACGTAGGCACGATTGCTGCCTTGGCCTAATTGGTCCACCTGATCGTCTGCTTGATCGTGTTGAAAGTCAGATTCGCACCAACGACGAGCAGGTAAGCGATTCGGTTCCTAAGCCCGATCTTGATGAACCCGTGGGCGAAGAAGAAAGCAAGTGCGATGAGCCATGGGATCGGATCTTCGAAGGCGGAGAACGTAGCGGCAAATGTCAGCGTCTTGGTGAGCATGGAGGCGCCGAGGCCGAGCAGGATGACGGCGCCAAGAGAAACAAGGAGTGGGAGACAGAGAGACAGAGTGGGGTTTGAGTGGAGAGGATTGGGGTTTGAGGGTGAGACTGACGGAGAGATGAGAGAGAAAGAGGAATAAAAAAATAATAAAAACTTATGCCACAACTGTCCGTACAGTGGCAAATTTGTGACGGTACTGTTCCCATGTGGCAAAAATAATAAGATTTAGAACATCTGATAAACCCCGTTTTTGGTGTTTGGTGTGCCAAATATTTGGCATTTGGCACATTTGGCACGGCTGCTACGGATGCTCTAAGGGAGTAAAGAATAGAAAAATGTTCATATTTTGGTTGAATTGTAATCAATGAGTCACAATTAGAATTCATACAATCATGAATAATAAGTTCATTGTATTGAGCTTTCTGAACCCTCTGCACTATTCATATTGAAAATATATTTTATTAAAATCATTAACTTTTTAAATCATTTCAAATTTGTCCCCAATTAGTTACAATTAAAAAAAAAAGTAATAGAACTTCACATGATGTAATTAGAACCTATCTAGATACCAAAAATCCTTTCATGGGAATTACATATAATATATTTTGACCAAAAAGTACAAAACTTAAACATTTTGATAAATAAATACAATTTCATGTCAACAATATTGCGATAGGTTTGTTTGTTTGTTTTTTCTTTTGTACTGCTAAACATAGTGCATGGAATTCATATGATGGGTCTTTTAATGGCTAAAGAAGTATTATGTGAAATTTAGTTGATTTTTTTTTTTTTTTTTTTAACTTTTAGCTAAGAGTGACTCTTTGAGAAGAAAATTGAAAAAATTCAATTGATTGATTTTTTTTTTTTTTTTTATATATAGGATTTAATTTGAAATTACTCCAAACTATAGAGATAATTATGCAATTTTCTCTAAATTTATTACTTTTCCATTACAAATGGATATGGTTATTTATCGAAGGCGTTAAGCTATGGTAATTAACATGATTGTGTATTTTACAACTTAGCAAAGAGCCCAACATAAGCTTACAGGTACATCATGCCCCCCATGATGACTTTCTCACGAATTTTTTGGTTAAGCATCTTACAATGAAATATATATTGTGATCCTTCGCATTTCAATCTAGCAATGTACAAAATGTCAAATCATATAAATAAAAAATATATTACTGAATATACCTTTAGATTTATAAAATTTAATTTAAACTATATAATATATCCATTTTAATGAAGAGTGATGATAATCTTATCTAAGCATGACCATAGTAGGTCCTCACAAGGAGTGATAGCTAAAATCTACCAGAAAATAGAGACAAAAATTTGTAATTTTATTAATTTGAAAACTAAATTGCCATGAAGATTATAATGTGTTTAAATAGAAAAGTAGTCATAGGGCCATTAAGAGATGCTTGGAAAACCCTAAGGCACTTCTAGCATAGCTTGAAAATGTCCTAAAACCCTAATTTGACTTAAAAAGCATTAATTGCGCATAAAATCAAGGAAATAATAGCCCAAAACCTAACATTATGAAAATTACATATGAAAATATCAAAATTAATAAATAACAAAAATTTAATTTCATATTTAGTCCTACATCAAAACCCCTCCACTTGGAAAAATCTTGTCCTTGAGTAAATATCGAGATCTGAAAACTTGTCCTTGAAGTGAAGAAATATTTTGTATATTTCAATCTTTTTGTCTACTTTCCAAACTTGCAAGTTATCAATTGAGAAATTTGAAATTCTTTTTCCTTGATCTTCATACAATTTACAATATTCATTAAATAAGAGTTAATGATTGCATCAAATCTTTCAACCCCAATAAAATCTATAAAATTTGATGTGTTGTCTTCCACTAAAATTATAGCATCTTGAGATTGTAGTTGTGGGGCCCGTAGGCCTGGTAGCCTGGGCCTATCTTGCATTTGGCCTAAGGCCCATGCCAAGGAGGGACAATCGTCCGAGGCTGGTGTATGAAGACCTATGCTTTTCTAGACCTCGCTGAGGACATCCCTGTCCTCGGCGTACTGAGGCCAATTTCAGGTGGGGGACAGGCCCAAAACAGGTTGTCACCTCCACACTAAATGCGCTCATCTAACCCCTCTTGGCCGCATTAATGGGGATGTAACCCCTTAACAGGGTAACATTGATCATGGTGAACCACTCAAGTACTGATAAGGCCTCTGATGGGACGGACGGTCAGAGGGAAGGCAAATGGATGATCAACAGAAGGAAGAATGAGATAGGGAGAGAAGAACTATATAAGAAGGGCGAGCAAAGCAGTTCAGGGGGGGGGGAGGAGGAGGAGGAACCTCCTCGGACAAGTGCCGAGGAGCTACCTTTAGTGGTAAATTGGGCTCACTCCCCTTCAATGGTAAAAGGTGGCTTGTGTTCCGTTGCTAGTCTGTTAGGGCCTAACCCTTCGTCCCACTCTCTAGAAATGTATTGTTAGGAAACCTTTCTAAACTGAGTCCCTACAATTGACGCCGTCTGTGGGAAGGATTAGTGCACTGGTAGACGTAATGGGCGATCGTTCCTAAGTAGTTATTTTACGGAAGGTTGGTAGCGATGCATAAAAAAAAAAGAAAAAAAAAAACAAACAAACATTGCAGAAAAGTAAAAGATTCAACAGAAAAGAAAAGGAACGTCATATTATTTTATTAAACGGAAAGTACAAGATACAAATAGAGGCTCAAGCAGGCTTGTTTTAAAGCTAATTTTACAAGCTAATTCTACAAACAGAGGCCCAGGTGGACCTGTTCTAAAACTAGCTAGAGGGAATGGGGCTGAGGCTAGCATGCTTCAAGGCCACCAACAACTCCTTGTCCGGTGCGGCGGAGCTGGAACAAAGAGAGGAGTTGACGCAGGTGCACCAGGAAGCCCTCCCCCATGATGTTCCCTTGATTCTCTCCAATCCTCACGAGTGTTGGCCGTTGGAGACGGCAACACTCGAGCACCAGCCATGACATGATTTTGCGCATCTCCTCCGGCAAGGGTGCGCCCCGGGGAGGAGCATTAGGTATTTCAGGGACATCCCTCCTGGCCACCACACATGGCACTATCAGGGTTACGCCTAGGTTCTGCCGTGCCGGAAGTCTGATGGGGGCTGCGGTCACGACGGCTCTTGGCCGGGGCGGTAGGACCTTTGGCCTGTGTGTCCTCACACCCATCCAGGGCCGCCCCATATCTCCCAACTCTGGTCACAATCCTGGCAGAGTTATTGAAGGGGCTTGGGGAGCTGAAGGGACGTGGTTCTAGTTATGTTGGAAAGTTCATGGAGTGTGGAGAAACGTTTCCCTCAGAAAGCCGTATATAAAGGATGAAGACTAGTGGGAATTAATACACACAAAGTTCGAAAAGAGAATTATCAGTGGTACTAATCACGAGGATACCAAATCCCAAGGAGACCGTAGACCACTGGATCTGTATCAATTCACGAGGATATTAATGAAGGCGGCTCTCGCGCATCGAAACGTCAAGCGCGGAGCACGAACGGCCAAGGGATGCCTCATAAGTGAAGAAGATGGGAACTTGAATTGAAGGCGAGGTCAATGCCACATGTAAGATCAGAGTCCGAACCACCCTTGCCCAAAGCACCGTAGAGTTAATAGTCTGACCCGAGGAGGAATCGTTTCCAGTAAAGCAGTCCGAGGACAAACCCCTTCATACAGAAGAATGGAAGTGTTAGACAGAACCAAGGCATTGCATGGTCCTCGGACTCAAGCCTATGGGGAAGCTAACTACTCGGCTATACCTAGGTACTAGACAGAACCAAGGTATTGCATGGTCTAAGGACTCAAACCTATGGGGAAACTAGATACTTACAGAAGAATGGAAGTGTTAGATAGAACTAAGGCATTGCATGGTCCTCGTACTCAAGCCTATGGGGAAACTAACTACTTGGCTATACTTGGGTACTAGACAGAACCAAGGTATTGTATGGTCTAAGGACTCAAACCTATGGAGAAACTAGATACTTACAGAAGAAGGGAAGTGTTAAACAGAACCAAGGCATTGCATGGTCCTCGGATTCAAGCCTATGGGGAAACTAACTACTCGACTATACCTGGGTACTAGACAGAACCAAGGTATTGCATGGTCCAAGGACTAAAACCTATGGGGAAACTAGATACTTACAAAAGAATGGAAGTGTTAGACAGAACCAAGGCATTGCATGGTTCTCGGACTTAAGCCTATAGGGAAACTAACTACTCGGCTATACCTGGGTATTAGACAGAACCAAGACATTGCATGGTCCTCGTACTCAAGCCTATGGGGAAACTAACTACTTGGCTATACCTGGGTACTAGACAAAACCAAGGTATTGCATGGTTCAAGGACTCAAACCTATGGGGAAACTAGATACTTACAGAAGAATGGAAGTGTTAGACAGAACCAAGGCATTGCATGGTTCTCGGACTCAAGCCTATGGGGAAACTAACTACTCGGCTATACCTGGGTATTAGACAGAACTAAGGTATTGCATGGTCCAAGGACTCAAACCTATGAGGAAACAAGATACTTACAGAAGAATGGAAGTGTTAGACAGAATCAAGGCATTGCATGGTCCTCGGACTCAAGCCTATGGGGAAACTAACTACTCGGCTATACCTGGGTGCTAGATAGAACCAATGTACTTCATGGTCCAAAGACTCAAACTCATGAGGAAATTAACTATTTACAAAGGAACTGAAGCGTTAGCTAGAACCGAATTGTGATGCGATCCTCGGATTCATGCCTGAAAGATAGCTAATGGTCTCATGAGACCAAATCCAGAACGGAACCAAGGTATTGAGCAAAATATTAAAGTACGGTAAGAAAAAGGAAGCATCAATAATTAGAAGCAAAATAGTGAATATTCATTTCAAATAGAAAGTATATAGTTTTGTTACAATGCCCCTGAGGCAAGAAGCAAAATGGAATGAAAAAGAAAGCAAATAACAGTGTCCTATGCCATAAGCCATTTCCCTCCAATTTAGTAAGTAAATTGTCTTGAGGAGGCTTGTCAAAAGGCTTCAACCAACACCTAGGGACCTTGTCTCGGATGGGCTACTTCAGAGGGCCCTTCCACGGTAGGGGTAGTCGGAGGAACCGTGAGTGTGGCTGGGGAGCTAGCAGGAAGCCTTCCACCTCTTGGGGCACTTCTTGACCCTCGGTTCTAGCCCCCTTCAACGCTCTATGGGGCTCGGCCCCCTCAAAAGGTCTGTCAGGTACAGATGTGTCCTCAACGGTTCCGTTATGACTTTTACTTGACGCTGGTAACGCAGACCCCTCCTCGGAAGCAACAGGAACAACCTCGCAAATTGCAGAAGGGTAAAACACTCTCTCCGCCCTCCTAAGGTCAGACGAGACATCAACCCCCGCTTGGTTGAGGGCTTCATGCCAGGTCTCATAACAGAAGCGCCCGCACACTACAGGAATTTGAGCTTTGAGGGTGGTTTTAGTCTTGGCCACCCCCTCGGCAAAAGCCTCCTCCTCCGCCTGTCCTGCGGAGTGCTCGGCGTCTATTCTCGCAAACACCGCCTCGTCTTTGGCCCTCACAGTCTCGTCCCTGGCATAATCGGCAATACCCCTTGCGCTGACTGCCTCGGCCAACTTTTTCTTCAGGTCGGTGATGTCCTCTTTGGCAATTCGTAGGTGGCCCTCAACATCCTGCCATCGCTTGGTCTGATCCTCGGCTTGCTTCGTAGCCGTGGTTAGGTCAGGGGCTGCATTATCTCTGGCCTTTGTCATCTCCTCCAGATTTTTGATCGCCTCTTTTTTAGATCTGCCTCAGATCTCTTAAGGGTCCTCGCAGCCTTCAAGAACTTGTCACGCTCCTACGCTAAAGCGTTACCTTGGCAAAAGCCTCCTCGTCCAGCCTAAAAAGGGGCTGGACAGCCTGCCAACAAAAACAGGTACGCCAAAAAGAGAAGGGAGGTGCTAAGCAACAAAGTTCCAGTAAGATAAACAGGTATCAGGGGATCCACCATGCCTAGATATCTCTTAAGGTTAAGGGCAACCTCTGGCCCACTCTCGCTTCCAAGTTCAGCCATGTCGGCGGGAAGAAGAAGAGACTTCTCTAGGGCGTCGGCCACGAGGGCCCATAAGTATAAAAACCCTCCTCTCCGTTCAAGGGAACGGGCAGCAGGATTTTGAGGGGTTATTGTGGGGCTCGTAGGCCTGGTAGCCTAGGCCCATCTTGCATTTGGCCCAAGGCCCATGCCGAAGAGGGATGATCGTCCGAGACTGGTGTATGAAGACCTATGCTTTTCTGGACCCTGCCGAGGACATCCCTATCCTCGGCGTACCGAGGCCAATTTTAGGTGGGGGACAGGCCCAGAACAGGTTGTCACCTCCACACTAAATGCGCTCATCTAACCCCCCCTGGCCGCATTAATGGGGATGTAACCCCTTGACAGGGTAACATTGATCATGGTGAACCACTCGAGTACTGATAAGGCCTTTGATGGGACGGACGGTCAGAGGGAAGGCAAATGGATGATCAACAAAAGGAAGAATGAGATAGGGAGAGAAGAACTATATAAGAAGGACGAGCAAAGCAGTTCAGGGGGGGGGGGGGGAGGAGGAGGAGGAACCTCCTCGGACAAGTGCCGAGGAGCTACCCTTAGTGGTAAATTGGGCTCACTCCCCTTCAATGGTAAAAGGTGGCTTGTGTTCCGTTGCTAGTCTGTTAGGGCCTAACCATTCGTCCCACTCTCTAGAAATGTATTGTTAGGGAACCTTTCTAAACTGAGTCCCTACAGTAGTCATTTAATTTGATTTCATCAAAATCTTGGACAATTTTCTCTACAATTTCTTCCTCATGACCTTTTGCTTAATCATAGATCTCCCAATTAATAAAACATTCCTCCAAATCAAGAATCTAGTCAATAAAATCCAACTTATGTACACATCTATCAATCAAAGAATACAATTTTTTTTTTGTATTTAGGAGTGCGCCTATGAATAGATTGATTGGTGTTGTTGTGAGAGGATTTCCTATAGCTAGGTTGGCAGCGACTACTTATTGTAGTTCGCATAATCCTTGTAGGGTTTCTTATTTCAAGTTGAAGGATTTTGTTCCGAAAATACTAATTGACGTAGGTGGAAAGTTGCAAATAGCAAAACATGTTTACTTTTGAAAAATAATCTCAAATCCATGAGAATTCTTTAAATTCCAAAGCAAAGACGGCTTGGAATTCACCACAAAATAGATACACTTAAAAAACCATAAAAACCTCCTAAGGTGGTCAGGAATACGTCATAAAACTCTAATAAAACTTATAAAGCATTAAATGCTGTAAAAAATTGCATAAAATTATCAAAAATAATAAATAACAAAATTCTAATTCCGTTTTCTGTCGTACATGTCACGCCCTGCCATGTTGAAAGAATAAAGCTCTAGTAAAAGTTCCTTCTCTGGGCCTCCAATATATCAAACAGATCCTCACAGAGTACAGACCCTTTTTTATGTTGCCATGTTCAGGCAAGGAACGAAAGAATGACACCCACTGTGGATCTTATCCGCTAAACATGCATGTACACCTAACAAGAAACAGCATCCGACTAGATTTGGTCAGTGATGACTGATGATGCACAGCCAGTATACCTAACAGCCAATATCCTTTTTCCTTTCATGAAAGCAACAACTAACAGTGGCCAGGGTGTAAATATGGAGACCATTTTTTACTTTTGGTACGCTAGTACTGGGTTTTATTGAAATAAAACTTGAAAAGGAGAGCGCGTGTCTAATTTATAAGACCTCAAATTTCAAAGTGAGGTGGCCCATCTAGTTTCTCCCAAAGTTAACGACTGCTCATTTTCCGTAAAGAAAACCCATTAAGTTGTGACCGTGCCAATAAGACCCAAAGCAACTTTAGAAAGACTCTCTTTTTCACTGTTTTTTATATAGTGCTCTTGACGTTTTCTGCAATATAAATTATAATATTGTTCCTGGAAGCGACAAATATAGGACCATTTTGAGTGTGTGGATACAAAACTAGCTAGGGTTTTACCGACTAATATGCTCTTAATTCAATCATTAACCTTTCACATGCCTAAATCTATTGGGATTAATTATTTGAGTTTAATCTTGCGTCATCTTTGATGATGCTAGAGAATCCTCTTGGCCGACCGTCATCAACCATGTGTCACATGGGATTAGAAATAACCAATCAAAGTTCATGAATCATGAGCAAGGATAAATTATATTGCTTCTGGTTGGATAAGATTTAAAGCTTATTTATATATCAAATAAATTTCTTTTTTTTGCTTCTCTAATCTTACTGATGCTATTGATTTGGACAAAAACCCTACTGATGTAGCATCACTCTCGTAGTTTTGTGGTGCAATCATTTAAGTTCAAGTCAATATCTAGTCCAAAAGGAAAGAAGATCAAGTAAAATATACGTGGTCCTCTATACACCTTTTGTTAGATATTTTCAAGAGGAAGAATTGCTCCACATGCGCCACTGTCTTTTCTTCCTTTTTCATTCTCCTTTTTTTTCGGAAAAAATGTTTTTGTTTGTTACTTCACAATATTATTATTATTATTATTCTTGCAAAATGAATTAAACACTTATTTTTATAAATTAAATTATCTTTGGGTGGTGTTCAGGTTTGCATGGCAGACAGTTTAACTATATGGTGTGTGCTGCACCATACGGCAAACCATATTCATTCAAGCAGTTTTCCTTTATTCATTCAAGCAGTTTCAGGCTTTGTCTGGTTGACCCAGCAAAATGCTTTGATGAGTTTGAGAACTCATAGAGGTTACTATATATAACATTTAATACATTTATTTCCCTAACATAAAACAAAGTTTTGGTTTTTAGGGTTAAATTTGATAGCAAAAATGATCGAAAAAGAGATTTAAACCTTAAACATCTTTATTAAAAAAATACCAACAAGTATTAATTGAGATACAATTATATTTGTAATGCAAAATTTGAGTAAATATCTGAATGATTCAACATTCAAATTTGAACTGCTAAACAACTCCAACTTAATCACATATAAATTTGGAGAACCTTTTGTTGATGCTCATTTTGGCAAAAAAGCCCAATAGCAGGAAGAAGCCCAACAATATGGAAAAAAGAGAGTTAGTAAATTGGGAGAAAAATTATTAAGCCCGAATGACAGAAATAATTGATCATAGACTCAGAAAATAATAAATGAGCCTCAAATGAAGTAGGCGTGCCTAAAGGAGCCTAGAGAAAGAAGTAGTAAATTCATGGACAACATGGAAAACAAGAATGGGCCAAAAAAGGCCCGAAGTAAAGAAGTAAGTGAGTAAGAGGTTGATAGAGAGCCCATGAACCCCAAAAATAAAGGAATGACAAGAATAATGAATCATAGACCCAAAAAATAATAAATGGGCCTCAAAGGAAGCAGACGGGCCTAAAGAAGCCTAGAGAAAGAAGTAGTAAACTCATGGACAATATGGAAAGCAAGAATGGGCCAAAGAAAACCCAAAGCAATGAAGTAAGTGAGTAAGGGGTTGATGGAGAGCCCATGAACCCCAAAAGTAAAGAATATGGTAATTGGGCTGAGTAAGCCCAAAAGAGTTAGTAAAAGCCCATGGGAATGCGGAATTCGAATGGGTCGAGAATGCCCAAGGAAAGAAAATGAGCCGAGAATGCCCAAAAATGAAGAAATGGACCAAAGAAGCCTGTAAGTAATGGAATGGGTCAAGAAAGCCCGAAGTAGCATGAATGTGAGCCCAATGACAATACTAGGTCACTGTAATTAAGTGAAAGAAAAGCATGCAGTAGGCCCAAAAGAGGCCTAGTAAGCATGGATCAAATAACACCATAACAGGAATAACAGAATGGTATGGAAGGAATGCTAGCAAGTCTATGGAATGAGGAAAAAGTGGATTAAGGAGAGAAAAGCCCACAATCAAGCAAGGTGCCCACAATCAAGCAAGGCATAGCCCTTGAAGGAAGCAAGCCATTAAGAATGAAGACTTAAAAACCAGTTCACGCCACAAGAGGTCAAGAATGAGCAGTATAACACGCAGACGAGCCTCTAAGTCATGGCAAACGCGTGAGTGATAGACAAACTTTGGACACACACAGAAGTAGAGCACACATAAGGCCCAAGCACCACCAACATATACACAGCCAATACAAGAGTGGTGGGTCATGGGTCAAAGGTAAGAGATGGAATAGTATGACAGTGGGGAGAAGGGGGGGGAGCCTATTCTGGGGCTCCCGCTCAAACTATTTTGGGGGAAAAATCCTACTGAGACGACGTACCACTCAAAAGAGTGAAGGATGAGTTGGAACCACTAAGTGTATGCCATGAGGGATAGTGAGAGAGAATGCCTATCTCGTTTCGGATGGAAATGCCACAGTGAACAGGCAAACAAAATAGAATTCTTTGTCTGGTAATGGGATGTGGCACGGCCAGCATAGGTAAGTGGTGGTGGCAGCTGACAAACTAGTGTGTGATTTGGAAGGACACCCACACTCAGACAAAAGTAGTTAAAGGGTGAAATGATAAAAAACCAGTCATGGTAGGTAGTATATAGGAGCCTCCGCCGTGCATAGTAGGATCATCATCATAGCAACAATCACAACAAGAGAGTCATAGTATCACAACACAACCATCACCACAACACTACACGAGCAAGAACTAAAAAATAGAAAAGAGTGGGAAAAGTAGAGTAACAAAACCTAGAAAAGGAAAACAATGAGAAAGAAAAATAGAGAGTAGGCAAGAGAGTGATAGCAGACATGCACCAATAGGCTAATCTCTTCTCTCCCTCTAAAACCCTACCCTCTATCAAAGATTAAGGATTTCTCGGGCATAAGCCATTTAGGCCCATCTTCTTAAAGTGGGTAATTTCTATAGCAGGACCTTCCTGTGAGGTTAGCCACATTGAGGAAGTGGTTCCCACTTTGGTCTTAGTTCCATAATATAACTAAGCATGACATACTAACATTTTCTCCTTTAATCTTATTGATTAATTATCGGTGTTACCTTTTCTTTTATTATCTTTTCTTCTTATAATGTGTTTTCTATTGTTGTGCTACTCTTTTTTTTAATTGGGAATTCTTTGCTTGTTTTGATTAACAGCAAGCTTTTCCTTTATTGTGTTATATTATATTTGCCTACCGTAACTCTTTTGTAACAGTTTCATCTGCCATGGGCATGTGACCAAAGTTTCAACAAATGGGCTTTAGTTTGCGCACAAGCCGGTTCAAGGTAAGTTACAATTTAACCGGTCCTAACTCTCCTACCCAAAATCTTTGGGCCATAGTGTTGCAGGAGGTAGCCCAGCCTACAATCTCAAAAAGACCCACCACATCTTTCAGTGAAGCTTTAACAGGTAACAATGGTTTGAATTCAACTTACTGGAAATTTTAGCCAAAAGAAGAAAGATTACTTGATAAAATTTAAGTCAAATGAAAATTTATTAGAGTTTAACTCACATTCATATTATAATTAATTTAGTTTGGATTTTCTTAATATAGAAGGAATTTATATTTTGTCAAGAAGTGTAATAAAGGGTCACAGTTCACCAAAAAATAGGTATTAAAGTCTTATAAATTCACAATGTTACAAAAAAGTTAATGACTTTGGCACAATGTCCTCTAAAATGGGGAGAGATTTCATTCTCAAAAAAAAAAAAAAAGGGGGAGAGATTATGAATTAGTTTAAAAGAACATTTTATTTTTGGATTTTCTTTGAATATGTAAACACTTTGTAATCTTTTATTGATATTAGTGAATCTATCTTCTGCAACCTTTAAACATAGGTTTAAGGCCACCAAACAAAGTAAATTTTTGGTGTTTTTCCACTTATGTGTGATTGTTTCTTTTTTCGCTTTGTTTATGACTTCTATTTCAAGTGTATAATAATTTTCAACAATAATATTGTGCGAGTACCTCCAAAGACCTTTCGCACGAACGTTCTTGCCCAAATGATTCTAATAGTTTCCTTTTAAAACTTTATGATATCCCAGAAGAAATAATGTAATTTGTGAAGCGAAGTCAGTCAATTTCTACCAAATTTATATACATTTAATAAAAATTTAAAAAAAAAATTCAGAATAGTTAAAGTTTGAAAATTTTATGACAGGTGTTAAATTAATTAATAACAACATAAGAACCATGTGATAAATTACTTTTGACAGTTTAAGGTTGTTAAGGCCGAAATTCATACAGTTCCATTTCATATATATATATATTTTTTTGAAGAGGCAATTCATATATATATATATATATCTCAAATTTAAACGGTCAAAGATAGGGCTGTGGAAACTACAGCATCTAGCCCCACCACTCTCTCACCCCAGCAAACCTTTTCCAGCAGCATATAATAATAATATTATTATTTAATTTGCTTTAAAAAAAAATGTGAATATTATTTTGCTTTCACCTTTGCCTTTGTATCAGAAAAAGCAGTCCCAACAAGTTAAAATGACCAACGGCTGCTGAGGTGTTGAATTTGATATTGTGTTTTCTGCTAGTTTACTCGGTGTATCTTCTAGCAGGGCATATTGATGGAGAACAACCCTAGTTCATCAAGAACTGACCGAAAAACCATTGAGAGAAACAGGAGAAATCAGATGAAGGCCCTCTACTCCCAGCTTCATTCTCTTGTACCTCATCAAACCTCAAGGGTCTCTCTCTCTCTCTCTCTCTCTCTCTCACACACACACACACACAATACACACACGCACTATACACATATACATATATAGCTAACAAATTAATGCTGAAATTTTGAAGGGGCTGCAGGAAGTGACATCGCTGCCGGATCAACTAGATGAAGCTGCAAACTATATAAAGAGGCTACAGACAAAGTTGGAGAGAATGAAGGAGAAGAAAAACAATCTAATGGGAATTCATGAAAAGTCAAACGCAAGCACCGATTGTGGAATGACGATGGGTTTTAAGCCACCACAAATTGAGATTCACGAAGTGGGTTCTGCTTTAGAAGTTGTTTTAATAACTGGGTTAGATTTTCAGTTTATGTTCAATGAGACTATTCGCGTGCTCCATGAAGCGGGAGCTGAGATTGTTAATGCCAGCTTCACTGTTGTTGAAGATACAGTGTTCCACACAATTCATTCTAAGGTAGCTAGGCAATTCTCTTTGTTTCAATCTTTTTAGAGACTGTCATTTGCTCAATGAAAAATATGTAAGACTATTTTTGGCTTCAAATTGTAGGTTGGGGATTCTGCATTGGGTTATGGAGCTGCAGGCATATATGAGAGACTGAATAAGTTTGTCAGTGATGCTAATGGAATTTGAAGTACGACTGTGTTATATTTACTCATAATATTTACATGTAAGTTTCTAACTAAGTGGATTAAGTTTTTATACTCCCTGCTGTTTGGAGATCTTTTGTTCTTATGTTTTTGCACTTTCTTTTTTGTGAATGCAAGTGAAAATTAAAAAAACTTGGCTAACTGTGTGCTCGTATCCACCCACTAAACAAGCAAGCTCACATTATCTTTCCTTGGAGATTAGGTATATGGTTTAGCGAATCATATTGGATAAATTTGCTCCTGATTTTCCAGACCCATGTAATTGTTGAAAAGGTAATCAGCATGATGAGTCAGAAGATTTTCTGCCAAATTGACACTCAATAATATATAAGCACATATTACTTAAACAAGAAGAGATCAAGATACATTGGTTTGAGATTTTTTGTTTGGAAGATCATACATGTGTGTGTAACTTCTCTACCAATATTTGGATTTGTCCTCTATATTGCATTGTCTATATTTTTTATTTGCTAAAATTGGTTTTGAAAGTTCTGAGTGATGCTACAATTGTTAACAATATAATCTATATATTGCATTGACTATATTAATTTCAATTACAAAATAATGTGTCAACTTTTAGATAAAAAAAAGTAATTCAAAAATTTATTTATTATATTGTTGACGTGACATTGACCACATTTATTGACAATTTAATTAATTTGTAAAATGTTTGTAGTAAAATTGATATTTATTTTTATATTTTCCAAATTCTTTATATATCCTTTTAAATATTTTCACATTTTTGTATCATGTTATGAATTTCATTGAATGAATCCTTTGGGAATCTAAAATATGAAGGAATTTCTCTATTATATTATATGTTCACTAATATCAGAAGAGTTATGTGGCTTGGGGGACAATTGAATTAGTTGTTTGGTGGTTAGGACATCTTATTTTTGGAGATAATAAAGGGCATGTAATGGTCTCAATTTGTTATTAGACTATGTTGATGTTATATTATTTAATAGGTGACGATCTAGCGGGGTTCAGTGGTTGAATTTGGAAGATGAGAAAGTGCTCATATATATACTAATAAATGAGCTTGTTTAGGTTGTACTTGTCTTAGCTAACTTACTGACATTGAAGGTTAAATTTCAGCTTTTGATATGGTTTACTGACTACATGAGGCTTTTGAAGAAAGAAAGGTAGGAGTGGTACTCAAGCCTCGATATGTCTTCTAGCATAATTTATAACTTCTTGCTTAGTTATTCTTTCTTGTGCTCATCGATATCTTCTCTTCTACACATTTATCCTTTTTTCTAATATTTGTAGTGTTTACCTAGCCATATATATGGTAGGGGTGTCAATGTTTGACATGACTTGCGAACACAACATAGATTTTCGCGGGCTAGAGTTGGACTTTAGTGAGTTTGTGTTATAAACGAATCAACCTGAAAGCAATATGATAAGAAACGTGTCATAAGCAGGACAACCCGTTTGACTCATAATAGACACTTTTGATACATTAATTTATCTCTGTCAACTCGAAATGACTCGTTTAACACAGCTTATATAACTCGTATAACATATAAATATTTATTTTGTTTTAGATTTGTCAAATACCTTTTATATCCAATCTATATTTTAAACTTAAAAAGAAAAGTAAGTAATTATAAAAACTTATAAGTGATATAATTGTAAATTAAAACTTTACAAACCCTACGAACCCTAAATTTCTAAAACTTTTTATAATTTGCTGAACTATATTATTTTGAATGTGGATTGAAGAATTAAAGTGTATGCACTACTTTTGAGATGTAAAGAACCTATTTCTATGTGAATGTTATATTTAATATTGAGCAGGCTGAAAACTTGAAATGAGTTGTATCATATTCGTGTAAACTTAACACGACCCTTTTATTAAGCGTGTCAAGTAAATCAGATTGTGTCAACCTGCTTCATTAACAAGTCAGGTTAGAGTTGAAAGATCATGACACAATTATTAAATGAGGTTTGGGTTGAGGCATTTAGTTAAATACCCAACCTTGACACGATAGGAACACAACTTGCTAAACCGAATTGACATCCCTATTATAAGGTTTGATGTTGTGCTTAAACCATATGAAACCTATCATAAATTTGAGATTGATATTGGTATCGGGTGTTTGCGGGGGGTGTTAGATTATGATATAGGGCGTTAGAACATTGAATATGGTCTCGAAGATAGTAGTTGTACAGACAAAAGTTTCTTAGTTAGGGACACTTCAATGTACCAAATACTTCAGTCTAAAAATTTGACAATAATTGAATTGATTTCCTCCTTTCAATGTAGAATTGGTCAAAAGTCGATCTGGGCGTGAGGTCAATATAGAAAATAAGGCATCTAGTGAAAAGGGTCAAGGAAGATGAGAAAGTAAGAGTAGCAAAGACTTGATAGAGAAACACATGATCTTTCAATGTATCAAATATGACTATAGGTAGTTATTGGTCAACCTTCAGTTTTAAAGCATTGGAAATTGTTTCAAATTTCTTTTTTACTTGTTTACTTATTTTTCTTGGTATGGAATGAAAGTTTAAGTAATTGATACAGTTTACCAAGAAAATAATATTGTATTCAGTGTTCTCTAAAGAATAGGAGCTTAAGTGATCTTATACCATATAGAGAGAGAATATTGTAAAAATGTTTGGTGAGTTTAGTCCCAACGATCCAAATTTTCTATATTCACAAAGGAAAAGTAAGGTAGCAAAGACTTGATAGAGAAGTTACACACACATGATCTTTCAATATATCAAATATAACTGTGGTCATCGGTCAATCTTTAGTTTTAAAGTGTTGAAAATTGTCTTATTAATTTTTTTTTTTTTTTACTTAAAAACTTGTTTCGTTTTCTTGGTATGGAATGAAAGTTTATGTAATTGATATTCTTTATCCAAAAAGCAATATTGTATCTAGTATTCTCTAAAGAATACGAGTTTAAGTCTTATACTATATAGAGAGAATATTGTAAAAAGGTTCAATGAGTTTAGTCCTAATGATCCATATTTGGTCCAAATGGCCCCTCTATATGCACAAAGGGAAAGTAAGGTAGCAAAGACTTTATAGATAAGTTACTCAGGCATATAATATTTTAATATATCAAATATGACCATGGTCATTGCTCTACCTTCTGTTTTAAAGTGTTGAAATTTGTCTCAAATTTCTTTCTGACTTGAATAATTGTTTCGTTTTCTTGGTATGAAATGAAATTGGTATTCTTTATCAAAAAGGTAATATTGTATTCAGTGTTCTCTAAAGAATATGAGTTTTAAGTCTTTATAGCATATGGAGAAAATACCATAAAAAGGTTTGGTGAGTTTAGTCCTACTGGTCCAATGGGCCCTTACATATATATATATATATATATATATATATATATATAAATGTTCATAAAGGAAAATATTATTAATGAAATAAGCTTCTGCACTGAGTAGTTTAGTAGCTCTTAGTTTAGAAGAAAAACTAATTAATTGAAAGTATAGGGCTACTACCAGCCATTGCAACGCAATGAGGATAGCAATTTTAAATACATCTCCATCTTCTTGTGCTTTTATGTTTGAAAATATTTTACTTTAAAACAAACAGAGTGTAAGTTTGTGAGAAAGATGATGATTTTGTTTAGGATCGTGTACTCTTCAAATTCTCGATCACAATTAGATTTTTATTCTTCTAAGTTCTAATGTTGCATTCAATGTCTTCCATGTCTCCCTTTCCCTTGCAACAATTTCCTTCAGTTCTCTCCCTTCACAACTTTTATTTTGGCATAGAGAAAATAATAATATGCATAAGATATGTAATATTATTAGAAATATCAATAGAGGACTAAAGAATGGAAAAATAAAAGAGAAATACTTTCATATTAAAAAAAAAAAAGTTGACATTATATTCTGTTTGAAAAAACTAATTTCTCAATAAGATATGAGAACATTATAGAGGGAGGCAAAAAAATAAGGTATATTGGAAGAGAAATATAAAAAGCACAAAGTGAAAAAAAAAAATTTAAAAGAACAATGAAACCCAAGGAAATTCATATAATGTTCGTTCTTTCCCTCTGCTCTCTTTTATTAATTCTCTTTTTGCAAGGTGCTTTCTAACACTTGGAGGGCTTGTTTATTTGCGAAGATGACTAAAGAACAGTGTCGGTTTTGAGGGATGCATGCAAGAAATAATTTTGAATAGACAACAAATCTAAGATTGCACTTTTTTTTTTTTTTTTTTTCTATCCTTGGTCTTCTCATAATGATGTGTATGACTCATCCAAATAAGAATAGTGATTTATTTGTATGTCAACAAATAATTTAGGTCCCAACGTCATATTCAAATAAGGCAGCTTGTGTCACTGGGCTTCTTAAATCATTGACTAAGAAAAAAAAAACTTACTACTTATTTATGATCCCCTAAGGATGGAGATGAGCCCATTATTGTATATAATCACAAGTTATGAGAGAGCTGGCTCAATGCAATGAATGCATTGTGGGGTATAAGACAATAACTCTAAATGTTACATATTTTTTAATAATTTAATATAACTTTTGATATCATTTTTTTCATTGGAAGCCTGTTTTTCTTATTTTTTGATATGCAATTAATTAAGTTTTTATGTTCAAGTTCCACTAACATTTCATTTTCAACTTATAATATATTAATATGACTAATACACTTAATTTTTTTTAATGAGTAATGACATAATTGATCTTAAATAAAAAATTTATCAATAAATATAAGTCATCAATATCATAATAAACATCATGTTTGAGAAAATATTCAACATGTAGACAATACCTTTTCAAACTATAGTCGTTTAGTGATTTTAACTTAAAAATTTTTTTTTTGAAATTGTTCAAACCTACAATGAATTGAAAAAATAGCTTGATTTATTATATATAAGAAATAATTAATTTTTTTTTTTGACATTTTTTTTGAACAATTAATATATTATATACTAAGAAGATAAAAGCGTGGATGTAGACCACCTATATAGAAGTGTATATTCTTCTCAATATATATGAGTGTTTATATCAATAATGAAGTATATAAAGAAATTTAAGTTGAAATTTTATTTTATTTTTTAAAATTAAGAGATAAGTATGGATAGCCATAAGTCCAATGGATTACTCTTTTTATTTTATTTTTTTCAAATAAGACCTATGCTACCCAATACCTACGTCCTCATCTCTTCCTTATCAAAATGTATGGTTCAGTGAGAGGTGTGTGTCCTATCTACCACTAACTGCCAAGAATAAAACAATAAACTAAAGAGAGATGCTACGTCTACAACAATTTTACAACAAATCACAGGTGGTTAGTTGTTATTGGTTCAAATTTGAAACTAACACTGAGATTACTTTTTTGCCCTAACAATAATAACTAGTAACACCTGCCACTTAGGATTTGTTGTAGAAATGTTGTAAAAATGTTGTAGACGTATCATTTTTCTAAACTAAAACAAGAAAGAACAGAGTCATAATGCCAAATAGGGAGGCTGAAGGGAACGGCCCAACAAAGAAGGAGGTCCAAAGGTCCAAAGACAACCACAAAGAAGATTTTTTTTTTTTTTTTTGAGAAAGAAGACTCTCATTTGATAAAATTAAAGCGTAGCCAAATTAGCCAAAACAAAAGGTAAGGTGCGAGATGAAACATTTTCCATCCACACAGTATAATTTGGTGTGATCAAAGCTAGCTTAGCTAAACTATGACCAACTTTGTTGCCATTTCTCTTTATGTGAGAGTATGACAATTCTGAATACAAACCGAAAAATAAAGAGACATCATTTATCAAAGGTGCAAAAGAAAGTATCCTATTATCCTTGTTCCTCAAGGGCTTCACAAGGACGGACCCAGGATTTTAAGCTTGGAGAGGTCAGAGATAAGCGAAAAAAAAAATTTCAAATACACATTCATATAGTATTAATAAACTATGAACCAAGATAAATACCAAAAAATTATTGTTTCTTATTATATTAAGGTACAATCATCTACCAACAAAAACAAAAAACATGAAACACTATTGTTTTTTAATACAATTATTTATGAAAAAGGAACTCGACGCTCTTTCAAATCTTCAAAATCATCTACGATTGAATTCAAACTAAATGTTGAATCTATATCCTTTTCAATGTATAACATCAAAGAGTCCATCAAAAAATTATTTTCCATTTTGTTTCAAAGGTTAGCTTTGATAACTTTTATAGTAAAAAATGCTCACTCTGTAGTAGCAGTAGAAATTGGAAGAGTAAGCACAAGTCTCATCATTCTATAAACAAGTTTGTAGTGTTCTGAATTTCTTATTCTCACTAACCATTGACACAACTCAGATAAACTTTTCAATTTTTTGAATTTTGGATCCTGGACTACATTGTATGTGTTTGGATTCAACTGAATCCTGCGTCTGCGTTTCACGTTTCACGTTTCACGTTTCACATTTTCCTTTTTTTTTTTTCCCTGCGCGTGAACAGTAACATAACATGGGTTCACCGTGCAAGGGACAAAAATCATTGTTCACGCATTGTTTATCACTGTTCACAGCACTGTTCACACACTAAAAAATATTAAAAATAGATCTCATGGTATTATTTACACATTTAAAAATTATTTTGCTATAGTGTTTTCAGTTTTCAGTTTTCAGTTTTAACAACAATAAGTTCAATCCAAACGGATCCATTATGCTCAAAATGATAAAACTCCTTCTCCAACACTTGTTTGTCATAATCTGTGAAATCTTATGGATAGAAATTCTTTACCAACAAACAAAGATCACTACTTCCAAAAGATTTTAATGCCTCTTGAGGTTTTAAAGCTGAGCTAAGCCTAAGTAACTCCATTGCATCTTCATTAAACCGATGATTTAGTTCCTGTAGTTGAGAATCTATTACAACATAAAAAATATTTACTCGATAATGATGCTCAATTATAACGTTATCTTGTTGATTATGAGTTCGATCTCACCTCGTAACAAAACAAGTATTCATATCTAGGACATCAATGTAATGCTTCTCACAAAATAATATCATAGTGGTGAGTAAGTCATCTCATCCATTATCTCTAAATTTTTGGATAAGTGCTTTAGTAGATGAAACTAAATACATAGCATTTAAAATGTCTTGAGATTGACTTTGTAAAGCTTGACAAAGTTTATCAGTGATCTCCATAGTTTCCTTCTCAAGATGTAAGATGAAGACAAATTCAAATGAAGTTAAACCATCATAAGCTAACTTTTCTTCTGCCTAATGTTCTCCATCAATTGCATCATCAATTATATTTAGTAAAACTTCAACAATTGAAATAAACATCCTTAATAAGCCAGAAATTAATCTAAAATGTGAACTCCAACGTGTTTTTACAAGTCATTGTAAAGTGCCAATTTGATTAAGTCCACTTCCAATCTCAAGCTCTTCAAGATCAATCAAACATGCTATTTCATTAGCATTGGCAACTTTCAATTGCTCATTACGCTTGCATGAAGCATTAACAATTTTGATCAGAAAAAGTAATTTAAGAAAAAACCCACTAATGGGGACAATTTGTTTTGATGCTTTTACTAATGCCAATTGTAAGCGATGTGCAAAACAATAGATGTAGTAAACATATAGGCAATCATTCAAAATCAAAATTTGTAATCCATTCCACATACCTCGCATGTTGCTTGCTTCATCATATCCTTGCCCTTATATATTTTGTATATCTAAGCAATGTTGAGATAACAAAGAATATATCCCCTTCTTTAGAGTTAAAGCCGCAGTGTCAACAACATGAATAAGCCCAAAAAATTTCTTTCACAAAGCCTTCAGCATCAACATATCTAAAAACCACAGCCATTTGCTCTTTCATGGACTCATCACGAACTTCATCAACCATTATGCAAAACTTTGCATCACCAATTTCTTTCCGAATGACCTTCTTCACTTTGGCTGAGAAAACATATAGAATTTCCTTTTGAATCCTAGGTGATGTGTAGGTTGCATTTTTGGGAGCTTTTTCTATTATTTCAGCAACCTTCTCATTCCAAAAATCATAATACCCAATGATTCAAGAAAGTTCCCACGATTTAATGAACTAAAACTTTCATCTCGACCTCTAAAAGCTATATCTTAAAAGGCGAGATATCAGACAATAAAAACTAAGGCCTTCAGTTGCAACCGATTATTTGCAATTTGTTCAGTAATGAAATGATCAACTATCCTTTGTAAATGTTGCCATTGGTTCATCAAATCCTTACGCATTTGCTCGGCAATTATATGAGCTAAGTTAGGATCTTTTCCTATATGACCTTGAAAATAACAATTTTTCCCCTCAACTTTTTTCCAATTTCTAAATCCACCAATAATGAATGTATTTTGTCCCGTAACCCCATTTGGATTATGAAAGACAAAGCTGGGTATACAATAAGCTGCATCTGTCGTAGGAGAATATTCAAGCCACCAAGAAGCTTGAAAGTTACGATTACGCTTTCCACTTTTTTTGTATGTTTCTAGAGGAGGTTGGTGCAGACCATTTTAATGTAAGCTCGTCAAATTTCATCACGTTGATTAACAGATATTCTCATATTTGTTTGTGTGTTTCGGGATCATAATCCAAAGAATCAAGATCAACTTTTTGAAATTGTGTTTGAGAGATATGATTATTCTCTAGAATTGGGATATCGGCATTTTCTGGAATTGGGGAATGAATATTTCTTGAGATTGGAACATCAACATTTTCCAGAATTGGGGAATGAATATTCTCTAGAATTGGAACATCCACATTTTCTAGAATTAGAATAGCAACATTAGTTGTTGGTAATCCTACGTTGACTTCGGAAGAATTTGAATCTTTTCTTTTGAAAAAATCAAGCATTGTAGTTGATTTTTTCATGATCTACAAATAAAATAAGAATCATATATATTATCGCACAAACGGTTGTTGTTACTAACTAAAGACAAATACTAGAATCTAGGTAATATGCTTGATGCATTTAATTATAAATTTAGTATTTCTCACTTCTTTTCAATTTATAAATTTATCTAATTTAGCATTATGAGTTAATAATAGGTGCAAGTGAATCACTGTTATTTTCTTAAATTTGTGTGACAATTTTTTATATTATATGATTTGTTTTTTTCTTTTTGTCTCTGGTCTGCCTTTATTTATCTCTTTGTCTTTGTGTTGTCTCCATCTTTTTGACATTGACCTACTAACCCAATCCCACTACCGACACTATAAGTTTATTCTACACTACTAACAAAAACTTTTCTTAACTTTACCTTTTTTTTTCCTGTCACTTGTCCCTATTATGCCCAACTACCTGTCAAGAAAGAACAAACAAATAGTCAAACAAATATTCTCTAATATGAGTAATCTCTACAAACTCTACTCTCTCTCTCTATATATCTCTCTTATCTATATAATACAAGAGAAAGAGTCATAAACACAGAGTGACAGAGAGTCACAAATCCAAAAAGCCAAAAAAAAAAAAAAAAAAAAAAAAAAAAACACCACAGGCAGCACAAATTCAATTTACAATCACCAACATCAGTTCATCACTCATTAGTAAAAACACAAACACCACAAGTCCACAAGTACATATGGTTAGATTCTGAGATTCATAAACATTTTATTAGGTTTTGAAGGAAATGATAGATTAGATACCTATGAACTGTGAAGGCTAGAGCAACGAAGCTAGGCTAGGCAGATTGAGTAACCGGCGGCGACGGCAAGATGGATCTCGCATGGGCGACGGTGATAGCTGAGACTCATGTGTGATGATGGCAGCATCAGCATGGGTACTGGGTAGCAAGATGGGTCTCGCAAGCGTAAGCGTGGGCGTGGGCGGTAGCGTCATGGCGTGGGTCTCTCTCTCTGACTCTAAGTACTCTTTATCTCTCTGTCTTGCCTCTAACTTTCCTAAGTTTCCTTTCTTTCTTTCTTTCTTTTTTTTCTTTTTTTTTCAATTGTTTTTCTCTTTCTTCGTTAGGTTTTGCCATTTTGGATTGTTGAATTTTTTTAATTTTTTAATTTTTTTTAATTTTTTTATTTATTTACATGGGTCATGGGCTTTTGCCTCTTCGGCTGGCCGGTTGGGCTAGGAGTTCATGATTTTTGGGAGGGGGGCCTGAGCTAAAAAATAAGGGGGGCCCAAGCCTACATATATATATATATATATATTTTTTTTTTTTTTTTGGGAAAATTTAACTTGCTATTTTTTTTTTTTGGGCCCAAGGGGGGCTCGAGCCCCCTTAGGTCCCCACTTGGGTCCGTCCTTGGCTTTCACAATCACTTCTGAATCACCCTCCACGATAGCACAGTCCACTCCAAGTTCATTGCCAAACTCCACAGCTTTGCATGCAGCAATTGCCTCCACTTCCACAGATTGGTATGCCTGCTCCAATTGTTGAATTAATGATGCAATTACCTCTCTATTGTAGTCTCGAATTACCACTCCAACCCCTACTTTGTTGTCTATACTTGAGATGGCTCCATCATAATTTATTTTATATATATCCGGTGGTGGTGTTGTCCACTTTGGTATTGGCTAAGGTTTGATCTGGTTTGGCATTGGATTGGTAGTTCTTATCTCATCCCAGTGCTTTTGGGCAGCCTATTTCAGGTCTTTTGTAAGGCAGCAAGGTTGCAGCAGACGCGATTGGTTTCTTTGGTGCCATATCTACCATACTTGGATAGCAAAGAGCTCAGGTGACTTCTCATTCTTTGTTATCCATCTGCATAAATGCTTGAAGTCCTCAAACACCCCCTTGTTCAAAAGCTCCATCTATCTCCATCCCAAACCTCATCCAAACCTAAACAACCCCATAGAGCATGCAACGAGTCCTCAATGTTTGAAAAGCACTGGTCACATGTTGAGTTGTCTATGATTGTTCTTCGGGTCAGGTTTAGTTTTGTTGGGAGAGAGTTTCTGCATGCTCTCCATACCATGTTTTTATACTTGTTTGGAACTTCCAAGGACCAAATGCATTTCTAGAAATTTCTATCCATGTCTGGTTGTGAATCATCCTCAGCCTCTGCCCATTTACCGTGAAGGGCCAAAACAAAGAGTCCTTAGTTGGGCTGCAAGCTAATGAAATCTTTTTTGCAATTGTCGCTTCAACTGGTACAAGAATTCCTTCCAACATTTTAGCATCCCATTTTCCTGTGTTCTCATCTATTAGACAATCAATCATGGCATCCTTCATGGACTCAATGATTGGAGAAGTAACTAAAGGTGGATGTTTAATAGGGAGCCTTGGTGCTGCCATATTTTGATGTTTTTCCCATTGCCAACCTGAAACCTTGAACCTATTTTGATAACCTCCCTTCCTTTCAAGATGCTTTTCCAAGCATATGACCCGGATGCCAAATCCTTTGCTTCCATAAATGAGCAATGGGGAAAAAATCTTACATTGAATATCCTGTAAAAAAGAGTTTCTTTATTATGTAAAAGTCGCCAAGCTTGCTTGGCAAGAAGCGAGTCATTGAACAATGCAAGGTCCCTAAACCCCTTTCTTTCATCTAGCTTCGATTTTGTCAACTTCGACTATTTAATCCAATGTATTTTTCTTCTATCCCGTTGCTGCCCCCAAAATTTTTGTAATCATTGCTTCAATGTCATAACAAAGACCCAAGGGTATTTTGAAACATCCCATGGTACATGTCGGAAAGGCTTGGACAATTGCTTTGATTAGAACTTCTCTACTAGCTTGAGACAAGAGCTTTCCTTCCCACATAATTTTTTCCATACCCTCTCTTTTATATAACTAAAGCTTGCTTTTTTTCCCCTTCCCACCAGTGAGGGCAGCCCCAAATATTTCTCGTAGAATTTTATTTTTTGCACCCCCAACACTCTATCTCTTGCCTAGTGTCATCTTCAGTGGACTTGCTAAAGAAAAGAGATGTCTTTTCTCTATTGATTTTTTGCCCCAGTACCGCCTCATATTCCGACAATATTTTTAGCACATTACCACATTCTTGGGGGTTGGCCTCGCAATAGAGTAAGCTATCATCTGCAAAAAATAAATGGGTTAGTTTGGGGCCTCTCTTACAAAGAGAGAAGCCGTTGATTTCCTTTGCTCTTGCTGCTTTTGTGATTAGGCCATGTAGTCTGTCCGTGCATAAAAGGAAGAGGAAGGGGGAAAGGGAGTCCCCTTGCCTTATTTCTCTTGTTGGATTAATTAGCCCCTTTGGTTCACCATTCACTAAAATTAAGTATGAAACAGTATGAACACACTCCATAATTAATCCAATTCAACTTGTGCAAAAGCCCATTTTCTCCATCAATTTCTGAAGATAAATCCACTCCACCATGTTATATGCTTTGCTCACATCTAGCTTAACAGCCATAAAACCTGTTTTTCCTGAGTTATGATTTTTCATACGATGTAAAGTCTCAAAAGCAACTAAAACATTATTTAACATAAGCCTATTTTTGCAAAAGCAGACTGATGCATAGTTATAAATTCTAGCATGAATTTTTTTTTTTTAATCTGTTTGCTAGGATTATGGAAAAAATCTTATACAATACATTACATAGGCTTATAGGCCGATATTCAGAAACTAATATAGGATTTTTCACTTTTGGGATTAAAGTGATGAAGGTATAATTTATTGGATGAGGCAATTTACTTGAATTCAGCCAAGTGAGTATTTTGGATGTTACCTCTTGGTTCATCAACCCTTAAAAGTGTTGGTAGAATAAAGGTGGCATCCCATCCAGCCCTGGTGCTTTTAGAGGTGCCATTTGTTTGAGTGCTTCTTGAATTTCCCAATCCATGAATTAACTTGTTAGCTGCTCATTGATCTCATTGTTTTTCTTAAAATGGAAAGAGTGGCAAAATTTATCAATGAGAGAGAGAGAGAGCTATACCCCTAAAGAAAATGAACCATTCACATCCAACAAAGAGTTTTAGTTTTTTTTTTTTTTTTTTTAGTTTTTTCTTTGATAAAAAATTATTTTTTATTTATTGGTTAATTTTTGGTTTTTAATTAATACTCCCACGGGTTAAGACATATCTCTATTAGTTAAATTTTGGTGTTGGTTAAACGATTGTCATGCTTTCCTATATGCTTAAGCCGACATTGAGTTATGAATACCACCCATGATTAATGAGATTTTAAATATCTTTGTTTTTATTTTTTATTTTATTCGTAGAGTAGGTATCTTTTATTAGTTGGAAATTAAAAAAAGGGTCTTATTTTAACAATGCCATGCAAAGTCATTGATCGGATCCCATTCCACATTCCACATTATAGGAGTCTTGCTGCTTACTTTGATGGACATGGGAGTGGATTGAGTTTGTAGGTCTAGTTCAAATCTGTGGTTCGTGGGTGGCTCAGTTCATGGGTCTTTGCGGTGGTTCAGTGGGTGTGGCTAGGTTTTGGTGGGTTTGTGATTTGATTTTGGGTGGTGGGGGTTTTGATTTATAGGGGTTGTGGCCCGGTGGCGGTGATGGTGATAGTGGTTTGGCAAAAACCACATTTTCGTCCCTACATTTTCCCTCAATTCCACTTTGGTCCTTAACTTTTTTTTCCACCACTTTTAGTCCCTATCCTGGAAAACGCGTTTCGTTTTAGTCCATATCGTTACATCAGAGTTGAAAAATGCACACGTGGCAAACAGAGTGGACTGTTGGTTGACGTGGCCATTAAAATAATAAAAAAAAAATGTTATTTGGCATTAAAAAATTAAAAAAAAATAATTTATTAATTTTAACTAAATAAAAAAAATTAAAAACAGAAATAAAAACTAAAAATTACATGAATTGAGACCTAAGTGTGTCTTGAATAAGAACACAAACCCAGATCTAAGAACACAAAATTAAAATTCAAAAATCACAAACCCAGAAAATAACCCCACCACCACACGCACCCTAGCAACCACCACCACCACCAACAACAAAACTCACCCAAACTCCAATCCGGCCACCAAAACACCAACCTAGCCACCTAAACACCAACCCACAGCCACCCAAACACTAAACCACCATTGATCTGACCACCCAAAACACAGATCTGGCCAACCCAAATACTACCAACCCAAACACGGCCAACACAATGATAGATTCGAACATCCCATGACAGATCCAACCCCGTGGGTTTGTCACTTGTGGAACCCAAAAGTTGAGAGGATGAGAGAGTGGGAGGAACTCTTGAGATTCAGAGTCCAGCTACCCAATCAAGAACCACGGCCATGCCACCACCGTGCCACAACCATTGGACCACCCCACAACCCACCTAACCACATCCTCATCGACCCTCTTCGACGTGGACTCCTTTGTCAGCACGACATGCGCCTCCGGCTGAGGCAGCCCGACGGAGACCTTGAGGCTATAATCATCCGCAACTTGTTGCACCAAGCTCCCCTTCTGATGTCGACAGCGAGGTGGAACTGGCCATCGCACTCTCCATGAACTCAGCTTGGACCTCAAGGTCTACTGGGGTTTAATATTTTGTTACTTTTGCTAGGGGGTTCATGTGTTGTTCTATATGCTTCGATTCCTGTTAATAGTTCGGGAAATATTGTTTTGAGCTTGGAATATTGATCTTGTTCTTATTTAATTCCTTGTTCATGCTTATTCTGATGTGGATCTTATATTTAATTTTGTGATCTTAGTTTTTGAGTTATTCGTTATTTTTGGTTTTCAATTTTGAGATCTTAAGTCTGAGTTGGTGTTCTTGGTGTTCTTGTTCAAGATACTTTAAATCTTAATTCATATGAATTTTGATTTTGATTTTATTTAGTTAAAATTAATAAATAATTTTTTTTAATTTTTTAATGCCAAATAACATTTTTTATTATTATTATTTTAATGGCCACGTTAGTCAACAGTGCACTCTGTTTGCCACGTGTGCATTTTTCGTTTCTGATGTAACGGCAGGGACTAAAACGAGATGCGTTTTTTAGGATAGGAACTAAAAGCGGTGGAAAAAAAGTTAGAGACCAAAGTGGGAATCATGTGAAAATGTAGGGACGAAAATGTGGTTTTCGCCTGTTGGTTTTGGTGGGTTGTAATTTAGAGGGATTGTAATCATTGGGTGTTTCAATCGTGGGTGGTAATGGCTGTGGTTGTTGTTGTGTGGTGGTTTTCGTGGCTGTGGCGGTGGTTGTTATGGGTGGTTGTGGTTGTAGTGGCAGTGATTGTGGTTGTTGTTTATTATGTTGGATATATTATTTTATTGTGTTTATTTATATTATTTTAATGTGTTGTATGATAAAATAAACCCATTAATGTAGGGTATTTTGTAAAGTGAGGTGGTAAAATAGATAAAGTAGGATTTTGAGTTGCTAAAAGCTAAAATTTTTAGCTCCTTTGATGTGAACGCTCTAACCCATTTATCTTTGCTAGATGAGTTGGACTTCAAGGCATGAACAAATACAATAAATATAGATTAGCTACTCTCTCCTTCGTTAAGATGGCAGAGCACATAATCAAGTGGTAAGATCACTCACAATTAATATTCCAACAAATATTCCAGAACAAATTCTAAGATTTCATCATTATGTGATAGATCGGCCCTGTCTTTAATAAAACTTCTGGAGAAAAGAACCAAATCACAAATCTCTTGTCATCTTCAATAAAGCTTTTGGAGAAAATCATCAAAGCAACAAACCATTAGACAACAACCAATCTTTTTGTAATCCAAGCCCACAAATCTCACAGCCATGACTTTCACATCTTGACTATGTATGCTTGAGTAAATGCCTAAGGTGATGAAAAACCATATCACAAAAATGGTGCATTCTCCTAAAATCATAGTTCAATATTTCTTTCTTTGAATTATTTTTTTTTTTGGTTAGTGTTACATCCCAATCAATTGTCCTTTTCTCTGTTTTATTTCCGCCCCTTTCAGTCATCAAAAATTGATTAAGCCTAATCTTCCTTCTTTTGTTAAGGAGAGAAATACCTTGGGAGACTTATTGTGTAGTTAATATAACATATAGAGACATAACTTAACAGAAAAAAATTTAAGCCCAATGTGTATGAGCTCAACTATGTTATATTAATTACTTATTCTTCTCATTAGAATCCAATGTAGGACTTCACTATTATTAACCACTCACTATTCTCATTAGTATCTAATGTGGGACTTCACTACTTGACCAACCACACTACTCACAATTAATATTCCAACAAATCTCCCCCTTCATGTGTGAGCATTTTACCAATCACTAGAACACTTCGGATAGTCTCCCCCTTTAACGGAAGCCTTTTTCTTGACAATCCAAGTGTTATGCATCAATATCACCAATGGTGTGCCCTTTATTCAACCATGTTTGGGGCAGACATAGGAGTCCTTCTTGCACTAATACACAATCACTTTGACTCACCACTAGTAGAAACATTACTTAACCATGGGTGGAGACATGAGAGCCTTCCTCATTCTACTCAGTAGGATCCACTAATGAACACTTACCATCAAATCTTCAGCTCTGATATCATTTATTGGGAGAAAAACACCTTGAGGAGTGATGCGACCCCCCATCACGATTGCGTGCTACACCTTTTTTTCCTTAAGGGGCTATGGTTAGATCAAGAAAATTTTGGAAATAAAACAGTAGAGAATGAGAAATTTATTTTGAGGGATAACCAGGACTTCCTTAACAAGCAAAAACTTGATATTTACTAAAATATTCTGATGATATCTTATTATTAAACGTAGGCTATAAATAGCCTTCAATCGAAGCATATAGTGCAATCCTAATTGATAAAGATAAAATAACATCAACTTGTATCTTAGATGGACAAATCCAAGCATAGTCCTATTATTTGAAAAATCAAACTAATTGGATAAAACAAAGGCAATATAACAATTAATAACTCCTAAACAAATCCAACAATTTTAGCAAGCTATAACTAGACTCTTGAGTATTTAATATAACATATAGATATATCACTTAACATATATGTTATATTAACTCCTCAATTGGAGTTTTCACAATATATTATCTCTCAACATTTATATATTATATTAACATCAAGAAGTCTCCCCAAGGTGTTCCCCCCCCCCCCCCCCACCCCAACCAACCCCCACCCCAACCAAGTGTTTTAGAGTTCAAATATATTATATTAACCACTTATTTTTCTCATTAGTACTTAATGTGGGACTTCAATATTTAACAAACCACACTACACACACATGACATGAATATTCCAACACCTCTTCTAATAGTCTTTCTCCCTGGGATAAAACCAAATCAAATCAATAATCAATTCTCTAAATATATTAAAAAATCATAACAAGGTCATATCTCCATATATGCTCCCTGCCTAAAACAAAGACAGCCTTTGGATATTTCATTCTTAGAAGCAAGCTGGCTTCTAGCAGTAGCCTCAGCTTTTTTACCAGTATAAATGGGAAGTCATCTCTGGCTTGCAAGGGGAAATCAGACCTGGTTTTCTAAGCCATCATAATCTCAACTTTAAATCCCTTTCGATCATCCCACTTCCTTAAAATTCTCTAATTCATCACAAAAGCATCAGCACAGAACATTTATGATGCTTCCAGCAGCACCATTAACTGATGGCATGCACCACCCAAATTTATGTTCTCTCCCTCACTAACTCACTTACGATTCATCCTTATAGCCAGTTTGGATTCATCTCATTTGTTTTAATTGATGTTTATTAGGGCCGGCTCAATGAATTTGGGGGCCTTAGGTGAAAACTTTAAATGAGACATTTTATTATATTTAATTATAAATTAATAGTCTTCTAGAAAATACTAAACTTGATCCACTAAGACCAGCCCACTATTCATCCATGCTACTAAATCTGATTTCCTTTTAAAAAAAATTTAAAAAAAAAAACGTGTAAGATTAGTATCAATGCTTTAAGTGGGTCCATTCCATAGTCTTCTAGAGAATACTAAATAAATCAAAATTTAAGAGTAAAAATAAAAAAGAGTAGAGACTAAAGAGTACAACAAAAGTTAAGCAAAAAAGGAGAATAAAAACTCAGCAGCAAACCATGAAGAAGACCAAAGAGGCAAAGGGAAAACTAAAGAGAAAACAAAAAATGAACTTGAAATGAAGATCTGTGAACATACCAAGTTTATGATGAGTAAGCCAACTAAAAAGAGTTTTTTTTTTTTTTTTTTAGAATCAAGATGGAGAGAGTGAATGTTTTTTTCTTCTTTTTTTTTTTTTTTTTGCGTTTTGTTACCTGTCTATTCTTTCTTTTTTCTGCCTTTTGTTATCTTTTCTTCTGCATTTTGTTACTTGTATATTGAGAAAATCAGTGTCTCTCTTTCTCTCCCTCTTTACATTTCAAGTAATAAACATGGGTTTTCTTAATGAAATGTGGTACAAATGTTTGATTCACAAGATACTTGGATGTGGTGATTTTTTTTTTTTTTTTTTTTTAAAGAAAGCTAAAGATTTGGTGATTTGATTGGATTTCATGTCCTTTCAGCCTTTTTGCATTGTGAGAAACGGTTAGAAATAACTTTTTTTTTTCTCAATTTTAAATTAAGAGCTTAAATAATTTGGGGGTCTTAAATCTTTTGGACGTGCCTTACTTTTTTTTTTTTTTTTACAACATAATATAATATATTAGTACTATTGGGGGCATCTTACAAGTGAGGGCATTAGGTAGTGGCCTAAATGGCCTATAGATTCAGCCAGGACTGATGTTTATGTAGTTAGTATATCGCCTCATGTTTGTGCGTAATAGACTAATAGATATACATGCTACTATGTTAATCTCGCTTGTTTGACATTGCTGGAGATTTCTTATTTGACTAGGATAAATATTTATTTTGTTGTTGCCCAACATCTAAGCTTAGCGTTGTTGCTAAGCTCTTTATTTTATTTTGCTAAATTTGTTCAATAGCATTGCTGGACTTTTTCTGTTTACTAAACATATTTACTTGAATTTATTTAAGCAGAATTGATTACAACTACTAAATGCCTTCTTTACTTTGAAAACGTCATACAATGTCTTTAAAAAATCAAGACATATAGAGAACATATTAAAAATTTTTATTTTTTCGAGCATATGATCATATTATTCATACTTATAAGTTAATTTATTTTTTCATGTTACTTTTAAGTTTTCAAATGATTCGTTTGAATGTCTTATATTTAGTTTAACCTTTTAACGACATATATTAATGACTACTTATTGATTAATTTTTTTTTTTCACTTGTTTGAAATATATTTTTAGGAAAAAATTTAGCTCCAAAATGGTTTAAAGTTGTATTTCTCCAACTCACAATGTAATGTTGATAAGACCATCCATGTATGGTTATAGACATGTTATTTATTTATTTTTAAATGTGATACATGAATAGTCTTCTAAACATGTAGTGAGTTAGAAGAAATAACTTTGAGCTGGTTATTTGTCCATATATCTATTATCTAATTAATTTAAGAAGTAGTTTAAGTATAACAATTATTATACAAACTCTAACATTGGGCTCAGAAAAATAAACTAAAACCATACCAAGCACAAAAAAAAAAAAAAAAAAAAACTAATATTTACATTATATTTTCTATTTTAATATAATATTTTTTTAATAAATTAAGTACTTTTTTCTTATATTAATAAACATTTTTTAAATTAATTTTGTTTTAAATATTTGATCTTAATCTTGCCTCATCTAAACCAAAATATTGGCTCCACTATTGTCACTATTCACATAAAGAGAGAGAGAAAGTAGCAATAATTAGATAGATCATAGATGGAACTCCATACAAAATGTACAATATTCAAACAAGAGTTACATGTTTTTTTTTTTTTTTTTTTTGACTCACATGAGTTAAAATTTGGACAATTAAGTATTGAATTCGAATTTTACTTACACAAAAAATTAATTGGTATATTTGCCCCATGGTAAGAGTAATAATTATGGGGTGTATACATAAACTAAAATACTATTAGTTGTTGGAAAAAAAAAAAGAAAAGTAAAAGGATTAAAAAATAATAAACTATATATAGCATTTGGTATATTAAACAATGCGACGTGTAAGATAGTAGCGATCCTTCCCAAAAGTGACAAGACTGCGCTTTCTCTGTTTTTCACAGTGCCTCCTCCCTCAAGCAAGCAAAGCGCACAAACACAGAAAGTCAGAGAGAAAAGAAAGAAAACCCAGCGAACTCGTTCAAGACTCAGTGATTCAGCCACCGAGTCGACAGCTGCCATGGATAGCGAGGAGGGAACTCAGCAACCGCACCTTGTGCTCGCTCACAAGCTCTTCCTCCTGAGGCACCCGGATGTCCAGGACATCGAGAAGGTCCGCCTCAAAGATGAGGTCTTCGCCGCCGTCAAATCCGACGGTAACTCACCGCCGATTTCTCAACGATTCTCTCCGAGTCATTCCTCCAATTCCACCTCACATTACTTTTTTTTTTTTTTTTTTTTTTTTTTTTTAATTTCTGTGTAGATATGGCTCCGTTGTACGAAACCCTAGTCGCCGATTCGGTGTTGGAGAGTGATCGGGGGCTTCTGGACTCAATGCGTGCCAAGATCGACGAAGAGATCAAGAAGCTTGACGAAAAGTGAGCTTGTGGTTGATTTAATTTTAGATTTTATAAAATATAAAAAAAATTTCGACATAATTTTTGTTTGGTTGCTGTGAGAATGAAGGGAAAAGAAAGAAAATTTTGGATTTTTTGGGCTCTAAATAACTAAAATTCGACTTTGGCATAGCGAAACCGTTGTATTAGGGTTTAATTATTTATTATTATTTTTTAAATCTGAAATTGCATGTATCACTTTGAGATTGAAGTTTCTAGTGGTTCTTATCCTCGCAAAAATTTCTCAGCAACCAAACACGTTTATTTTTTGTTCACGTTTAGTACCCTCATCTTAACATGTGGAATTTTGATTTTTCACTTGTATGTTACTGCAAGATGGTAATAGGGACATTGTGGAAATGGGAAAGGTAAAGAGATCAGTTTTCATGATGAAGTTTAGGGTATTTGTACTTAATATTGAGATTCTTAGCTGTGTTTTCCATCTCAATTGATTGGTGGGGTTTAGGTCCTAGCCTTCTGGGTTCAATTCGTGTAAGGGAAAAAGAAAAAAGTAGAGGAATGTTCATTCTAAGGAGATTTTAGTGGCTGGCCAGACTTGTAAAGGTTGGATAATTTCAAATGGTTTTTTTTTTTTGATAAGTAAGAATTTTATATATACGAACGGCTACTCTATGCATGAAAACACAGAGCAGACCCAGAGAATACAAGAAGAAAAAAAGAGAGAAAACAGAAAAGAACCAGACAACAAAATAATTACAAAAGAGAAAGAGAACTAAGAAAAGAAGAGAGAGAATCACTAGACGTGAGTCTCCAAGCCTGAGACCAATCAAAAAGAGTCCCACAAAAAGAAGCAAGAATCTGATCACTGGAACCATCTAAATCCTCAAAAGTCCGCCGATTCCGTTCCTTCCAAATACACCATAGGATGCACAACCGAACTAAGTTCCAAATCTGAGACGAATGCTTCCCCAACCAAATCCACCAGCCAAAAAGCAAATCTATGATCGATCTAGGTGTACTTAAACCTAGAAGTCTCTAGTTTGACTCCTGGCGGAGGCATTTTGCGATTTATCTGATGCCTGCTCAATGGGGGTGTGTAGGCATCTAGGGTTTATGTTTTACCCCTCAGGGTTGGTCTCACTGATCCATACCTTGAGGGGGTTCCACGTCATTAAAAAATAAAAAAATGGGTTTACAGTTACGTATGTGGAAAAGGAAGGGGATGTAGAAGTTATAGGATTTCGTACTCTACATAGGTCTTGTGCCAAATGTCTATGGGGATTTAGAAGCCCTTCAAACAAAGATCTTGGTGCTTTTTTTTTTGTTTTTTTGGAGGGGCGGGGTCCATGGGGAACAAGGGTTGGGGTTTCCGGACTGGAAAAGTCATGGTTGAAATTTTTACTAAATGCATCATATTCAGGCTGGGCTTTTTCATCCAACTTGGGATTGTGATGTGATGGGATAGGTTTCAGTTTAACCTCCTAGTTTTCAGATGCATGATAGGGACAAGAATAAAAGCATTAATGTGAAAGTAGAAGAGTTTTATATCTTTTAGTTTTCTGAGTAGTTAAGAAATAGATTCCGGATTCCCTTTTTATTGCTCAAACTAGTCACCCCTAGTTTTGTTAGTTTTTCCTTTTCTTTTTTTGCTGGAACTAGTTTTGACCTGTATGATTAAGATGCGACTTACCCAGTGCCTGCGTAGTCTTAATAGCTTTTCTGCAAATTTAATGCACTCACACAGTCTTTTAGCCTTAGATATTTTTGTTGGGTGGAAGGGACATTGGTGTTTTCAGACTAGTAAAGCTATGGTTGAATTTCTAACTAAATGCATTGTATTCAGGTTGGGCCTTTTCAACCTAATTGTAATTGGGATGGGTTGGGTTGTGGCTTAACCTCCTAGTTTTGAGATTATATATTTATTTAGTTGCTGGAGGTTGTTTTGACATGCATGATTGGTACAAGATTTATGCCCTAATGAAAAGTTGGAAAAAGTGCTTATTTTTTGAGTTCTTTGAGTGGTTTAAGTGATGGATTGGTCTTCATTGCTCACACCAATCGCCTTATTATCATGCTTTCTTTAATCTTCTGCAAATTTAATGCATTCACAAGCTTTTGGCATCACAATTGTTCTTCCTTGTGTCTTTTACAGCATGATGAGCACCACATATGCTTGTGTGCATGAATACTCTCATTTTTTGAATTTTCTGAGTATTTGAAGTAATAGATTTCCCTTTTCATTGCTAAAACCAATTGTCACACTTTTGTGCCTTCTTTAATCTTCGTCAAATTTAATGCACTCAAACATGGTTTTAGCCTCACAATTGTGCTCCCATGTCTTCAACAATTTTAATGAACATGACAAGTGCATGAATATTCTTCATTTTTTGAAAATGATTTCCTTATTGGTTGTTGAGTTGAATATCATGGAGGGACTTTGATACAATATTGATGGAATGAAGAATGAACAATAGTATGTAAGAATATGAACTGCAATAGTTATTATTGAACTAAATCTTTTACAATTTTTTTTTAAAGTAATAAGATTTTATTAAGAAAGAGGAGATACTTTATGCACATAGGGTGTATCCACAAAATATCCCTAAAATACAAACACCAATTGTTATTTACGAAGAGAAAGTGAATCAACAAAATCTCAAATAGAATATTAACTGCCAGTGTGTACGATTTGACACCTCTTGAATAACCCTCTCAAGAAGCTAGTTTGTGTATTCCTTTTTCAATAATAAATTTGTTACTAAAAAAAAAAGGACTCCTTGTCATTAAAAGTTGGTTGTTCCTCTCCCTCCATATTGTCCTAATCAAACAAGAGGACAAAATTTATGTACAATTCTGTAGTTGCTTTACCTTAGATTTTCAAATGAATTCATCTACATGGTTGTATTGACCAATACAACAAAGAGTGTTATCTTTCCCAAGGACAATTAAATTCAACTATGTGGTTCATTGGTCAATACAACCACATGGTTGAATTTAATTGGGGAACGTAAGGTACGACACCTAAGAAATTGTACCATTACCCTAAACAGGGTGGCTGATGCAGCCATGGATAGTTGATTTGTTATTACTTATTACTTTGCAAATTCGTCTATTCAAGATTTATTTTATGGGGTCAGTTTGTAAAATCCAACTGAAGTATAAATAGTGTGGTTTTAAAGTTCTAGTTATATGTGTCATAGGGTTGAAATAGTGTTTTATTTTGGTTTTGATTTAATAAGTTATGGCCAATTTTGTATTCAGGGACAAAAATGTTATTTTTGCTACTCTGAAAATTAAAGGTATTTGATAGTTTAGTTGAGTCTTCTATTTTCCAGGAGATCCTATGTATATCATGTTTTTTGTTTTCAAGTCCCAAGTTGGAAATTTTATAGGTTTTTAGTTTTACTAGTCAAACTAAAAGTGTTAATACTACTAATGGTGGAAAATGTTTCCTATAAATATTTATGCTCAATTTACTCGAAGAATAGATGGGGTTAATTAATAAAAATATTGAGTTTTTTTGAGCATTGTGGAATGTTGATCTTTGTGCATTTTTTCTCTATTTCTGTCTCCTTCCTTATTATCTTTCTTGTGTTACTGCTTATGGATACTGTTCATACAACCTATTAACACTATATATTTATCTCTTTTCCTTTTACTTTACAACCCTAAATCAAGCTCATCCTTCTACCTATTAAAACCCTAATGCCCCACATCTTTTATCTATCAAATAACGTTAAAAACTCATCAAACCCTAATAAATTTGAGCCCCAACCCTTTTGCATACAATTTCTAAACCCTGTATCCACAAATCCTCCTAAACTTTAACCCACCATAAGTACGCATTGAAAGATTCCCCAATTTGTCATACACCAGCAGCATTCCATGTAAATGAGCTCCTATTACACAATGCATTTTTAGAGTGACAAGGTCAAAATTTAGCCTCATCACTTGTGGTTTCCAATGTTTGTTCTTTTGCTTGTTGGTCTGTCTGATACATTCCCTTTTTCAAGGAGAGCACAATTGTCTCCTGATTTTAGTGCATTATTCTATTGTAACAAGAATGTATTAAGGTCTAATTTACTTATTTTTAATTAGGTTGAGTTGGTCGGGTTTGTTCTGAACTTTAGTATGTGTTTGGATTGGCTTATTCAATGAAAGTGGTTAAAAATACAGTTGTACCTAGAAAAAAGTGTGGCTCTGAAAAGCTGTAAATAAGAAAATAAGCTTAGCTTCAGAATTAGGCTAAACCAAATGTGCACATCTTGGTTGTTCGCTTGTGCTGACTCATCTAACTTCTGATTGCTGTGATGGTCAAGTTTTTGTTTAAAAGAATTACTGTATGTTAATAAGGTTGAATTTCTTATCTACCACTTGTTTTGGATAATATACTGTTCTGTACATAGCATCTGGTTGTGGATCTCATTGATGAAAGAATATGTTAGTTTAAAATTATGTCAAATAATAGCAATCAGTGAGTCTGTTGTTTTTTGGAACCATGAGTACCTATTAGGATTCAAAGTGCTTAGGATCACTAATTAATCCATTTATTTTTTCACTTAAGTGATTCTATCTGGTTGGAATTTTATTCAGGATAGCTGATGCCCAAGAAAACTTGGGTGAAAGTGAAGTCCGAGAAGCTAATTTGGCAAAATCATTGTATTTTATTCGAATTGGTGACAAGGTACATAAGTATCATAACTTATTGCTCTTGAAAGCATTGATACCATTGTCTGCTTACAATGGATGTTGACATCTAACTTATTCCCGCATGAACCCAGGAGAAAGCATTGGAACAACTCAAGGTGACAGAAAGCAAAACTGTTGCAGTAGGGCAAAAGATGGACTTGGTGTTCTATACACTGCAGCTTGGATTTTTCTACATGGATTTTGATCTAATTTCCAAAAGCATTGATAAAGCGAAGAGGTAAGTAATGCCATGAAATTGCCAGTAACATTCTGTGGTTGTCTTTTTGAAAGTTGGGCACGTGAATCATTGAATTATGACTGTTTATACAATGGTGCCAGCTTGTTTGAAGAGGGAGGAGATTGGGAAAGGAAGAACCGTTTGAAGGTATATGAAGGCTTGTATTGCATGTCCACTCGAAACTTCAAGAAGGCGGCTGATCTATTTTTGGATTCTATTTCAACCTTCACAACTTATGAACTTTTTCCTTATGACAAGTTCATATTCTACACTGTCCTTACCAGCATTATATCCTTGGATAGAGTTTCCCTGAAGCAGAAGGTATTTGGGTTTCCCAACTGAAATTTTTTTACAAGTATTCCCCACTGCATGGTTTTAATTTAAATCACATAAGTGATTTAATCTTTTTCAAAATTTTGAGTGACTTTTCTGCTATTGATTTTACTAATTCTGATTAATCTTTGTTTAGGTAGTGGATGCTCCAGAGATCTTGACAGTAATTGAAAAAATCCCTTATCTTTCGGAGTTTTTGAACGCCCTATATGATTGTCAATATAAATCATTTTTTGTGGCATTTGGTAAGTTGGGACCTAATATATCCCATAATCATTCATATTGATTGAATATGTTTAGAGAGATAAGTTCTTTTGGTTTCTCTGCATGGTCTAGGTTACGCTTTGAACTCCTTGGCATTTCCTGTCTCATTTGGGCTTTATGAAAATTATGTGATATGGGATCAGATCTACTCCAACCTGTACGGATTGATTTATTTATAACTTGTATGATTCTATGCATCTCAACCTTTGTGTTCTTTTTGGGGTTTATTTTCAGCTGGCCTGACAGAGCAAATAAAATTGGACCGCTATTTGCAGCCACACTTCCGGTATTTTATGAGGGAGGTCAGAATTGTGGTTTATTCCCAGTTTTTGGAATCCTACAAGAGTGTTACTATTGAAGCAATGGCCAAGGCATTTGGAGTTACTGTGGAGTTCATTGATCTGTAAGTATTTAAATTCCATTAATGCTCTATTTAAGATTCTAATTAGCAGTACTGCTATACATAGATTAAATAAATTTTTTTACTAATATCATTGAAATTGAATAATAAAATAGATAGAAAAAACTATCTTAAGTTAGGTGACGGCATGGTGTATAATGAAGTTTTTATTAAAACAAAGTTATGGTAAATGATTATACATATTTTGTTGGGAATCAATGATTAAAATAGTTTAAAATAAATAATGAAACTTCCTATAAAGTTTTTTGGAACTTTTGATAAATTTAAATTGAGAAATATTTTAAAACTTTTTTAATAGAGTTTTATCTGGATCAACCTGTTTAAATGATTAGTAGCTCACATGATAAGAGTGTGCTGTATGACATGTAACATTTACGTTGAGTCACATGGAGCAAGCACAATGTGATACATGCAAAAATTATGGTGGATGAATAATGTAAGAACTGGATTTGGAAGCCCAAGCCCACTTAGATTAATGGTGCCTTGCACTTCAACCCAAGTCCAAACAAATTGTTTGAATGTAGAGATGGAAAGGTAATCACAATACAGTTGTACAGTAAGTTTCTAGCTAATGATGCAGGTCACAGTTAAGGAAAAACAAGAGTCAAATAAGTAAAAAAGCTATCCTCAGTCCTTCTCGAGGATGTGTTCTTATATGAGTCTTTCTTGGGTTTTCTTAGTTTTTACATTGTTCTTTCTCCTTTTTTCTTGTTTCATTCAAAAAGTCCCCTTCATTTCATAACTTCTTTCTTCTTATATATCCTACTTCTTTGCATCATGACCTTCCATGTATACGTCCCAAAACTCTCCCTCTGATACTTGTCCTATCAAGGCTTTGCTGAAGGTGGTAGAAGGGGTTGCTAGTTGTGAAAACACTATTCAGGGGTTACCTCTTCATTAATGCAACGGATAAGTTTGCTAGAGTATTCAATGCGGGGGTGGTAGGTATACCCTTTTAGGTAACTTCCTACAACCCCACTATTCCTCCCCCAAAGTGTTACCTCTCCTCCTTGGGTGCTTGTAAGGCCTCATGCCTCTTTCCCATCCTCTACTCGGGTAGACCACCTTCTTGGATTTGAGGCACTTTACAAATGGTTTGGTGAGGAACGTCAATCTCATTGTCCTTCTCGGTCCTTGGACACCCCACAAATAAAATATTCTAAAATAATATGTGGAATTTCATTATATTTGTTAAAACTCTTGGCTAACAAAATTTTAATTTTAGTATTTTAAAATTTTAGCAATAGAATTTTACCTATAGAAAAATATCTAAATAATTTTAATATAATTATGGTTAATCCACTTGGCAAAAGCATGATGTACGCCTGTATGGATATATATATATATATATATATTTTTTTTTATAAGTAAGAAAAATATTTATTAAAAAAGGCTAGTTCATGTGAAAAGTTCACAAGGCAGTCAAACATTACAAGAAAGAGAAAAAAAAAACAGAAATTATGTACGGGAGATAAGAGAATCTGTAAACATTAAGGGAATCATCACTAGATATAAGTCTTCAAGAGAATCACTAGACATAAGTTCCATGCTTGAGACCAATCAAACATGAAGCCAATAAATGAAGCAAGTACCTAATCACTGAACTTTCCACATCCTCAAACTTGTGTTTATTGTGCTCCTTCAATACATACCACATCAAACACAACGGTACCAAATTCCAAATGTCTGATGAGTGCTTTCCCAACCAATTCCTCCAACCAAAAAGTTCTAGCACTGTTTTTGCTTCTTGGTAAAATCCAAGAGATCCCAAAAGTTCTAAAGACGAAACACCACAACTGATAATCCTTCTCGCACTATATCACTTAATGATTCACCGTCTCCCCATTACATCGGCACATATAACACCAATTGACAATAGCAAAACCTCTTCTTCTCAAATTATCACCAGTAAGTGAGTAACTTTCCCCATGTCACAATCCAAACAAATAAAGAAGCTTGCCTAGGTTAACCTTTGAAAGGATATGAAATTCCCCATTCTTCTTCAACTTCCACCTCACATGGTGGCCTAAGGAGAGTGCATCAACTTGTTACTACTACATATAAGAAGAAGTAATTTTTATTGTATATAGTATATTATTTAAGGATAAAGTTTAGTTATAAAATTAGTTGTAGCTTTAGACTACAATCTCACGTAATAAAATAAAAAATTACCATATATTTTGATTTAAAAAAAAAAAAATTAAAATAGGTAATAAGACTTTTATTGAAAAAAATTGAACATCATGTTCACGATGGTGAACACTCTGAACAAGAAACAAATGCAATCTAATCAAGAACTAAAGGAAATAGAGACTAAGAATTCAGATAAAGAAATACAATTCGTGCACCCCCAAACATGAGCCCAATGAAACAGAGTACCAAAGAGGAGAGATTTTAGGTGATCTAATGTTCTCTACTTGTCTTAAAAAATGTAGGTATTGCGTTCCTGCCAAACTAGCCACATTAAACATGTTGGGACCATATTCAAAATGGTTGAAAGATGTTTTCCAAACCAATTTCTACAGATAAAGATAAAAGAGCTAACTGATCTCGGCATTACCCACTAGATCCCAAACACTGCAAAAACTTCACACCATAAGGCATGAGAAAACTTACAATGAAGAAGAAGGTGATTCATTGATTCCCTATCTTAGCAGCATAAACAACACTTATTAACCAAGGACTCACCTCTCTTAACAAGATTATCAATGGTGAGTATCCCATCATTAGTTGCTGTCCATAAGAAGAAAGACACCCGCTTAGGCACCTTTGCACACCAAATGCACTCCCAAGCAAATTCATCAGTGTTAGGACCAGACAACAACTTATCAAAAGAGCGCACATCAAATACCCCAGATGTAGTCAATCTCCAAACCAGGTGATCATCTCCCTCACCCCTTGACTTAGAGGAATAAATAAGCTCAAAAAAGGAATTAACAGTTTCTGCCTCTCAATCCTGAGGGCCATGTCGGAAAAGTAAATTCCAACTCCTACTACCTCCTTCTGAAGTAGATACTACCAAGTCAGAGACCCATGCTTCTTTAGATAGAGAGCAAACAAACATAGTAGGAAAGAGTTCCTTCAAAGGAATAGGCCCACTGCATGGATCATGCTAAAAACATCATACAGAATCTGACTAAAGAACTTCTCTGTTCCTTCCTTAATACTCCACATCCCACACTCATGTGAACCTCTTACGCCTCTAGTGCACTAGCCTCCTCTCGCCTCACCTTGTTTGGTTGCTATAACCTGACGCCATAATCAGTTACTTTCTTTCCCAAAACACTACAACCCAAGCAAGGCCTTGTTAAACAATCCAATCCTCCGGATCCCTAAATCACTACACTCAACTGACAAACAGACCCTATCCCTAGCAACTAAAGGATATTTAAAAACATCCTCTGAGGTCCCCCAAAGGAAATTCCTCCGAATCCTTTCTATTCTAGTTGCCATAGCTTGAGGGACAGTAAACAAAGATAAAAAGAAGGTGGGAATAGTAAGCATCCCATAAATAAGCCCCCCTTACGTGGCCCTTCTGCCAAATGGACCCAGGCCCACTTCTCCTTAAAAATTACTGCTGATTTTGATGGGAACACACAACGTAAGGTAAGCTGGAGTACTTTTGTCAACCCATTAGGAGCTAAGTTGGGCCCAGTAATATTTGATCAAGCTCAGCGGGCCAAACCAACTAAAGCCCAAAATGAGTTTATTAGAAATCTGGAAAGGCTGACTGAAAGAAGTTCATGGGAGGTGGGCGAAGGGTCTGGGTCACTTGCCTTAGCTAAGAAGGCTCCGAAGCTGTCATTGAGCACCGGCGAGTTGGGTGGGGACCTCCCAAGGGCCAATGAGAGTGCTGGTGAGTTTTTGACTCTCGATTCTTTTGTGAGACCCTAGTGTAGTGAAGGATTAGACCCCCATAGCTCAACCAAGAATTTTCTGAGGATGCTTCCGGGCTCCGGCGAGATGGGTGGAGTCTTTCCAAGGTCTGATGGGTACAATGATGTGGTTGGGGCTGTCGGTGGTCTTTCGGTGGGCCTTGAATTAAGTGGGGCTGAGGTGGGTTGTGTGGGTAACACTGTGTTCGTCGCTGATAATTCAGTGGAGGACTTCTCAAACTCTGGAGTTGTTCTAAACTCCGAGGGGCAATTTGTTAACGCTGAGCCCGTTACTTCCCCGCCTCCATTGGCTTTTGAATGCTCCGATATGATCCACCACCATAAGTTGCTGGGTAAAAATTGTTTCTATCCTTTCTCTGAGCTGGGTTTTGATTCTAAGGAAGATGAACTTTTGTTGTAGGACTGGGTCAACCCCATGGGGTCGTCAGGTAAGGATGAGGAGGGTAGTAATGCTTTGGATTGTGTACCTTTGGCTAAGTGGGACCCTCACAGGGGTTTGGAAATAGTATCAGAGGATGCACTAGATGATTTTCTTGTGGGGGAGGATCTGGAACCTTCAGTGTGGGTGAAGAGGAAGATTAAAGGCATTAGTAAATTTGTGGGGTTTCCTATTGATTCATGCGAGTAGTAGTGCATTGCTTTCTTTCAAAAGCTTGAGAAAGTGTGGGAAAATCATGCTACGGCAGGTAGTCTTTGCTGCAATTCTTCTTCCACTAAAAAAGGAACGAGGGAACTGAGGAATTTAGTTTCTTTTGCAAAACTATGATGGGCAATCTAGTCGACAAACCGGAGGGATTGAGAATTACTGTGGGGTGGGTTCTGTTAGTTGTCCATGAATTTGAAAATATTATCTTGGAATGTGAGAGGATTAAACAATCCTCAAAAAAGGGATATGGTGAAGAATTTACTCAAGGAGTGGAAGTGCAATGTAGTGTGTTTCCAAGAAACTAAATTGGATTTTGTCAATTCTGCTGTTGTGAAGAGTCTTTGGAGAAGTCCTTTTGTTGATTGGGTAGCTTTGGATGCCATTCATATAGCAGGGGGGGTTATTTTGTCTTGGGACACAAGGGTATATAAAAAAATGGATTGTCTGGTTGGGTGCTTTTCTGTTTCTATTTTGTTAAAGGGTGTGGCAGACGGTTTTGATTGGATATTTACAGGGGTGTATGGTTCGAATGCTGATGGTCTTAGAGATGCCTTGTGGACTGAACTTGATAGTGTGAGAGGAAGGTGGAGTGCAGCTTGGTGTGTTTTTGGTGATTTTAATATCATCAGATATCCAGTAGAGCGTCTTGGTTGCACTTCTTTTAGTCCAGCCATGTTCAAATTCTCGGACTTTATTAAGAGGAATTTTTTGGTTGATATACCGTTGGTGGGGGGCTAGTATACTTGGTTCCGTGACTCAGAGAACCCTTCTATATCTAGAATTGATAGAGTGTTGGTATTTGCTGACTGGGAGGATCACTTTTTGGATGTGACTCAAAGGCCTCTTCCTCGAGTGATTTCGGACCACTGTCCTCTTCTAGTGGAGGCAGGTGGAATGTCGAGGGGAAAGACTTCTTTCAAATTTGAGAATATGTGGTTGAAGGTGGAGGGATTTGTGGATCTTGTGCGGGGTTGGTGGAATGGATACCATTTTGTGGGGTCTCCTAGTAATGTTTTAGCTTGCAAATTGAAGGCTCTTAAGGGAGATTTGAAGCATTTGAATAAACATGTTTTTGGGGATGTGTCTTTTAGGAAAAAGTGCTTGTTGTCTAAGCTTTTGGACTTGGATTTGAGAGAAGGGATGCAATCTTTGTCACCGGCAGAAAGTGCAAGAAGAGCTGAGATAAAGGCTGATATTGAGTATTTAGCTTCTTTGGAGGAGATTTTTTGGAGGTAGAAATCAAAGGCTTTGTACTTAAAAGAAAGGGATAATAATACTGGGTTTTTTCATAAGCTTGCCAATTCTCATAGATGTACAAATACTACGAGAGTTGTGGAGGTTGGGGGCATTTTGTATGAGGATGAGGCTGCAATTCAGGATTAAGTTGTGGGTTTTTATAAGTCTTTGTACCAAGAGACCGAACCTTGGTGGCCCACTATTGATGGTTTAGAGTTTGCAAATCTAGATGAAATTGATAGGCTTACCTTAGAAAGGGAATTTGAGAAGGAAGAGATCATTGCAGCCCTACGGGAGGCTAAGGGTGATAAGGCTCTCGGTCCAGATGGCTTTACTATGACTTTCTTTCAAAAATGCTGGTGTGTCCTTGAGAAGAAGATCTTGGCTTTTTTTTGTGCGGACTTCTACAAAGAATGCATCTTTGAAAAATCTCTCAATACCACCTTTTTGTGTTTGATACCCAAGAAGCTTAGTGCAGTCAATATTAGAGATTTTTGCCCTATCAGCCTTGTGGGTAGTTTGTACAAGCTACTTTCTAAGGTCTTGGCACATAGACTCTGTTGTGTTTTGGATAAACTTATTTCCAACTCCCAGAATTCTTTTGTTGGGGGAAGACAGATTCTTGACTCTGTTCTTATTGCAAATGAATGCTTGGACAGTAGATTGAAGAGTAGTATTCCGGGTGTAATTATTAAATTGGATATTGAGAAGGCTTATGATCATGTGAGTTAGAGTGCCTTATTTTACCTTATGGAGAGGATGGGTTTTGGGGAGAAGTGGGGGAGATGGATGAAGATGTGTATTTCTACTGCACGCTTTTTAGTGCTTATTAATGGGTCTCCAGCTGGCTTCTTTGGCAGCTCCCATGGTCTTCGCCAAGGGGATCCTTTATCTCCACTCCTATTCTTATTGGTAATGGAAGTGTTGAGTAGGTTGTTGAAAATGACGGAAGATGGAGGCTTTCTCAGTGGATTCCAAGCAAGTCCCAATACAAGTGGAGGTTTGCATATCTCTCACCTTTTGTTTGCTGATGATACTATTCTTTTTTGTGATGCATCCGAGGAACAATTATTACATATTCGTATGGTTCTAATTTTCTTTGAAGCTATCACAAGATTGAAAGTAAATATTGGTAAGAGTGAGATTGTGTCGGTTGGTGAGGTTGGGAATTTGGATGCCTTAGCCTGTATTTTATGTTGTAAGGTTGGCTGTTTACCCATGTCTTACTTGGGCATGCCTTTGGGAGCACATTATAAGGATTCCTCAATATGGAACCCTATCATTGAACGGATGGAAAAGAAGCTCGCAGGTTGGAAGCAATTACATTTATCAAAAGGGGGTAGACTTACTTTATTGAAGAGGACCTTATCAAGCCTTCCTACTTATTATTTATCTTTGTTCACTATTCCACAACATGTGGCGGACAGATTAGAGAGGATTCAGAGGAATTTTCTTTGGGGAAAATCTAATGATGTTTTTAAATTCTCACTTGTTGCTTGGGAGAAAGTTGTGTGGCCAGTGGAGGCAGGTGGCTTGGGAATTTGAAAGATTGGGTTGTTTAATCAAGCTTTGCTTGGGAAGTGGCTTTGGCGATTTGGGAATGAGGTCACACATTTATGGAGGCAGGTTATAGCTTCCAAATATGGGGAGGCAAATGGGGGATGGTGTATTAGAGTTGTTAGAGGGACGCATGGATGTGGTATGTGGAAGAACATTAGGAAGGGGGCTGATAGCTTCTTTGGTCATGTGTTGTATGCGGCGGGTGAGGGTTTTTGTATTAGATTCTGGTATGACCCTTGGAGTAGCTCTACTGTCTTGAAAGATTTATATCCGGCAATGTTTGCTATTGTTGTGGATAAGGCAGCTATGATTTTTGATATGATTGAGTTTGCATCGGATGGGGGTGGTAGAAGCTGGAACTTATGCTTCCGTCGTGCTTTTCAAGATTGGGAGATAGGGATCTTTTCCGATTTTTTTGCACATATCTCATCTAAGTTACCTAGAGGGGGTGACGATACCATGACATGACATTTGAATCGTAGTGGTGTCTTTGATGTGCGCTCTTTCTATATTTCATTGCTAGCAGCCCCATTGGTGTCTTTTCCTTGGAAGAGCATTGGGTGTGTTAAGGTACCTAAAAGGGTGGCTTTCTTTTTATGGACAGCTACTAGGGGTGGAATTCTTACTATAGACAACTTCGTTAAGAAGAAGTTACCTCTTGTCAATTGGTGCTGCCTTTGTTGATGTGATGAGGAAACTGTGGATCATTTACTAATCCATTGTAAGTATGCTCATACTTTGTGGAGTGAAGTCCTTCGCTTGTTTGGGGTTCAGTGGGTGATGTCGAAGAATGTTGTTTCTCTTCTCTTTGCATGGTGGAATTGGTTGGGGAGTCATACTTCGAAGGTGTGGAATATGATTCCAGCGTGTCTTATGTGGTTAATTTGGAAGGAGCGCAATGCCCCTACCTTTGAGGAAACTGAGAGAACTGTTGACTGTGTGAAGTCTTTGCTACTTCGGATTTTGTTTGACTGGTCTTGTATTTGGGGGTTTATGCATTGTCATTCCTTGTTTGAATTTCTTAATTCCTTTTTGTCTTTCTTTTTGATTGGTTTGTATTCTTTTCAGTGTAGTGAGTTTACTATCGTAAATTCATTGTACTTTTATTTTCAATAAAGTTTATTACCTATAAAAAAAAAAGTAGGTGGGAAGGCTTGAGAAAGTACTTCTTAACAAAGTAAGCCTGCCACCTTTCGACAAATAAAGTCGTTTCCAACTAGACAACCTCTTCTCCATCTTTTCTATAATAGAATTCCTTATTGACAATCCTTATAATGGGCCCCGAGAGGCACGCCTAGATATCTCATAGGCAAAGTACCCACCTTGCAACAAAGGGTACAAGCCAAAGCATTCAAATTCCTAACATCACCAACAGGAACAATCTCACTCTTTCTTATATTAACTTTCAGGCTCATAATAGCTTTGAAGAATATCAACACCTTCTGAATGTATAACAATTGATTTTGGAAACATCATAGAACAATATAGTTTTGCTGGCAAAAAGAAGATGAGAGATATGCACACCCCCTTGTCTATGGGACCCTGCTTGAAAACCACAAAGAAAACTACCCTTTTTTGTTCTCTTCAACAGTCTACTCAACACTTCCGCAACCAATAGGAATAAAAGTGGAGAATTACCCAAAAAACCCGTAGGAGACCCATTGACTAGAATTGAAAATTTAACTGTAGAAATACACGCCTTAATCCAACTACTCAACCTCGCCTTGCATGTTCTTTATGCTTTCAATACACATGTCAAATTTTGTATTAATCGAATATTATTTACTATATGATTTATAAGCTTATATTTTATACATAATTTTAAACTATAAAAACTTGTAATGTAAACAATTTATTGATGACATAACTATTGATTTTTAATTTTCTAGAAATTTTGCAAGTATGGAGGAAATAAGAAAAAGATGTAATTTAATAGTAGATTTGTTAAAATTCATCTCCAATAAAAAGATATTGAGTAAGATGGTAGCCTTAAATTACATTCAATTTTGTAGCTAAATTTTGTCATTTGTCCATTTTTTAATAGAGTTTGAGATATTCTTTTGCGATAGTGATGTGCATTCAGTTTTTAATCCATCTCTCTCTCTCTTTTGTAGGGAGCTCTCGCGTTTTATTGCAGCTGGGAAGCTTCATTGCAAGATTGATAAAGTTGCAGGAGTTCTTGAGACTAATCGTCCAGATGCAAAGAATGCTCTTTACCAAGCAACTATCAAGCAAGGGGACTTCCTATTGAACCGGATCCAGAAGCTGTCTCGTGTGATTGATCTGTGAAGCATTTTTTATTTCTGTTTTGGAAACGGTGCCAAAATTTGTTGCGACTTCCCAGGGATAGGAAAAAAGTTCATGGTTAGTTAGTTACTAAACTCTTTAGGATTATTTTAGCAATATTTAGTACAGTATTTGTATCTGAATGCAATATCAAAAGTGTTCAGATGTGAATTTTGTAGCTTTGTATTAGAGATGTGTTAACTATGAGTGTACCTTGCATAACAGATTTGCTTGCTTTCTATTTGTTAATCACTTTTTGGGTGAGATTAGAAAGATAATTAAAATATGTTGTTAACCCACAGCTCGAACCTTTTCCCCCAGTCCCCCAGACACTTTGTGTATGGGGAGGTGCCAATTCAGTTACAAGACCTTTGGCGGGTGAGATTAGAACTAAGTTGTTACTTTGAATACTTAAAATAGAACTAAGTAATTATCCTAGTTTTATAAGTAATAAAGCCATGTTAAAATTCATTTTTATTTATTGCTATTATTTTTTCAATGTATAGAAAATGAGAATGATAGAAGTAACTAAGGGAAGCAAAAAAAGAAAAAAGAAACAGAAGAGGGGGGAAAATTATTAGTGATATGCACATTTGTCAAAGTGGATTCAGTTGGGATGCAACAAGAAAGATGATTTTATTTATTTATTTTTTTACTTTTGCTAATTAGAAAGGTGATTACTATTAATGATTATAATGCTTGGTAATAATATATAAGGTACAGGGAATAATGGTTTTAACTTGTTAAAAGGTTGTTCTCATGCTTGATAGTCCCATGAAGATGTTAAGAATTTTTGTTAGAAACTAATTGCAAATTGGGATGATATAGTAGATTCATACGTGCTGCATGGATATGGCAACTGGAGAGGGTATTGAAATTTGAAATAGGTTTAGAAGCCGATTAGATCATGATTCTTGTTGATGAACAAATGATATTGATTTGGATTGACGAACTAGAGATCTAGGAGAATTAACATTATTGGTGATAATATCTCACATAACTCAGTAGTCAAAGAAAAAAAACAGGTCAAGTATTAAGTGCTATTATTGCTCCTGCGAAGAAAAGATTCGGATTGAGATCAAGGTATTGCACCTGATGTAATTACTATCAATGGTTGAGATTGATAGTTGCAAAAAGTAGCTTTCATTCTCAACCGTTGACAAAAAAAAATTATGAAAAAAGTTAAGAAAAGTAAATAGTAAAAGTTTAAAAAGTGAAATGTGAAAAAATTTTGTGAGAGAGAAGAGGATGAATTGCATGCAATATCCTAGGTATTGCATCGGATCCTAATCCATTGGTAATGACATTCTTTCTACTGCTAAAATTATTTTGAAGTATTTGTCTAAGTTTTTGTCAATGGGCTTTAGTTCAAATGGGATGGGACATTCTCTCCTAAAATTACTTCATCATTTGTAGAATTCATCTATGTTTTTGCCAACCACCAACAGCTTTAGTTTAGAATGAGTTTGATTTGATGTTACACATAACATATATTGCATGCATGTATGACAATTATTATATGGATTCATTTACTTTGTAAATTATCTTTAAAATAAAACAGGCAAAAATACCATTTTGTTCATATATTTTAGAGTCATTGTCAATTTGATTTTTACATTTTAATAATAGTAAATTTGGTTCATGCTATTTTCAACTTACAGTTAATTTTCATTAGTGATTTGATGGTAGGGATCAAATTTAACTGAAGTTAAAAATAATAGAGACTAAATTAAATGTTACAAAAATATAAGAACTAAATTGACAAAAACCCCAAAATGTAGTGATCAAAATGATATTTTTGCCAATAAAAATCTATCTACATTGTTTTGCTTTTTCTTGGCATATTGAAGTGGGGGCTCTTTTTTATTCTTTATTTTTAAGTTTTTCTGTTTTTGATAACATATATTCTCTTTTTAAGTTTTTCTCTTGAGACGTGGACAAGTGGCCAAATAGCAAATATTTTGTTATAATGTATTAATGTCCATAAATTTTACTTTTCCCTAGAAATAGACATATAATAGCAAACTTGCTTTTTCCTGGTAATGATGATATTTTTAGTTCAGTTTGAATAGAACGTATGATCCAATGATGATATTTTAAGAATATCATTTTGATAATAAAATTATGTGGTGCAATATTAATGTAGAGTCGCATTATGTTTAATGGGAGTGTTAATCATGTTTATGGGCCATCACCTCGCCCGATTAGTTTTGGGCCATGTTTGGGAAGAAAGTTCAGGCCGTTGGGGTTGGTACCCAAAAAGTTCAATCAATTTCTCTGCATGTCAATGCATGAGAGAGAGTAAGAGACCACAAAATACCAACCTGGACCGTCTCGTAAGTCAATCAAAGTCTTCACCAAACATATACATTTGTATACATGAACTTGTATTTAAACTTTAAAGAATGCATTCCCATCGTTGAATTCAGATGATACCTCCCCATGTCTTAAGTGCATGGGAGAATGCGTGAGACTTGATTCGGAGCCCGAGAAGAAAGGATGGATATTTATGTATTAAATTTTCCAACTAGTCTTTTTTATTTTTAAAAAAGGCATCTTTATTATGAATAAATAAAAGCATTTGGCTAGTCTTGCAGAATCCCTTTAGTCAGTTTTGTGTGAATTTCACTCTCTCTCAGTGCCTTGAAATTGTTAGATATAAGATGTAATTTGTAATTCATAGCTGTCAACAAAATCAAGTGTAAGCTAGCTTGGTACGTAGTTGTCAACATTAATTCAAACATGAACTAGAGGTGGCACCAAAATGAAGTAAAAGAAGTTGGGTGTCAATATTCTCATATCCTAGATCTCTAGAATTATCTATATTGTAATTCTATAGCATTTGTGAACCCTGTAACCGATCAACACACACTTCTAAAAATAGATTTAATGTAGAGATTTAAAAGTAACAGCAATATAGTGCAATGAAATGAAATTAAAACAGGGCAATACTCTGTTAGTGTTGCTGTGCTCTTAATTTATACCAAATACAAATCTTCCTTAAGCCTCTTAGTTTCAATATCCTGACTATACCTGTGCCTCTCACTAACCAAAATAACAAATTCTCTCTCTTTTAGCCACTCATATTCGTAATTTTGCAGCCAAAAGAAGTAAACTTTCTCCAGTTTTACACGTTAAAATACTTTGATTCTAGCTCCCACCTATCATCTTTGTGTGTCTGTCCAGGAAAAGAGCTTTATTCATAAAAAAAAAACAAGTTGCATTTGAAATTAGGAAGTTGAATACTTGAAACTTGAAAATGGCTTGTGATTGTTGATCCAGACTGATTGCGGCATTATAATGACACTTGTTTAATGTTTGTTTTAGACTTTAGTTCGTTGTCTTCTATATCTCTTTCAAGTATTAAAGAAAAAACGCTGACTTGCACCATATTCTGCGGACCAGTAATTAAGATCCCTATTATATGCAATGCATACATGTTTGGAGTCATTATCAGTTATCACTGACTAAATAAACACAATTTGCATGAGAGTTGCTAATGGAGTGCACAAACTTCGGGAGAAGACTAAGGAAGTTGTAACTCTTTTACGGTATACTATCTTAAAGAATTCCAATTAATTAATGAGGGGCAACATTGGCATTGAGGATTAAAGTATGATCATAAGATTAACATCAAAACAGAATTTTAAGTGTCAACGACTCGGGCAATGCAATGCAGCAATGCTAGTCAAGAATTGAGAGAGACGAGAACATGGGGATTAGTTTCTCAAAAAAAAGAAAAAAGATAATGGGGATTAGATTTCAAGGTTTTCTTTCTCAAAAAAAAAAAAAAAAAAGGATTTCATGGTTTTCAATGTTAATTAAATTCACAGAATACATGGCTTAATGATTAGGAGCCTTGTTAGTTACCCAAAAAACTAATAATGGGTCATGCTAACGGGATTGGTTAACAATTTAATTAAAGAAAGTTTTTATGAGAAAAGAAAAAAAATTAATATTTTAACAGTTTTTTTTATTTTCCATAAAAGTGATGTAAATTTTTTTTAAAAATAGATTGTAAATCAACGCTCTAAGGGTACTCATTAGCATTTTCCATAATAATATCATTAAAAAATAAGAAGTATTCAAGCTCCATTTGGTTTGGGTTAACTTTAATGCTCTATTTGTTTTGATGGAAAATCTTGAATGAAGATAATTGTCTGTGTTTTCCAAGATGTTTGTTAGCACAAAAAAAATAAGTTAAAGAAAAATTATTTTTGGTCAATATAAAGATATAGCTTATTTTTTAGAAATTATTTTTCACAATTTTTTTGAAAAACAATTTTATCTCATGACAAGTTAAATTAAGGAAGTTAAATATCTTTTTCAACACATTTAAGGTAGCTACCAAACATAAGAAAATGAGATAGTTTTATAGAAAATGCTTTTTGTAAAATGACTCATTTTTTTTTATAAAACTTTATTGTCAAAACAAATAGAGCGTAAAAAGATAAAGAAGACAATCCCTAAAACAATAGTATCGATGGTTCGAAGGAGTGATTGATATGTCATATGTAGTAGGGCAGTGATATTTATCAATAAAATTGATGTTCAATACTAAGAAGGCACTGATTATACTAGCAAAATTCAAAGTAGTTTTAGCGTCTTGCATTTTCCATTCGGTGATTTAGTTAGATTTCTATTGATCTTTTTTTTTTTTTTTTTTTTGAAATGCTAAAGTTTCTACAAATTTTATTACAACAACAAAGTTACAAACTAATGAAAAAATTAATGTGATTGATAGCACTTAAAGATAATGAATAAGTATTTGAATTATTTTTTGTGATTGGTGATACAATAATTTGTAACATCTATAAAATAAAATTTATAGTATTTTCATCCCAACTTAAATATATATATATATATATATATATATATTTTATATGTTAATCATAAAATGGGAGGGACAAAAGAAATTTTACTTATTGCCCTCCAATTTTGGGACCTTTCTCTAGTAAGGGGCCTATGTCTAGGGCTGCTCCTGCAGGTATTGCGTCTGAAATTCCCATATTATCCTTGTAAAGGTGTGCCTTATATTTATTTTCAAGAGTAATGTTCATCAAAAACTTCATAGAAAATGCCATCGGATATGCATTTTTGTTGTTGCTATTTTAATATACTATGTTAATCCCCATCATTAATCAACCTTAGAAATAAGTATTGAAGTGTGAAACACGTCTCCAGGAAAGGCTTACGCAGCAAGTTTTGCGGTACGCACAATAGCTAGGTTAAGATTTCAAGAATTGAGTCGGAGGTCAAATCTGGATTACCGGAGTTCCGGACATGAACGAATATAGGTAAATACAATTTCTTATTGCCTCGAGCAATTTTATAAATGAAAACGTATATTCTTTGACCAGAAGGTGTAAAAACAACAAAATTTTCTCAATTGAAAACCCTTTTTCTTTTCTTGTGCAAGTCTAATAAATTATAAAACGTTATCACAATAACTTGTTGACATCATACATTATTGATTCCGTTGATTCTTTCATGATGAAATAGATAAAGGCTTCTTTTCAAAAAAAAAGAAAAAAAAAGAAAAAAGGAAAAGAAAAAGGCTTTGATTTGAAAGGTACGGAGATGAACGGTAAAAGAATGCAGGTTTGGTGATAAGTCACATTTCAGAAAACTTAGATAAAGATAGACTACAGCACAGCAAGCCTGCCATACTTCACTAAAGAATGCTAAGGGCTGTTTAGTTTAGAAATGGCTCAATTTTTATAACTCGGTAATTATAATTCATAACTCAAACTCAAAACTCATAACTTATAACTCAAAACCCACTATTACTCAAAAACTCCGTATCTCAACTTTTAAGTCCACCTTTTGCCAAAATGGTGGAGCCCACCGATCAATCTTTTTCAACTGTCTTCTTCCCTTACCCGCGTGAATCTACATGAAGAACATGAAATCCACATCCAAACCCAGTTTCATCACCACCACCAATGACAAACTTAGATTCCACTACCATTAACACCACCAATAGCCACACAAAAAATCCAAAAGAATGCATAGGAAACCCACAACCAAATCCCACATCGCTGAAGAAGAAGAAGAACAATGCAGAGCTAAAAAAAAAAAAAAAAACAAAGCCAAAAGATGGGGCTCCGATTATTAACAGCTACTACGAGTATTAGTAGTAATAATACTAGTAGCTCTGTTGATGTGGTTGCAAAGCCTGAAGATCCTACCCGAAACAACGAAACGACGACGTCTGCTGCTACGGTGGCAAACACGAAGTACAAGTTGATGTTGCAGGCGAAGCTTCCGATCTTGAGGTCCACGTGTCTCACGATCCCACCTGGGTTTAGTCCAACGTCGTTTCTTTAATTCCCTGTCTCATCTCCAACATGAAGGTTTGGTCTTGCTCTCTCTCTCTCTCTCTCTGATGCCACACAAAAAAATCTAAAAGAATGCATAGCAAACCCAAACCACAAACATAGCAAACCTAAACTCAGAATCCTTAGATCAGAGACCCAAATCCTAAAATTAGACACAAAGATGAACCGATTTGGGCTAAGCTTGAACTGATCTCATGGTGGCTCGTGGTGGTTGCTCATGGTGGTGACAATCTAGCAAAAGTGATGAGAGAGAGAAAAAACGCCTGAGAGAGAAACCGATCTGGCAAAGGGAGGAAAGAGACAGAGAAAAAACGAAGGCCTGATCTGGTGGTTGCTTGTGGTGGTTGCTCATGATGGTGATGACTGGTGTGGTGGTGGCAGCTTGTGAAGGAGCAATGAAGGGTTAATGAGAAGAGAGAGCTTTGGGTAAAAGAAAAAAAAATGAAGAAGGAGAAGAGACAAAGAGAAGAACGGGCTGGAGTGAGAATGCCAAACTGATTTTTGGAGAGAGATGTTATGTGATGGGACAAGTCATACATGTGGGTCCCATTCTTTGCTTAATTTTACAAAAATGCCATTGAAACTCAATTCTCAAAAATTGAAAACACCAAAATCTTGTTTTCATTTTCCATCATATACATCCAAAATTTTGAGTCATGACAACAATGATCCAAAATTAATCCAAAATTAAGCCAAACAGATGGTTATCCATGGGACCCACTCGGTTTGGATGAAGGATCATGAAAATTGAGTGATATCACTCAGTTTTCATGCTATCCAAACATGCTTTAAAGATTTTGTTTTGTTCTTGGAAGGATGTTCTTATAATAATAAGGGAAAGAGAATATTGAAGTTACTTGAAAGTTCACACGACTTAGGGTGTGTTTGAATACTGCTTATTTTGCTAAAATTGAAAACTTATTGCTGAAAGTACTATAGATAAAGGTAAAAGTTAGTTGATATAGTACAGTGAGGCCCATGAATAGTACCAAAAAGTGTAGTGAGGCTCATGAATAATAGCAAAAATAAGTAGAATAGTAAAATAATTTTAATTTTTAATTGGTTCCCAAACACACACTTAGTGTCAGGCCCAATGCCCTGAGCTGTAACAAGAGCAAAAAATAAATATCAGATCAGCATGTGTGAGTTTTAGAATTTCCAAATGTATATAGTAGTTTATGAAGGAAAGAAATTGTGGTTGGAAAATTTTTCAAAAGAATTAACCGCATTAGAGTATTAGCATCAGACATTCTAAATGCTTAATGTTTTGCATTTAAAACATTGAATACCAAAAACTCACTAACATCAGATGTTCCAAATACCAAATAAATTTGACATTTGCTACACAACACTTCAACTATTGGCATGGTACAAAAAAAAATGTTATAAATTTTTTTCTATTTTTTTTATTCACTTTTCTCTGTCCTCTCATTCAGTCTCACATTTGCTTCTCTCTCTCCTGGCTTCTCTCTTAGCCTTTCTCACTTTCTTCCTCTCATTCTCAACCACACCGCCAACCTCCACATCGTCCACTCTCACTCTTAGATTTTGATTTTTTTTTGAGCTCGCATCTCTATCTTTCTCTCCTCTCTTCTAGTCGCAGCAATTCTCCATGGTGCCCATGAATTCATTGTCATAAATAGGGCACCAACAACCCTTGGCACAAAAATTCTTCATATTTGGTTTATTTTTTATTTTTTTATTCCTTTTGATCTGGGTAAAGGAGTTATTTATTTATGTTGTGCAATGGGTTTGATTTCATTTGGGTTTTGTGAAGGCTTGTAGTGGTGGTGGATAGTGAGAGAGAGAGACTAAAATGAATAAAAAAATGAATAGATGTGAAAGATAAAAGATGTGATGTAGAGTGAATTGTAAAATGGTGTACTAAATTTGATAAAGTAGTTTTTTGATATGTCAAATGCTAAATATTTTAGAAGAGTTAATGCTATTATTCTTAAAGATTCTTACTAAGCGGGTTTCCAAGCAGGACTGAATTTTTTTTTTTAATCTGAGCATGTAAGATTAAAATAGCCAACTCATCAAAAAATGACCTATTCATTAAAAAGAAGAAGATTAAAATAACCTACTTCCTAGGCTTCTGAAGAAGAAATTAGTTTTAAGGATAAAATGCAATTAAAAAGTTATTTTTTCATTCTTAAACTTTATAAAAAGTTTTTTTTTTCTTCAATAATTTAGAGACAAAAATATAGACAAAAAAAGAAAATTTTCATTTGTTTATGGATGAAAAAAGATATATATATATATATATATATATATAAGTTTAGGGACAAAAAATGAAATATTATCAATAGTTTAGGGATGAAAGATGATTTTTTTTTTTTTGCAGTTAGGGATGATAAAAAAAAACTTTTAGTAAAATTTAGAAACCAAAATAATATTTTACCCTAATTTTAATATTTCTTAAAAAAAAAAAAACCTATGAAAAGATTCCTTAAGTATGCATTTCTCTTTTCAAATTTATGGAATTACACAGATAATTCTTTGGTGAGATTGATGACCAATTTCGCATGAATTCAACAATAGTCCATCCCTTTATATCAACTTGGGGTGGTTTTTGTTTGGGGGGGGGGGGGGGGGGGGTGTTGGGGGAGTGGGGGTAACAGGGGGCTAAGGGGTTTATCTGAATTCACTACAATGTTGGAATGTCACTTTGCACTATAAATAAGCACTTTTGTGTTGGTACATTCAAAAACCTCATGATAGGGTTTAAATGTGATATAAGCAATTTACGTGTAAAACAATATTGAAAGCGGTTAAATGTAACACCTAAAACTTCAAAGGGTTCTGTGTTCTGTGAAGAAACCACCAGAGGGGTTTTTATTTTTTTATTTTTTATTTCCATTCTATTTTGGTTTGAAGTTTATTAAAAAAATGAAGTACATAGTTTTATTATTATGCAACCCCAATTGTTTATGTTGCATTATTATCTAGCTATGACTTAGTACACACTCTATATTGATCTTAGCTTTACACAACATATACTCATCCATTCCATCTATATATTCTAAGGTATCTCATAAATAAGGATCACGATTAACTACAAAATTGGTTGTAGTTTAAAAATATAACCTTACTCAACAATATAAATATTATTACATATTTTGAAAAATTAATTATTGAATTGCATGTTTATTACACTCTTAATACACATGTCAAATTTTTTGTTAATCGGATATTATTTACTATATGATCTATTGATAGGCCAAGAATGTATTGACCCATTATGATGAATTAACAAATTAATTAGCCAAGTTAATTAATTAATTCAATTAGCATGCAATATGCGTGGTAGCACAAACAAATCACCTATTAACTAAATGCAGCGGAAATTAAATTGAAACGGTGATTTATTTATAAATGAGGAAAACCTACATGGCAAAAACTCCACAGGTGATTTTAAGGTCACTACTCCTAAGAAATCACTATTATCACGACAAGCAGTTACAAGTAAAGGAATTCCAGTATCTTATACCAATGTATAGTTAAACCCTTACCCCAATACCCAATTGGACTTATTCTGTAGTGACAATTTCTCATTTCAATGCATGACTCCTAGTACGTGACTAACCAATTCGATGTGCGGATCCCAGTACGTGGCTTACTTACCAACTTGAGAAAGATGTTGGCTGTAAGTTCTTTAGTTCATCAACACGATGAAGATCACGAAGTTCCTTGGTTACAAAACCCTACGGTGTACAAATACAGCAGATTTTTCAAGAGAAAGATGAACTAAGACAAATTCTATCTCCGGTCACAATTTGCATGAACACAACTTTGTTTCACACTTGTGCAACCTTTGACGGCCCTTAAAATAAGTCTTATATATGTTTAGAGTTGTGAGAAATGAAAGCCCAAACATATACACACTGATTGAATGAAAATCAGAGCTGAAAATATGTTTTTCATAAACCTCGATAGATAGTTTATCTGTCGTGCTAGCTGTCGAGTATCTGGCTTCAGCAGCTTTTTAAATTTCGATAGATACTAGCTGTCGAGCTTTAAAATACTTTAAAATTCAGCACTTCTTCACTTATTTGTTGGACAGACTTGCATGGTTTTAACACTTATTCTTGAAACCTTGTTCCTTGAAGTATTAAATACATCCTAGATCTACCAAATTACAAGTAAATTGCGTTTTGTTAAAGGATTAGCCAATTCTAATTTGACATATGTTCATAACATTAAATCATATATGTCATACCATTTATAAACTTATATTTTATGCATAATTTTATACTACAAAAACTTGCAATTTAAACAATTTATTGATGACATAGCTATTGACCTTTAATTTTCTACAAATTTTGCAAGCATGACGGATATAAGAAGAAGATGTAATCCAATGGTAGATTTCTCAAAATTCACTTCCAACAAAAAGATATTAATGTTGTAACATTAAGGCTACAACCAATTTTTTAGCTAAACTTTGTTTCGTAAATAATTCCGTTTCTTTTCTTAATTTAATATCTTGTTTAAATTTGCAAATAAGTGAATGTTGAGGTCTATTGCTCCTAGAAATTGCAACAAGATGGTTTTGGGAATTTTTTTCCAAACCCAAACCATATAATATTGCGTATACTAAATGCTATTAAATTTTAGAAATTTAATCGTAAATAAACCCCCCATTTATATGGGAAAAACCCAAACACATCCCAAACTAGCATGTTTGTTTATCTAACTATAGGCCATGTCAAATGGATAATATGAAGTTGTGTTAACCTTAAATTTTGAACATCTGAAATAGTATTTACTTGATTAAGTATTAGTAAATGAAAAATGCTAAAGTTAGTAACTGAACACCCTAACCCTAATATTTGTTTTTTAATCTTAGCTTAAATAAGCTTGAATATGATCATTTTAGTGCTACTATTATAGTATTTTCATAATAATTTCACAGTAAAGGTTAATGGCAAGTTGTAACTAGTTTTATTTGGATTCACAATTGACATCACTCTTTTACCTACCATTAACAACTTTTTTTTTTTTTTGATGGGAAGACTATGAAACTTTTATTAAATATTAAAATTTACATGAATATCATGGAGAAGAGCTTGTTCTATGAAACAAGTATTCTCTTCAACCCACACAGAAAAATCAGCAATGCCTTTTGCATGCTTAGCAAGTAAATGGGCTGGCTTATTGCCATTCCTGCAAATATGAGAGAACTCCACTCTGCGAAGCACATGGGAAGTTGACTGAATGTTGTACAATACCACAGCAACTGAGACTGGAGGTGGGGACCCATCCTTAAGTGCATTCACAATTGTTAACGAGTCACCTTCAAGCACTAGATCATGAACCAACATATCCCTCACAAATTGTAGCCCAAACTCAAAAGCCTTAGCTTCTGTCTCCAACGGTCCTAACGGTGTGTTAATCTTCTTACTACATGCCGCTACCACCCTCCCCTCTGCATCTCTGATCAGTACTCCTAACCCCGCAACCCTCTGTTCTGCGAACACTGCACTGTCCACATTAACTTTGTACCTACCATTAACAACTTGTCACCTAAATTTTATTGTGAAATTTTTGTAGAAGTGTTGTGTTAGTAGCACTACTGTTAAAATATTTAATTTTATAAGAATGAAAAAAAAAAGTTTTAAAATTTTGCTTCTTTGTTTAAAAAAAAAAAAAATAATCCTTATCTCCAAAACTCTAGCTTACTTTAGCGTTGATAGTGGAATGAAGTTGCTTTCCTTATGCTTTTCTTCTTTATTAGCAAAAAATTACATCACATATACAACCAACATTCTCTCTATCTATTTTTCTCCCTTCTACATTTTCTTTGTTTTTCTCTCTATTCAATCAAGGAGTTTGATAAGTGTTCTTCCAGATTTTCAAGTCTAAGAAGTCTTTTACTGCTTGCTCCAATTCCAAGAGACCATTTGTATGGTTAGAAAGGCATACACTTCAAAAGTAAAAGCTTATATCAATTACTATTCTTTTTCTTTGTTTCACGTATACTCACAATCCAACTCCAAAGTGTGTTACTCTTCTTCTTTATTATAAAATTTTATTTAATCGACATTACATATAAATATAATATGTTATTATTACTTTGACAAAAATGTATAATTGGTTAGTTAAATCTCTTCGTTGATGTATTTAATGGTTATTGTCTTAACGACCTTTAAATTATTAATAATTTTTTTTAGACTATTGTACAATATAGTTGTCCTGTATACTAAATTGTTTTTTTTTTTTTTTTTTTTTTGAGAATCATACTAAATTGTATTTAGAATACTATTTTAGAATATTGTATATAAATAATATTGAAGTTGTATGGACCAAAAAAAAAAAAAAAATAATAATAATAAAATTTTTTTTACTCACCTCAACCCATGGCAAATTCCCAGCTTGACCACCACTGACCTCCCTAAAAAAAAAACTGGAGCCACCTCTGATATTATTTCCCTTAATATTCCATTCTTTCAAAATTTGCTCCTCATAGATGACAAGGGAAAGGCTTATTCAGGCTGATGTTAGCTGGTGTGGATGGGTAAGAGCACATCAAACTAGAGGCAACCAAAGTAGGGATTAGAGCCACCACTTAAAGAAAGGTTTTTCTCTATATAAATTTGACCACTCTCGCATAATTAACGCCAAACCAAATTGTTCGACCCAGATGCTTCTTCAAGCAGCAAGAATACATGTGTTTGACCAAATGCCAATTACGTACGAGGAAAATCGTGGGATCTGTGCAGAAAACATTTAATTATGTTGAAATAATTTGCAAAGGAGTCTATAATTATTGTAATTAATAGTACTTATTCGTTCACATGGGATTAATTAATCAGTCCCAACTCCTAATCGTGTTGATGATTAGAGAAATATCGGTTAATTTTATCCCAGATTCCAGTTATTTGAGTTTTTATAATTCTCACGCTCATCACATTTTGAAGTTTAATAACATTTTATATTAAAACATTTTAGGAAAGTTTTTATGGGAAAAGAAATAAAAAAAAGATAATTAATGTTTTGACAATTTTTTCTATTTCTTATAAAAATAATGTTAAAATTTTCTAAAAATAGTTCGCTAACTATTACTGTAAGGGCACCCTACGGATCCAAATTTTTTCCTATTCAAAGATTCGCTCTTTGTCTTTGTGTTTTCACATCGAGAATTCTTTGCATATGAAGAGATGCCAAAGTGGTTTCTTACTTACCAAACAGACATTCCTACATCTACATATAAACACTGGTGTATCAAGAATACACAAGAAAACACTTCAAATTGTTGATTTATCGCCAAAGATGGCTCATTAATAGGACTAATATATAAATATATAGGGTTAGGTTCAAGTTACACTTGGTGTAACTTTATGTAATGTTACACCATCCAATATTTTTTAATAAGATGTGAATTTTAATAAATCCACTATTGGATTACATTATTTTCGTATATTTTCCATACTTACAAGATTTAAAGATGATCAAAGATTAATAGTTATTGGGGGGGGGGGGGGAGTAAAAGCCCAAAACCACTTAACGGGCCTAGGGCGCCCCGGTAAGGGTTAGTAAATTTCCAAGGAGCAAGAGGAGGTTGATGCGGCCCATTTGAAGGCAGGAAGCCCAGCGATGAAGGGGGAATGCCGTCCGAAGAGGTCCCTGCTAGTCCGAGGACGTCCTTCTCCTCGATCATTAATGGCCTTGATCAGGCAAACATGTGGAAGATCCGAATAGCCTTCCTCACAATCCTAGTGATAGTGATAAATCCTGAGTGGATCCAAGGATGATTAGAGCTAAAGAAAATATCTAGGAGAAAAGCTGCTACCACCGCATTTAATGTGATGCAACAGCTTTTCTGGCCGCATTTATGTGGAGAGGACCCCTGAACAGTGCAACCTCAGCTATCGCCACTCACAAAGAACTGAAGTAGACACACGACGTGACATGCACTCGAGTGAATGCGTGGATGAAGAACAAGTGGACGATGGAGATGATAGGAGGGGATGCTATATAAAGAAGAAGGGTCCCTGATAAGAGGGGATGGGCAAAAAAGAAAGAGAAGAGAGAGAAAAGCTCCACTGTAGCTCTGAATCTTGTAATCGCGGTTCATTCAATAAAATGCCTCTTCGGACATTCATTCATAGAGTTATCTAAGTTTCAGTTCATGTTATCATCATTACACGTAACCTAGCCAACTGTTCTGTGCTTCATATCCAGCCCAGCTCTTTCAATCCACTCTCTACAAATTCATTGTTCTGGGTTCGTTGGGCCTTTAACCCATTTCTTTTGGGCTTAGGCGACAAAAACTGACCCTACAGCTATGTCATCAATCAATTGTTTAAATTCAAGTTTTTGTAGTTTAAAATAATACATAAAAGACGAGTTTATAGATTGAATGGTAAATTACATCCAATTGGCATGAAAATTGGCATGCATTTTAAGAACATATAAAACATGTAATTCAACGGTTCGATTTTCAAAATATGAATTTAATAACAAGTTATTGGTGACTTTTAGTGACAAAAACGGTTTTGAGACCTAAAATTTCCTGATTTAAGTTGATTTTTTTAGTGATGACTGTGTTTTGTCGCTATTGGGGACTTTTAGCGACAAAATTTGTTTTGTCACCAATAATGTCCCAACAAAACCTATAGCATGGAAATATTTTTGTTGCCAAAAACTTAAAAGTTTCAGTGACGAAAAAGTTCATCATCGTAGACTAATTAAATTTGCGCCCAATTTTTCCCTTTGGTGCCCTTGTTTCTGATTAATAAATAGCAACGAAATTCAACTTTCGTCACTAAATATATGTTTTCAGTGATGAAAATTTTTTCCTCATTAAAATTTGTCGCTAAAAATATATTTTGTTGTAGTGATTACACGTATTTTTACACATTTTTTCACTCACACATATTTCCAAAGAATACAAACAGCGTTATTAGAATCTCTTACCAAATGGGTCCTAAACCTTTCTCGGGTTCTGTCTCAACTAGGGAAGGTTGTATCACCTTCAGTAATCAAATTTATCATGCGTTGACTACATAAACTAATTTGTCACTTTCCATCCAAAAAAAAAAAAAAAAAAAAACCAATTTGTCACTATCTTTTAATCTTATGCACAACTGGACAAATATTATATGGTATCTGTTAAATTACCGATTGTCCCAAAAGTTTAAGTTGTTAGAAAATTGTGAATTTAATCACTTAACTATAAGTCTAACACTCCCCCTCACTTGTAAGTTTAAACTTCTCCTTAATAAGTGAGGGCCCAACAAGTGAGAATTTAACATTTTAAATGGGAGGTAGAATAAAGTCAGGGATCGAACTCAGGATCTCCTGCTTTGATAACATGTTAAATTACCGATTGTCCCAAACGGTTAAGCTGTTAGGAAATGATGAATTTAATCACTTAACCATAAGTCTAACATGTTAAATTATCCTCTATCAGTCAAAGAGCCTAATTGATATATATACCTGCCCCAAATGCACCAAGTTGACTTGGAGTTGAGCAGGGCCTTGAACCAAATCTCTAATTCGCCTTTCACACACAAAATCGAAGGGGCTAAACTTCCTCGACGATTCACTTAACCCGCTTTCACCATGTACAATGGTAGAATAGACCCCGTGGAACATATGAGCCACTTCAATTAGAGAATGACTGCCCATTCCAAGGACGAAGTCTTGATGTGTAAAGTTTTTCCATCCAGTCTAGGACCCATTGCAATGAGATGGTTCAACAACCTGAGGGTAGATTCCATAAGTTCCTTTAAAGAGCTCACCTAGGCGTTTGGTCCCCGATTCGTCACTTGTAGTAGGGTTCCTCAGCCCTTGGCTTCCTTGCTATCTTTAAGCATGCGAGAGGGAGAAACCCTAAAAACATACTCGGACGGATACTGGGAGATGTTCAACGAGATAGATGGTGACTTTGACGATATGGCCATTAGTACTTTTAAGATCGGCCTCTTGGCCGAGCACGGTTTGAAGAAATCTCTGACTAGCAAACTTGTCACCAGTGTGTGCTAACTTATGGACCAGATTGATAAGTATAAAAGGGTTGAGGAAGATCAGCAGTAGGGGAAAGGAAAGGATAAGGTTATCCCTAAGGAGAGGAGGGATTTCAGGTCAGACTAGTACAATAACAACTGACCACAGAGAGATTTTGCTGGACAGTCAGGATCTGCCAATCTTTAGGCAGTCAATGCTATGTTCTGAGAGCTGGTGCATCAAGTTCTAGAAAAGATTAGGAATGAGCGATTCTTTAAATGACCAAATAAAATGGCAAGGCGTAATCAAAACCTCTATTGCCAATACCACCAAGACCATGGACACACCACGGAAGATTGTAGAAGTTTATGGGACCACCTGGACCAGCTCGACCATGAAAGAAAGTTAAAGCAACTCTTGCATCACTTTAGTGGCCAAGGGGGCCAGACAAACTCAGAATCTCAGAGAGATAATTCTTTAAGACTCTCCTTGGGAACGATAAATGTCATCTTCACTACTCTAGGGAGGATTGGTTCTTGCCCTTTCAGAGTGATGTTTGTGGCTCAACTATCCGCCAAGGGTGCTAATCCAGAGCCAAAGAAGGCTAGAATAGAAATTCAACCGGTTTTGGGCTTCTCGAACGAGGATAAGATTAGAACCATCCAACCTCATAATGATGCTTTGGTGGTCATACTTATGTACCTCGACCTGTACAAAGGGCTAAATTTGAGATCCAAGGACCTAACAGCCTATAATTCACCCCTGGTAATTTTTGATGGGAATGTTGTCATTCCAAAGGGTCAGATTAGACTACATGTACAAATTGGTTTAGAAGTGGTGGAGGTAGATTTCATTGTGGTAGATGCTTATTTACCCTACATAGCCATTGTGGCCAGACCTTGGCTTCATACCTTAGGAGTCGTTTCTTCTACTATGCACTAGAAGGTGAAATATTTGCCCGAGGGCCAGGTTAAGGAGATCTTGGGAAGTCAATCCACGGCCAGGCAGTACCTAGTGGCTGCCATCTTACATCAGCCCAAAGCTGAGTCCTCGGCTTTTGTTGAAAGGGGCTTATATCAATTAAAAGCTCTGGTGTTGCCTATCAACGAATCGGCCATAGAGGCAAAATGTAAGGATTTGGAAATAGTTGTTGTTGGTGATGATTTGGAGAACTTCTTTTAGAGCAGGGCTCAGCTACCTTCTTTGGAGAAGGAAGAGCTGATAGAGTTTCTTAGGAAAAATGTTAATGTGTTCGCATGGAATGCTTACGAGGCCCCAAGGGTGGATCCAAGCTTTATCTATCATCATTTAACATTAATCCCTCTGTCACCCCTAAAAAGCAACCACCTCGGCGCTCATCCAAGGATCACTTCGATGCTGTCAAAGACGAGGTGATGAAATTAAAGCAGGCGGGGGCTATCAAGGAGGCATTATACCCTGAATGGTTGGCCAATACTGTGGTGGTGAAAAAAAAGAGTGAGAAATGGCGAGTGTGTGTAGACTTCACAGATCTAAACAAGGCTTGCCCCAAAGATCCCTTCCCTATGCCTAGAATAGACTAACTGGTGGATGCAATTGTAGGCCATCCTCAGATGAGCTTCCTGGATGCCTTTCAAGGGTATCACCAAATACCGCTAGCCCCGGACGATTAGGAAAAGACTGCTTTCGTCACCCACGTTGGGAACTACCACTATAAAGTGATGTCATTCAGTTTGAAAAATGCTGGATTTACCTATCAAAGGATGATGACTAAAATGTTTAAACCACAGTTGGGCAAGAGTATCGAGGTCTACATAGACGACATGGCAGTGAAGAGTAAGTTAGTGTCCAAGCATGTGGGAGATCTCAGGAACATCTTTGAAATTCTGAGGAAGCACAAGTTGCACCTTAACGCTTCCAAATGATATTTTGGTGTGGGATTGGGAAAATTTTTGGGCTACATGGTTACTCATTGTGGGATTGAAGTTAATCCCGATAAGATTAAGGCAATCAATGGTTTACAACCACCTCAAAACCTTAAGGAAGTCCAGAAGCTGACCAGAATGACTACTACTTTGAATTGATTTATCTCTCGATTAGTAGATAGGTGCAGACCCTTCTTCCTATTGATGAACAAATGGAAGGGGTTTTAGTGGACCGAGGAATATGCCTTAGCCGTCCAACAGCTTAAGGATTATCTCTCTTGGTCACCTATCATGTCCAGTCCTGTAATGGACGAGGTCTTATTTGCATACATTGTTGTAGCCCCTCATGCTGTAAACTTAGTCTTAATACGAGTCGATAGCAACATATAAAGGCTAGTTTATTATGTGAGCAAGTCATTATCTGCCATTGGAAAAAGCCATTTCGGTGGTAGTTTATGTTACACGTAAACTCCTTCTTTACTTCCAGGCATACACAGTAGTCATCCTAACTCAGCTCCCACTTCGAGCTCTACTCCAAAGGGCTGATTACACGAGGAAGATTGCTAAATGGGTAAGGGTCATCAAATAGCCCATGGCCCATAGCCCGACCCAGAAACCCGACGGCCCATTGGGCTAATGGGCGGCCTGACCCGTTGTTATTGAGGCCTATGGGTAGCCCACTAGCCCAGTGGGTCAGGCCATGGGCTAGTTTTTATGCCCATGGGTACTCGGTGGGCTAGCCCAGTAGCCTAACCCGTTGCCCAGCCCATTGGCTTAACCCATTAGCCCAGCCTAATAACTCATAATTCATAACAAAAATATATAGGAAGTGTATGAAGGGTTGATCTTAAGATATCATACAGGAATTTCTTAAGAGAACTCCCTCAACTACTAAGATATCCAAAGTAATTGTGCTAAACTTAGTTTACTAAATATATATTTTTCTAGTAGTCTATCAAATTTGAATTAACCATTTGACATTTTTTTATTAAAGATAAAAATTAAAAAAAAAAAAACTATTTAAAGCCTTAATAAATAAAAAATTAAATAGGTTTTCATCAACAAAACAAAAAATTAAATAGATTTGACTGTAAAAAAATTTGTAATTAAGTATTAAATTCTTTAATTCTTTCATTTAAAAAAATAGATTGATTATTTCCTTATAAAAAATTGATTCTTTCCTTATAAAAATAATAAAATAATATGCTAACACAAGCCCATGGGTGACCCATTAGGCCCAACCCGATAGACCAACTCGCTAGAGACAAAATGGGCATTGCCCATGGGCAGGATCATGGGCTAAGGTTTCCTCTTTTGGTCCAGCCCGACCCGGCCCATTAACTAGTTAATAGCCCATTATACCCAGCCCACTGTGCCCATGGGCCAAGCAAAAATGGGCCAGGCTGGCTCGACCCGGCCCATTGATGACCCTTATAAATGGGGCACTATCTTAGGGGCTTTTGACATCAAATACATACCTCGCACCTTTGTCAAAGGTCAAGTCCTCATGAATTTGGTAGTCGAGTTTGTTGAATCCCCGTTAGAAGTAGAAGTGGAGAATCAAAACATGGATGAAAAATCGGTTGGCATGATCTCTCAACAAGGTCCCTTATCTTGGAAAGTGTACATTTATGGTGTAGCAAATTAGAAGGGGTCTGGAGTAGGGCTAGTTCTAGTCTCACCCGAGAAAATTACAATTGAGAAATCATTAAGATTGAGATTCTTCGCCATAAATAACGAAGCCGAATATGAGGCTCTACTGATGGGAATGACCATGGTTCAAAAAATGGGCAGAAAGTTTGTAGAGGTGTTCTCGAACTTAAAATTGGTCGTCAGCTAGGTAAAAGGGGAGTTCAAAGCCAAAGATAAGAGAATGCAAGGGTACTTACGTCAAGTTAGACGTTTGCAGTCAAGTTTTGAATCTTTCAACCTGTTGCATGTCTTTAAAAGCGGAAACACACATGCTGATTCCCTAACCACACTTGTAACCTCCTCAGCATAAAGCTTACCCTGAGTCATCCTTGTCGAAGACTTATGCAAGCTCACTAATGTGAATAGAGAGGTGGTTCATGTTGACCATGTTAGAGTGGGGCCTAGTTGGATGGACCCCATAGTACTGTTACTGAGAGAGGATATCCCATCCGAGGAGAGGGCAGAAGCTGACAAGGTACGAGAATGGCTCCTCAATTTTGGCTGTCCGAGGATCAGAAATTGTATAAACGCTTCTTTTCTAGGCCATACTTGTTATGCATACACCCCAAAGAAACAGAGCTACTCCTTGAGGAGTGACATGAAGGGATTTGTGGAAGCCACACTAGAGGAAGATCCTTGTCACATAGAGCCACCACTCAAGGCTATTGGTGTCTTAACATGCAAAAAGAAGCACACGAATATTTAAGGAAGTGCGACCAATGTTAAAGATTCGCATCAAACATACACCAATCGAGAGGAGTCCTTAATCCTTTGTTCAATCCTTAGCCATTTGCTCAATGGGGCTTGGACATTGTGGGCTATTTCTCCAAGGTAGCAGGGAATAAGAGACATTTGTGGATGCCAAAAAATTTGTTTGGAAATATATAGTCACACAGTTTGAGGTCCCTCGTACCCTCATTTTAGACAATAGTTTTCAGTTTGATAGCAAATCTCTCAAGAGATACTGCTGTGACTTGGGAATTACGAATAGATACTCTACCCCAGCTTATCCCCAAAGGAATGGACAAGTTGAGACTGTTAATAAGATCATAGTAAATAGACTCAAGAAGAGGTTGGATGATGCGAAGGGAAAGTGGGTAGAAGAGCTGTCACATGTCCTCTGGACATATCAAACCACACCTCGTAGGTCAAATGGAGACCCCCTTTTCAATGATTTATGAGGTTGAAACTGTTATTCCTTTAGAGACTGGCTTCCCAATGTTAAGGACCAGCTCATTTGACCCGAGTAGTAACAATGAGTTGTTAGAAAAGAGCTTGGACTTTATTAAGGAAAGAAGAGAAAATGCAAGGGTTCAGTTGGCGTACTACCAACATAAACTCAAGCAAGGTCATGATACCAATGTAAAGTTAAGGCTGTTAATGCCTGGTGACTTGGTTTTGAGAAAAGTTCTAGGCATTGCAAAGAACCCAACGTGGGGAAAGTTAGGGCCCAATTGGGCAGGACCATATCGCATCACCTCAGTGGCTGGTATAAGAGCGTAATTTCTAGAAGACTTAGATGAGCATGCAATACCACGCCCTTGGAATGTAAACAACCTAAAAAGGTATTATTATCAGTAGAAGTTTCCTTTATCAAATATGTCTAGTTGTTATATAAAGGCTTTGTACTTTTTGTTATTCTTTCTTTATAAGTGATTAAACAGAACCTTAGCCATGCCTAGATCCTCGGACCAGATGCTTTGGAGAAATTAATACTCTATGACATCTTTATAAGTGATTAAACAGAACCTTAGTCATGTCTAGGTCCTCGGACTAGATGCTTTGGGTAAATTAACATTCTAAGACATCTTTATAAGTGATTAAACAAAACCTTAGTCATGCTTAGGTCCTTGGACCAGATGCTTTGGAAAAATTAACATTCTATGACATCTTTATAAGTGATTAAATAGAACCTTAGTCATGCCTAGGTCCTCGGACCAGATGCTTTAGGGAAATTAACATTTTGTGACATCTTTCTAAGTGCTAAATAAAATCCTAGTCACGACTGATCCCCTGGGTCACATACTTGGGAAAATTAACACTACGTTATCTACTAGTCCTTCACTAAGTGTCAAAACAGTTCTAGGGTTATACTCTACTCCTCGGATTAATTGCTTTCAGTTAAGTTGAAGTCCTTAATTATTTATCCAAGTGTGGGACAGAATGAAGAATATTTCCCCTTTTTAACTTTCTATGGAGTATGTATCTATCTACACTAGGTCCAACCACTTAAAGTATGGGCAATATGTCATTGTTAGGTTTCACTAAAGACAAACAACAACAGTTCAATATTATTTATAACAGTAATAAGCTTCGAAGCGCATAAAAACAAAAGTATGAGAGATAAAAAGAAAAATGATTTTCATTAAACAAAAAAAGGATACATTGTCTGGGGGTAGAATGCATTACAAAAAGTTATACAAAAAAAAAAAAAAAAAAAACTACACAAGATAATCCTATATTTGGAATTTTAGGCCTTAGCTTGGGGAGGGTCTTTCTTGGGATCAGCAGCCTCGGAGTGGACATCACCAGCCTTAGACTTAGCCTCCACATCCTTGGCCTGGGAGACCACATCCTTGATTGTAAGGGCATCCTCGGAGGGCTTGGCCTTCATCTGTGGCTGAGCTTTACCTACTTTAGCCCCTTTTGAAACTTCAGCACTAGGAAGGGGAGCTTGGCCTTCATCTAGAATTTCTCAAATACTCTCTAGGAAGAAGATATTCTCGGACTTCCTCAGCTCAGAGTCCACAAGGACTCCCGCCCAGTCCATGGCTACTCCTCATGACTCGGTTCAGTAGTCCTTGTATACTACGGCCACCTCCTCTGCCAGCCGGGTCTCAGTGTCCTGTACCCCACGTTCGTAGAATGCCTTCTTCGTGGCCTCAGTGGCTTCCTTGGCCACTCGAGCCGCATCATTGGCTTTCTGCAGCTCTGCCTTAAGATCCAAAACAGTTTGTTTTTCGATGGCCAGATTTATCTAGGTTATGTGCAGTTTTTGGTGTTGATCCTCGGCCTGCCTTTTTGCGGTCTTCAAACCTGCCTCGGTGCTTACACAAGCCTTGTCCACTTCCTTCAGCTTCTCGGATAGGTCTGCATGCTCCTCTTTCAAGGCTTTTAGAGCCTTCTCCATCTCAAAACGGGAGTGGGCCTCAACCTTAACCTCGTTATAGGTGTTCCTAACCCACTCGTTAGCCACACAGATTTGTTGGGTACCCTGCATAAAAATGGCAAAGGGGTTGTAAAAATATATACATATATGAATAAACGCGCAAGCTTAGTATTTAACGAAAGAAGATGTTGATTAACTCACCATTGCAAGGCCCCTCTTCAATGACATGAAGAGGTTCGGTTGCCTGGTATGCTTGAGACCCTCCATGTCTTAGGGGAGGAGGAGTGGTTGCTCTAAGGCCTTAGTGAGGTAGGTGGTATGACCCCTCTGAGACTTCCAAATTATGGCATCCCAAGGATGGGGAGCACCATCCATCTCTAGCCGAGGGGACTAGATGCGCAGCCCTCGTCGCGCTTTAGCCTCATCCTAACTCTTCACAGACTTGGCTCTCTTGTCCTTAGGGTCTTTAGCCTTCTTTTGGTGTTTAGCCCCCTTTTGAGGGCCAACCTCACCTTCCTCTAAGTCCTTAACTGGCATTTTCTTTCCTAGATTCGAGTTGGCCTACAGTTTGAGGTCAGTGGGGAGCGGGGGAGGAGGAGGGAGACTGAGAGGAACTTATGTTTTCGGGACATCTTTTGAGATTTGTCCCTTGTTCCTGTTCGCCATTAAACCCTTTAAGCTAGGCCTCTGCTTCAGATCCATTCCTTCTTCTTTTGAACCAGAATCAACCTGAGCAATGATTAGCTTAGGAGGATGAGCTACAAAAAATCTGTTGGACTCATGCTCGGAATCCAAGAGCTCCACAAGCTTTTTTGGCGCTCCTTCTACCTCTTCAAAGTGGAACTGATCGATCTTGGCGTTGAGGGAGTGACGAGAAGAGGTTGACTCCTCTCTCAAAGTAGCTGCCTGTTGAAGAATGCATTGAAGAGGCAACTGAATAGGAGGAAGATCTCTCCAAGCTAAAAACCCTTACTTGGAGACGTCTATCTGAGCTAGTCTAGAGCTTCCAACCCTTATTGCTTGGCCTGCGTCTTGAAATATGCAGGACAGGGGCATGTAATCCAAAATTAGATGAGTGGCCCACAGCTGTCCATCTTTGCTGACAAATATCTCCGACCTCAGTAAGTATATGAGAGCCAGAACGTTGGTTAGATTGAGCCTCGGAGCAACATGGCTTTCATCTGCAAAAGCATCCGAGAAGGAAATTGTTGTCAAAAAAATTAAAATCACTATCAGTGGGAGGTGAAGTGTTAAAAATGAAAAGGAATAAAATTAAAAGGGCTAAACCCCTTACCCAAAGAAACTAATCCTAAGGTACCCCACTTGGCTCTCCTGCTCGAGTTGGATAGGGAAGACCGTCGTGCCACTCCCCAGAGGAGACCAGATAGTCATCCTTCAAGCCTTTGTTGGACTTAGGAAGGCAAGCTATCAATCTAACGACATCGGACCAGGACTTGAGATAATATCCCACGCTAGCAAAGGAATGACACTCGTACATATGAATGACGTCGTGCCATGTGAGCCCTAGGTTCATCTGATCATTCAGAGTATCTACGCTCCCCAAGACTCTAAATAGGTTGGGAGCACACTGATGAGGACACAACCTATGATTGAGCAAGTAGTCTCTGGTTATCCTACCCATGGGAAGAGTCATTCCTCCCTCTATAAAGGCTATTATTGGAATGACAATTTCACCCTTCCCTCTATCCGTGTATACTTGGTCTAGGGTGCAATATTGTAGGCTTACTCCTCGTGGGATATGATATTTGGCCCTAAAACCCTCCATACTAGCCCAAGAGTCTACTAAGTGCTTGAATCTACCCATCTAGGCAAACATAGATGAAGCAAAGGAAGTTTTTCTAAAAAAGAAAGAAGGCCGAGGAGAGAAAGAAATTCTGAAAAGATAAATACTTACAAAAGCAAGTAAGTGTATTAGATCCTGAACTTTTAGGGAAATCTTTTGGAAATTTCTTAAGGAAAAGTGTTAGGGAAACTTGGGAGTGTAGTGATTTGGAGTGCTTGAGATCTTTGAAGAACTAGAAAATTCGTAAAGTAAAGGGAGAATGATCTCCCTTAAGGCTTTATATAGAGGGTGAAAATGAGTGGGAGTTATCCCGCTCAAAAATTCCAAGAGAAAGATCAGCTGTTGGATTTGCGCCTCACCACTAGATCTAGGGAACAAGGCGCCACCCGGAATAATTAATGGCGCCTTGCAGACTTCGAAGCGTCAGTAGCAATCATGGGATGCACAAAACGGTAATTTCACATGTGTGAACCGGGGAAATAAATGGTCTTATCTCTTAAAAATCAAAACCCCACTTTTTCTCCTTGGATGAGAGGGAAAAACTGGAGTTTTGAGGGGCTATTGTAGGGATAAGGGCCCAAAATCTTATATTGGGCCTTGAACTTTGTCTGAGGAGGGATAAACAATTATGAGGGATTCTAGTTCAGAGTCTCATAAATAAGAAATGAGTGGAAGGCGGTTTAAGGAGGAATTCCTCCTTGGATATGGTAGATGTCGCTCAGATATGTATTCCAACGATGAAAGTAACCTCCATAAGAAGCCCCAGTGATAGGGACGTGCCTAATGAACATACGAGAAGGAATACACATAATCAACAAGTGTAAGATCATGATGTCTGATGGGATGGACAATCAAGTAAGGGCTCAAATGATCAACAAGTGTAAGATCATGATGTTCCAAGGGGAACTATATAATGTAAGAGACTCTCCATGAGGAAGGGATTGCAAAAATAGAGAGAGAGTACTGTAGCAATCAAAATTGTACTTGTACCCCATTGTTATTGATTTATATGAAAAATATCTTCTTCGACAGTGAATAGATTTAGCTCTATTTTCCTTGTTCTTACTTGATCATGTTTTAAATCCATACTAGTTGTTGTCAAATTCATTATGGCATAGTTCTCCAACCCACTCTTTACAAATTTATTGGACTGGGCTCACTAGGCCAAGATCCTATACATCTTGGGCTTAGGCTGCAAAATGTGTCCTTACAGATAGTATTTCGGTCAATTTTTAGGTTTCAGGTGTATTTTGGCCATTTTTAGGCTTAGGGGGTATTTTGGTTATTTTTTAGGTTTAGGAGGTATTTTGGTAATTTTTAGGTTTTAGGAGTATTTTGATCATTTTTTAGGTTTCGGGGGTATTTTGATCATTTTTTAGGTTTCAGGAGTATTTTGGTCATTTTATAGGTTTTGGGGGGTATTCTAGTCATTTTTAGGTTTAAGAGGTATTTTGGTCAATTTTTAAGTTTTGGGAGTATTTTGGTAATGTTTTAGGTTTAGGGGTATTTTCGGTCATTTTTGAGGTATAGCATTTTTTAGGTTTCAGGGGTATTTTAGTAATTTTTAGTGGTTTTTGATCATATTTGGTCTTTTTTTAGGTTTAGGGAGGTATTTTGGTCATTTTTGGGTTTAGGAGGTATTTTGGTCAATTTTTAGGTTTCAGGGGTATTTTGGTCATTTTCTAAGTTTAGGGTGTATTTTAGTATTTTTTTAGGTTTCAAGGATATTTTGGTAATTTTTTTTAGTTTTAGGGGTATTTCGGTCATTTTCTAGGTTTATAGGATATTTTGGTCAATTTTTAGGTTTCATGGGTAATTTGGCCATTTTTTAGGTTTCAGAGGTATTTTAGTAATTTTTAGTTGTTTTTGATCATATTTGGTCTTTTTTAAGGTTTAGGGGGTATTTTGGTAATTTTCAAGGATTTTAAGACTACTTTGGTCATTTTCAAGTTTTAGGGCCATTTTGGTAATTTTGATTATTGGGTAATTGGGTGGGTTAGGGTTTACCCTAGACATGGCAAAACGAGTAAGAATTCCTTTCGTCTTTCAATCGGTACTAGTTGAATAAATGGGAATTCCCATATTTCTTTGATGAGAAATGTGAAAGGAAAAAAAAAAAAAAAAAAAAAAAAAGAGAGCATTCCCAAGGGGAATGAAATTCTACTATTTGTTCTCCCTTTCAAAGAAAACGAAGAGATGAATTGATATTTTTTTTATTATATTTGAATTTTTCGAGACTGATGGGGCTCGAACCCGCAGCTTCTGACCTAACCCAACCTAAAAAAATACCTGACTCAAACCCGATTTTGTTGACTCGAAATAAAAACGGGTTGACCCGTGACCTGACTTGTGTTTTTTGCGAGTCAACTCGACTCGACCCGCGACCCAACTCTAACTTGAACCATTTTTTAAAACTTTTTTTTTGGGTAAAAATAAAATAAAATAAAGACAGTATTGATTTAATTGTTGTGAGTTTTAAGGAAACAATTGAGACATTTACATAACTGCATGCAAATTAATTGAAAGATGAATGATTGAACATTTTGTAATGAGTATAGATTTTTAAATATCAAATAACAAAGTACATGCCAAGATAATTTGGTTACAGTACAGTTAAAACACATAGATTTAAAATTGTAGACATATGTGAGAAACATTCATAAGTGTGAAAATAATGAAGTCAAGGTATCAGATTAACATAGATTATGAATGCTTAGACCTATTTTTTAATCATTTATGTTCAAAATAAACGGTTTTTCAAAATAAATTATGATATTTCCTAGAGTGTGTGTTACTTAACAATGATATGATATTCATAAAAGAGACCGTGTATAAATAAGTAAACAATTAAACTTTAATGTATATCTCAAATTGAAATAGAGTGCCAACCACAATTGATAATAAATTATAAAAGTAATTTTCAAGATTGTAAAATTTTTATATGTTTTTATTTTTTTGTCAAATGAATTATCCAATAAGTTATTTGTAATTTTGTTTTATATTTTGGGATGTTGATATTGTACAGAAATAAAATTTGTGTATTTTTTTTTTTTACCTATCTTTGTGTTATTTTGTTTTAGATAGCAATGTTAGAATTTGTATAATTTTAAAATTATTGAATGAGTATTAATTAGTGTAGTTCATTCTTGATATAAGTAGTGAATTCAAAATAATGTATTTTACATCAAGTAATTTGTTGCATGATTTTCCAAATGGCAAATACATATTTTTTTTATTAAAAAAAAAATTCACGTGTAAAATACGGGTCAACTCAACTTGCAACCCAATTGACACGAATTCATTTTTAACTTGCTTAAACTGACCTGTTTTTTACCCACAACCTGTTTAACCCGACCTAGTTGACCTGCCCGTTTTGCCATATCTAGTTCACCCATAAAAATTAGATCGGGATGAGTTTGGATAATAAGTAATTAGTTAAATGAGAAATAAATTGATAAATGAATTTTATGTATTCAATCCAATTATGCCCAATCCAAACTCACTCAAACTTATCCATTTGACACTCTTAGTCTCGTTAGACCGTCTCATGAGATACTTTTTCTCATTTAAGAGACGACGCATTTAGTGATAAAAAAGTTATCATATGAAATGTGAGCTATCATAAAAGTGTAGAAGACAACAGGTAGTTTATTTAAAAAGGACGTAACTTTTCTTAACTGAAAAGGAAAACATTTTAATGCCTATTGTTGCTAATTAAATAATACAGCCCTTTTTATTAAAAAAAAAAAAAAATTAACTTAGCATATATTATATCTCAGGTATAGTACCATTTATATATTATAGGATGTCTTTTTTTTTTTTTTTTCGTAAAAGTGTTCTTCCATAGATGACCTTGGAAACTTCTGCATTTTCCTTGCAAAATGTGCCAAATTCCAACTATGACTATTCTTCCCTCTGCATGTGACCCTTTCCACCGCTTGTCCATGCCAGTCACTCATCACAAACATACTATTAAAAAAATAATATTTTTTTATCCCAATTACAAAATCCCCTCGATTTATTTGTACCTGTCCAATATATCCCGCCCCACCACATTATAAAACAAGTTAAATCAATAAAAACCGGAGAGAAACACGGCTTGAGCCCCTATAAAAGTACCTCCTCTGAACCCTTTCACTCTCACCACACCAATCCAGTCTCTAACACGCTTAATTACCTTTTCTCTTGAGCAAAGGTGGTGAAGCAAAAATATGGGTTTTGCTACTAAAGCACATGTACTAGTGCAGCTCATGCTCCTAGTGAGCTGCTTAACTAGTGTGTTTAGTGAAGAACCTTACCCACCAATTCCGTCACCTTCTCACCAACATGGCCACCCTCTATCTCCAAGTGAAGCACCAGCTCATCCACCTAGTCGTCACCACCACCATCACCATCATCACCACCACCATCACCCTCCTACTCACTCACCAGTTCACCCTCCAAGTCACCCCCCAGCTCACCAGCCTCCTCACCACGCTCCTCCTAGCCACCCACCGGTTCACCCTCCTCACCAGCCTCCTCAGCATGCTCCTCCTAGCCACCCGCCAATTCACCCTCCGAGTCACCCTCCTCACCAGCCTCCTCAGCATGCTTCTCCAAGCCACCCACCGGTTCACCCTCCAAGTCACCCTCCTCACTTGCCTCCTCAGCATGCTCCTCCTAGCCACCCACCGGTTCATCCCCCAGCTCACCCCCCAATTCACGCTCCTCAACATGCTCCTCCTAGCCACTCACCGGTTTATCCCCCAGCACACCCTCCTAGCTTTGTAGCAGTGCAAGGTGTTGTTTATTGCAAATCCTGCAAGTATGCTGGGGTTGACGGCCTCTTGGGAGCCTCACCTATTGACGGTTTGTTCAAAACTTCAAATTAATCTTGTTCATTCATCTTTTACATGTTAACACGGTTTCCTTAGATATATTATGACCACTGACTGACTATGGCATTGGTTTTGGCAGGTGCTGTGATAAAGCTCCAATGCAATAACACCAAGTACCCAGTGGTCCAAACAGCTAAAACTGACAAGAACGGCTATTTCTTCCTCACTGCACCGAAGACAATCACTTCCAATGTTGTTAACAAGTGCAAGGTGTTCTTAGTCTCGTCCCCATTAACCAAATGCAACAAGCCGTCTAATCTCAACGATGGTCTCAAGGGTGCCATTCTTAGGCCAGAAATTTCATATGTGGCTGACAAACTCCCATTTATTCTCTACACCGTTGGACCTTTTGCTTTTGAGCCTATATGCTTCCGCTAAATTCCGCTAAATTCTTTTACAGCTTGTATTGTCTTTGTTCGTGTGTAACACTTTCCAGAGTTCCGTTCCATTATTTACAGCATTGTTGTATTGTGATTTGATATTGGTTGTGGTGTTGCGTGACGAATTACACTAAATTGTATTTGTCAATACAAATTATTAATAAATAAATTCATTTGAGTGTGTGTATGTGCTACTATTTAAACTTCTTGTAAAAAGCGGATTGACATCCCATGCCATACCTAGGCATTGCACGATGGCGATTAAAATAATCCAATCCGTAGAAAGTTAACACGTCATATAATCTAATTACTTTCAATTGTTATATCTGGTATTCATGAACACACATAAACAAACAAACAAAAAAAAAAAAAAAAATCTTGAGATTTTGAAAAATTTACACAAATTCTATCCGGCCTAATTCTTTGCCATAAAAGTAGCACCTACTCATTTCCCACAAGAATGCAATAGCTATCCTTCTAGAATCAGCATCAACCACAAAGACAACAGAGTTCATGCAACACAGACTTTCATACATTGGCAGAGACATATCAGATTGTTTCTATCCTTCATATAACATTTGGTTTCAAAGAGTCGTAATGGCCCACAAGATGTAGTACTATAAGGAAATGGATATATTATATATGAAAATCAGATAGTGGTGCCTTTCTTATGTGGTATTCTTTCTTAAGTTTCTTTTTTGTTACAATATATTTTAATTTTTTCTTACAGTCATGGGCATGGGAGTGTAATATAACCATTGCATGCAATTTGCAACTTAGTTATAGGCCTTATAGTCAGTGGCGGTGACTCAAGTTCTTGGAAACTAAGAGGAGACGAAGCAAATAATAATAATAAGAGGATTGTAGAAGATACTGTGCTAGCATTTTGTTGAGTCAAAACATGTTGCCGTTGACGATGACCTACTTTATTGTCTCATGAAGCGGACAGTAGTCTAAATATCCCTCTAAGCCAAAGACTGAGAAAGATAGGCTGATTTGGGCTACTAGTTCAAATGGACAGTTCTCTATTCGAAGTGTTTACAAATTGGCTATGGAGGAAGAAAGCTGAGGAAGTAAGTGGAAAGCTCAACTGGCGCGGGTATGGGGAATTTGTGGAATCTGGTATGGGACTTGTAGGTACAAAATAAAATCTAAAACTTTGCTTGGAAAGCTTGTAATATAAAGGTATTTTTCCCTCAAAGGCTAATTTATATAAAAGACATATATTGTGGCTGACAATTTTTGTGATGAATGTGGTAAGACTTCAGAGACTGATGGGCATCTATTGGACATGCATGCGAGCACGCATGTGGATGTGGGATTTGTGAAGAAATCTGTAATATCTAAGAATACAGACTCACAGATTGAATGAAGCAAAGCTAAAGCAAGAAGATGAAATTGAAAGTGATAGAAGCAAACGAAGAGAGAAGAGAGAGAGAGAGAGGAAGAAGAAGAACTTTGAGAGAAAATGATTCTGTGTTCAACTGCTTTGTTTAACAATCAGCTGTGTATACAAGAACCATATATATATATAGAGTCTAATTACAAGAAATATCTTGGATCAATGATAAATATCTTCTAACAAACTTCTAACAGAAATTCCCGTTCATTTTGGACTCTGTAACAGACTTTTGGAAAGCTTAACTGATGGGAAACTATCATTAATGAAACGCCACTGTTTGATTTAGCTAACATGAGTGTTTTATGATACTCCAGACTCAATACTGTGCCATTTCCATTAGTGACACGTGCTACAACACTATAGTTTGAGTGTTCTTCTTCAATCAATCCTCTTCTTTATCATCCCACTCAAATGACAGGGGTAGTAGACGCCAGGAGCTTGGAATGAAGAGATTGAAAGGCTGGAGCAGCGAGGGGTTTGGTGAAAATATCAACCAAATTATCCTTGAAGGAGACAAATTTAACACGAAGTGTTTGCTGAAGAACTTTATCAAGAACAAAATGATAATCAACCTTAATTTGCTTCGTATGTGCACGAAAAGTAGGGTTCGAAGCAAGAGCAATGGCAGACACATTGTCACACTAAAGAATTGGAAGATGAGGAAGACAGACGAAGTTCTCGGAGTAAAGAGCATAACCAAGTGAGTTCAGCAGCTGTGCTTGCCAAGGACCGATATTTGACCTCCGTTGAGGAGCAAGAAACTATGGATTGTTTCTTGGAGGACCACAAAATAGAATTTGAACCCAAGAATACCATATGGCTAGTAGTGGATTTGCGATCAAAGGGGTTACCAGCCCAGTCAGCATTAGAGAAGGTTGATAATGTAAGAGGACCAGGAGAGAAATATACGACATGATATAGAGTACCATTGTAGACATCACATTTTGTACCTCTTATGACTCAGGCTCTCGTTTTCCAATGCTGTAAGAATTCTAAAGCTTAAAGTTGGTTTAGGAACTGATCAAATAAAAGTTGATTTGAGGAAAGTATTTATGCAAAATATAACTAATTTTTGGACCAAATAAACTATTTTTGGAAAATAAAGACCACGAAAACTCTCGGGCATGCGTGTGCATACACGTATATGTGCACACACGTATATGTGCACGCATGTTTCATGCATGTGTACACATACATGTGCATGTGTGTGCATGCTAGGGTTCCAGATCTTTGAGTTCTAAGTTTACTAACTCGCTTTTGAATTGGTTGTGACTAGATTGACTGAGGGCACGCATGTTTCATGCATGTGTACACATACACATGCATGTGTGTGCATACTAGGGTTCTAGATCTTTGAGTTCTAAGTTTACTAACTCGCTTTTGAATTGGTTGTGACTAGATTGACTGAGGGGAACCATCAAAATTAAGCTCTAAAAAGTTGTAGTATTGAGGTAAAATTTCTAACTTTGGCTTTTCACTTTTCTTTTGATTTTGTGTTTTTATATGTGTTTTATTTGCTTTAATATGTTTGTTTAGTTTAGGTTTACTTTGTGTTTATGTTTTGAACTTGCTAGGTTGTTATATTTTCTGTTTTTTAAGTTTTACTGCTCTGAGTTTTTGGGTTAGGGTTTTGAGTGTATATGTGCATGCATGGTTCTTGCATGCGTATAGATACTCAAACTATGCAACGCATGCAGTTGGGATGCACACACATGCCCTACGTATGTGCACACATACTCAAGCCCAGAAACCCTATAATTCATTTTCTATATTTTGTGTCATTTGTTTTACTCACATGTTTTAGCCTTGTTTAACTTGTTATATCTGTCCTTGCGTCTCTATTTCTCTGTTTTATTTATTTATTTATATCTTTTATGCGTATTAGGTTTTTGATTTGTTTGAATACCATAAACATGCATATGAATATGAACATGCATTAATGCATAGGTGCTGTGATGCAGTGAGATAAGTGAGGTAAGTCATACACTCACATGCACATGCATTGGTTGGAATATGAGCTTGATATGTCTAAATGGCATGAACTTGTTTGGTTGATGCCATGACTATGATGTTTAGATGCTTTAACATGTTTGCTTGATCCTCCTATATGATGTTTCTACCTTAGGTGTTTTGTGTTTAAATGCCATGATATATGAATGATTAGGTTTGGGATGATTATGCCTTGTTGTGTGTCTTAGATGCACTCTAGTGTGTGTTGGTTAGAATAACATATTAAACTTGCCTTTGATAAGATTAAGATTTGGAACACAATGAGTGGAAGCTGACCAATGGGTTGAGTGGGGTTGGGTGTCTAACACCTTCCCATCTCTATACCTAAATTCCAGACATGTGCTTTGGTATAAGATCAATCATGCCACGAAGAACGCTATATTTATGGTTCCTATACCTAAACTAGGTGGCGACTGCATTTACACTCTCTACCATGGTCCACCCTAGGCCAAGGTGTATTCACCCAACCACAAGGATGAAGCCACATTGTAGGCGTTTGCGCCCAGAGTGGCGATTCTGCTAGGGATAGAGAGTTTGATTCCAATGTGTTCCCTTTCTTAATCCAAATAAAGGCTTGCTTAATATTGTTTGCGCACACTTTTACTTGGTTCTTTTGTTCCTTGCCATGGTTGGTGATGAGTGGGAAGTTGGAGGCTTCATCTGGGCCAAAATCTTTCGAAATTCATTCCACCAACTCACAATCTGTGCCATCGCCTATAATGGGCTTTAAGTACATTAACGGTTTGCCACCAATTCATTATGGTCCATTTTGGACTAACGTTGACATCATGGCCCATCTAGTTGTGAGTGACCTATTGATTTATCCCTTTAGCTTTAAGGAGCTTACCCACACTTAAAGAGATCTTAGATCCTATCAAAAGAGGGTACCCTTGATACCTCTTGTTTGTTCAACTATATACCTTGTGTTCACCTAATTCTAAAAGGACAAATACAAAATGTAAAAAATTTGGAAGGATGACCCAAAAGCTATGGGATACCATAAGATATTGGGATGAAAAGAAAAGAAGATCTCACATATAAGAGGCTTATCCCAAAGTCCTTGAATTTCCTTGAATTGTAAAAGGCCCACTGTTGGAGCCATTGTATATAGCCCATGTTTTGGGGGCATTATAAAAAGCCAAAGTTTTGTAAAAGTATTGCTTTCTTTGTAATCAAGAAAAGGGTCCATCCTGCAATTTCAAGCATGATATGAAAGTTCCAGTTACTTGCTAAGCTTGTGCATTAATTCTACATTACTATAGAAACTCCCCATGAAAAAAACCCGCTCAAGTGTCCAAGCCAATATTCGAAAATGATAGGTGCATCATAAATGAACAAGAACCTAAGCTAACTTCGTGTTTGTTTTGTGTTTCCACATTGTCAAATTTTCAAATGTACCCCATTTCTTTCCCATCCCATTCTTTTCCTTTCCAAGTTTATAAAGAGAAAATATTGCTTAGAGGAAACAGTCCAAGTTACCATCACATCGTGATCCTATCATCACTAGGTCTCGTGTTAAAGAGATGTCTACTAGTGGTCCTTCCCCCATCGAGGAAAATACTCATAAGATTGCTTTTCTGAAAGAGCAGATGGTAGAAATGATGCGTATGATGCAACGACTGGTTATAGGAGGAGGATTTGTCTGGTCCCACTCTGGAAGGCCCTACACCCTAGTTTGAAAATGAGGCCCAGCCTCTGTCAAAACCAAATCAAGGCCAAATTGCACCACTATTTGTCCCAAAAAGGGGTGAATAGGAATTGATTTCTCCTAAGGATAAGGCCTCAGAGTTTGGTTATGGTTAGGCTAAAAGTCAAGTGGAAACCCTAATTGAGAAGATACGTATCATAGAGGGCTTCGGTGCCCGAGGGAGTGTCGATTTGGACAACTTGACCAATTTTCCTCCCAAGTTCAAGTCACTTGAGTTTGTCAAGTATGATGGCACTGGAGATCCCTGTACCCATTTACACATGTTCTGTAGGAAGATAGCATCCAATGGAGACAATCATCCTTTGCTTTGCTAGATTTTCCTTGATAGCTTGACTGGCTTTGCGGCCACATGGTATGTGAGATTGGAAAAGATCTCCAACTGGAGAGAGATGTCCAATGCTTTTTTGGAGTATTACCAGTTCAATACTGAGATAGCTCCTGACCACACAGTTCTTCAGAGGACAGAAAAGAAATGTGGGGAATCTTTCTGCAAGTATGCCCAAAGGTGGCACAAGTTGGCTATGCAAGTACTTCCTCCCATGATGGAAGATGAAATGATCAAGTGGTTCATCTATAACCTTAAGCCTCTCTACTATGAGAAGATGATCAGTGCCCAAGTTACTCATTTCACGAGCTTGATTCTTATTGGGGAGTGTATTGATGAGGGTATTAGGAGCAGGAAAGTAGTCGATCCTAATTCTTTGAATTCCATGATAGAAGAAAAGGTGAAAAAGGCAACAAGTTGTAAAAGAAAAGAAGCCAATGTTCACATGATCGACAAAGCACCTGTAGGACTAAGGGGTGTTACTTCTACTTATATAGCCTCGACTACTCGGTCCTATTAACAATAGGTTCAGCTAGCCCAGGCACCTCACCAAGCATTCAATTAGAGGGGAAGACTTGATCAACCTCGGTATCCTAAAAGGGAACCACAGAAATTCTCTTTGTTACCAATGCCCATGGTAGAGCTTTATGCCTATTTGTTGGAGAAGAAGCTCGTGACTCCACTATTTGCCAAACCTAGAGACGGTTCTCCTCCACCTAGTTTTGATTTATCTAAGAAATGTGAGCACCATTTTGGGGCCGAAAGGAACACCTTGGAAGAGTGTGTGCAGTTGAGATATCGAACCCAAGATCTCATCGATAACATGTTGATACAGTTTGACAACATGACTGAATCGAATGTCATCACCAATCCCTTGCTACCTAATATGAAGGAGAATGAGAATGCTATCTTTACAGTAGAAGAGAAGAGTCCAAAGATGTTCTCCCTGGTGCTAAATCTACAGACTCAAGAGGGCTTGGTCATTCATATGCTGAAGCCCTTTCCTTACAAAGACATCCATTGTGTCCCATAGAACTACGATGTGACTGTGATCTCCACTCGAATTGGAAAGGAAAAGGTTTGCTTTAATGTCTCTTCAGGTCTATTTGAACTTACCAAGAGTGGTCGATATTATATTCTTGAGGAACTAGAAAAGAGGAGGAAAGAGAATGGCAAGGGCACGGCCGAGCTAGTCAGGAATAGGGTCATAACTGAAGAAGCCGAGGAATGCTTGAAAGCCATCCAGAAGGCCGATTATAGTGTGATTCAATAGTTGAACAAATCCCTAGCTCAAATTTCTATCTTAGCCCTGTTGTTATCTTCCGAGGTCCATTGTGAGGCTTTATTTAAGGTATTTGTTAGGACATATGTGGAACATGTTATGAACTTATGTCATATAGAATTGGCTAATCCTTTGACAAAATGCACTTTACTTGTAATTGGGCAGATCTCGGATATGTTTAATACTTCAAGGAACAAGAGTTCAAGTCCAAGTATTGAAGCCATGCAAATCTGTTCAAGAATCAAGTGAAAAAGTGTTGTTCATTAAATTTGATAGATAGCTCAACAGATGTATCTATCAAGATTTAGTATTTGAAGCTCGACAGATGTATCTATCGAGAATTACAAAATTCAGATTTCTAGATCTGTTTTTCATGCATATCCAAGCTATGTGTTTAGGTTTTCTTTTCTCACAACTCTAGACATATATAAAGATTATTTTAAGGGCCATCATGAGGTTGTTGCACTTATTGTTACGTGCATACTATGACTGGAGATAATCTGCTTTAGTTTCTCTTTCTCTTGAAGAAGTTGCTGCGTTTGTACGTTGTAGGGTTTTGTAAACAAAGAGCTTCTTGATCTTCATCGTGTAGATGAGCTGAAGAACTTTGTAGCCAACATCCTTCTCAAGTTGGTGTGTTAGTCACGTACTGGAATTCGTGCATCGATTGGTTAGTCACGTACTTAGAGCCGTGCATTGAAAGGAGGGATTGTTATTACATTACATGTCTAATTGTGTATTAGGGTAATGGTTCAATTGTAGGTTAGTATAAGGTACTGAGATTCCTTTATTTGTAATAGCTTGTTTTAATAATAGTAGATTCTTGGGAGTGGTGACCTTAAATTCACCTGGTAAGGTTTTTCCTCGGTGGTTTTCCTCATTCGTAAACAAATCACTCATGTCAAATTTAATTTTCGTTACATTTGGTTATTTGGTGATTTGTTTGTGTTACCACGTATATTGCATGTTAAATTGATTTAATTAATTCACTTGGCTAATTAATTGGTTAATTTACCCAGGGGGTCAATGCATATATGGCCTATCAAGTGGTATTAGAGTGGGCACACTTTGATTAGGGTTAATCTTTGCTGTGTGATCCATTGACCCTTGTTTGTCATGGATAGAGGATAATATTTAATTATACCTCCTTTATTTGATGACGCTAACTATGCATACTAGAAAGTACGCATGAAAGCTTTTTTGTAGTCTTTAGATGAAAATGTGTGGCAAGGTGTGGAAATAGGCTGGACCAAGCCAAAGGAAGCACCGGCTGATTAGGATGATGCTAAGATCAAAGCGGCAAACTTCAATAGTAGAGCATTGAATGTGTTATTCAGTGCGGTCATCAATGAGGAGTTCAAGAAGATATCCTCAACTGAAACTGCTAAGGATGCATGGAATATCCTCCAGACAACCTATGAAGGGACTATGGCTATCAAGGATTCAAAGTTTCAAAGGCGTATAAGCTTTGAAAAGATTAAGATGGAAGAGGATGAGTCATTCGATGAGTTCTATGCCAAGCTCAAAGGCATAGTGAACTTTGTATTTAATCTTGGGGAAATCATTCTTGAACCCAAGATTGTGAGAAAGGTGCTCAGATCTCTTCCGGAGAGATTCAATGCCAAGATCACTACTATTGAGGAATCAAAGGACATTGATCAAATTCCTTTGACAGAGCTGGTTGGCAACTTGCAAACCTATGAATTGGGTTTGTCTAGAATCAGGAAATCAAGCAAGAGCAAGAGCATGGTATTAAAGGCCAAAAGCAGTGACACCGATGAGTCTTTGAATGATGAATGTTCTAAGATGAAATCCTATATCACAAGGCAAATCAAAAAGTTCACAAAGAATGCCAATGCGAAAGGATTCGACAAAGATCGTAAGTAATCTAGTTCTTTATAGTTTAAGAGACAAGATAAAAAGAAGAAGGATACTAGAGATGGCGGTCAGTACATTGTTTCCTTTGGACCAAAATGTTTCGGATGTCAAGGGTTTAGACACATGAAATAAGAATGTCCAACTTATCTTAAGATTATTGGGAAAAGCAAGGCCCTTGCTACTACCTTGAGTGACACCAAGCCTAAGGATGATTTAGATGACAATGATGACAAGAGAATCTTGAATGCCTTCACTGCTACAGTTGATCCTACTAATGGGGATTCAGAAATAGTAGATGATGAAGAGGACTTGGTGGACTTAAAGTTTGAGAAAATGGACGATCAAGATGACATCCATACAGCCTATGAAAAATTGTACAAAGTTTCTGAGAAGCATGAGAAACTATATAGGCTGGCCACCGAGAAGCTGAGTGATGTGGAACTTGATCGAGAAGAGCGTTCCACAAAGTTTGACGAAGCTAATTAGACCATTGGAGCATTGCGGTTTAAGAACAATTTTTTGGCTGAAAAGACCAAGAAGCTTGAGGCGGAGTTGTTTCAAGTTAGAGCTCAATTGGAGAGAACTTCCAGTGTAAAGTTTGATGAGATGCTTAGCTTTTAGAAATTTGCTTTTGATTGAACTAGTTTAGGGTATGATTTCTCTTCTCCTAATATTGCTTCTTCTAATACTACTGTGTTTGTTTCACCTACTAATAATGTTGAATCTAAGAATAATGATGTGAAAACTATTTTAGCTAATGAAAATATAGACAAGGATAAATTTATCTTAGGAGCAACCACTAAGCTTGAAAAGATAGTGACTAAAAACCCTAAAGCTAAGAAGAGTAATAATCAAAAGTCTAAACAAAAGAAGTAGCATCTCTATCATCACTGTGGAGCTTCAGGACATACTCGACCTAATTGCTACAAGTACAGTATGATCTTATTCGGAAACCAGAATCAGTTTCCATCCTTTTTTGCTCCTTTTGGAGATCTTAAGGCCCTCATGTTCCTTTGAACTTGAACAGTTTCAATTCTTCCCCCTCACCACCGAATCATAGGTTTGCTCAAAGGAAAAGTTCTTCCAAGGTATGGAAGGAAAAATGCTCAAAGTGATTCAGTCATTTTTTTTTCTCTCCTTCTCTTTTGTTTATACATTACTTGTGTGTTTCTATTTCTTGTTTTGAGTCAATCTAGTTTTATGCTATGTTTTGTTTAACATGTTTTTGTTTATTTGTTTTCAGTTTTTGCTTTATTTTGTTTTTCATAAAAAAAAATTGAAAAAGAAAAGTGTGTGTGTAGTGTACATTGGTACTTGTGTACCTTTGATGGCTATTGAAACAAAGTTTTCTAAACTTTGTATCTTTTGTAGCTTAGATGAGCATTTCTATGCATAACTAAGCAAGTGAGCTTTGTGGCTTGTGTTTGTGATGAGTAAGATTAAGTAAATTCTTGCACTTAACACTCATATCACTCTTTTTGACGGGAAGGACTAGAAAATTCTAAGAGAAAGAAATAAATAACCATCTCACCATTGTTGCCCGCCAATCATGAAATAACATCTGTATACTTAGGCATAGCAAAATTGATGTTAAAACTTAACATAATTGGGTATTTTCTTCTCTTTCTTATATGCCCATGCATGATATGCTCAAAAGACAAATTTGTAATGAAAAATCGAAAGTAAAAATAATCAAAATGTTTCTAAATATGGTTGCAAGTGTGTTTTTAGGAGATGTGGGAGTTATAGGATGTACCTCAAAGGTGATAGTCCTTATTAAGCAGTTATGATTGTGTGTGAGTTAAATTGATTTTCTCATATCTTAAATTGTCATAACATGTAGACACTTATGCAATCTTGCAATGTTTTTCACACATAACATGCAAAATTCTTTGCTACTTTTGATACATGTGCAGGTATAATATGATTTGGTCGTCACAAGGAATACATGTGTTAATGTATGCTCACTAAACTGTCTTGACTTGTTTTTAAAATATAAAATTGGTTAGATGTGTTTAGTGTGTGTGTGTGTATTTTGGATCTAAGTGCTTTACATTTTTCTTGTTGAGAGATGATTTTGAAAGCTTAAAATGTTATTTGGATCTTCAGTTGAGTAGCTTACTTGATTGCATTCATTTCTGTGTTTTTCTCCTCTTTAAAAAACTGTTTTTACCAAGCTCAATAGCTTCTTGACAAATCTTGATAGATAGCCATCTATTGAGACCTTTGGATTGCTTTTCTCGATAGATCTTAACGCATCTTTAATCCATCAAATGGAATTTGTCTCGATAGCTTCTTGACAGATTCTCGATCCATCGAGAAAGTTTCTGTCAGGCTGATAGATTCTCGATAGTAGCTCGATCCATCGAGGCATTTTTGCCGTCGACAGATTCTCGACAGAACCTCAACAGATTCATTTGTCAAGAATTAGTTCTCGACAGATCCTCGATAGATCTCAATCCATCAAGATGTGTTTTCTATAAATAGATTCAACATGATTTTAGATCTCATTTTGTTCGATCTTTCTTGACAAAAACACTTTCTTTTCTCTCCCAATCACTTTTCTCTCAACCCCTTCATCTTCCCCGCTTGATTTTTGGCCTAAACCTTGTTTTTTACCTCTAGTATGATCTCGTTTTCTCTCTTTGTTCATACATTTCATACTTTTAGACCTAGGTTTTTGGGTTTTGAAAATTTTTTGGGGTTTTGGAAATTGATGAGTTATTTGTGAAATTTTTGGGTTGGATTTTACTTAAATGATGTTATATGTTCATGCATTGCATTGCATTTGCATTTTCACAATGTTTCATGCATTATAGATGTGTGTTTTCCATGTTGGAACCTTGTGTACTGGTAGGTTTGGATTGGGCTGAGCCCATGATGATATTTTTGTTGCACGTCACATGATCATGCGTTATTAATGCATACATACCTTGTTTTCTTCTTTTTGGTACTATATATTTGATTGGTGCTTTTTTGCTTCTCTCTCTCTCTCTCTCGTATAGTCTGCGCATGGCACCCAAGTGCAAAACTACTCCGTCCTAGAGCCTTCTTCATTTTGGGGCAGCATCTTCTTCCGAATTTACTCCACTTCATGTTAGGTTCTATAATGAAAAGGCCCGTCAGGACTTCTCTGAGAACTTCCCCAAACGTGGCATTCATTTGGATCGCCACGTTATCCTTTCGGACTTCTTTGATAATGATCTACTGACTGTCATTCATAGACGAGGATGGAAGTCTCTTTGTGAGATCTCGGTGAGTTGTCCCTCCGTGATCATATAGGAGTTTTACTCCAATATGTACAGATTCGATTATTCTATACCTCGTTTCACTACTTTCGTTTGAGGTATTCGTATTGTAGTCACTCCGGAGCTTATCTCCGATGTGTTACATGTTCTGAGGGTATCGCATCCTAATTACCTTGGTTGTCGTTGTCTGTGGACTGTGTCCAAAGACAAACTCTTGTCTCTCTTTTGTGAGACATCTTCATCATAGGGTGACCGTTAAAACACCTTATGCTCGGGCTTTGTTCTACATCCCTTGTCTCACTATAATTCTATTATTGAGCCTCGTGCTCGCCTTTTGCTATCCCTCATTAACGATCTTACCATAAACTTTCCTTCTCACTTCATTCTCTCTCTCATCGATGTCTATAGAGATACGGCGACCCTTGATAAGCTTATCTTCCCTTTTGCTATCACGAGGATCATTCACCACTCCTCTATTCCTTAACCTGAGTCTCCTCATTTCTCCATCATTGGTGCCATTAGCGTGGTGTTCATTAGATGAAGCGAGGCCCAGCTTCAACCGAGGAGGCCACGGACCGAGACAGTGACTCCTCCAACCCATTTCGCTCCATCCACCTCTGCTCCTTCTTCCGTGGGTGGCAAGACTCTCGAGGCCATCATGGCACAGCTTGAGCGCATGAATACTCACATTGACACTCTCAGTGATGAGTTGTGTCAGGTGAATAATTGTGTTGGTCGTATCGCACAACCACAAGTTGTCATGGGTGGTTTCACTGCGTCTCTATCTCCTTTACCATTGCCACAGGCTTTAGAGGATGAGGACGATGATGATGGCTCCAGTGATGATGATGATGAGGATAAAGATGCTAGCTCTTCCGGCGATGAGAAGATGATTGCTTCTTAGTGAATTACCCTTTTTCACTCGTGTCAAAAAGGGGGAGTAGTTTTGGGTATGAGAGTGGTCTTGTATTTAGGGGGAGAGTTAGTATAGGAAATTTTTGTTAGGGGGAGTGATTTTGTTTATGAGGGATGTAGTGAGAACTTTATGTATCTTTTCTTCTTTCTCTTTTAGATACATTATCTCTTGTACATTGGTCTTGTGACCACTTAGTGATAGCAAACATTGTATTCATTATTGATATATATATATATATATATATATATTTGATGATGTTGTTATCACATTTCACTTATCTCTCCATGTGTTGTTTTTTTTTTTTTTTTTCTCTTTATACACATGTTTCTTATTTATTGTATGCAATCTTTTATTTCTGTTTCACATTAAGATGTCGTGATGAGTTTTGTTTAATTTTTTTTAGAAATATAGGTTGTCAAAATCTTCCATGCCATGAACTCTTTTCTTGCAAAGTTTTTCAAGAGTTTGTGTTGGGGTAGATTTTATTGTATTTAACAAGTGATTATGAATTGAGTAATTTATGACTTCTTTCATATTTCATTTGCTGTAGTGGTTTTGTCACGGATTACCAAAGGGAGAGATTGTTAGGACATATGTGAGACATGTTATGAACATATGTTATATAGAATTGGCTAATCTTTTGACAAAATGCACTTTACTTGTAATTAGATAGATCGAGGATGTGTTTAATACTTCAAGGAACAAGAGTTCAAGTCCAAGTATTGAAGCCATGCAAATCTTTCCAAGAATCAAGTGAAGAAGTGTTGTTCATTAAATCTCGACAGATGTATCTATCGAGATTTAATATTTGAAACTTGACAGATAGTTCGACAAATGTATCTATTGAGAATTATGAAATTTAGATTTCTAGATCTGTTTTTTACGCATATCTTAGCTATGTGTTTAGGTTTTATTTTCTCATAACCTTGACATTTATAAGGATTATTTCAAGGGCCATCATGAGGTTGTTGCACTTGTTGTTACATGCATATTGTGATCGGAGACAATCTCCCATAGTTCATCTTTCTCTTGAAGAAGCTGCTGCATTTGTATGCCATAGGGTTTTGAAATCAAGGAGCTTCTCGATTTTCATCTTATGGATGAATTGAAGAACTTTGTAGCTAACATCCCTTTCAAGTTGGTGTGTTAGTCATGTATTGGGATCCGTGTATAAATTAGTTAGTCATGTACTTGGAGCCGTGCATTGAAAGGAGAGATTGTCAGTATATTACAAGTCCAATTGTGTATTGGGGTAAGAGTTCAACTATAGGTTAGTATAAGGTATTAAGATTCTTTTACTTGTAACCGCTTCTTTTGATAATAGTGGATTCTCAAGATTGGTGACTTTAAATTCATACGGTGGGGTTTTGCCTCGGTGGTTTTCCCCATTTGTAAACAAATCACCTGTGTCAAATTTAATTTCCACTGCATTTAGTTATTTGGTGATTCATTTATGCTACCACGTGTATTGCATGTTAAATTGTCATAATTAATTCACTTGACTAATTAATTTGTTAATTTGTCCAAGAGGTCAATACATTCTTGGCCTATCAGTATTGAAGGAAACGCATGTTCCTACTGGTATTACCAATTCCTCATTCGACGGTATGGTATCGTTGGTCTTGGCCACCAACCAAGTCTCATTTTCAGATGATGAGTTTCCTCTAGAAGGAAAAGGTCATACCTTGACCATGCATATCGTAGTCAAGTGTGAGGACATAATTGTCACAAGGGTATTAATCAAGGCATACTACCCAAAAACTAACTGCTTAGTTTCTGTTCTATCAAGAGAGTATCATGTGTGCTTTCTTCAGGTTTTCGTGACATCAGTTGGTACAGAATATTGACATACCTTAGTCTGATGGCTAACCAGTGAGACGGTGACCAACATAAAAATGATGGTGGTGATGATGTCAACAACCCAGTCCTCACTAGGGCTGAGTTCCTCGAGTTTCGTAAAGAGGCTCATGATGAGAATCAACAATTTCGTGAAAAGAGTCAAAAAATTATAAGCGAAATCAAGCAAATGATTGCTACTCTTCTTGCTAGGAAATCATCTCACAACAACAATGATCAATATATTTAATGGCGCACTCCTAACTGCAAGAAAATTCCATTCTTTGACAGAGATATGTGTAAGTTAGATTTTATTGGTTGACTTCTTGATTTGGAAGAGTATTTTAATTTTTGGAAGATTTGTGATGAAGAAAAAGTGCGGTTTGCATCTAATAGATTGGATGATGAAGCAGAGGAATGGCGGGAAGATATTCAAATCAATAGAACACGATGAGGTAAGCATCCAATCTTGCTATTGGCAAAGAATGAAAAGGGTATTAATTGATTTATGGTTTCCTTTTGACAATTATGATATACTAGATTATACAAGTGTTAACTATAAATTTGTATATTCATATGAAAAGCAATATGTTCAAAACATGGAAGGTTAAGTACCACAAAACCTAAATTATCATAGTCAAGTCCATGTGTCAAGTAAAGGAAAGAGTTTGAGGGTTGAGAAGAAGAAGCCTATTTCTAAAGAAAATTTTGAAGTGGTTAAAAAAGATCAAGACTTGCAACAAGTTATTGAATTGAAGACTGAAGAAACCACTTGCCAAAAACTTGATTAAGAGCTCAAAGAAAAAAAGGTTGAGTTGATTGTGGATAATGATAGAAATCAAGAGATTGCAATTGTTGAGAATATTATGGAAGATCCAATTGAGATTAAATATGAGAATAAGTCTACAACTCACAATCCTCAGATTTTGGTTGATTTGTTGAAGATGACTACACAATATGTAGATTTTCTTGGAATAGAAAATTTTAATTTTATTATCAGTCATTTGTTGATTGATATTGCAAATAAATTGAAGGTAGATGAGAATAAATTTTATGCTACACTTTATGAAGAATTCAAGTTTCAAAACCGGATCAAATCATTAAAGGATTCAAAATATTTATTTATTTGGAGTGGAAGATTTCAGATTTCGACCATCAACTCGAGAATGAGTTTGTTTCAAGTGGAGGGGTCTAATGTTGGACACAGTTTAATATTTAATTTTTGTAATTATTTAACTTTAGTATTTTTATGTAATTTTTGTTATATTAGGTTTAGGTGATTTGTATCCTTGTTTTAGGTGTTTTTAATGTTTTTTTTAGTCAAATTAGGGTTTTATGCTTGCGTAGTCGTCTTAGGGTTTGCTAGCCGTCTTAGAGTTTCTAGTTGCCTTAGGTTTTCTTTTTACTATTTAAATGCATTGTTGCCTCCAAAGGCAATTCAGTATTCATATTATTAATAATAAAAATTATAGACTTTTGTCCAATTCTTTCTCTGGTGGATTCCAATTTATCACCTTGTGGGTTCAAGTAACTCCTCGTGGATTCGAGGTTTACTATCTAGAAACTAACATCTTAGTTTTTGTTCTATCAAAAGAGTATCGTGTGTGTTTTCTTTAAGCTTCCGTGACATCAACATATGTGCTATGTAGCACATATTTTGAATTTGGTTGTTCTAGAGGATTTAACTATAATTATTAGATGGTATTGAGAAGATATACGGTGGTGTATCGTTTTGGACACAATTTCACCAAAAACAACATAAACTTTTGAAAAATTATTTTGCTAGTCACATAATATTGCAAGTACTAAGGAATTGGTTCTTGATTGTAGGACTCATTGGAACTCTACATATTTGATGCTTTCAATTGCTTTGCCTTATAAAGATGGACGTTAACCACCAAACTGATTGGCTTCCATGTGTCACCAATGGAATATATTTTTATTTAATTTAATTTTGCAAGAATAATATTTTTGTATTCAATTTTATTTTTTAGTATCTACTTAATAGTATTTATTAAATTTATTTGTGTTCAAGAATTATGAATTATATGTGAATATGAAATGTGTTAATTTATGTTAAAAATGATTTTATTTTTAATTAAAATGATTTTTATTTGAAATATTAATAAACACAATTTTTTAAAGCTTGTTTATATTTTATTATTTTCTATTTACTTTATAAAAACAATGAAAATTCATTTGAAATTTGTTTAAATTGCTTTATATTTTTTAGGAAAATTTTCATATTTTTATACATTTGTTTTATGTTTTAACTAATATTAAATTAATTTTAAGGTAGGACCTTAGTTGAACCTCAGTCCGACCTTAAAAACCTTGAACATCTCTCTTCTCCATTTCTTTGAAAGATCCAAGTCTAAAAACCATGGTTGTGAGTCTCAATATAAGTGTGTTCCAATAATAAGGATTGGGAGGTAGCAAAAATTGTTTGTGAGAAGTTAACTTTTATAAGGTCACTGAGTTGCAAAGAAGCAACTCAATGGCTTACAAGTGAAGATGAGTTGGTTAAGTGGCAACAAAGATGTTAGCTAAAGTTGATAGTTATTGAAATGAAGTTCATAACATCATGAGTTTGACTATTGTTTTACATCTAACACATAAATTGATGCTATAGACATTTTATTTTGATAAAATATATGGTTATAAGGCTAACAACGAAATTGACAAGGGAAAACAGAGAGAGAAACAAAGTAACCTTAAGAGAGGTGAAATAACCTTAAAGAATGTATCTTGGCTAGTCTTGTAGAATCCCTTTACTCAGTTTAGTGTGAACTGTGAACCACCACGTTCCTCACTTCCTTCAGTGCCTTGATGAAGTAATAAACTTTCTCCAAAATCACAACTTAAAATACTTTGTTTCTAGTTGCCATGTATTTATGTTTGGCTGTACTCTATAGGTATAAAAGAAGCAAGGCTAGACACAACCACACCCCCCCCACCCCCCCCCCCCCCCAAAAAAAAAAAATAGCAAGTTGAATATCTTATGCATTTGAAATTAGGAGATTAAAGGCTTGTGATTGTTGATTATAGGAAACTTGGTTTAAGGGTTTTATTAACAATGGCCTAAACCATGATTTATTAACAATTATCCTAAAAACACCTATTAACATGACCCTAAAAAGAAAATGTAAACTTCCACCGTAATCTGCGGACCTGGTAAGCTCCCTATAATATGCATACATGTTAGTGTGAAAGTTTGAGTCATTGTCAGTTATCACCGACTAAATAAACACAATTTGTATGGGAGTTGCTAATGGGGTGCACAAACTTCAGGATCGATTGGTACTATTTTATCTTAAAGAATCCCAATTAATGAAGGCGGCATTGGCATTAAGGACTAAAGTGTGATCATATGATTGATATCAGATCCGAATTTTAAGAGTCAACGACTTGGGAAATGCTTGCAGAATTGAGAGAGAAACGAGAACATGGGGATTAGATTTCAAGGTTTTCAGTGTTGGTCAAATTCTCAGAAATTACATGCCTGAATCATTGGCCTCGTTGGTTACCCAAAAAAAAAAAAAAAATAATTAAAAAAAAAAAGTATGTAGGGTTTGTTTAGAATCTGTTTATTTTGCTAAAACTGAAATTTTGTTGCTAAAAGTACTGTAGATAAAAGTAAAAGTTAGCTGAAATAGTATAGTGAAACCCATGAATAGTACTAAAAAGTATAGTAAAACCTATGAATAGTAATAAAAATAAACTAAATAGTGAAATAAGCTAGCAAAATAAGGACATGCCAAACACGCACACACTTAGTATGAAGTATGGACCCTTTCTGTTCCATTTGGTTTGGGTTAAACTTTAAAAAGGTAATCCTTGACACAATAGTATGTGTATATATATAGGATTTTATTAATGTGTGCCCTAAGAGTACTCAATAGTAAACCAATTTTAGAAAAAGTTTATTAGAAATTGAAAGAATTTTGACAATTTTTTTTTAATTCCTAATAAAACTTTTTCAAAAATGGATTTGGGGTACACATTAACTGGAACTATATATATATATATATATGTGTGTGTGTGTGTGTTGGGGGGGGGGGGGGGGGGTGGGATCGGAGGGTGTTGGCGGGATGGAAAATTATGAGGTTTCCTTTTTACTCGCATTGATCAGACTGACTTTTGAACATGCCTTACCATGATCTAGATGTCACACGCATGGTTTTTTTAACTTCCTCGAATTTTCAAAAATAAAATATCCAACATAGTAGATTGCTTCAAATTTTTAGTTCAACCGTTCGCCAAACTTTATTTTTAAGATATAATAGGTTTTGAATCTATGAAAATTTGTTTCAAAATTATTTCTCTTTATTATTAATTAAAATATTTTGTAAAATATTTTTTTTATTGATAAATGAGTAGGTACAATTCTCTGTATTTATATTCTATTAAAAAAGAACTATTCTCTTATTTGATTTTCTTGAAAAAATCTTCGATTCAAGGATTGTACTAATTTAGTCTTGATTCGAACACAAGTTGTCACCCACTTTGATTGGAAAGTGATCGAAATATACGTGGAATGAAATTTTGATGAATTTGTGGTTGTGCACTTGTTAGAGACTTCTTGTTCTTTGCATTAATTCTTCATGTTTTTTTGAACTTTTTTTTATTATTTTTTTACAAACATTGTATCTAGACATTTTCAAATGTCTAACTATTTCTCGGAGTATATATAATCTCCCCGTCCCACATACACTAAGTTATTATAGAGAGAAATCCCTTGAGAATGGCTCCAAGATTCTTCTCGTACTCTTAAATGTTCTTCATCATTAAAGATTTGTGGTAAAAGTTTCTTGGGGGCTTTAGAACTTGAATCCGATGAAGTTTTGATTGATTAGAATTCTTAAACTTTTTGGAGGCATTTACAACTTGAATCTAGTAGAACTCTAACAACTTTGGGCGTACTATATGGACTCAGTGGCATGACATGGCAATTAGTGATTGGCTAAAAATTTCACCCTTTACACATTCATTAATTACTTTTTAATTACCAAGTTAATTGGAACCCACATCTAACCCACCAAGTTAATTCTTGGGCAAGTATTGCACTTAAAATTTCATCCTTGCTTGCTATGCTAGCTAAGCAAGGGTGGAGATTGCTTCTGGAAGATGAATCTTTGTTATACAAGTGTTTTAAGGCTAGATATTTCCCAAGGTCTAATTTTATTGAAGCTGTTGAGTCACCTAATTGCTCTTTTGTATGGAGAAGCATAATGGCGGCACTCCCTATTCTTAAAAATGGGTGTTATTGGAGAATCGGGAATGATTCTTCCATTAGAGTTCATGAGGATAGGTGGATCCCAAATTATCCAACAAATAAAGTACTATACCCGGCCAATGAAGAAACTAAAGGATTGATGGTGGCTGACCTTATTGATCCGGACCTACATTGGTGGAGAAGAGAGCTGATCACATTTATGTTTCACACTGAAGATGCTGAGGCGATATGCAGAATTTCGTTGAGTCGTCGACATGTACTAGATACACTATTTTGGATGTATAACAAGAAAGGGAGATTTTCAGTAAAATCGGCATACAAGGTGGCTATGCAGATTCAGAGGGGTGAAGTGTGGACTGAGAATTCCAGTGGCTATGTAGGGAAAAATGTATGGATTGCTCTGTGGAAACTACGAATTCCTAGTAAGATTAAGGTGTTTGGGTGGAGGGCATGTCATGAGATATTGCCAACACAACTGAACCTTGCAAAGCGAAGAATTATTCATAACAGTGTGTGTTTAAATTGCACCAGGTTCCTTGAATCAACTCTACACGCATTGTGGGATTGTGAGGTTGCTACGGATGTGTAGGCTAGGAGCTTATTGAAATTGCAGAAGTGTTTGCATGGCCAAGCTGATATGCTTGAACTGATGGAGTACTTGCTGAGTCAGCTTTCTCGGCAGGAGATGGAAGTGTTTTTAGTTTAGGTGTGGATTATTTGGAATCAAAGAAATAAGTTGATACACGAGGGTAAGATTCAAGATCCAAATTGGTTATGCAAGAGAGCTGTGGAGTACTTGGAGGAATATCGGGCTTCTCAGGACCATCTGCCTGTTGATGATGCGGTACAATCTATTGGTGAAGTATGAAAACCGCCCCCACTTTCAATCTTCAAATTAAACTTTGATGCAGCTATGTTCATGGAAACTCAAAGGTCTAGGTTCGGTGCGATTATACGAAATGACAAGGGCGAGGTGATGGTAGCAATGATGGCAAGAGGGCCACCTGTGAGTAGTAGTGAAGAAGCGGAGCTGTTGGCATGCAAAAAGGCAGTGGAGTTCGCCACTAATGCTAGATTTTCAGAGCTTGTGATTGAATGGGACAATAGTAATGTAATGAGAGCAATATCTTCTTCATTGGCTGATCTGTCTTTGTTAGGCAATGTGGTGGATGATGTTTGCCACTTGGTTCTGGGGTTGCATTGGGTTAATTTCAGCTGTATAAAGAGAGGAGGGAATAGGGTAGCTCATGCTCTTGCACAACACGCTAGGAATGTTTCTGAGGATGTGTTTTGGATGGAGGATTCACCTCCACCAGCTATGAATGCCTTGTATCAAGATTCTCTTATGATATAAATAGATGAAAGCTCCATTTAAAAAAAAAAAAAAAAAAAAAAAAAAACTTCCATCAAGTCCATGTTATCCTTATAAGGATGGATCTCATACATAAAACTAGCATATATTTACAAAAGAGTAATGTTCATCAAAAACTTCATAGAATATGCCATTGGATATACATTTTTCTATTTTAGTAAAGTATGTTAATCCCATCTTTAGGGTGAGTTTTACATCAGTTTTAAGTTTTAGCTTTTAAGTTTTAACTTAATGTACAGTTTTTTGAAATCTCATTTTTTCCCACATTTTCTCACATTTTCAAATTTTTTCAAGGTACAAGTATAAATTAGCACACTTTTAGCAAAAAGTTAAATAAGCTGTTTTCAAATAGACTCTTAGGGGCTGTTTGGATTTGTTGTTTCCATCATCCATAACTTTGTTTCGATCATCCATAACTCAAAATATATCGGTCTCACGGTTGAGAATTTGTTTGGTTTTTGTTTCCATCACTCAATTCTCTAATTTTTGAGTGATGAGTTATGGAAACTAAAAACACATTTTAGGTGTTTTCAGTTTCCAAAACTCAGTTTTCAATGATATTTTCGTAATTAAACACATATAAGTGGGACCTACAGTTAGAGCAAAGTCACACCAGCACGTCTTTTGATGCTCTTTTCAACGGGCACACTTCACACTTCACACACTTCTCTTTGGTTGAAGCAAAGTCCAAGTAAGTGGCTTGCATTTATTGTGATTTGATGTGAAGAGTGTGGAAGGAAGAAAAGAAGAAAAGGTGAAAGAAATAAAAGGGAAAGGCCATTTGGCCATTTAGGGTAGAGAGAAAGAGTGAAGTCTCAGAGTGTGAGGACTATTGTAGTATTGAAGAATTGCGTAAGTGAGAGCAAGTAAAAGAGAAGAGAAAAATAGAGAGTGTTAGAGAAAATACACAGTGAGAAAGAGAGCAATGAGTGAAAAGAAAAATAGAGTTTTTCTTTACTTAAGTTGTATCTATTAGGAAATTTAGATCCCGATTGATAGAATTAACAAGTTTTAAACCAAAGTTGTTAATTAGATTAATTATGAATAAAACTTGTTAAAAATCAACAAACATCAATATCATGTCAAAATCATGCAGCGGAAAAATAAATAAGACAAGATAAGATGACTCAGGAAAACCAATGAAACAAACTAGTTTTCTCCTTGAATTCGAATGTTACAGAGGTAAACAAATACTAGTCTTTTATTTATTTTACATTATCATTCTTTGTTTGAAGAGGACAAAAATAAAGAAAAGGATTTCACTACGGTAGATTCTTAAATAACACTTAATAGTATATGGTGAAAGTAGGGATCCAGTGTTTGTTTATTACTACTCTTATCCATATAGACACAAGTATTGCCAATAGAACTAGATGCCTCATTTTTAAATGTGTGCTCTAGGCATCGATCATCTTCATTTATAATTGCAACTTCTCTATCAATCTCTGGCTTGAAATGAATTTTGGTTACTTTGGCTCTTAGAAGCTTCTAGTGACCCAAATAAAGGGTAAGTCATTAATCATATATTAGGTTTCTTGACCTTTCAAGAAATTTGAGACTTGTTAGTAAATCACTCTCCAAAAGTCCATTTTTCTCCTGTTTTCTATGTTTCTTCCTTCTCCAAACAAGAACCTGCTTGACATTAAACTATATGTCAATCTATTTGGGTATCCAGAGCTATCTTCTTACATCTCATTTCATTGTAAAATATATGAAATGAAGATCAAATATGTAAAAGTGGTCTTTGGTAGTGGTTCTTTTCACTTCTTTTGTGAGAGGTGAGCTCGAAGATTTTAAAAACTTAATGGTTTAATTGATGATTCTGCATATTTAAGTATATGAGATTTACCATAACTTCTATTTGATAGAATAGTTTGCATCAAGACACAACTTAGATTTATTGTAGACATGATATATTTCAGGAATAATTAGACAATCCTAACTTCTTTTTTATAGTCAAAATTGAAAAGCATCTTGCAAAATTCTAATTTGAAAAGATGAGCTTAGATTCTGAAATCCATAATGGTACTTATTGAATGATGCCAGGTGAAAATGCTCCAGAATGACCTGAGACAGCTTATATCCCTAAGGCTAAAATTGAATTTTGAAGGATCCATCATTATTCCATAAAAAGGTTCAGTGCCACAATTCAGTTTGTTAGTTTACAAGTTATTTTGAGTTCTAAACTTTCTCGTGTTGGATGACAAGAGCAACCAATATCATCCCCTAAAGCTGTGAGCTTGCCAACCCAACAGTTTTAAAAGGGCATGTTAGGGGAAACTAACTATATAACTTTATCAATTTTTTTTCTTCTCTTTAGATGACTGTTACTAATAACGTGCAACTTCTCCCATGATTCCCTTTAATATGCAGGCATTTAGCAAACATTTTGGTCACATGTTTAGGTAGATACGTAGTAGATAGCCACAACCTAAATACAGTGGATAGTCATTTGTGAAATGTAGAAAAAAGCAACAATTCATGAGAAGGGTGTCGAAATCATGGGGATTCCACAACGTGCTTGTATATGACAGACTTCCTTCTTAAAAAGAATGAGTATCATTGGTAATTATTCCACATTTCTTTACTTTCATATGATAATTATTCATCCTGAATTTGATTTCTCACATATGATATGGAAAAATATGCTAGCTAAATTAATACTTTACAACTTATTATTTGGATTATAAAATGATCTTTGATGCACGATCTTTCCTATATTGACTGTATATATACTTATTGCCTATCTCGGATTTTTGTCTATCTTTTGTTGCCTTTTTCCAATCTAAATCAAGATCAATGTTAGTGTACAGCTGTTAATGACAATGATGGTGGCAATTATCTTTTGTTAATTTCTGTGGTGTTCATGGATTGAATTCAGTGTGTTTATTGAAACGTTTTGAGCTGTTTTCAAGTTTATTCACTTAGTTGTTTGATTATCAAAGGGAAATGTAGAGACAAGCAGCAATTCAGGAGATGGTTGGGGGAATCAAGGGGCATTCTACAATATGCTTTATTATGATAGCCCGCTTCTTTAGAGAGATCTGGCATAAGTTAGCTCCCTTTTAGTTGACAGTGAAACTGTATTAGTGAGAAACAGATTCAGAATTTGCTGCTACTTTGACTTCTTTAGGTATGTATGTCAATCATTAACCTAGACCTTCATAGAAAGATATATTGCAATCTTGTTTGTTTGGTAAATCTTTTTTTTTTCAAATGTAAATGCTATTTTTTCTTTTCAATAATTATAAGGATTCTCCTGCAACATGCTATAAGTTGACAAGCTGGAAATTGTATCTCATTACTTTCATTATCGTAATATGTCCTCTCCGCATTTATATGAGATGAAAATATATGTAAAATGTATTAGTTCTTATTTTTTTGCTTTACCAAATTCCTTTTACTTAAAGGAAAAATGTTACTTGGAGTTTTTATTTAAAAGTGTGCCAAGGAGGTGATGCATTTGGCTTGATTTGTTGATCTTTTCAAAGGCAAAATGATAATTTGGCTGGAAATTCAAAGCTGGCAACTTGGTATATAGTACAATGGGCTTGTAATGATCTCAAAGATCAAAATGAGCTCAAAGTTCAAATGACAGGACACAAGTAAGGGGAGTGTCTATAGGTTTTTGTGAGAGAAATGCTCCTATCATGTTATTGCTAAAAAAGATTCAATTGCTCTTAAGTCATCCTGCTTCTTTTTGTCTTGATTTTAAATTTTGGCATGTAGATTCTTTTTCCCCATGTGCTTTTACTTCCATCATGCCTCAAAATCATCCCCTTTTCACTGGACCCTCTCCCTGCTTTAAAAAATCTTATTCTACAATAGAGTCCAATAAGGGAGTTCTAAACTGAATCTAGTTTTGATCCTCATTGAGGATACCAAGGAAAGAGGCAGAGCTGGAAGAGGTGCCCCCTAATGCGGTATTTGGGTAATCATCCCCTTTTCACTAGACCCCCTAATGAGCCACTTTTAGACTGGATTAACACACAATATTGACATTTCAAGTTCGCATCAACAATTTTAGTGATGGATTATTTAAATATATGCTCCATTTTGTTACAGAAAAATATGTAGGAGAAAAAAGAAATAAAAATAAACTACAATGAATACTTACTTGTAATAATGAGTTCATTTTCTTTTAGTCAACAAGGCATTATTTTACATCTCTCTCTCACTTATCAGACAAACGCTAGGCATTAATGGGCAAGGTTCACACATTATATGAATCCATGTGACTGCTCGGATCCTAGAGATAGAAACTAAGACCATAAGGATCTAAAACTCCTAATACTTCTACAGGTTCATTCATTCCATTTTAAACTCAGTCCTCTATAAATTTATCGATTATAATTGAAAAAAATTCTTTTTGTGTGTGTGTGTGTGTGGAAGTATTGCTGATTTTTATTATATCTGATAATGCCTTTTCTTCAAACAGAGTATATCTGATAATGCCTTGTGATGAATATGTGTGCATGCACAACATATGAATGTATGTGTGCAAGTATTATGCCTTTTTTCCTCTTTTTCTTACCACAAGGATGTTTCAAGTCTCTAGGCCTGGTGTCTTCCTACACAAGTTCATTTTCTGCTGGATGAAATTACAGACTCTAAGATGTATAAAACCAGTAAGAGGAAGTCAGACATTGATGCTTATGGTGCAATAGGAGCAAATATATTTAATTGATTTTATTTCTATTTTCCAGTTGGCAAAACTTGAGCTATGGTTAGAAAAGGCAAAAGCGGGAAGTCAACAGCTATCAATTCTCCAAAGTGATACTATGATCTTCAGGTGGGTAAAGCTCTTATGGATAATATTAATCTCAAAAATTTTCAGCCAAGAACCTTTGTTCTTTGCATCCACCATCAAATATAATATTGCATATGGAAAGGTGGGGAAAGAATTGAAGAAATAAGAGCTGAACCTCAACTTGCCTATGCTATTCTTTTATTGATAGATTGCATGGGGTTCTAACTTCTGGTCCATGACTGCACTTTATATAATCCTTTCATTTTGATAATCATCTAAAGTACAGTCATTTGTAATTTTGGAATTTGCAGCTAAGTGGACTCCACAGGTGGTGAAGCACAATACTCATTTGTCCTGTGGACAGAAGCAAACAACTTCCATAGCAAGAGCAATTACTAAACACACAAGGATTTTAACTCTTAAATGAAGCTAAAAGTGCATTTGATGTTGGTTTTGAGAGAATATTGCAAGATGCATTGGACATGAAGGTACCAAAATTATTGTTTTGGTTTCTTATCATTTGAGCATGATCAAGAATGCCAATATGTTTGAAAAAGAATGTTAAAATTATAGTCATACCATATTCTCTTTAATCACATCTTGAGGCATTTTCACATATGTCTCAACCAGTAATTTTATTTTTTGCAAACTGGTCTTTGTTCACCACAGCGGCATTGTATATCATTTGACCTAGATATTGAAAGTTTTTCATTTTTCCTCCCAAAATTTTACATGAACTCAATTGACTAAAAGTTCAAAAGACAATGCTAATACTTTTAGCATTATTGTTTGACCTTGTCTGAAAACATAGACCTAAGTAGCAAATGACAAAGCTGTTGATTGATTGATTCAAAGTTAAATTTAGACCTAAGTAATAAGTCCAGGATAAATTGAATCTTACAAAGGGAAAAATTGAGCTTCATGTTGTTAGGTTTAGATATCCGTATATGTAAGATATTCAAGTTTTTCAAGGCCTCAGCTGCTTTGCCATTCATTTTGGCAAAGGTAAAATTTTATTTTCAAATTGTGCTTTACCACCTTTTTACTTCTATACAGCTTTAGCACCAAAGCAGTAATAATTTTTTTTTTTAATGATCCAAGTCATAATTGTAAAAAAAAAAAAAAAAAACCAGATTAATCTAGTCATAATTGTATTGTTGTTACTCTTATATTTCAGAGAGTCACAATTGTTAGAAAAAATGGAAATGAGGAATGCATAATGACTGCAATATTGCAAAGATCATTTAATTCTAAATCAGGTCACCTGATGGAATTGAAAATTGAAAAGTTAAATTGAAGTGGATGAGTTGGTAGATTGGTCTTGTCAGTCAAGAATTAGTTTTGTTCGATGACTTGTCCATGCCAACACTGCATATGAGAAAGAAGGAAATGCAAATGAGTTGGAAAGCAAAGCTGCATCAAAGTTGCAAATGTGCAAAGCTTTGTTAGTGGCTTCCAACAGGTTAGTACCGCAAAATATTCTCCTAAACTCATCATTCAAAAGTTCTTAATGCTCCAAGCTATTAAGTCAATTGAGTTACTTTAGAGTAAAACAACATTTAATAGCTTTCAATGGATAAAGCAAAATTGGAAGCATTATTATTTCAATCCTTTTCCTCTCTAGAATTGATAAATGTAGGATTATAAATTTTTGTTTTGGAGTTTAGCATATGCTTGTGAGTCTTACAGACTCATTGGACTATACTGCTTGATTTAGTTTCTGTCAAATAAAATGCAGGACTATCATATCATGGTAATACTATGAGAATTCCACTTATCCAGTGTGCAGAAGAAATAGGTAGCCATTAGATGTCTAAGATATTGCTTTAAATAAGGCTACAAATACACTCAAAGCTGAATCTGGACGAATAGTTCAAGATGCACTGAACAGAGTGATGGTGAACTGGGCACAACTGTCGTGGCCTATCCATTATTTGCATGGTGATCAAAATAGAATTATCATAGAGATAGGAGAGCTTGAGACTTTGATTGTGAATTTGTCACCTTGACAATCTGAGAAGGGCCTGCATTCTTCTGCTGTAGAGTTGCAAATAAATAGTGAGGTAGATATTAATTATAAGCTACTCCATCAAGTACTTTTTAGATGATTGATTCTATGAACTTGTCTCATGGTTACATTTCAGGTCCAGGAATTTTGCAAACATTTAGGTCACATGTCAAGCAAATATGAAGTTAATAGCTATCACCTAATGGTGAGAGTGGATGCTGAGGCACATCTGTTAATAGCTTAATGGAAATTCATCTACTATCAATGTTCCTGCACTTCAATTCTGTAAGAGAAGGATATTCTAAACGTAGTTGTTAATCTACTAGCATTATTAGGACTACAATATAATATTACGACCTAATCCTTATCTTTTTAGAGTGATCTACAAAAAATTTCCTATCCCAAATTTTGTAATATTTCTGTAGCTAAACTTGCTATCCTGATTTTTTTTTTTTTTTTTTTGTTCTAAATTGGTTTCCATTTTGGAGCATGTTCAATTGTAGGCTAGACCATAAGCATTCATGAGTTAATTATTTCTTCTTTAATTTATATTGTTCATATTTCTTTTTATTGTGATTGTTCTATTAAATCATGAGGAGAATTAAAATCTTTATAATTTTAAATTCATCAATTGAATCTTTGATTCCAATCAACATGATTTTAACTTTGAACGGTTTTAGATCCCTTAAAACACAACCAGATTGGTTAGCCTAGATTAATTAGCCAAGTTGTTACTTAGTCAAATTATGCAATTCTTGGGTAAAACAATCAAATAATCATATCAAAATAATAAAGCAGTGGAATAATAAAAACACAATGATATGATCACCCAGAAAATCACACGGTAAAAACCTGGAGAGGATTTGACCTAGCTATCCTCAAGGTAAATCTGAATCCACTATGAAAGAATCGAAGTTCATACAAAAGGACTACAAGCTTTCCGCTTGACTTCCTAATGCTATCCACCAGTAGAACTTATTGACACGACCACGTGCAAGCTCCGAATCCGCGGACTCCTTCTTTCTTGGACTCTTCAATCAAGTACAAGCACCCCTGCTTGTGTATCTTTAAGTTATTGAATCTGCAACTGAATGATCATCAAGGTTTTGATAATATCTCCACCTTGAAAATTCTAAGTTTTGTGTAAAGGAAAGCTCCTCAAAGATCTCACAAGAGATTTACACAAAACAGCAATATGAGCAACAACCTTAGAGAGGTTTGGGTACAAAACCCTAAAATACCAAAGAGGCACAAGAGGCACTCTAATCTCTCTAAAAAGCTCCAAAAACCCCCCCTAGGGTTAGCTTATGATGTTCTTTAAATACTGAAAAAACGGCTAATTTAGGCTTCAAACGAATAAGTTATGACCTTTTTACGTTTGTTGATTTTGCTGATAAGTGACTTTCGATCGATCGAATCTAATTTCTGATCGATCGAACCAGGCCGAAAGTCACTAATACTTTTGCAGCCACTCGATTCCAACTTTACATAAAAGACCCAACTTTGAGCAAGGCTAAACAAGACTAAATGTTTTGATCATGGTTTGCCAACAAAATACAAATTGGAGTTCTAATACATTAGCTCCTAATTTCTTAGAACCTAACAAACTTCTACTAATCAAAATCAAATACTGTTTCTTTTTTCTTTTTGGAAATTGTTGTTCGGTTCCAAATCATTCATGTAGTAAGTGGCAGCTAGAAATACCAATGGCAATCCAATCCTTGGTACAGGCAAAAATCATAAGAAGAAAAGTTGAGTCATATTAATATCAACCATGGTTGATTACATCTTTTTAAAATTACTATCTTTAGGGATTGGGATTAAGGATGAAGGAACAACAAGATTTTAAAAGAACTATCTTTTCTTTTTCACTTATTCTAGAGAACAAATAAAAGGTCATTTTTATTTAACAAGTTAGGGTTTTCTTGAAAACACCAAAGTCGGCCTTGACACTTTGAGGAATTCACATACCAACATTATACAAAATCTAACATATTCTATCAAGTTATTGTCCACACGTATATAATGCATAGAAATTATGTCTTTCAACCTCTTATATAAACTTCTTTCTTCTTCTTATTTATTTTTTTATTTTTTATTTTAGTGACCAAAACCTCATCTTTATAAGTACACTATTTAATTTATTTATTATATAACGCCAAAAAAATATAACAAACAGGCAATATTGACTAACTAATATGCAAATTAAAAAACAAAAATAAATAGAGGAAATGGATAGTTCAAGGCTTCTTATTCCCTTCCATGAACTTATGAAATTATGAAAGTATCTACCTAGGAACAAGGAAGTTAATATCGTACCAGAAGCTGTACCAGTTTTGCCAGCGGTACGATATATTTCGAGAACTGGTCAATACCGGTGTACCGTTTCGGGTTTACTACTATTTTATATATTTAATATATATATATATACACACACACACACACACACAAAATCTCTATTTACCATAAAACATTATTTCAAAAATCCCTATTTACCATAAAACATTACTTCAATTGTTCATTGCATACAAACAAAAAACATAATATAAAAAACAGAAAACTTAATTTTCATTGGATACAAAGAAAACTGAAATGTTGCTACTAAAAAAAAAACCAAAAGGTTCTATTGATGTGATGCTATTAATGCATCACATAACATGGGGCTCAAAACTGAAAAAGAAGTAACGATTGAACCATTCAGCCCATCTTTTATTAAGAAAAAATATAAGTTTTCAACATTTCCAAGGCTAGTCATGTGTAAAAGGGCTTAGGAAATTTCAAATAAGATACAAAACAAAGAAAGAGAAACCACATAGCAATGTTCATTGTTCAGCAAAAAAGAGAAGAAATCAGAGCAGTGGAGAAGGACAATAGACGAGAAGAAGAAGAAAAAAAGAAAAAAGAAAAAAGAAAAAAAAGGGAAGACGAAGATCTAATCCGCGATGTCAATGTGGTGGCAACATGCTGCACTGGGGTTTGTTCAAATCATGCATTTCTTCTATTTTTCCTTGTAGTTTTTGTACCGGCCAAATTTCTCTTTTCTGGCTGAAACGTTTGGTATACTCCAGTATGGCCAATATTGCCCGATATAGGCCGATATCTTGAGCGGTACATTTTGAAGGTGTTTTGGTACCGGTTCGTTGACTGGTACGAAGAATTCCAGCCGGTACAATACGGTATCAACTTCGTTGCTTAGGAAGCAATATTGTGAAAGGAATTTTGTTGAACTCTAAAGTCATACTCCATTTAATAATTTTTAATATTAAATTAATTCTATCTAAATAAATACTCAAAATAGTAAAATTAAGATATAATTTCTAATATTATATTTGGTACTTATACATAACTCTTTAATTAAAATAATAAAATTAAGACATAATTTCTAATATTATATTTGGTGTATAACTCATTTGGATGCTTTTGTTTTTTTTGGAGGGGGGGGGGGGGGTGTTAATTGGAGGTTAATGGGCAATATAATTCTCTCCCTTCCTTTAAACCCTCTCTTTTAAAACTTTCATATATTGATTTACACTTTCTTTTTAGATAAATTAGTAGTTGATGAAGGAATTTGAATCCTAAACATCTCTATTAGAAACACTAAAATATGTCAATTAAGCTACAAGACTTTTAGCGATCTATACTTTTTTAAACACGGGGATTTTGATATAAATGTTAGATTGTATGACATCCTAACCTTTCTAAAATATAAGTTTTTTATTTCCCTTGTTATGAGTAAACATTAGAAATCTTTGCATAATCAATTATTCAAATAAAATCTATATCCATATATATCTAAAAGCTGAAGCGGAGCATTTATTATTGTTATGCTCCAGTTAAGTCATATCAGCGTTTACGTCATTATCATTTTTTTCTTTCCAATTTTCCTATAATTTTTTTTTTTAACGTTCACTTATTTTTTAAATATTTACACATTCTCCAACCTTTCTCATTCCATTACCTTTTCATCTTCCCACTACCTTCTATTTTAATATCACTATTCATCTTTCCTTTCATCTTCTTTTATTTGTCTTTTTTTATTCACTCTCTTCTACTATAAATTTATCATCATCTCTTCCATTCATTGCATAGTTTTTCCTTACAAAAAGGTTATCTCTCTCTCTCTCTCTCTCTCTCTCTCTCTCTCTCAGTTTTTTGGTGGATTTTTATTTTTCTTGCATATCTGCTCTAGGTATTTTTTTTTAGAACTCTAATTTAAGTTGATACGATTTAGTTTTGAGTTTTAAGTTATACTATTATTTTTTGTTCTTTTTGATTGATAAATGTTATCAGATTACATTATAAAGAATTAGAGATAGTAAATAAGAATATAATATTATTCTATTACATAACATGATTTGGATAATTTAGTATTTATTGTTATATCTTTTAATTTTACTTATTTTATTATTCTCATCTTATTTTATTCAACATTGAAATTCAACCACATCCTCCTTATCATTAAATTATTTATATTTTCTCTCCCTTTTTGTTTTAAAAAATAAAATAATGTAATATTTTACGTAAATTCAAATTTAAAAAAAAAATAAATTGTCATCATCAAATTGTACTCATTTTTTTTTTTTTTATAACTTTTACACTTTCTCCAACCTTTCTCATTCCCAAACCTTCTACCTTAATTTCACTCTTCCTCTTTTCATTTATCTTCCTTTATTTCGTTTCTTTTTATTATCATCTTCTTAATATAAATTTATCATTCACTCTTCCATTCTTTGCATAATTTTCCCTCACAAAAAGGGGTTTTTTTTCCTCTCTTTCTCCCTCAATTTTTTGGTGGATTTTTTTTTTAATATAAAATATTTCATACATCACTACTTTAGCTTGATAAAATTGTATTCTTTAAAACTCTATTTTGGGTTGATGCAATTTAGTTTTGTGTTTTAAGTTTTTTTTTTTGGTTCACTTTGATTGTTAAATGTTATCGTATTGCATTATGAAGAATTAAAGATAGTATATAAGAATATAATATTATTATATTACATAGAATGATTTTGATAAGTTTGCATTGGGCCAAGGATATCCAAAACCTCATTTTTTGTTTCTTGCGTTGAGTTGAGGCTGAAGAAGACGGACGATTTGTCTGTGTTAATTTTCTGACCCGAGGCGGCTTCATATCTAGTGAGGATCTCAGTAAGCTTTTGGCATACCTGATTGCTTGCCTTACAGAATAACAGGCTGTCATCGGCAAAAAAGAGGTGGCTTACTGGGGGGCAGCCACAGCTAATGGAAATGCCGCTCGGCTCCCTAGTCCGCATAGCCTGATTAAAGAGGGAGGAGAGACCTTCAGCATAAAGAATAAAAAGGTAAGGGGAGAGAGGGTCCCTTTGCCTTAGACCTCGAGTGGGAGAAATGCAACCATAGGTCGTACCATTTATAAGCACAAAATATATGATAAGACCAATCCATCGCTCATGAAAACCAAGCTTTTCCATTACAGCCTCAACAAAACCCATTCGACACGATCAAAGGCTTTGCTCGTATCCAATTTTACAGCCATGAAACTTTCCTTCCCTTCCCTCTTATTGTTTAGGTAATGCATAATCTCAAAAACAACCAAAATATTGTCAATGATGAGACACTCAGAGAGGAAAGCACTTCAGTTCTCTGTGATAATCTAGGGGAGCACAGCCTTAAGCCTATTTGAGAGGACTTTTGCAATGATTTTGTAAATGACATTGCTAGACTAATTTCCTGAAAATCAGCCATTTTAGTGGGGGAGTTTTTCTTTAGAACAAGAGCGATGTTGTTGTTGTTGATATCAGCAATAGACATATGAGAGTTAAGAACATTGAGAACCATATTAGTAACACTAGAACCCATAATATCCCAATATTTTTGGAAGAAAACAGCAGACATACCATCGAGTCCAGGTGCCTTGGTTGGGTGCATTTGCTTGAGGGCAATGAGCACTTCATCTTTCATAAACTCCTTAATTAGCTCCTCATTCATCTCACTGGTTACCCGAGAAGGGATAGCTCCTATTACATCCTCAAAACAGCCAAGTTGGGAAGAGGTATAAATATCCTTGAAATATTGAATGGCAGCATCTGCAATAGTTTCATTTGTGTCACACCAGATCCCATTTTCATCTCAAATTCCCAGAATAGTATTCTTTTTCCTTCTTTCAGAAGCTTGATGGTGGAAAAATTTTGTATTCCAATCTCCTTCCTTAAGCCATTGGACTCTTGATCTTTGATTCCAGAAAATTTCCTCACTGTCCAACAAGTCATTGAGGTCCTTCTTGAGGCAATTAATTTCAACACCATGCCTACCATTAGTGTCTTGTAGGAAAAGAGATTGGAGGGTTTTCCTTTTAACTTGAATCTGTTTTGGAATGTGTCCAAATATTGAATGACTCCAACTCAAAAGGTCAGCAGCACAATGCTTTAAACTAAGGGCAAGACCCCCAAGTGTGTTAGTGTCACTGCATACATACCAAGCATTTCTAATAATATCTCTACAGTCCTCCTTATGTTTCCACATTGCCTCAAAATGAAACTGACATTTTTGGGGGGGTTGCATAAACAAAGAATTAGAGATAACCAGGACATAGTGGTCGGAAGTAGAGTAAAAAAGGTGGTGGAATCTTGTATTTTGAAAGTGGTTTCTCCAGTCATCAGTGGCTAGAGCACGATCCAATCGCATATAAATTCTGCCAGACCCGTCTCTCATGTTACACCATGTAAAGTTAGACCCATTATATCCCAAGTCTCTAAAGCAACAATAGTTAATTGCACTCCTGAAACTATCCATTTGATGTTGAGGCCTTTGAATCCCACCCTGTTTCTCCTCCATTGAGATTATCTCATTGAAGTCCCCAAGGCAGAGCTAGGGGAGCTGAAAACGGTGGTGGAGAAAGGTGAGAAGCTTCCAACGGTCATTTCTTTTGTGGGTGTCCGGATGGCCATAAAAGCCTGTGATTCTCCATCTAAAACTAGAATCTGTCTCAGTGACAATGGCATCAATGTGGTGAGGTCCATATGTAACCATATCTAGTTTTACTTCCTTTTTCCAGATCATGGCAAGGTCGCCACTTTGGCCTTTACTCGGGACAAATAAACAATTTAGGTGGGACATTGATCTTCTCCTTTTCTCCGCTTCCTTTTTATTGAGTTTTGTCTTTGCAAGGAGGATTATTGTGGGACTCCAATGCTGCATGAAATCACGCAGCACCCGAACTGTTTGGGGGTTCCCAATTCCTTGGCAGTTCCATCCTAGGGTGATCATTGCTCCTGGCAGTGTTGCATGGCAGCCACCGCCGATATACCATCAGAGGAAGGGGATGGGAAGGAGTGAGCATGAAGGGCACGATTTGCACTCTATTTTCTTCTATCTCTAGAGCTTCAAAGTTACCTAGTCTTTTAGAGCCCACCTCAACCACGTTGGTGAGCATCTCGGTATCTTGGGCTTGACCATCATCCTGGGCTCTTTTCCTAGCAACTTTCTTCAAATTAACCTTCTTTCTTGTCTGGCCACTGTTGGATGGGCCGTGCTCTATAGGGTGAACATCAAGTTTACACTTAAATTCTAGTTTAGGCCTTAATGGGCTTGTAGCCTCTTGGGTTTTTGAGTTAAGTGACTCCGAATGGCCCACTCTAGAAGCTGAAACCCATTCCTCATTGATGGGATCCTGGGTGCCACCAAAATTCACCTTTCTTTGCAGGTCATGTGAGTTTACATTTTTCTACTGGTTTTGATTCAAATTTTCTGCCCTGTCCCATCCAACCGAGTTTTCCCCTGCCTGCAGTAGCAAAGTAGTCTGACTTGTCGCTACGCTGGCCTTAGGAACATTCCCCAAAGTTTGGTTTGCCTCAGAAAAAGTGTTTCCCCCCAAGCTAGTAGACCCAGGCATGCTTAGAGTGTCAGACGGAACATGGTTTCCAACACCATCAGTTCTCCCATCCATCGTGGCCTAGTCATTGCCTCTGTTAGACCATGGTGTGCTTTACCCATCTCTAGAGAACCAGCCCGCCCTCATCTAGTCACCATATTGTTTCTCTGCCCCTTGCTAGTCAGTAGTTTCCTCCTAATGTTTAATGTCGTGACCAAGCTTGCCTCAAATAAAACAGAGTTTTGGGAGTCACTCATATTTGTAAGTGACCTAGTGTTTACCTTCCTCAGAGTCAGACACATAGCCTCCTCGATGCAAGGGGGTTTGTTTAGTTGGACTTCAACCCTTATGCGCATGTAGTTTGCTTGGTCAAATTGTTAGGAACTTTTGTTAACCTCTAAGAAGTTTCCAATCGTACTACCAATGTCTTTGCCTACCTCTTCACACATAAACTCAAAGGGCAAACCCCAGACTTGGACCCAGAGCAATGTTCGAAGAGGATAAACCTTTTTTCCAACGGCACAGAAGGAGGAGGTTGTTTTCAAAGTTCCACGGCCACTCTTTTCGACCCATTCCATTTGATACCTTGAACTAAAATTAAACTGTAGAATATCATTTCCAACCTCAACAATTCGTAGGTCAGAGCCAAGTTTCCAAGTCGTACGAAGGGTATTCTTAAGAGCACGGATGTTTTGTTGGTGATCTGAAAGCAGTTTTCCAAAAAGACTTAATGAACATTCTTCAAAGTTGGTAACCGGGTTGATATGCGTGATGCGTATTTCTTCTCCTTCTCCCTTGGTTAATTTGAGGTGTTTGAGATCATTCAGGATTGTTTCTTCCATGGCAAGTGGGTTAAAAGACTACCGTACATGGAGTGGTTTAAAAGTTTGCAAAGAGAAAACCCCAAAAAAGAGGGGAGGGAACACTTGCTTAGACCAAGAGGAAAGGCTCCTATAGGGGAGAGAGAAAAATATCTAATGAAACATTAGTACAATAACTTGTTGACATCATACATTATTGAATCCGTTGATTCTTTCATGATGAAATAGAAAAAGGCTTTGATTTGAAAGGTACGGTTATGAATGGTAATAGAAAGTAGGTTTGGTGATAAGTCACATCATGTGGCTAGTGTCAGACCCAATGCCTTGAGTAGCGATTGCAGAAAATAAATACCAGATCTGCATGCATGCGTTTTAGAATTTCAAAATTGATGTAGGAGTTTATGAAGGAAAGAAATTGTAGTGGGAAAAAATTTCAAAATAATGAACCACGTTAAGAATTCTTACTGTGCAGTTTTCCTAGCACTCTAGCAGGACTGAGATTTTTTGAATCCTAGCGTGTAAGATTAAAATAACCTAATAATAATAATAAAGATAAATCCCAGTAAACACCCTTGAAATTTAGGTTAATGACTATCAGGTCCAAGAGATTCTTAAAGTGTTAAATTTGGCCCCTAAATGCAAGTTGGTCCCTAAACACTATTAAGAACCATTACTTTTGTTTTTCTTCTCCCTCACAGGCCTCTCTCAGCCAAGAGACCCACAACAGCAATGTCTTGGTGATTCCTTTGTTTCTCACAGCCGAAACTCCACTCTCCCATACCTTTACTCTCTCTAAACCATATCTACCCCTTGGTCATTCTTTCTCTTTCCTCTATTCTCACACAAGAAACCTTGGGCTGAAGCTTATTTTAGGTAGTGATTGTTGGTCAATTCGGTTTAAGGACGATGGGTGGGTCGTGATGGTGGTGTCATGGTGGATAGCGGCTGCTTGCTGGGTCACGCTGGACCAAATTGGTCACTTTACCCTTCTCTGTTACCCTAGCTGATGTTTTGTCCCTCTATGTTACCCTTCTCTCTTCATTCGTCCCCCTCCCTCTTTACCTTTAGATTTGCTGCCACAACCACCGACCATAAAACCCAGCTAAACCCATAGCAATAAAACCCTAATCCTCCAACAAAACCCAAATCCAAGAAACCACTACCCCATCGGAACCCATAACCACCCCTACTATAAATCCACCTCACCAGAACCCACCACCACCACTGAAAGCCACCACTAGCCAAAAAACCCAAAAACCTACAACAAACCAACCATACATCAGAGCCCACTACCACCAAAAAACCAACAATAAACCAAAACCAACCATCAAAGACCCACCACTACTACAAAACAACCACCCAAATCACAACCCACAGACCATAGCCACCAAACCCATGCACCATTGAGAAGAAGAGAGGCATGGATGAGAGAGAGAAACAGAAGGAGGAAAAAGGGTCAAGTTGGAGAGAGAGAGAGAGAGATGTCTGAGGAAGAAGAGAGTTATAGCCTATTTGGATGGAGGGGGGAAGGAGGGAGAGTGGAGTAGAGTAGAGTAGAGTAGAGTAGGATAAAAATAAGTTAATTTTGTGTTAAATCTACTCTACTCTACTCTACTCCCCCTCTCTCTCCCTCAATCCAAATGGACCATTAGAGAGAGAGAGAGAGAGAGAGGTTTGATAAAGAAAAAAAATAGTAACAGAGGTTAACGGTGTTAAGGATTAAATTCTCTTTAGGGAACAAATTGGTCACTTTTAAAATAACTTGAACCTGACTGTCATTAACCCAAACCTCAGGGGTGTTTACTCGAATTTACCCTAATAATAATAACAACTAATGATGTGTGAAATTAGTAAATTAAATGTCTCAAGTTTCAATAGCAGTTGGATGTTCTAAAAAGAAAGAAAGAGACTATCGAAGATGACTAGGGTGAACTGACCAAGGACCCTCCAACAGTTAAGTCAGTTTTCTCTTTAGGACTCAACTTTTGTTAGTGGATGAATAGTAAAACATACCTTGATTTGGTATGATTGGGTCCTTTTTATAAAGACTTTGGAGTTGGTCTACTTGTTAGGTGTCACTAACATCATGGGAGACATGTGGATTTAGTAGGGAAAGTGGAGCGAATTTCGGAGAATTTACCCCAAGTTCTGAGGTAAAAGATCGTGATCTAACCATTTGTGATCAATGGAATACACTTAGAATTTTACCAAGTGTTTTTGGTCATCCATACCTTCTTATGGTGTAGACGACCAGTAACATGCGTAGACATCCTAATTTCATGTTTGTGATGCACATTTCTCCATTCTCCTTTAGACTATCTTGGACGTCATTGGTCTTCGACGACCCTTATGGATGAAGACTACTTGTTATGGATCACCATCAATTGCCCCCTTGTCCATAGGTCATCCATGCCTTCATCGAGTATGCCTTGTGTTGTTTTTTTAGGGTTTTTCTAATTTTTTTTGTTACATGTGGCACTCTTTGATTTATTGATGGATCATACATGTGGAATCCTGAGATTTGTTGGGACCATCTAGCGTAAGTGTTGCCACATGGCTTGATTTAAGCTATCTAGATGTCATGTCGCTTCATTGCTCTAGAAAGTGGCCACATGGCATCTTTTGATTAGTTCGCACTATTTCAATGCCCCACTGTGGGTTCAAGCGCCTGTGACAGTGTTTTGGGTTTTTTCAAATCCGTGGGAAGTACACCTTGGCCTAGGGTGGACCATGGTGAAGGGTGTAAATGGAGCCGTCACCTAGATTAGGTCTAGGAACCATAGATATAGTGCTCTTATGGAAGGACTGATCTTTACCAAAGCACGTATTCGAAGTTTAGGTATGGGGATAGGAAGGTATTAGACACCCAACCTCACCTAAACGGTAGGTCAGCCTCCACTCATTGTATTCCAAATCCTAATCCCATCAAAGGGTCTTCTACTATTGTATTCTAAACTCACACACACTAACATGCATCTAACATCCAAACATGGCAAATTTCCCACACTTATCCATAGTATAAAAACCTATCATTCAACCAACAAAAAATATCCAAAGGCAGTAAGCACATCACAAAACAATAGCATCAACAAGGCATTAACATCATGCATATCCCAGAAATCCAAGAATAGCATCATGGCATTAACCAAGCATATTCATCATGTTCATAAACCATATCATGCTCATCATTCAAATCAAATGCATGCTTAAGTAATTATGCCCGACTTACCACACTGCATCACTGCACCTATGCATCTATGCATGTTCATGTGCATGTTCATATTGTTCATCCAAGATATAAACCCTACTTATCAATATATCAATTAAACAAGTAAAACATGTTATTCTACTATCCCTAGACCTAGACACATGAAAACTAAACTTAATAGGACCTAAACATGTGATTAAAACTAATCAAAACAAACAAAATAGTAAGAACCCTAAATCTGGGTTTATGGGCATGAGTATGCGTGCACATACATGAAGTATGCGTACACACCTTGAGTATGCGTACGCATACATAAAGCATATACACGCCTAGAAACACAGTTTTAAAGCACAACCAAACAACAATCAAACAAAACCTAGCATGCTTCTAATATTTAATTTAATCCTTCATTCGAAACATGGTAAGACGCAACAAAACAAAATTAAACAAAGTAAAACTATTTCTAAGCATGTATAACAAATAAATAAAATAAGAATAACAAGAACACAAGTTATAAAAATCCAAATTAGGGAGGAGTCATGGAGAGAAACTCACCTTGCTTATGGAACACAACTTGGTTGATATTTAATCGGCCCCTCAATGCCTACACAACAAAATTGAATGATAATCAAGGGAATCAAATATATCAATAGTCCATTAGTAATCACAATTCAAAAATAAAAAGATGTTCTTGAAAAGCTTTTGAAATAATCTTTGAAAAACGTTTCTTGGAATGAGATAGATAGTTTCTGCCCTAATGAGTAATAGAGAGGTTTTGAAGATCCAAAAAATGTGCTTGGTGGCTGTAAGTGCAGAACGTTCAAAGAAAGATAGAGTTTTGGAAGTGTTTAGGTCAAAAATCAACTCTGTCTCTCACTAGGGCTTGAATTTGGAGGCATAAGGTTGTATTTATATGTCAAAATTAGGGTTTTCACGGCCTTCTTTAGATGTTCCCAAGGGTCTAGGGGCTGGCCCACATCAAAGAATGATGTTTTGAGCCCCTAAAACTGAAGTTCTAAGGTTTTGGAATGCAGTATGCATGCATGATTCATGTGTACGCATGCTCCCCAAAAAACCCTAATTTTGACTACTTAGTTGGCTCAACATAAAAATGTCATAACTTACTCAATATAAGTCCAAATTAGACTAAGTTTATGTTCCAATTTAAGCCCCGGATATCTACTTTCCAATGAAAGAAACTTACTAAAAAAATCTTTACGGATCCAAAGTTATGGTAAAACAAGTGAGAAAATGTCATTTTTTAGCATCGTTTTCAAAGCAATTTAAGCACTTTTGAGTTGTCATTACTTTCAAACTATTAAAATAACTTAAATTACCTTTTGTAAACATGTCAAGTTCATCATTGGGACTGGGGACAAAAATTTATTAACAGGGTACAAAATGAAGTGTCTACACCCACCTGGTCGCCTATAAATACAATACCTGGCTTGCTCTCTTCACTTTCTCAAATTTTCTCCTATTACTTTCTTGCCTTAGTTCATCCTTCGTGCCTCATCTAGAAGTCCTCTCCTATCCTTAGTCCTCTTTGTTTAGCACCAGACATCATCTTCTTCTCATCTATAGATTTTCTCTTTTGAGTTCTTTTATAAATGGCAAAGATTGTAGTTTCTTTGTCTAGTGATAGGGACAATAGAGAGATAGATAAGTATTATGATAATAGTAGTGGAAGTTAATTTAGCTCCAATGTTGTATCTGTAGGTATTGAGCAAGCAAAGCCCCCATTGTTGTATCTGTAGTTATGAGATACAACAATAATGGCTTTTCAGGTACCGGTGGAACTAGTATTGGTGGCTTCATTAGATCATTTTTAATCTTTCCAAAAGCTTCTTGACATTGTTCATTCCATATTGTGAGAACTTCCTTCTTAAGTAATCGGAAAAGTGGCTCACATGTCATGGTAAGCTGGGTTATAAATTTGCTGATGTATTGTACCTACCCTACAAACCTTCGGATCTCCTTCTCAGTCCTAGGGGGCTTCATCTCTACAATTGCCTTGATTTTTTCAAGATCGACTTCAATTCCCCTTTGACTTACCATAAACCCCAACAGTTTTCTGGATGTTACACCAAAAGTGCACTTTTTGGGATTCAACCGCAACTTATAGAATTTGATTCTTTCAAAGACCTTCCGTAAAGCTGGTATGTGCCCTTCATAGTCTTCAGACTTCACTATCATGTCGTCAATATAAACTTCTACCTCTTTATGGATCAAATCATGCAACAAAGTAGTGGCTACACGTTGGTAAGTAGCACTAGCATTCTTAAGGCCAAATGGCATGACCTTGTAGCAATACGTTCCCCATAAAGTAATGAAGGAGGCTTTCTCCATATCTTTTGGAGCTATCTTTATCTTATTGTATCTTGAAAAACCATCCATAAATGATAGCGAGACATGTCCTGCTATGTTATCAACCAAGATGTCAATGTGGGGTAAGGGAAAATCATCTTTCGAGCTAGCCTTATTAAGATCTCGGAAATCTACACACATTCTCACTTTCCCATCCTTCTTCGGCACAGGAACCACATTAACTAACTATTCTGGGTAGTTGACCACCCTCAGAAATCTCACATTGTATTGTTTCTCAACTTTTTCTTTGATTTTGAGAGTCCACTCTAGCTTCACTCTTCTCAACTTTTGCTTGATCGGCTTCATGGTTAGATCTGTTGGAATGTAGTGTTGCATTATATCTGTGTCAATCTCAGGCATGTCTTCATATAACTATGTAGATACTTCTTTGAATTTTGTCAGTAGGGAAACTAATGCATCTTTCTCAGGGGAGGTTAGGGTACTGCCTACTTGTATCATCTTAGGTTAATCATCAGTTCCCAGGTTAACAGGTTGGGTTTCTTCTTTTATAGGTTCTACATGTCCTTGTTTTAATCCATTATTATTAAGAGTTTCTTTACCAATTTCCAAATAAAAACATTCAAAGTCAACAAATAAGTAGAATAAAAAATCATATTAGAAGGAAAAGAGTTCTCAACAGACTCAACAGAAACAGACTCTATAGGAAAACGATTATAGACTTAACAAGAACAATAATACTAGCAGAAACAGACTTAATAAGGATAGAAACAATGTTTTTGGCAGGAGTGATTGGCTCAACAATCTTAATCTTCTCCACAGAGTCTTCCATGGGGTGGGCGGCTCCCTTCCATGCCCAATTATTCAACTCAGTTGTGGCTTCAACAATGGCAGGTGGCTCCCAGTGAGTTCCTTCTTCCCTTAGCATCAGTACCATGGGGTCTTCTTGCATATAATCTATGCCTTCACTATCAATCTCCATATCTGTGGGCTTGTTAGTCACACAAGCATCTAGACGCTCTATACTGTCCATCCACTCACCAAACAAATCTAGCTTTCCTTTATTGCTTGGAAAGACGTATTGAGGGAGATATTCTGACTCATTCCCTTCCATCTTCTCATCTTTACCTTCAAGATGCTCCAGTGTCAAGTTTCTGAAACTGTGGATCATTAGCTTTCTATCTAGGTTAGCCAATCTAGCATCTATGTCAACTTCTTCGTCAGTGTATGGGGTCAGTGAGCCAGGATTTGAATTGTGAAATGACCCTAACTCAGGAATCTCTCTGCCATGATTGTCATATCGAGGTCCTGAACTTGAACTAACATTAGTAATGTAGCTGCAATCTGCGAGACGCCCAAAGGCGTAATCATCGTAGTCTATATTGTTGGCCTCTTCAACCTCCTTTTCTACAACTTCCAACACATTTTCTAACTCATATTCTTCACTTTCAGTTCCATTCTCCATGTCTATAGGTTCAACTTCAGCATCATCCTCTATATCTCCGTCATAGTAGTCTACGTCTCATAGAAAAGTTCTACATCTTCATCTTCTCTATCACTAGGGGGTTCACCCCAATCATTACCACTATATTGGCTGTCATAGTCTTCATTATTGTTGCTTTCACTATCATTGTTGCTATCATCCTCACCATCTCTATCGTCACTGCTGCTACTATCACTACTACTATCAATCTTGCCATTGCTACCTTCATCATCATCACTAGCGGCTTCTCCCCCTTCCTCATCTTCATCACTTGATATTGCTTCATATGGGCTCTTCAATGCATGTTGGCAAGCCTCCTAATACTCTTCTTCTTCTATATCGCAAATGGCATCTCCCAAAAGTGTAGTCATTGCATTAGGGCCCATATAATCAGCCCAATTGGTAGATCAAATAATAGTCTGGAAGCTTGTTGTTATAATCAAATAAGCTCAAACCCAGGCACCATTGTTCTTGTCTTAGGATCGAATCTCGGTTCATGGAATCCCCAATAGTGTTGACTATCTCTAGCTTTGACAAACTTCCTGTTTAAAGTGGGAGTATAGGGCTTTAGGGGTTCTAGAGGACAAGGAAGTCCCTTGGCTTTGGCCTTGGCATGGGCCATTCTTCTTACCTTAATCTCTAGCAAGTCATCATCAATAAGCTTATAACCTAGCCCAAAAGGTGATGTAGCAGTGGGAATTATTGGGACTTGGGCAGTTGCCTTCTTCACAGTCTTCCCTAAGTTCATCCCCAAAAGATAATTCATTCTCTTCATTCATCATTACCACCACGTTGTTGTTGCTGTATAAAGCAAAGTCCATAGGGATCTTCTCTACTTCTTCTTCTTTTCTTCCAAAACTAGGCTTCTCAATTTTAAAGCCATCCAAGGTTAATGACTCCTTCTCAAAATCAATACCAAAAATGGGGTTTGGTATGATTCAAGTATCATCATATATGGTAACTATGGCTCCTTCATGCGGAAACCGAACTTTTTGGTATAAGGATGAAGGTATGGCCTCTGTGTCATGGATCCATGGTCACCCAAGGAGTATATTAAAGCACGAGGCTATGTTCAGGACTTGAAATTCCACCTTCTTGATCATTGGCCATATAGTGAGCTCCAGTGTCACGGTTCCCAAGACCTCCCTTCTACTATTGTCATACGCCCTCACATGTTGATCTGTCGGCACAAAATTTTCAATACCTAAGCCCAAGCAACTTGCAGTCTTTAAAGGACACACATTTAAGGCATTTCCATCATCAATTAGAACCATTGGAATCCTTTTGCTTTTGGCATTTATAGTAATGTGCAATGGGTCATTATAGTGCTTCCCCTTTTTCGTCAAATCTTTATCAGAGTAGGAAATAGTGAGTTCCCTACTTATAAACCCAATCATAGCATTCAGATCTTAGGAAGTAGTGGTTGTAGGGACTTGGATTTCATTGAGAAGGTCTACCAAATTCTGGCGATGCTTGTATGAGGCCATGAGTAAACCCATAAAGATATATTGGCTTGTCTTTTCTGCAGCTGCTTAAGGACTTCATCCTCTTCAGTGGATGTTTGTTGGGTAGATTTGTTCAAGGCTTCTATTGGGCTGTTTGTCTCTAGGTGTGGGCTTTAAAGTGTCCCCCCCCCCCCCCTCCCCCTTGTGATGTGGGAGATTTTTGATGGATCATTTAGGTCGGTATCTTGGGCTTTGAAGTGTCTCCCTCCATATATAGGTTCTTGGTAACTCGCTTGAGGTTTGAAGTGTCTCCCCCCATTTGTAGATGGTGGGTAGTTTGATTGGGGTTTGAAGTGTCTCCACCCATTTGTGGGTGTTGGGTAATTTGGGGTTTTTGTAGCATCTTCATTCCATATATCATACCCATCAACTCTTCCTATGTCATCATAAAGCACTTGAGTAGGTCATAAATCATCTCAGATGAGTCCTCTTCACTTTCCTCTTCAGTCATCAAGCAATTAATCCTTGGCCCTCTCCCAATAAAATTTTTACAACCATGGTTAATTGTTCTTTTTCACTTGGCCTATTCATCATCTGTGTCACCTTGGATATCCATTTGGTAATGAAGTACCTTGGTAAATAACAAGATCAGGAGTCGAAGAAGCCAACAAAGCCTAAGATACATTTCTATTGCAACGGCAAAGGGCAAGCCACACAAGGGTCGGCAGCAACGGCGTGTGCTCGCTGGGAACTTTTGGAAAATGGGCATAGGTATCATACCACAAGTCTATAAGAGGAGCGCATTCACTATCAGGATCGCGTCGTGCCTCCTCCTCATCGGAACTATCCGATTTGGAATAGGTGGTCTCTTCACCTATCTCTTGTGCGGCAAGATTGTCAAAGGTAATCTCTTTCCCTTTACGGCAGGAAGAACCTTGGCTTTTCGCCGGTGTCATGACGGAGTGGTTGATCGGAGTAGATAGGTAGTGTTTAAGGAAGATTACACGGTGAAGGAAGGGAAAGGGAGAAAGTGTTTAGAATATGAAGGGAATCTCTCTCAAGTACCAATATCATTAACGCTGACATGAAAGGATGCGATAGGTCAGCCATCAAATAAAGGGTGGAATTAATGATGTGGAGGCTGTGTTTTAGAATAACTGTTAAACTGAGAAATTCGAAGAGACAACACTGTTCATGGCAAGAAGAAAAAAAATAATAATAAATTGGGGCCCACTATTCGAAAAAGGCTCGTGAAAGAAAAGAAGAAGGAAAGACAGAAAGGACAAGAAAGTATTTTATTCGCATATAAACTGCAGGAGCACTTCATATACTTAAATGGCTAAATGTTGATGCTTATTTTGGAAGCCTAGTAGTAGGAAAAAGCCCAACAATATGGGTAGTGAAGAGTTAGTCGATTGATAGAAGAATCATTAAACCCGAATAACAGGAATAATGGATCATAGGCCCATAAAGTAAATAAATGGGCCTTGAGGACAGTAAATGGGCCTAAAGGAGCCCAGAGAGAGAAGTAGTAAATTTATGGGCATTATGTGATATAGAAAAGTAAGAATGAGCCACAGTAAGACCAGAGTAATAAAGTAAAAAAGTAAGAGGTTGATGGAAAGTCCATGAGCCCTAAGGATGAAGGATAAGGTAATTAAGCCGGAGAAGCCCAAAAGAGTTAGTAAAAGCCCATGAGAATGCAGAATTAAAAAATGGGCCAAGGATGCCCAAGGAAAGCAAATGGGCCAAGGATACCCAAAGTGGAAAAAAATGGGACAAAGGAGCCCACAAGCAATGCAATAGGTCAAGAAAGCCCAAAAGTAGCACGAGTATAAATCCAATGACCATACTGAGTCATTATAGCCAACTAAGAAAGGAATATGCAACAAGCCTAAAAGAGGCCTAGCAAGCTGGGTTCAAATAACACCACAACAGGAATAGCAGAGTAGCTTGGCACGAATGGTAGCATGACTATGAAAGTAGCAAAAGAGTAGGTTGAAGAAAGAAAAGCCCACAATCAAACAAGGCCTAACCCTTGAGAGAAGTAAGCCGTAAGGAATGAGAAATCAGAAAACAATCCACACCATAAAAGGTTAAGGATGAGCAGCAGAATGCACAGACAAGCCTCCAAACCATGGCAAACGCATAAGCAGTGGACAAATTTTGGACTTAAGACTAGGCTTAAAAACCACTAGCCTATACTCAGCCAATACAAGAATGGTGGGTCATGGGTCAGAGGTAAGAGGGGGTATAGTTTGGCGATGGGGAGAAGGGAAAGCCTATTTTGGAGTTCCTGCTCAGATTCTCTTAAGGGTAATGTCCTGCTGGGATGACTTACCACCCAAAAGAAACAAGGATGAGTTGGAACCATTAGGTGCATACCATGAGGGATAGAGAAAGAACACCCATGCCATGGTAGATAAGAATACCATGGTGAGTAAGCAAACAAAATAATCTTCTTTATCTGGTGATGGGGAGTGGTGCAACCAGTACAGGTAACTGGTGGTGGCTGGACAACTGACAAACTAGTGGTGGTCGACAAAGACACCCAGACCAAACAAAAGTAGTTAAAGGCTAAAATGGTAAAAGCTAGTCACGATAGGCAGTATATAAACGACCCTTACTGTGCACAGTAAGAGGGGGGACGGTAATAGTAACCACTAGGGAAGAATCACAACATCACTACATGGGTAAGCACTAAGAAAGAAAGAAAAGAAGGGAGAAAGAATAAAAAAATAACAAAAACAGAGAAGAAAGAGAGAATCAGGAAAAAAAAAAAATAGAGAGTGTAGAATGGCAGACATGCACTAATAGGCTAATCTCTTCTCTCCCTCCAAAAGCCTACTCGCTGTTAAGGATAAAGGATTTATTTGGACACAAGCCATTCAGGCCCATTTCCTCAAAGTGGATAATTTTTGCAACAGATGAGGTTATCCACGTTGAGGGAGTGGTCCCTTTCTTGGCCTTAGCCTTATAACATAATTGAACACGACAGACTAACCTTTTCCTTTTGATTTCGCCATTTATCGAGATTATTTCCTTTCTTGTCTTTGTAATCTCACTTATAACGTGTCTTTTATACCGTTCTTTTTTCCAACTTTGCTTAAGGGTTCCTTATTTATTCTGTTTAACGGGAAGCATATTTCCTTTATTGTCATATTGTATGTGTCTGCTGTAACCCTTTTGTAATAGCTTCGCCTGCCATGGGTATGTGGCCAACGTTTTGGCAAACGGGGCATAGCTTGTGCACAAGCTGGACCAAGGTGAATTGCAATTTGATTGGTCCCAACTCTCTTATCCAAAACACTTGGGCCTCAGTACAGCAAGAGACAGTCCAGCCCAAAATCACAAAAAAGGCCCACCACAATAGTCATTGCAGATTTTGAAGTCAAAAAGAAAGAATTGAAATAAACAATCATCTATAGTATCTAAGCATGGAAATTATATATTAAGAACAAGACATCATAAAACATACTAAACCCATTCATGCATCAAACAAAAACATACTAATTAATGGAAGAAGAAAAGAAAAAAAATAGAATACCTCTTGCATGAGCATGCTCTTCTAATGAAAGAATATTTTAGAAATCATAGAAGTTTATTCACTTCTTTGAGGTCTAAAATACTTTACTTACAAAAAAGAAGTTCCTAAAGCAAAAGCCTCAAGAACGTCTTTAACATAACAGGAATAGAAAAGTCAGAAAAGAAGAGCAATTAATTTTGATTTTTTTTCCTCTATTTATAGAGGTTAGGATGATTAATAAATAAGCTGAATGAGATTTGATATGAATTGGAACACGTCCTTATCTCCAAAAATTTGAAAAAGATAAGCTTTATCTCAATCAGGGAGTTTCTGGGCCAGGTCAAGCATCTGGGCCAGTCGGCACTTGCCATGTGCCGATGGCACTCCAAGAGTGCCAAATGGCCCTCTTGGGTGCCAAGTCCACGTTTGAGTTTTGGTCCAATTTGGACTCATTTTTTGAGGATTTTTTAGTCGGGAATTGCACCTAGATGCGTTTTTAATCCATATTCTAAAAATTAATTATTTTTTCTTGATATTCAAGTCTTTAAAGTGATAATTATCTTGTAGATAAATATTCTAAAAAGCCTTGATCATCCACAACTTCTTTGTTATCTGATTATTAACTTTATTCCCATGTAAACAAACCTATTTTTGACACTAACCAACAACCAATTACAAAATTATCTAATTAATTTTAATTGTCTAACCAATCAGAATTAATTTAAATTAATCATATGTAATCGACTCCACCCAAACAAAATGCATGTAGACCGTGAAAGCTTGATCATGTGATATCTTTCAATCCAATGGTCCGATTTGGAAATCGGACATACTGTCGCGATCATTAGAATATTAAGATCATTTTTATGATATGCAATGAATGAATTAATGCATGTAATGCAACTCTTAATTTTCGGGTATATGAATGGTCACCCTAGTCATCGTCCAAGATTAAATTATGGGTGCAAAATCGAGTGTCTACAAATGCATAAATTTTTAGTGAATTGATCATCCACACACACATCAAATGAGGTACCTGAAGAACAAAGAAGATGAAGAACCTATAGAGAGCATCGGTGGGGTATCGGCCAAAGACCCTCCAAAGGTTAAGTCAATGATAGAAGAATTTCTAATAACTCAAAAGTGTAAGAGCTAAGAAATTGCACATACCTTGGAGAAGAGGAGACTTGAACTTATATAGTGGTGTAGAGTTGACCAAAACTCCCATGAACGTAGGACCTTTCCTTATAGAGAAGATATGGAGTTAATGTTCCAAGATCTTAGGGCTTTATTCCCCATATTGGGAGGATACAAATATGTAGAGGGATCCTTGGACGTGGTGTGCAAGTTCTTCCCATATAGGGAATCATGAGTGGAGAGTACGCAAATGGAGTGGGACTAAGTATATTCCACCGTCAATATTGGTTAACCCAATGGGTAGATTCATATCTGATGACGAATATGGATGGAGGGTATAGACAACGTGGTCATTAGACTTGAAAGAGACATTTTATCTCAAAGGACACCTTTGTCTTGAAAGGTATATTTATCTGGAAGGGTTTGCCCGACGGGTATATTGATCCCAAACGGTATATTTGTCCCAATGGGTATATTGATCCTGAATGGTATATCTATCTTGAAAGGTGTATTGATCCCAAAGAGTATATTTGGTTCAACGGGTATATTGATCCCAAAAGGTACCTTTGATCCGATGGGTATATTGATCTCGAAGGGTACATTTGTCCCCACAAGTGTACTAATCCCAAAGGGTAAATTTGTCCTAACCAGTATATTGATTTCGAAGGGTATATTTGACTTGATGGGTGTATTGATCCTGAAGGGTATATTTGGTCCAATGGGTATATTGATCTCGAAGAGTACATTTGTTTCGACAGGTGTATTGATCTCGAAGGGTATATTTTTCCCGATGAGTATATTGATCCCGAAAGGTATATTTGTCTTGACGGGTGTATTAATTTTGAAGTGTATTTGTCCCCACAGGTATATTGATCCCAAAAAGTATATTTGGCCCGAAGGGTAATTCAAGCCCAAAGGGTCTAAGGAACCCGAAGGGCATTGCCAACTCAATGGGCTAAAGGGGTTAGAAAAATCTCTTAGTCTAAATATCCTTGAGCATAGTACTTGACGAACCCTTGATACATGACAACCGTCAGGGCAAAGTGTGTCATGTAATGTCAAGGAAGGTACCTGACGACCCCTTGATATGTGACAACCGTCAAGGTGGAATGTGTCACGTGGTGTCAATGAAGGTACCTGATGACATTTTGATACATGACAACTGTTAGGATAGAGTGTGTCACATGGTGTCAAGGAAGGTACCTGACGACCCCTTGATACGTGACGACCGTTAAGGCAGAGTATAATGCGTGATGCCACACTCCCTTTGTGACCGACGATGCTTTTGGTGATCAAAGACTCTTTTGGTGAACTCATGATACTTTTGGTGACCGAAAACTATAGGGAATTAGAAAAATTTTTGGATGGTGAAAATATTCCTTATCAATATATATGTAAGGTTTTTATTAATTTAAAAGATAATGAAAAATCAATTGTTAATAACTAAAACAATAGTGATAATAATAAAAAATATATATATATATATATATATTTAATGAGATCGCCCTAGCTATAAAAATTATTATGCGTAATGCGCGGATCTGCGACTAATTTTTTTTTTTAAAGAGTTTCAACTTATGGCGTCCACTCTTGATGATAGTTTTTTTATCATCAGACCAAAACACCAATTTGTTTTTGGTATAGGCAAGGATTGAACTCCTAATCTCTTACTCAACCATCAGAAACTTCATCAATTAAACTAATTGGAACCCACAAAGCCATAAATAAATAATTCTTTATTCGGCGTTCTTGGTAACAGTGGTGGGTTGTTTTTCGTTGAGATCGGGCTGGGGTGGGTTATTGCTGAGGTGTAGGCTTCGAGTCAGGCCAAGGCCGTGGTTCAGGCTTTGGTTCTAACAGAGGAAGAAGCTCTGGTGATGAGTATCGCAAAGGCTACGAAGGTGGTTAGGGTCATGGCCAAGGCTAGCAATGGACGTGAATGATGGTGGCTGGGGAGAGAGATTGGTTGAAATCGAGTTAAGATTGTGATAGGGGATTGTGTTATGAAGGCTTGTAGTAGTGGTGGTGGTGGTGATTGGGTGCTGATTGGTTGTGGGTTTGTGGAGGTGGTGAATGGTGGGTTGTGAGGGTGGCTACATCAGATCAAACAAAGATAAAGAGGAAGAGAGAGTGATAGAAAAGGGGGAAAGAGAGAAATGAATAAAAAAAAAATGAATAGTTTAGCTGAGATATGAAAAATAGAACCTTTGATGTTGGATAAATTGTAAAGTGAATTTCTTTTTCTTTTTCTTTTTTATCTTTTCTTCTTCTTTTTTTTTTTTTTTTTTTTTGATTGGATAAAGTGAATTGTTAAAATAGATAAAATAGTGTTAAGAGTGTGCAAGATTTAAGACAAGGTACAAAAATATTTTTTATGGTAAGTTAAACTAGCAAAAAAAAACATTATATATATATATATATATAAACCTGTTGTCCACATAGCACACCCATCTTGTTCTAGAGCTTATACATTAAGAACTTGAGCTAGATGACATTTGTAGGGACCGAGATGACAAGACTAACGGAAGACAAATTTTTACGATTATATCAGTTTTTCACGAATTGCAATTTATGGATTAGGACATGATATACTTTCATTTAGATGTGTTTCAATTTGGGAATTTCAGGGCCGATTTGAGTTTTCCTTCTTTTTCTTTTTTGGAATGGTAGACGGTATTTTGAGTCTTTGACAGTAACATGAGATGGTAATGAAAAATGCTAAGATTATAATTTTTATGACAATTTGCTTAAATGACAAGTCATGAGTGGTGGAATAAATTGTGGGTCTATAAACCATAACTCCACCACTCACAACTTGTTACATAAGCAAATTTTGGTAAAAATTGTGACATAAGTTGTGTTCCTACTCAATAGTCATGTTAAAATTGAGCGATGTTGGCATTCTGTCACTAACATCAATGGATTCTAAAAGTCAGGTGACAGGTGTATAAACGGGGACGAAAGTCAAGAAACAAGCTTGAAAAGATTATGAACTAAAATAAAACACTTTATTTTCTTATGACTAAAATAAGAACACTCCAAAAAAGTATGGACCAAAGCATATTTAAGTAAGCCTACTATGAAATTTCCTTCAAAGGCCTCTAGTCATGAGCTAAGAGATCAGGTTTCTTAAATTATTTTGATATGAAAGTTTGGTGATAATGATTTAACCAATTTAATATCTTCTAGACTTTTTTATATTTATTTAACTCAATCTCGATATATTAAACCTCTCTCCGATTATGTCTCAACTAGGGAAGGCTGTTTCACCATCTGTAATCAAATTTATCATGTGATGACTAAATAGTAAATAAACAAAAATTTTGTCTGTATCTTTTTATCTTTATGCACAGCTGTGCAAATATTATGTAGTATCAGTCAAAGAACCTTGATATACCTGCCCCAAACGCAACAAGTTGAGTTAGATTTCTCTTATTAAAAGAAAAAGAGTTTAAGTTGACAATATTTTTTCAGACGGAAAAATTGAAAATGTTCGAGAAGAGAAGGTCTTAATTAGCTGCTTCTTTCATGTTTCTTCTCTTCAATAAACAAATATGAAATTCAATTAATTTATGGTTCAGGCAGAGATTCAATCCCAAGATGAATATGATACTTCTGAGGTTGATGATGTAGGTGACAACAAAGGCAAGGAGACTTTAGTGAGCTTTCTCATTAGGAAGGCTCAAAGACGCACAGTTTTAGAATGAGTTGGATTGCTTCTAGTATTGTATTAGATTATATTATATTTTCTCTTTTCTCGGTTCATTCCAAATGGTCCAAATCTCATATATATATATATATATATCATATTTGGGTCCAAAACAGACGTGAAAACATGCAAACTAGTAGCTAGCTGAATTCACGAAGACGTTAGCATTTCTAAGCTTTATTATACCGCAAGTATAGGTTGAATTTTGTGAGATAGTGATATTTGTCCTAGACTCCTAGCAATTTCATAATAAATCCAAAAATCATATCTTACGATAGGTCAAGGAACATTTTCAAATTTGGAATTCCCCATAAACAATTTTGGGTAAAAGATATTAGATTTACAAACAGGACAATCAAATGATTTAAAATAGTTGTTCTATTTAACAGATTTTATGCAACTATTTTACCTAAAGCAGTGGTAAATATATTTTGCAAAAGTTTATATAAGTCGAGATTGTAATGTGTTTCTCACAATAAATATAGAGAAGATAGAGTAGTGTTTACTGCTTGCACATCATATGATATGTATAAAGGAAGTGTTTTGATTTTTTTAATTCTATTAAATTGTAAATTGTACGATGCGATTTTAAATTTACTTCTTATGTTTGTTAGGGATTTTCGCCACAAACATTATATTGCATTTTTATTCAAGCCCTTGCATTCAAGCTAATTGATAAGGTAGCGTTAAAATGCCACATAATTGCTTGTTTACTTTTTATTATAAACTGCAATTTCATTAAGATCAAACAGAATCAAAAGCAATATATGGCAACCGCGCCTGCAAACTTCCAAGACGGCAGGTGGTAAATTGTAATTATTACAAAAGAAACTTACTTTAAGTGTGCATTTGCGATGGGTTGAATTTTTCAGCTTATTTTTACTTTCAGTTTATTTTTGCTACCATTCATGAGTCTCATTGCACTTTTTGATACTATTTATGGATCTTACTGTATTATTCAACTTATTTTTTAACATTTTTTCTACACTTTCAGCAAAAAAATTTCAATTTCAACTAAATAAATTGTTCCAAATAGACACTAAGAGCAATAAAACCTTAAGCAATAAAATGAGCTGCTGAGTTTGAAGGTCTCCTAACTCAACAAAACTCGTAACTAACAAAAGGCAAACTTAAATCAAAAGCATTACTAATGATAATAGAAATAGACTAGTCAGTTGGTTCTTCCTCTTTAGACAAGAGTACAGGACATCAAAACATATTTTTGCATCCCCTTCCACTATGATGTTGCACCAATTTACAAAGTTAACCAAGTTTAAAACCCACAAAATTATAGCTAGCTTAAATGGGAGTGCATAAATCATAAATCATGGTCCAAACCTTTAATACTTCTCCATTCTCATTAGTGGCCACCACAACTAAGGAGGCGAAATCCTATGAAACAAAAGCATCCACATTTAGTTGTATATAGTTTTTAGGAGGAGTTTTTCATGAGGTCAATTCCTCACTCCTATTTTTATCTTCCTCTTGACCAAAGGCATTCAAAAATTCATTAATTCTACTTTATACATTACAAATGGTAGAATTAATGTTTCCCTCACTGTCATTATGCAATACTTGATTCCTAAAATGCCAAATAGCCTCAATAGTGACCGTCATTTGCAGTGTACTCAATTCATCTAATTTCGCAGCCCATTGCATAGGTGGAATTAAATTGAAGGGGGGGGGGGGGGGTGAAGGGGGTTCAAGACCACTTTAAGGATGTCATCATTTGATGCAATATTCAGGTTTTTGGCTCTTATGCTCCAATTGCATCCAAACCAAATGGCCATTGCTACCTGGCAATTAAAAAATAGATGGACTCATATTTCAGTTTCTCTACCACATAACATACAATTTGGGTTAGAATTCCCTACTCTTCTGATCAAATTGTCCTTCATTGACAGCACATTGGACCCAATTCTCCATAATAGCATTTTGATTTTGTCATGAGCTTTGATTTTCCACAGCGTTTGCTAGTGCACTATGGTACTTCCACTATGAGGTACTAGGTTAGCTTTATAGGCAAATTTCAAAGAAAATGCCCATTTGTTGTCCACTGCCCATATTAGCCTGTCATATCTAGCTCTCAAAGGAATAGGGATTTTTAAGATAGTTTCGACTGGCTTAGAATCAAAGAGCTATGTAAAAGAGGTATATTCCAGCAATGAGACTCGGTAGATATCAAGCTTGATACTATCAAGGGATTTAATTGAATTGAATAGAGTTGGTTTAAACCCATCTAGCCAAGGGATCCAAAGGTCCATCCAAACATTTATAGTAGTGCCATTTCCAACCAGGTAACAAGCCCTTTTTGTAATTAGTAGTTTGGTTTTCTCAATTGCTTTCCAAATTTGAGAAGCATTTTTTGAAGGTTCTTTTCGAAGCCAAACACAAGCTATCACTCTTTGAAACAATCATCCAAGCAATCTTAGCAAGTCAAACTTATTAAACTCCTTTCTCTTTCTTAATCCTAATCCTCCATTTCCCTTTAGGTGACATAATTTGCTCAAGCCATCCAAGCCAAGTACCTTCCACTTGGATTTTTTTCAATTTCACCAGAAATTTCTAGTCAAAGCATCTAAATTTCCTCACTAGGGCTCTTGTAAAATTATCACAACATGCAGTGTCTACAGGAGCCCTAGTGAGGAATAGAGGATCCTGTAGACACCGCATGTTGTGCCCTTTACGACTTGGGCCTCCATTCTCCAATGATGTCAAAATTCTAAGGCCCAACATTGGTTTATGGCCCAATCATATTACAAATTGACTTCAAAGGTGTTAAAATGGAAAATATAACTTTTAATGAGCAAATAAATCTCTTTTGGAAAGTAAAAAGCCTAGGAAACCCTTGGTCTGTATACACAGGCTAGAACCTGTGTATGCAGGTTTGATGCATGCGTACATAGGCACGGATCTGCGCATGCAGCTAGGGTTTCAGAAATCTATGAAAGACAAGTTTTCTACATTAATGTTAAGGTTTGGAATGAATCCCATATTGTCTGGGAGCCGTTCCAAACCCCTATTTTCTCACTATATAAAGCCATACATGGCACATTTTCAAAACACACATAAAATCTTAAGAAAAAAACCTAAAATTTACTAAGAAATAGTGAATCAAAGAAGAAGTTTTTCACAAAATATCCTCAAGTCAATTTTATTTGATAGGGACCCTTTTAGGTCTTAATCTTTCGAGTTTAAGAATAATAATCACTTTTATATTTGATTGTAAATAAATTGACTGAGGGGAACAGTCAAATTCAAGCTTGAAAAACTTCTTGTTTGAGTTATTAAGTTCTAAACTTTTCTTTTTCATGTCTTGCTTTAATCTTTCTATTTTCCTTGTTTCCTTTATTTGTTTATATTATAACATGTTTGTTTAGCCTAGGTTATCTTTGCTTTATGATCTTATGTATGTTAGGTTGTTAGATTTAAGTTCTGCTCCATTTTTCTGCATTTTTGTGTTGTTGGGTTAAGGTTTAGGGCGTGTCTATGTGCGCATGCATATGCAAGCTTGAAGTATGCGTACGCATACAACTGGCCTACGTACGCAGTTCTATGTATACGCACGCATAGTCGTGCCCTAATTCAAGTTTTTCTGCTTCTGTTTCTTTGTTTCTCTAATATCATATGCCTCGGCTTGGCCCTTTTTTTATGCTTTCTAAGTCTCTTTTCCCTTGTTTAGTGTTTGTTTGTCTCTAACATGCTAAATTAGGGTTTCCTCTTTGTTTCTCACTTTGATACCATGAACATGCATTCATATGTCCATTCATTGATGTCATGGGTGCTGTGATGTAGTGAGGTAAATGAAGTAAGACATGCATTGATTTGAATATGATTTTGTTTGGATGATGAACATGGATGAGATTCGCAAATAACATGTTTGCTTGATTTTTCATGTGTTTCTTACCTTAGATATGGTGTGTGGTTGCTTGCTGCCATGCCCATGTTTAACCTTGACCATGATATAATGCCATATGAGATGAATGCTATGGTTGTGTTGGTTGATAAGCATAATAGATGAATGCTAGGGCTTGTGTTGCTTGATAAGCATGATAAATGTATGTTAAGTTTAGGATGAAATGCCATGTTGTATTGTAATACCTAAAAGAAATAAATAAATAAATAAAATGAAGGGTATTTAAGTAAATTTCTTGTGGGATCAATTTTATAATTAATATTACTGAGGGAAATTTTAGAAAACTAGGTTGAAACCCTAGCTATATATAAGCTAATTAAGTTAGAGTATAATGTTAGATATTTTGGAGGAGGACTTTTGAGTTTGTTCAAGTAGTGAAAAATTGACGGCACACTTGAAGTAAGAGCCTAAAAAAAATCGCATTCTTTGTCAAATTTAGATTTTATATAGATTTAAAATTTTTTATTTCATTTTTATTTTTTATGTGAGTATTTCGGCCAACAGTGAGATTTTCTTTAGGCATGGCTGCATGGGTCTAACCTGCATAATTTTTCTTAAAGGAATAGTACCGGATTGATGGAGTTATAATAATAATAATAATAACAATAATAATAATAATAAAGAAGCTAGAGGCGGCAGTGGCAAATATATATATATATATATATATATATAGATCCATAGAATAATCCCCTTGACAAAGCAACGCGCCAACGCCAGCTTCCTTCTAATTTTATTATTATTATTATTATTATTATTAGTTCATAGGGTGATATGATTTTAGAAGAAGTGTTAGGGAGAAATTCTTTTTGGTATGGTTTTTGGAGGTAAGTAATTTTATCCTAATTGGATTTTATTTTGCTTACATTAATGTATTTTTAACTACTAAAAATTGTTTATAATTGTTAGAATTTTTATTTCTATTGTATTACTGATTTCAAGTAAAGGATTATTACAAATATATTTTAATACTAAGTATATGATTTTTATATACATGCATGAGTAAGATATATTTTTGTTAGAAACTATGATTCCATATATATGATTATGGATAATCTGACTATGAATTGATTCTAAAACCCAGCTAGAGGGGGTTATTCATTGGTACTCTGATACCCAATCAATGCCTAGTACTCTAATGCCTAGTCACAGAAATATAGCGTGACCATACTCATAAGATTGTTAAGAATATGAATTACGTTTGAATATTTGAACTATTTTGAGTCCTTAAAATTACATATGTGATTTTGAAAATGTTTGAGTATTTGAACTATTTTGAATCATTAAAATTACTTATGTATTTTTGTAACTTATTGTAAGTTATAGCTTTTGATATATGGAAAATTGACTGCTTTCTAAACCATCTATGATATATTTGTAAGATTAAAGTATGTGATCTATTTGCAACTTATTATTTTAAGATTATGAATCTTCTTTAGTTTTTTTTGAAAACTCATAGTATATTATAACTTTTGAAGACTCATATTACATCTTATTACTTTACAGATCTATTATTTGATAGAACTTATTAGGATTTTGGTTATTAATTGAGTTATCAGCTCACCCCCTTTTTCCCCTCCAGTTTCAGATTGTGAAAAATAGCAAATTTTGGAAGTTTTGATGTTGTGTTGTGAGCAGGAAAAGAAGCTTAGTGATTTTGGAATTGGATAGTCTTCTAATAGTTTTATATTTATTGGCCAATTGGCATTATGTACATGAGATTTGAATTTTGTTCCTATTAAATTATTGGAGATCTATTCATAAAGAAATTGTTGAGGTATTTTGGATTTATTTGATTTAATTTTTGAGGATAAATTTTAGTTGCTAAGAAGGCCTTGCACACTTGTACGGTTCTTACTTTATAAGCGTGTGGTGGTTGTCACGTGCCTATCTTTATAGCTGGGTTCGAGGCGTGACATGTATGCTTAGATGTATGCTAGTGTGTGTGTGTGTGTTTTAAGATGCAATGTTGAATAGACCTTTAGTAGGATTAAGAAGTAGGACACAATGAGTGGAAGCCGACCCATGGGTCAGGTGGTTTTGGATGCCTAACATCTTCCCAAAATCATACCTAAACTCTAAACCCATGCTCTCGTAGTAAGACCAATCCTTCCACATAAGGGCATTATATTCATGGTTTCTAGACCATAAAACTAGGTGGCGACTCCTTTTTCTTTGCCCCGGTCCACTCAGCTGAGGCGTACTCCCTATTGTGCCCACAAATCTCCCAAGTAAGCAAAATCTAGTTTTAGACTTTTCACCTGTAGAATTTTCTTTATACCCTTACAAGTTAGTTGGTTGGTGAGTTTGGAGAAGAAAACACTTGATTTTGCACTATTAAGCAGTTGTCCAGATCAACTATAGTATTTTTTTTTTTTTTTTTAAGTAGTCATTGATATCAGAAGCTTCCCACCTACTCGTCTTTGAAAATAGAACAATATCATAGAAATACATAACATGTTTAATAGAAGTACTACCATTGCCTTAACCCCAGTAATATTCTTCTTTATAAATTGTATCTCTAAGATTCTTGAGAGAGCTTCATGGCATAATATATGAAGCAGGGGGTAGAGGGTCTTATTGCCTTAGGCCCTTAGCCCTATCTTAGGTATAAACTGACTTGGCTTTCCCCCATTTATAAGCACATTGAAAGTCACTGTTGACACACATTGAAAGTCACTTTTGTGTTTGATGAAAGATTTTGAAATTAATTTCACAATCTTTCATCAAACACAAAAGTTTTGAGTACTACTTGGAGGAAATTCCAATTGACTCTATCATATACTTTTTGGAAATCAAGTTTGATAGCCATCAACCCAAACTTAACTTTTCTTGTTTTAAAACTATATAGCATTTATTGTGAAATTAATTTCATGATCTTTCATCAAACACAAAAGTTTTGAGTACTACTTGGAGGAAATTCCAATTGACTCTATCATATACTTTTTGGAAATCAAGTTTGATAGCCATCAACCCAAACTTAACTTTTCTTGTTTTAAAACTATATAGCATTTATTGAACTACAATATGGTTTTCAGCAATCCACCTTCCCAGAATAAAAGCAGCTTAGGTGGGGGAGATATGTTTATGCAGAATTTCCATCAATCTAAACGCTAACAATTTACTGATGACCTTATAAACAACATTACATCAACCGATCGGCTTATAATGATTAAATGATGAAGGGTTTTGGGACTTAGGAATAAGCACAATAAAGTAACTATTTACCTCAATTAGCAATCTTCGTGATTGCAAAAATGTTGTGACAGCTCTTATAAGTTGTAACTGACTCTCCCAAGTAATTCTTGTAACTTGTACTAATTAATCTAATCAAATATCTATCATGTACTTTTGCTATATTTGAAATTCATTTGCCTGGGGTTCAGAGTTTGTTAGTCCTTGATAAGGAGAATTTCTCTTGTAAAATAACTGGCTTGAAAACTTAAAATAATTTAAAATAATCTTCTAAAATTCAATAATTACATAAACTAAAAAAATTTAAATAAAAACAAAAAATATTTAAATTCTTTATAAGTTCTGTCTTTATAGCATTTTCCTCATATCCCAATGAAAAAATAATTTTAATCTCCAAACATATCATGTACTTTTGCTATATTTGAAATTCATTTGTCCGGGGTGCAGAGTTTGTTAGTCCTTGATAAGGAGAATTTCTCTTGTAAAATAACTGGCCTGAAAACTTAAAATAATTTTCTAAAATTCAGTAATTACATAAACTAAAAAAATTTAAATAAAGACAAAAAATATTTAAATTCTTTATAAGTTCTTTCTTTATAGCATTTTCCTCATATCCCAATGAAAAAATAATTTTAATCTCCAAACATATTCTCAAACAAAAGCCCAAAACATACAAGAAATTTTTAGGTACTCCCAAAGAATGATTAATAGTGCTCCCTCCTCTCACATTCGTAATGGGGTACACTCATTAAATTTATAGTGAAATGACTGTGAGGAAAAGGAACATCATTTCACTATTCTACTTCGGGAGTAGCTAAGTATTTTTCAAATCACACACATTTTAATAACTTCAAGCTCAACCTACCATCTTTAACTACAAACAAAATCATAGCCCCCAACAAAATAACATTTAAAATAAGCAAAGAGAGAAATTTAAATTGAGAAAAAGAATTTTAAAAGCAAAAGCTTTTAAGTACTCTGAGTCGCGATTGAATTTCTTTTGAAACTTCTTAAATCAGTGATCCAAAGTGTCCATAGGCATAACCAACTTGCTCACATCCACGTTACACACCCGGCCGGCCATCCTTTTACTAAATCGTGAGATCTACCGAAGCCCCAAATGCACCTTGATTTAGGGTTGAACGACCAAATCTCAAAACCTTGACCACCTATTGACCCAATTGAGCTCCATGAGGAAAATTGTTGAATCCTCATGCACACAACTGTTGTCATTGGCCAATTACACTAAAGCTTGTCTACACACCCTAAAAAAATTAATTTTATATACTCCCTTTGTCCTACTTTTTTATATATATACGGCATAAATGCACTTTTAGTCCCTATATTTTGGTTTTTTTTTTTTTCCATTTTAGTCTCTACATTTTCATTTTACCACTTTTAGTCTCTAAACCAATTAACATGTATTATTTTCATTTTTTTCGTCAATCAACAGACGGAAACATCTGAGGTGACTAACGAAGGAATTAAAATATTATTAAAAAAGCCACATCAAATAAAATAATAATAAAATTTCTAACCTTCTTATTTTTTAAAAAAAGAAAAGAAAATGATTAAATTAATTTTGTTTCTTCTCTTCTTTTTTTTTTTTTTTTGGAAGAACATGAAGAACCCAAAAACTTCTAAGTTCTAATCCGTTAGTCCCTCCTACCTTCAAAGATTCAAAACACCTTCAACAAACCCAAAATCCTTACACACCTTGATCCAAATTTACAGACGCAATTAGAATCTCTCATTCTCATTACAAACCTAAATTTATAGTCCTTTCACATTCACATTCTCATTACAAACCTAAATTTACCCAAAATAACAATTGGAATCTCTCAAGCTCTCTCTCTACGAGCTGATTGAAGGTGTGCTCTCTCTTTAAATCCATTCCTGAAACGACTAAGCCGTTGGTGGTGAGGTTTGTGAAGTCAAATGCGATGGGTTTAAGATAGAAAGAGGCTGAGATCAGCTTAATCTGGGTTAGAGAGATGCTATGATTGGTTGTTGGCGATGGTACGACGTAGGGTTAGTGACAACAAAGCTCGATGGTGGAGTCAAATCTGATCGGTCTGGTCTTGATCTCGCCGAATTTGGAGAAGAACTGCCTCAATTTCTCAGAATCGATATTGAATGATGTAGGGTTCAAGGAGTTTCATTTGAGAAGAAGAATAAGTTGTTGTACACAGCGGTTGTTGTTGTTGTTGTACGCAACTGTTTTTCCTCATCTTCTCTAGAATCTTCTTTCTCTCTCCCTCACCATCTCTCCTCCAACCCGAGCCTCCATGGTCAACCATAGTCATCCTAGTTCTCTCTCCTTGATCTGAACATACTCAGATCTATCCCCTTTCTCTATCTTTGATCTAGACGGCTAGATTGGGTTTTTGCTATTTGGGTTTGCTTATGTCTGTAAATTTGGATTAAGGTGTGAAAGGACTTTGGGTTTGTTGAAGTTATTTTGAATAAGGTCTTTGTGTTTGTAATGGGAATGTGAAAGAATGACAGAGTAATTGTTGAATGTCTTTGTATTTTGTAAATCTGTGGGCATGTCTTTGTGTTTGTAAATCTGACTAATTTTATAGGTTTCGTTGCTAAGGAAATACAAGAAAAGAGAAAAAAATATATTGATTTTTTAAATTTCTGGGCAAGGTTTGCTGGGAAGAAAATGAAGAACATGATTAACGGGGAAGAACACATGTTCTAGATTCTTCATGTGCTTCCCAAAAAAAGAGAAAAAAATTAATTTAATTCTTTTCTTTTCTTTTTTAAAAAATAAGAAGGTTAGAAATTTTATTATTATTTTATCTGATGTGGATTTTTTAATAATATTTTAATTCCTCCGTTAGTTACCTCAGATGTTTCCATCTGTTGACTGACGGAAATGACGAAAATAACACACGTTAATTGGTTTAGGGGCTAAAAGTGGTAAAATGAAAATGTAGAGACTAAAAATGCATTTACGCATATATATATATATATATATATAAAGACTTGGTTTTGCAAGATTTGCTTCTATCATTCAATTTTAATGATGCTAGTGAGAACTTTTTAAATTAAATATAATTTACCTCACATGAACATGCTACTTTTTTATTTTATTTTTATTTTTTTTCACAAAAATCACATTTTCGTCCATACATTTTCAGACGATTCCCATTTTGGTCCCTAGATTTTATTTTACCGCTTTTCGTTCCTATCCTAAAAAATGCTTCCCGTTTTGGTCCCTACCGTTACATTAGAGACAAAAAATGCACACGTAGCAAACGACAGAATTAAAAATATTAAAAATATTTTATTTTAAAATAAAATAAATTTAATTATTTAAATAATAACTGTTCTTCATGTTCTTCCCCCAAGAACATGGTTGCCTAGAAAATAAGAAATTCAAGGTTTCTTCTCTTTTCTTGCAGTTTGTTATCATCCAAACAAGCAAAAACATATACAAAACCATGATCAAACTTAGATACTCTAACACAATCAACTAAAAAAAACCCAAAACACTTAATCAAATAAATAAATAAAACAAAGAAAACCCAAAACACGGTTAGATCAAAAACAAAATACCAAAACTCAAAGCCAATCCTCATCAATAAAATACACCAAAACACAATCATAAGCTAGTCAGATCAAACCATGGTGACCATCTGGGTTTAGAGAGAGAGAAGATTAGATCTCAGGCAAGGTGGGTTTTGGCCATGGATCTTCAACCATGGGGTTTCGGCCATGGGTTTTTAGCCATGGATTTAGAGAAGATGAACATAAAATTTAAAATCCAGAAAATTTGAATTCAACCCAGATTGGTTGAAACAAAAAACCCAAACCCATATTTTCGGCCCCTAAATACTAAATCCAAACCCAGATTTTCGGCCCCCAAACACAAAACTCAAAACCCAAATTTTCTTATTTTCAGAGAAACCAAACACAAACCTTAGAGCCAAAACCAAACCACTTGCAACCTCAGATTTGACACTATCAAATCCAAACGAAATCAACCTCAGACCAGCCAAAAGGGAATCAACCTCAGATTCGCTGCTTTCTTCTTTCTCATGTTTGCATGGGGTGTGGATTTGAGAGGACAAGGGAGAGAGGAAAAGAGAGACAGAGAGGATGGGATTGTGTGGGATTTAATGAAAATGAGAGGATGAAAGACTAAAAAGGAAAATGTTGTTCTTGTATTTAAATTTGGGGTTTTTTTTTTTTTTTTTTTTGAGAAACATCTGGGTCGGTATTTTTGTTATTCTTGTTTAAGATACACTTAAATCTTGATTCATGTGGTTTTTGGTTTTTAATTATTTTTTTAGTTTTTTTTTTATTTAGTTAAAATTGATAAATTAGTTTTTTGAATTTAGATGTTGATGTGGCATTTTTTAATGCCAAATAACATTTATTATTATTATTTTAATGGTCATGTCAGCTTTTAGTGTACCAGCAGTGCATTCCGTTTGCCACGTAGGCTGTTTTCTATGAGTGAGATGACGGTAAAGACTAAAATGAAACAGTTTTTGATTTTGGGGACTAAAAGCGGTAAAAATAAAATTTAGATATCAAAGTAGGAATCGCCTGAAAATATAGGAACGAAAATGTAATTTCTGTCTTTTTTTTTTTTTTTTTTTAAGAAAACAAACAACTAGTTGTATATTAATTATAGACATTATGTCACTAAATAAATACTTTTATGATATTTATTTGAAGGGAAAAAAAAAAAAAATTCCCCTCCATATATCCTCTAATTGGATTCTACTATTCTTCTACAACAGTAAGAAGTTCATCTTGAAAAGCAAGAAGGTATGAATGATGAAGAAAACAATTGAGTTAAAAATTTAAAGTTTTATAAAAAATAAAAAAAAATAAAAATTAGAGGATTAAGTTAACAAATGTCCTTAGAGTGTAATAAATCATAACAAAAATGTTTTGACTTCATTTTTATAAAAAAAAAATATATAAATCTATCAACAAAATTTATTATTTTATCATTCTTTCAATAATTATGCCACCATCATAATTAAAAATAATTTGTAATTTGCTTTCTTTTCCAACAATTTATCAGGATTGATGGAGCAAGAAGCCTTTAAGATCCGTCGGTGCGGCCCAAATTTTGTCCGGACTTCCACGTCTTTTACCGGCATTGATATGAGAGAGAAATTTGGACTCTTTCGATGTACAGTTTTTAAAAAAGAAAAACTTTAAAATAAAGGCAATCATCAATGTAGACTACAGCGGTGGGGGTAAAAACTAAAAAGTGAAAAGGGACTGACTTTCTTGTAACGTACAATATTCTCTCATCTATCAAAGCCCTAGTCGTTATAGCGTCCTCTCTTTTTTATTTGCCTCATCTCAACCCCTTGCTTTATTTTCTATTTTTTAAGTAGGGTTAATGCTTATCAAAAAAGTAGGGTTAATGCTTAACCTGTATTTTAAGTAATAAGAAATAACTTTTCATTTAATATGAAAAATATATTATGTCACCGTCATGGTTGAAATTTTTTTATATCTATTGCCCTCATAAGTCATTGGTATGAAAGCGATCACGTAAGAGACTCGCATAACGAAAAAAAAGAAAAAAGAAAAAAGAAAAAAGGAAGCTTATCATATGTATGAACTCTCATAGGTGTAGAAGTAGCGTTTCATTATTTATTTTTAAATAAAACCTATTTTAATTTTTAACTCAATATATATCTAAGGTAAAGTCTCAAGTTTAAATAAAATAATCACAGTATCATTTTTAAAATCAAAGTAAATGGGTTCTTCTACCAAGACCTTGGAAACTTCTACATTTGCCTTGCAAAATGTGCAAAATTCCAAATATGACTATTTTTTCCTCTTATGCATGTGACCTTTCCTAACACTTGTTCAAGCCAAATAATTTTGGTAATTATAGGTTTAATGAGTAAAATATTGTAAATTAGGTAAATTATTTTTTAAAAAAATTTATTGTAAATTAGGTAGAGCATATGAATGATATATTTGCTCTAAGGACATACATTAACTAATTAAACGCTTATAAATTTTTTGTAAAAGTATAAAATATTTTACACATTTGTGTAGTCTACCACATAAATTGTGCTATAAGTAAAATATAAACAAATAGTTTTCTTCAAAAAAAGAAAAATAAAAACAAAAAAAGAAAAATTATCTGATTGGCCTTTCAAAACTAACTCAATCCCAAAATCTTTTCCTTTGATCTCTCTTTGCACTTAATACCCTGCCCCACCACATTATAGAAAACAAGATTTCATCAACAAAAACCGCAGAGAATCATGGCTTGAGCCCCTATAAAAATACGTCCTTTCATCACTCTAACAACACCAACCCACTTTCTCCCTCTCTCTCTCTCTCTCTCACACACACACACACACACCGGCATAATCTAGCCTGTTCTGAGCTAGAAAAAGGCTTTTTTAAGCATGGGTTTTGCTACAAATGCATTGTTGCTAGTGCAACTCATGCTCCTGGTGAGCACCACCCTCACTGTGTTTGCCTCACCAATCCCAGTAGACCCCCCAAGTCACCACCCTCACCCACCAACTCCAGCACCAGTTTACCCACCTACATACCACCATGGCCACCCACCAAGTGAAGCACCAGCACACCCACCTACTTACCACCATGGCCACCCTCCAAGTGAAGCACCAGCTCACCACCACCACCACCACCACCACGGCCACCCTCCAAGCCACTCACCAGTTCACCCACCAGCTCACCATGAACCTCCTCACCATGCTCCTCCTAGCCACCCACCAGTTCTTCCCCCATCTCACCCTCCTCACTACCCACCTCATCACCCACCAAGAGGTTCACCTGTCCCAAGGAGCTTTGTAGCTGTACAAGGTGTTGTTTACTGCAAGTCCTGCAAGTATGCTGGGGCTGACACCCTCTTGGGTGCTTCACCTATTGATGGTACTTTCTTCAAATTTCTCATGCTTATTGTATTTGTACAACTTTGAAATTTCATCTTTCCTAGGCTAACAATATGTTTATTTTTTAAATAAAAATTTTTAACTTCATTTTGAAATTTCTTTTTGATTTTAACTTTTTGTCCATCCACTGTGCAGTAATCAGTTTAAAAATATTAATTTGGTGCTTTGTTTGACGTCCATTGTCAATGACAAGATTTTCAGCATGCATCGTATAATACTTGCTACCCCAGAAAAAGACAAAGAGCTGAAAGCTCTTTTCCATACCGTTTGGAAGAAATTTCTCCTACATCCCGTGATTCATAAAACTATTTTAGTTTATAACTTATTAAATTATTTAAAAATCATATTAAGTTATATAATTAAAAATATATACCTAAATAGTTTTGTCTATAAATTTCCAAAGAGATTTTTCATTTAAATTGATTTTGAGAAAAAAGAAAGTGTGTACCTTCATCATGTCTTTTGTATCATAAAAAAGCAGCATTGTCATGGCAACGCAAAAGTTAAAGTAGCTGTTATCCATTTTTAACTTCTTTCATGCTAAGCACGCTTTCCCTAGATATATATTATGACCAAACGTAATGAGTCATCTCTGACTATGGCATTGATTTTTTGCAGGTGCCGTGGTAAAGTTTCAGTGCAATAACACCAAGTACCCAGTGATCCAAACAGCTAAAACTGATAAGAACGGCTATTTCTTCATCACTGCACCCAAGACCATCACCTCCTTTGGTGCTCACAAGTGCAAGGTGTTCATAGTCTCATCACCATTGGCCTCATGCAACAAGCCCTCTGATCTTCACTATGGTCTCCAGGGTGCCAGCCTAAGGCCTGAGAAGCCATATATGGCCGATAAACTCCCATTCATTCTCTACACTGTTGGACCCTTTGCTTTTGACCCCAAATGCCCACTCTAAATATTTTCACAGCTTGTATTAATTAATTAATGTCTTTATTTGCGTTATTACCACCACTTTCTAGGCTTCCGTTCCATGATTTAGGCCACATTGTTGTATTGGCACTTTGGTGATTTTGCTTGGGATCTTGCTTGAGTTGTAATAAATGATGTTTATCAATAGGATTATTATATATTAGTAATAAATAAATTCATTTGAGTCTGTGCAACTGTTTTAATCTGAACATCTGCAGTAAAAAGCAATGGTCATAAATGATTTTGTGAGTCAAATGGCAGACATGAATGTCACTTTTTTCGGGGAAGTGTACATAGAGCTTTGAACCTCAGCGCATGCTGATCTCTTCAGTGGGTCAGCCATTGGATTCCTGAGCGGTCACGTATGTCTGATGATAACATAATAGTTGTGGGCCTTACTCAAATTTGACCGTTGATGATTTTTGAACAACCTTGATCGAATTTGAAAGTTGGAACGAATATATAAATACGCTGTTAACCAAAAGAAAAAGGGACACCATCCTCTATTTTTGCTCCAGTGGGGGTGGGCTGTGGGCATAGGATGCCAAATGAAATGACGCCCAATAAGAGCATTGGAGAAGAGCATCTCCAATAGCTTTAAAGTATTGACATTTCAAAAATTCACTTTAACAGCTTTTTTATCTTTAATTTTTTAGAGTAGAGTTTGCTGCAGTGCTTCTCTATGGGGAACATTTGTAGCTTTTATTATTCATCCTTCAAACGTTTTTTTTTTATTATAATAATTAGATATTGAATAAAAAATTTTTAGAAGATGTGTAGTTATTAAAAAAATAAAAAATAAATGAAAAAATAATATTTAAATGAGATAGAAGATTATAAATTTTTTTTAGAAGATGTGTAGTTATTAAAAAAATAAAAAACAAATGAAGAAATAATATTTAAATGAGATAGAAGATTAAAAAGTGTATTCGAAAAAGTTAGTAACTAAAAAGTAAAAATCCCTATTTATTCTTCAAATAGTACAAAAATTTAGAAAATTTGCTAGAGATACTCTAAAAAGACAGAGTTATGATGAGGTACAAGTTTTATCAACTTCCTTTACTTCCTCTATGATTATGAATATTGAATAAGCTTGTAGATATGCAATAAATAATATTCATGTTTTAATTAGATTTTTAAAGAATTTTCCTTGCATCAACTGCATGAAAATGAATATGAGATTATACAATATGCAAGTTTTGAACCCCTATGAATATATGCAAGGATGTTTATGAAACTGTCTTGGAAGGCATAATGAAGTTGATATGAAAATATTTAGTTTTGGATTATGCCATAGTATATATGTTCCGACTCTTTCATGGAATTGATTATGCAATAATATTCATGTTTCGGATAGAAGTTAAAAAAAAATCAGTTCTTCTATCAACACACCTGTCCACTCAAGTCCACTACTGGTATTAAGTGAAAAAAATCAATTATCACTTGCTATGTATTTAAGTAGTGTGCGTTTGGCATTGATTATTTTTGCCAGCTTATTTTACTATTCACCTTATTTTTGTACTAATTTATAGGTTTCACTGTACTTTTTGGTACTATTTATGGGTTTTACTGTACTATTTTAACTAATTTTACCTTTATCTACAGTATTTTCAACAAAATTTTTTTAATTTTAGCTAACTTCCCAAATGGACACTAATCCTAGACTTTCTATTAAAAAATTGCGAGCCAAGATTTGAAAATTAAATTTTTAATTTTTGTCATAGTTGAGGTTTCAAGTTCCCAATGAGTATGTAATCTTGTTCTTAAAATAGTCTACCCTTTCTCACTACGTCTACCTTCATTTTTTCTTCTACGGACACCCCTAGCACATATTATATTATTATCAAAACATATTGTATTATTATTGTTTATTGATGAACAAATTGGGTTTGTTAGGACATATGTGTTTTACTTGTTAAGAACATATGTAATTCTTTTATGTAATTAGCTAATCCTTTGACAAAACGCACTTTACTTGTAATTGGGTAGATCTAGAGTCAAAAGATAAAGGGTTTATTGCTACTTAGAGTGATACTGAGAATGACTCTTCTGATGAGTAGATGGATGAATTTCGTCACATTATGGCCTTTGCTATCTCAACCGATAAGGTGATTGTGGAGAGTGCTAGTAACAGTGAGGATTCTTCTGATGATGAAGTACTCAAAAAGATGACCATTCAGGAAGCTTATGATAAGATATGCATTGAATTCATAAAATCTGAAAAAACTTCTCATCTTTGTAGAAAAGAGTTTAATGAAGTAAAAACTAAAAAAGCTGATCTGTTAGTCAAAGTAAATGAGACTACAAGGTTGGTTAAGACTTTTATTGTGGAAAACGCCTCATTAGAAGAGAAGGTCAATAATCTTGAGGTTGAGCTTAGTCAAACTAGAACTTAAATAGAGAGGATATATAGTGCAAAGCTTGGTGAGGTATTGAGTGCTCAAAAGCCTAGTTCTGATAAGATTGGCTTAGGATATGTTGTTTCCTCTGGCACCTCCTATTCCACGGCTTCTGGACCAGGGACTGTTTTTGTGCCCCAATCTAAGAAATGTGATAAAGGTATGAAATCCAAATCTATTTTGGCTAATTCTAAATCCTTTGTTAGACATCATGTTTGTCACCATTATGATGTTTCTAGACACATTTGTCCTAATTGCTTTAAGTTGTATCCTCAAAAGCAATTGTCCAAACAGTCACAAGTTTCCTCTCAAGGACCTACACCGTTGTTTGGAGAGTTATTAAAAACTTTGAGCTTTTTAACTCAATTTCAGGAGAATTTTAATTCTTCTTTGTCCTTTAGTAGACATACTAGGACACGCGTCTTTTCATCTTTACGGCCAAAGACTCGTGCTGTGTGGGTGAGAAAGGAGCCTAAGACTTAATTGTCTTTTTTGTTTGTCCTCTACTTTAATTCTTTCCATCTAAAGTAGGACTCTCTTTGCTTGATTTCTTATCTACTTTTGGAACTGTGCTTTCCTGCATTTTTCTATCATGCTTTCATGCATACGCATTTTTCTTTCATGCTTTCATGTTGTTTGTCGGTTTTTGTTTGGTTGTTTAGTTTTTATTTTGTTTTGTTTTCAAAATAAAAATAAAAAGGAAAAATCATAAAAATACAAAAACAATATGTTTGTGTACATTGGTACTTGTGTACCTTGGATGACCATTGAAATAAAATTTTCTAAACTTTGTATCTCTTGTAACTTAGATGAGCATCTCTATGCACAATTGAGCAAGTGAGATTTATGACTCTTGTTTGTGATGAGTAAGATTATGTTATCTCTTGTACTTAACACTCATAAAACTCTTTTTGACAGGTAGGACTTGAAAATCCTAAGAGAAAGGCATAAATAACCATCTCACCATTGTTGTCTGCCAATCATGAAAGACATCTGTATGCTTCAACATAGCAAAAGTGTGATGTCAATGATATTTGTGTGCTTCGACATAGCAAAATTGGAATGTCAATTATCAGTGAGTATTTCTTTTCTTTCTCTTATATGCCCATGCATGATATGCTAAATAAAAGAAAAATATGCAAAGAAAAATAAAAAGCAAAAAGATTAAAAAAAAAATGCTTTAAATATGATTGCAAGTGTGTATTCTAGGAGATGTGAAAGTTATATGATGTACCTTGAAGGTGATAGTCCCCATTAAACAGCTATGATTGTGTGTGAGTTAAAGTGATTTTCTCATATCTCAAATCATCATAACATATATACACTTATGCAATCTTGCATACATGTACATGTACAACGTGATTTGGCCATCACAAGGTTCTACATGTGTTTGTGTATGCTCACTAAACAGTCTTGACTTGTTTTTGAAATATAAAATTGGTTAGACTTGTTTAGTATATGTGTGTGTTTTAGGATTTATGTGCTTAGCATTTTTCTTGTTGAGAGATTTGTTTTTCCCATGTTTTGCATCTTTCTTTTATCTTGTCATCCATAGCATCTTGTTTCATTACATTCATACATTTATATGGATTTCTTTGTATCCCCTTAATCTTCCTTGATCATCTTTATGTTTTTCGGGTGAAGCTTTCTAGATTCTTGTATCCTTTGTCAATCATTACAAAAAGGGGAGAAATTGTAGAGAATGTGTGGTCTTTTTTTTTTTTTTTTTTTTTTTTTTGAGATTCTACATGTTAGGGGGAGAAATACATGCCTCTGTAAGGGGGAGTTGTGTTTCATCTTTTTAAGGGGAGTGTTTACCTCCTTGTTGTTGTAGGAGCTTCTTTTAGCTTCTTTCTTCTTGTACCTTAGGTCTTGTGACCATTGTTTACATAGATTGTACTTATTTTCTTTATTTATTGATGTATGTTTCTTTTTCACCTACCTTTACATGTGTTGTTTCTTTTCTATCTTTATACACATGTTTCTTATTACTTGTATGCAACCTATTATTTCTACTTCACACTAAGATGCCTTGATGAGTTTTGTTTAAAGTGTTTCGGAAATACAGGTTGTCAAAGTCTACTTGCCATAAACTCTTTTCTTGCAAAGTTTTTCAAGAGTTTGTGTTAGGATAGATTTTATTGTACCCCATAAGTGAATATAAGTTGAGTGATTTAGGACTTCTCTCATATGTTCATTTGTTTGTTGTGGTTTTGTCATGAATTGCCAAAGGGGGAGATTGTTAGGACATATGTATTTCACTTGTTAAGAAAATATGTCATTCTTTTATGTAATTAGCTAATCCTTTGATAAAATGCATTTTACTTCGGGAAACATGTTGTTCAAGTCTAGTTTTAAAGCCATGAAGATTAGACTAAGAAACAAGTGAAGAAAAGCTGTTCAATAAAGCTAGATAGATAGCTCGACACTTGCGGACAGATAGCTTAATAGCTGCTCGACACCTCTCAACAACTAGGCTATCTATCGAGATTTTCAACTTCTTCTTATCGCAATCTCGATAGCTAGTGGATCAATCAAGAAAGCTCTTGTCTGCTCGACAGCTCCTTGACAGCTTTTCAATAGTTGTATCTGTCAAAGTTTAAAGCTCGACACCTCCTTGACACCTCTCGATCGATCGAGGTTACGGGAATTTAAATTTCCAGATTTGATTTTCAGCCCATACTGACATGTATGTGTAGGGTTTCTTTTCTTACAACCCTAGACCTATATAAGACTTATTTTAGAGGCCATCATGTAAGAGAATATAAGGAGAACATATGCAAAAGGTGACCGATTCCTTATTCTCTCAAAAAGAAGCTACTACGTTTTTTGCGCCTTAGGGTTTTGTAACCAAGTGCTTCTTGATCTTCATTATTGATGAAGTGAAGAACTTTGCAGCCAACAATCTTCTTCTAGTTGGTGCTTAAGTCGTGTAATGGAATCCGTGCATAAAAAAGGATGATGTTCATATATTGAAGAGTTCAAAGGTTCTGAAGCGGCAGAAGGTTTCTGCTGTGAGTTTATCTACGAGAATTGTAGAGTCTATGGACAAATGTTTTGTACTAGATCTGAAACTTCTCTTTACTATAGTGGATTGTTTTTCGGGAAGGTTTCCCTCAGGTTTTTTACTGTGAAACTAGTTTGTTTCATTGGTTTTCCTGGATCATCATATCTTGTCTTATTTATTTTTTCGCTACATGTTTTTGACATGATATTGATGTTTGTTTGTTTTAATAAGTTTGATTCATAATAAATCTAATTAACAACTTGGATTTAAAACTTGTTAATTCTATCAACTAGGGTCTAAATTTATCAACAAATAGTATCAAAGTAGGTATACTCTGATTGGATTAATTTCCTGAGTGTGATCCTTGATCCCTGTTGTCATGGATCGTGGACAGTCCCTTTTGAATCCTCCTTTATTTGATGGAACTAATTATGTGTACTGGAAAGTTCGTAAGAAAGCTTTTTTTGCAAGCTCTAGGTGACACAGGTATGGTAAGCTGTTGAAGTTGGCTGGATTAAGCCTAATGAAGTGCCAGCGGATTGGGATGAAGAAACAATTGGCAAATTTCAACAGTAGGACATTGAATGCTTTGTTTTGTGGGGTTACCAATGAGGAATTCAAGAAAATATCATCCACGGAAGTTGCTAAGGAAGCATGAACCATTCTAGAGACCACCTATGAAGGTACCAAGACAGTAAAGACTGTGAAGTTTCAAAAACTCACTAGTAGTTTTGAAGAAATAAGGATGGAGAAGGATGAGACCTTTGATGAGTTCTATGCTAAACTCAAGGTTATTGTGAATTCTGCTTTCAATCTTGGATAATCTATTACGGAATCCAAAATTTTTAGGAAAATTCTTAGGTCCTTATCTGAAAGATTCCATACCAAGATCATTGTTATTGAAGAAGCAAGGGACATTGATCAAATTCCTTTGACTGAGCTTGCCAAAAACCATCAAACCTATAAGATGGGATTAGGCTCAATAGGAAAATGTGGAAAGAGTAAAAACTTGGCTCTTAAGGGTATAGAGGAAGAAATTGAGGACTCTGAAGATGAAGATGAAAGTGAAGATGAAGATGAGGATGATGATCTAACCTTCATAACTGATAAGATTATCAAGCTTCTTCAGTTTGGGAAAAAGGATAAGGGTAAACTTCCTAGGAAACCTAAATCCTCAAGGAAGGGCAAGAATGAGAAACCCCATATTCAATGCCATGAGTGCAAAAGTTTTGGTCATATAAGGATAGAGTGTCCAAACTGTCTCATGAAGGAAAAGACCAAGAGTCAAAAGATAAAGGGTTGGTTGCTACTTGGAGTGATACTGAGAATGACTCTTCTGATGAGTAGATGGATGAATGTCGTCACGTTATGGTCTTTGTTGTCTCAACCGATAAAGTGATTGTTGAGAGTGCCAGTGATAATGAAGATTCTTTTGATGATGAAGTACCTAAGAAGATGACCATTCAAGAAGCCTATGATAAGTTATGCATTGAATTCATAAAATCTGAAAAGACTTCTCATCTTTGTAGAAAAGAGCTTAATAAAGTAAAAACTGAAAAAGTTGATCTGTTAGTCGAAGTAGATGAGACTACAAGGTTGGTTGAGACTCTTGTTGTGGAGAACGCCTCATTAGAAAAGAAGGTCAAGAATCTTGAGGCTGAGCTTAGTCAAATTAGAACTCAAATAGAGAGGATGTCTAGTGCAAAGCTTGATGAGGTATTGAGTACTAAGAAGCCTAGTTCTGATAAGATTGGCTTAGGATATGCTGTTTCCTTCGGCCCCTCCTCTTCCACGGTTTCTGGTTCAAGGATTGTTTTTGTGCCATAATCTGAGAAAGGTGATAAAGTTATGAAATTCAAATCTTTTTTGGCTAATTCTAAATCCCTTGTTAGACATCATGTTTGTCACCATTGTGGTGTTTCTGGACACATTTGTCCTAATTGCTTTAAGTTGTATCCTTAAAAGCAATTTTTCAAACGGTCACAGGTTTTCTTTCAAGGACCTACACCTTTCTTTGGAGAGTTATTAAAAACTTTGAGCTTTTTAACTTGATTTCAGGATCATTTTAATTCTTCTATGCCTTTTAGTAAACATACTAGGACACATGTCTTTTCATCTTCACGGCCAAAGACTCGTGCCGTGTAGGTGAGAAAGGAGCCTAAGACTTAATTGTCTTTTTTGTTTGTCCTCTACTTTAATTCTTTCCATCTAAAGTATGACTCTCTTTGCTTGATTTCTTGTTTGATTTTGGAATCATGCTTTCATGCATCGGCATCTTTCTATCATGCCTTCATGTATATGCATCTTTTTTTCATGCTTTTATGTTGTTTGTTTGTTTTTGTTTGGTTGTTTAGATTTTATTTTGTTTTTTTTTTCAAAATAAAAATAAAAAGGAAAGATCATAAAAATACAAAACAGTGTGTTTGTGTACATTGGTACTTGTGTACCTTGGATGGCCATTGGAACAAAATTTTCCAAACTTTGTATCTTTTGAAGTTTAGATGAGCATCTCTATGCATAACTAAGCAAGTGAGTTTTGTGGCTCTTGTTTGTGATAAGTAAGATTAAGTTATCTTTTGTACTTAACACTTGTATCACTCATTTTGATGGGTAGGACTAGAAAATCCTAAAAGAAAGGCATAAATAACCATTTCACCACTGTCGCCCGTCAATCATAAAAGACATCTATATGCTTCAACATAGCAAAAGTGTGATGTCAATGAATTTGTGTGCTTCGGCATAACAAAATTACAATATCAATTATCATTGGGTATTTCTTTTCTTTCTCTTATATGCCCATGCATGATATGCTAAATAAAAGAAAAATATGCAAATAAAAATAAAAAGCAAAAAGATAAAAAAAATGCTTTAAATATGATTGCAAGCATGTATTCTAGGAGAAGTGGGAGTTATTGGATGTACCTCGAAGGTGATAGTCCCCATCAAACAGTTATGATTGTATGTGAGTTAAAGTGATTTTCTCATATCTCAAATCATTATAACATGTATACACTTATGCAATCTTGCCATGTTTTTGAAACTCAATAGGCAATATTCTTTGGTACTCTTGATACATGTGCAGGTACAATGTGATTTGGCCATCACAAGGTTTTATATGTGTTTATGTATGCTCACTAAATTGTCTTGACTTATTTTTGAAATATAAACTTAGTTAGACTTGTTTAGTGTATGTGTGTGTTTTGGGATTTATGTGTTTAACATTTTTCTTGTTGAGAGATTTGTTTTTCCCATGTTTTACATCTTTCTTTTATCTTGTCATTCATAGCATCTTATTTCATTATATTCGTGCATTTATATGAATTTCTTTGTACCCCTTTGATCTTCCTTGATCATTTTTATGTTTCTCGGGTGAAGCTTTCTAGCTTCTTGTATCCTTTGTCAATCATTACAAAAGGGAGAGTAATTGTGGAGAATGTGTGGTTTCTTTTTTTGAGATTTTACATGTTAGATGGAGAAATACATGCCTCTGTAAGGGGGAGTTGTGTTTCATCTTGTTAGGGGGAGTGTTTACCTCGTTGTTGTAGGAGCTTCTTTTAGCTTCTTTCTTCTTGTACCTTAGGTCTTGTGACCATTGTTTACATACATTGTACTTATTTTCTTTATTTGTTGATGTATGTTTCTTCTTTACCTACCTTTACATGTGTTGTTTCTTTTCTATCTTTATACACATGTTTCTTATTACTTGTATGCAATCGATTATTTCTGTTTCACACTAAGATGCCTTTGATAAGTTTTGTTTAAAGTGTTTCAAAAATACTGGTTGTCAAGGTCTACTTGCCATAAACTCTCTTCTTGCAAAATTTTTCAAAAATTTGTGTTGGGATAAATTTTATTGTATTCAACAAGTGAATATGAGTTGAGTGATTTATGACTTCTCTCATATGTTCATTTGTTTGTTATGGTTTTGTCACGGATTGCGAAATGGGGAGATTGTTAGGACATATATGTTTCATTTGTTAAGAACTTATGTCATTCTTTTATGTAATTGGTTAATCCTTTAACAAAACACACTTTACTTGTTTACTTGTAATTGGGTAGATCTATAATGTGTTTAATATTTCGAGAAACATGTTGTTCAAGTTTAGTATTAAAGCCATGAAGATTGGACCAAGAAACAAGTGAAGAAAAGTTGTTCAATAAAGCTGGACAGACAGCTCGACACTTGCGGATAGATAGCTGATAGCTACTCGACACCTCTCGACAGCTAGGCTATCTATCGAGATTTTCAACTTCTTTTTATCGCAATCTCAGTAGCTTCTCGACAGTTGGTGGATCAATCGAGAAAGCTCTTGTCTCCTCGACAGCTCCTCGATAGCTGTATCTGTTGAAATTTAAAGTTTGAAACCTCCTCGACACCCCTCGATCAATTGAGGTTACGGGATTTCAGATTTCTAGATCTGATTTTCGGCCCATACTAACATGTATGTGTAGGGTTTCTTTTCTCACAACCCTAGACCTATATAAGACTTATTTTAGAGACCGTCACATAAGAGAATACAAGGAGAACATATGCAAAAGGTGACCAACGCTTTATTCTCTCAAGAAGAAGCTACTGCGTCTTTTTCTCTTTAAGGTTTTGTAACCAAGTGCTTCTTGATCTTTATTGTTGATGAAGTGAAGAATTTTGCAGTCAACAATCTTCTTTTAGCTGGTGGTTAAGTCGCGTACTGGGATCCACACAATTGGTTTGTCACGTACTGGGATCTGTTCCTTAAAAAGGGTGGCGTTCATATATTAAAGAGTTCAAAGGTTTTGAAGCGGTAGAAAGTTTCTGCTATGAGTTCATCTATAGGGATTGTAGAGTTTAGAGACAAAGGTTTTATACTAGATCTGAAACTTCTCTTTACTATAGTGGATTGCTTTTCCGGAAGTTTTCCCCCCAGGATTTTACTGTGAAACTAGTTTGTTTCATTGGTTTTCCTGGGTCATCATATCTTATCTTATTTATTTTTCTGTTGCATGTTTTTGACATAATATTGATGTTTGTTTTTTTTAACAAGTTTGATTCATAATAAATCTAATTAACAACTTGAGTTTAAAACTTGTTAATTATGTCAATTGGGGTTTAAATTTCCCAACAAGGTTAAGTTCGAGAATTGTTCCATGGACATTATAAAATGTTGAATGACATGTTACATCACTACCACTTACATAACTTTCTTAGTCTCATGTATTATATATGACGAGTATCAAAATAAGATCGTCTAGATAAAAGACGTTCTTAGCCACACTCAAGTCGAGGACGAGAGTAAACGTACAATCACGCCATCATACGTTGTCCTTTTGAGGAGAGCCAGGCCAGCACTCATTGAAGGTGCAAATAAATGCAATTAGAATAGCTAATAAGCAATGATTGCGCCGAAACAATTACAAGAGCAGTAATGGCTCAACGCTCATCTGTTACACCTTAAATGGAATTATCATTGTCAATTAATGCCGTGTTCCTCTCAGGAGAAAAACGCTTAGAATAGCATTAATAGACATAACTACACCGACCCAAAGCAAACTATGAAAAGGGAAAAAGAACTGAGGTAAAGGACACATGAAATATTAGAGAGAGAATTGTGAGAAACGTCTTTTTAGAGCATTGGAGTATCCTCAGCTGGCATCACGCTAGTGAAAACTTCCTTTGCCTTTCTTTTCTTAATAGTAGGAACCAGAGATCGTCCATCGATACTGACGAGGAGCACACTAACGAGGTCAAGTTTCGGCTTCATCAATATATATCATTAGAAAGATAAGGATTGAAGTTAATTTAACAATTAACAAAATAGAATGATTCCTAAGATATTGAAAGCCAACCTTTGGTTAAAAATTTGAGGGTGGTTTTTTTTTCATAAAATGGTTATACATGTCTTATATGTCTTACCTGTGAAATTCCTTTTGAGAGCATCACAATAAGACTACGTAACTTTGTAATGCAAACGTAGGTCTCGTAGCTCTACTTTTTTTATGTAGCAAATATATATGATATTCTTGTGTGTGTTTAAAAAAAAAAAAAAATCTATGGTAAATTCCATTAAATCCCCCTGAAGTTTGAGCTAATACAATTTAAGTTCAAGACTTTTAAAAAATGACCAACTTGGTCCTTAAAAGACAATTTTATCCTTGACTAGCCAAACCCTTCTCATCTCAATCCCAAACTCTTCTCTCTCTCTCTCTCTCTCTCTCTCTCTCTCTCTCTCTCTCTCTCTCTCTCAGACCTTTGGCTCCCTCTCCCTCTCTCTCTCACCCACACCCACGGCGGCTCCCTCATTCTCTCACCCATACCCACATTTGCTTCCTCTCTCTCACCCATACCCAAGAGGCTGAAGACTCCCTCTTTCATGGTCAAAACTCATTTTTTCAACTACCATCTTCCACTTTCTTCTTAAATCAGTGTCATGGAGACATTTGAATAGGGATTTTTAAGCTTCACATCACCACCCTGCTATTGTTCCATGCTAACAACTCTGATTTGGTGCCACACGTGCTTGGGTCTTCGTTTTTAGGTTTGTATCTCTATTTTTGGGTTTGGGTCTTTGTTTGTGTGTCAAATGTCAAGGAAATTTTTGACAAGACCCACGAGCTCCGCCACCACCATTGGCAATGCCAACATTGGTGGCCATCGATCTCTATCCTCTTTCTTTGTTCTAATATTTTTTTTTCTCTTTTGGTTTGGATCTTTGTTTATTTGGGTCTTAGTCAATTTACGGATTGGGTTTTCTTATGTAATATATGGATTTGGTGATTTTTGATTTGGGTTTGAAATGGGGTTTAGGTATGATTATTTGCAGATTTGTGGGTATTTTTTGATTTAGGGTTTGTCTCAAAATGGTTCTAATTGATGATTTTGTTAGTGTGTGCAGATAAATCTATGTATGATTGGTAATCTGGGATGATTTTTGGGGGTTTCAGGTTTTGGAGTTTGTATGGCTAAGGGGCTGTTTAGATTTGTTGTTTCTATCGCTCATAACTCTGTTTCTATCACTCATAACTCAAAAATGGTGGGACCTAGTGATGAGAAGTTTGTTTGGTTTTGGTTTCCATTACTTAATTCTCTGATTTTTAAGTGATAAGTTATGGAAACTGAAAACACATTTTAGGTGTTTTCAGTTTCCAAAACTCAGTTTCCAATGACATTTTCATAATTAAACACACACGAAAGGACCCACTGTCAAAGCAACACACGTGAGGCGCTGCTTTTGATGGTCTTAGGTGTTGCCTTTTTCTCCATTTCTCTTTCTTTTTCTCTCCTTTCTCTGGTCTTCATTGCCTTCAATACTTTTTTCTTTCTTTTAATGGTCTTAGGCGCTTTTTTATTTTTAATCACAAAACCCATTTGGTCTTCACTACATTTTTTTTTCTTCATCATAGAGCCCATTTGGTCTTCACCATTGATGGTGACAATGGAGATCGTTGCAGGTCCGATCGTCGTTGCATCATTTAGGGGTTTGTGCAGGTCCAATCGTCATTGTGGGTATTAGGGGTTGAAGGGGGGGAAAAAAAAGGAATGCCTAGAGCCGCCGCTGGTGACGGTGGAGATCGTCGCAGGGGAAGAGAAAGGTGAGAAAATGTGAGAAAAGTTTGCTAGGCTTCATCTGCTTTGTCCTTTACGCATCTAGGTTCGGGGTGTTCCCCCCCCCCCCCCCCCCCCCCCCCCCCCCCCCTTTGTTGAAGCTGGTATGGTATTTTATGAGAAGCAGAGTGAGAGCTGAAAATTGGATCAAGGCGTAGTGAGGCGGGTAGGCTAACAGAAATCATGTATGGGTCTCTGAGCAAGTGCTCAGGTATGGGACCCATAAAAAGGTGGAAATATTTGAGTGATGTGAAGTGAAAACAAAAACTAAATGGGTGGGTATTAGAAAATTGGGGTATTTTAAGTGATGAGTGACAAAAATTGAGTAAGGAATGATGAGTGATGAAAAAAAAAAATCCAAACAGGGCCTAAGTGTGTATGTTTGTGTTCTATGAGATGGTGCATTTGTGTAGTGTGATTTGTGCTCAAATTCATGCTCATGCTAGTGTAATCACAGTGAATAGATGAAAGGATTTGAGATGAGAAGAGTGAATAGTGCTAAATGGATTTAGGGATAAAATTGTTTTTTAAGGACCAAGTTAGTCGTTTTTTAAAAGTCTTAAACTTAATTGGTATTTGCTCAAACCTCAGGAGGGTTTAGTGAAATTTACCCAAAAATCTATATGTATAGTTTGCATCTCACAAAAATCTTGAGTTTGGATTCAAGTTTTCTATTCTGTCAATAAAAAAAGTAAAAAGTTTTCATGTCTTCTAATATCTAGAAGCTTAAATTCATCTAAAAGGTTCTGTATAAAAGACTGTTCTTGTACTAAATTATTTTAAAGAATCGACAAACTATATGTCTTCAATCTTAAATAGTTTATAACTATTTAAAAAAAAAAATTGTTTAAAACTAGAAATAGGTCCTAGGGGCATCTATAAGTCAGGTACGGTTGGATCTCTCATAGCCTATCACCTGACCTAACTGTGTAGAATCTTAGAAATCCAAATCTGTTACCAACGGGTGAAACACACCTTGCTAACTGGCAAGCCCTCGTATTTTTTACGTTTGCAGCGTTTAAAGTGATCGTACTCATTGTTAATGGAGGTATAGTTGTCAGTATCGTACGATACGCAATATGTATCGTATCGTGTATAAAAAATTTCGTATCGTAAAGGCGTATCGTAAGTGTTCATAAATCGTCTGATACATAAGTGCGTATCGCATGAATTGTATAGTATCAGTGAATTATATGTATTATACAATACATAGACATGTGGGTTTTAAATGGTTTTTTTTTTTTTTTGTTAAAATTTGCAGTTTTATGATTTAAACAAGTCGTTAGACTTTGTTAACACAAAATTATTAGGAAATTTAATTGAGTCTAATGAAACAGCAAGTCCATGAGCAATTATTGTAATGAGTCAATTACTGGACAACTATTAATGAAAAGAAGAAGAATTACTTGACATAGTTTGATCATGTAGGAAAGATAGCAATTATTGTATTAATAGATAGTATTGATTTGGTTTTCTTAAAATAAGTAGAAGTATTAAGAATATTGTTTGTTTTTAGACCCATTAACACACAATTGGATTAACCTAGTTAACAAGTCAAGTTATTACTTAGTTCAAATTTCAGATCTAGGTTAACTCAATCATATAATCATATAAATGTAAAGTGTGGAAAATAAAGAACACAAAGATATGATGACCCAGGAAAACCAAACTGGTAAAAAACCTGGGGAGGATTTAACCTAACTATCCTTAAGGTAAACCTGAAACCACTATGGAAGAATCGAAGTTTTAGAATAATGATTTAGACCACTAACATCCTATTGCTACCCACTAGTAGAAAACTTACTAACACGACCACATGTAAGTTTTGAGACCACAGACTCCTTCTTTCTTGGATTCTCCAGTAAGTACAAGCACTCCCGTTTACGTATCTCTAAGCTCTTTAGTGCAGCAACTGAATGATCATCAAGCTCTCAATGAAATCTCCTTCTTGATAATCCTATGTATGTGTGAAGGCAACCACCTCTCAGATCTCACAAGAGATTCACACACACAACAAATAGAGCAACCTCTAAAACGTGGTTAGAATTTCCCTTTTATACCTAGGGCAAAACATAAAACCCTATATGTCATATAGGCTTAGAGCTAAGTTGGAAATTCTGCAGAAAAAATAATCTGCATGACTTTTGATCAATCGAGTCTAATTTTTGATGAATCGAGTCAGTCAGAATTGCACACTCAATTCTGCAGTTAACTCGATTCCAACTTTACATAAAAGACATACTTTAAGCAAATCTAAAACAAGACTAACAACCAGTTTTGATCATGGTTTGTTAACAATACAAATTAGAGTTTTAATACATTAGTTCCTAAGTACTTAGAACCTAACAAATATACATATTTATTAATGGATGAAAAGGAGCATGATATTGGATAGAATAGAAATAGTATTAAAAATGACATATTTGCCAATCTTGATTAGTTGATTAAGAACTTATAACTAATCCTAAAGTTTTTGAACTAAACCATTTTTGACATATTTGATATTTCTGCTAACAGATTCTTTGAACTTAAACCCTAACAGCTAAACATTGGTCCTTTTTCTAATTCTTTTGTTCTTTTTTTTGGTCAATCACTAGAATTGATACCACCCTTAAATGAATCGTAATGAATAATTCACGAACCATAAATAGTACTAAAATTGATAATTCAACATTGGATGTGGCTTGAATCACAAGTCACAACATCCAGATCTTCCCAACACAAAGGAAAAAAAAAGGTTTATTGTAATTATTATTATCCTTTTCAATTTGGATTTGGTAATTTGAAATCAGAAGAAAAACCCATCAATGTTTGTGGGACTTACTTAAATGGACCAATAATTATTCCAATAAAATCTGTTGACCAATGATAGTTCTGGATACACCATGACAAGCCCAAGCCACATTGTGATACTGATAAAATTATTACAAGTAATTTTGTGGTGGGGTTTTCGACTGTGCTAAGAAAGAGTCTCAACTTTCAAAAGGTCCATCAACGGACAAAATCATGACAATCGTGGATTATTCATTCAGTATTGACGCCTTTTGCTGTAAAGGTTTAGCTAAGGATACAGTGGTTTGGGCAATGAGGCATAGGGAATTATTTTTTTCCCATTTACTGAAAGTTTTTGCTCCAACAGTATTTCCTTCCACTAACGTTATAGAAAAGAGTTCTGATTCATTGTGATAACATTTTTTTTTTCTATTGTTTTATCAATTTTTTGGTTTTTTTTTTTCCTTCACTCATTTTATTTTATGGTATACAGGGATTCTTCTTCTTTTGCTCTTTTTTTTTTTCCTTGACATTTCAACTTTTCTTTTATTTTTTTAATTAGTGGACTAAAGATTACAAGAAAAATAAAAATGGTAAATTATATATTTGGTCCCTATCCTCTACATTATAATTTTTGGTCTTTAAGAGTACGTTTGGTACATTGTAATGATTATTACATTGGAATAAGAATAAGTATTACAAGAAATACATTAAGTTGGAATATAATAAGTATTACTATTAATTAGTTTGGTGACCATTTAGGAATAGAATCCTGAATATGCATTCACAGTTTAGTAGAGTATAAAAAGAAGGTGTAATTAAATCATTTTTAAGTTAAATTTCCTAAAATACACTTATTTTAGGGTGTTCAAAATAGAGTTAATAATTAACAACAAAGCAAATTTATTTTCTTTCCTTTTGAAGATGTGGCAACTAATGGCTTTTAAGGAAATTTTTTTAAAAAGCTATTACTTAAGGTGAAGGAATAGATATTCAGTACTTTTGATAAGGAATAATTATTCCTCATTTTGAAAAATAGCTATTCATGAGGAATAATTATTCATTGTAATAAAAACATAACCAAACAATTGAATAGTTTTGTAGTGTCTATTACAGTCTACCAAACGTGTCATAACTTTTCAATTGTGTCAATTTGGTCTCTAATCTTTTAGTGCCGTGTCAATTTAGTTCTTACCGTTATCTCTTGAATGGAAATTGCTGATATAGCTAATGACTAAAATAAAAAATTAGTTTACGTTCACATCAATGTAAACTAATTTTTTATTTTTGGTCTTTTGTTACATCAGCAATTTACATTTAAGAAATACGGGTTTATAACACCTGAACCCACTACCCGAACTGAAAATTCAGTTTTTGTTAGAGGCAGACTTGAATCCGACCATGGGTTTTGGGTCCACCTGCTGGGCTTCAGGTCAGTTGGACCCAGTCGGTTTGGGCGGGTTATTAAACCACTGGACAGCCCTAGCCAAAGCACCCAATGTGGAAAAACTTTTGGAGAAGTGAATAGGACTTGAGAGAGTCCCGATGCATTCCCATATGGGAAGGGTGTCCACATAGCCAAAAACAGAAACAAAAAACCTAATCTCATATTTATAAGAGAGATTAGAGATTTGTCATATATAAGGTTATCATACATAAGTGCTCTTAAATACCTAAAATTACCAAAATACCCCTAGAATGTCCACAATTTCTAAAATTTCATATTCAATTATTCATAATTAGCATTTCATATATTGATTAAGATCGTGTAGTTTGTCTAACTATAGTGAGCTTCACTGGTTTTGTTGTTGAAACTGCTTTGGTATATAAGACCTACTTACACTTGTACTTTTGCATTTTTTATTTTATTATATATATATATATATATAATAAATTTTAATATGATCCATAGCGGGAATTTAATAAATTGTATGAAATCATGTTTATTTTCAGTACATGACCTTCAAGTATTCCGTCCACTATATAACCGGAAAAAAGGGGCCAATTAAGACAACCAAAAAGATACTGTAGCATAGCATAGAAATCAAAAGTAATTGCATTATAAAGATGACTAGCCTTGCAAGGAATTCTGCATAATATTTTGAATTTTCTGTTTTTACTGCTCCTCTTTTTTTGAAACACAATCTATTTGTGTAAGGTTGACGACCTAAAAAAGGACCATCATAAACACAGTTCTAGTAACTTACCATATGAACACAGGCGTTTAGATGTGCAATATTAACCAGATTCTCTACACAAAGTAAAGGCTACGGCCTCAACTGTAAGTCTATAATCAACGGCCTCAACTGTAAGAATAGCCTGGACAGGGGGAACTTCCCTTACTTGTCTCCTCATGACCTGAGGAAGTGGAAGTGGATTTAGCATTGGGATTTAAACCAACAAACTCCACAGTTGCTTGACATAATCAAGCTGTTTCCAAAAAGCTTCACGGCACCCCAAAATGCTGTAACACAGACAAAACATAAAGACCAAAACTTTAAATTAAAATACTAAAGGAAGAAAACCAAAACCATTTTAAAAAGAAAGTGCTTGATTGATAAATAAATTTCCAACTGATAAGTATCTTATACCGGGACAGTACCAATCAATTCAGCACCAATACAATTCAACGTAGCAGCTAAATGTCGGCATTAGAATTAGACCAAATAGCAAGGCATCAAAACCGACTACCCATAATCACCAAGATTTACTCATCATCCAGTACATATCCGGATGACACTTCCCCAAATACCTCCCCAGGCATTCCAACATGGCCACTATAATCCCCTTGTTTAAGCATAAAAATATAAGTATACTACTAATATTTTCTCAAATGTAAGAATTGACTCTAAGAACAGTCAAGGCAGTCCCTTTAGCTCTTCAAAAAAAAAAAAAAAAAAAAAAAAAAAAAAGGCAGTCCCTTTAGTATATAAAAAAGGGCAATAGACAGTCAAGTGAGTGATATAGTGTTAATAAAAAGGAAGAAATATCCTACAAAATACGGATAAGCACTTTTGGGCTAGGATAAAATAGTTGGAATTTTTTTTTTAATTATTATTTTTATAAAAAATAGAAATTCTACTCTAGCCTAATCTAAGGGTATATGTGTGTATATCTCCCTTCTGGAAACTTAATCTCTAACCTTTGCCTCTCACATTCCACAAACATTTATACTTATAGAGTGATCATCACGCCAAAGGTGTATGGTGGCGAGTTTGAATTATTAAATATACCTAAACCTAATGTCATTATATGTAGTGACTCCATAAATGCATAGGTGTTCAAAATCCTCCACAATATATTCCTCGTCATGATAATGTATAACTAACAAAGTAACATATTAGTAAGTACATATAAAAAGGGAGAATAAATAATTTTATAAAAATTACAAATAGATGAAAAAGATATTTACTCGGCACACCAAATCACCAGCTGTGGGAACATAATAAAGCCTCCGCATTTTTTGGCAATGAAAAATTGTGGTACTAATCAAGAATTTGACGACGAATGTTAAAAGTAGACTTTGAGGCAACAATATTGATAGAAATACTCATAATGTTACAAGCCATTAGAGAGAGTTTTGGAAAACGACTACAATATGATTCCCAATATTGAAGAGTATCTAAGTTGATACGAGTGTTATGGTCAAACCACAACTCTTCCAAGTACACATATAATTGTGACTTACTATCGATCGAACCAAATATCTGACTCTCAAATGTATCAAAACCACTAATATCAACATCTCCCTCCTTATCATAACCACTACTACTAGAAAATATGCTCACAATTTAGAAAAGAATCACACTAAAGATAATTATAAAAAATATAAGTATGAATAAAACCTTGTAGTGGGTAGTATCCAAGAGGATATTTACCTAAGATTTATGAAAGTTTAAATAAATGAAGCTGTCAAAAAGGTTAGGGTGCATGTAAAGAAATAAAAATGATACTTAGAAAGTCAATTTGGGGAGAGAAAGCAAACCAGCAAATATATGATCTTGATTACAAGGAAACATATCTCATGGAATCATAGGATACATGAACATCTTTTTATAAACCCTTTAATAAATATTAAATATGGATTTTATTGACCATCATAAATTATGTAATTTGGATGGAGCTCCAGATCGAGGATCACAATTCTTATTTGCAAAATTATAATAAATGCAAAAAAATTACAAATTCAATCATTGCAAATAAGAATTTTGATGCTCAAGCTCCACTTAGATTACATCATTGGTGGTTTGTTAGAAAAATACATCTTTGTTATTTATAAGGAAATTTATAAAAAGACATCTATGTACCCTATAATTTCAGAGATATGTTTCTTTATAACCAAGATCATATATTTGCAAGTTTGCTTTCTCTCTTAAATTAACTTTCTAGGTATCATTTTTACTTCTTTAACTACAACCTAACCTTTTGGCAATTTTCTTTATTTAAACTTTCATGGATCTTAAGTGGATATCCTGCTGGATACTACAGCTATAAGGTTTTATTTATTCCTATATATTTTTATAATTATCTTTTGCATTTTGTATGATCTTTTTCTGAATTGTGGGCATATTTTCTATTGTTTGTGTGTTTACCCTTCTATCAAAACCAAAAATATGATCAGCGTCTCTCATTAGCATCTCTCACCTTATCTTAACCACCTCCAATTTGCATCATTGTAGTCTACAATGAGAAATACCTACTCATCATCTGTTGTAGGGACGGAACCAAAACTTGGAGTTAGGGGGTAGTTTTATTGTTAGCTATATACAGTGGCTTCGGTTTTCAGCTCTATTACTTAGCCAGCAAAGATTTTCTTTTATTATTATTATTTTTATGTGTGTGTAGACTGTATCTTTTGTTGGTAAGGACAAAATTATTTTGTTTAAAGTTTTTTAAAGGGTTAAGTTGTTTGTTTTTGGTAAAATTAGTTGATTAGTCTCAATTTTTTGTTTATTTTTTTTTTAGCTTTGCTATTGCCTATTGGTAATTTTTGTTGTTGGGATAATATTTTGGGCTTGTATATTGTTTTTTTAGATTTTAGATTTATAAATTTTTTTATGAACTTTAAAAAAGGAGGAAAATACTAGATCTACAAATTTTTTTACAAATTTTTGTTGTGACTAGTGGTTATTAGTAAGTAAAAAAGTGACGTAAGTGGTGGACTTAGATGCAAACTAGTAAGAATTTGCTATCTTAATAGTATGTAAACATGTTATAAAAAAGTTTGTAGCTGTAACATTTCTCTTATAATGATCAATAAGGGAGACAAAATGTAATTTTATTAAACGAAATTGCTAAAATTAGTACCTAAATATATAGTTATATAATTATATTATTTAAAAAAAAAAATTGGGGAGGGGGGGGGGGGGGGGGGGGGGTGTTGCCATTGCCCCCCCTAGTCCATGAATGGCTCCGTCCATGATTTGTTGCAGAAGATTTCCACAAATCTAATTGTAAGAAAATCCTACCCAAGATTTACTCTAGAGCACGTCTAAGACTCTCCTATTCTCTCTTATAAATTCTCAAAACATCTGATTTTTCTGTAATCTTAAATATTGGCTTAACATTAGGATTTAGAAAAATATGAATCTCTCTATTGCTCTCATGCTCCTCAAATGAAAATGAGTAAGTATGCCTAATTAATGCCATTGCAATCTTTTCCGGTTACATATATTGATCAAAAGGAGGATGATTAGGCTCATTATCATTTTTTCGTTGACATTTCTTAACCTGACATAAATTACTAGTCCCATTCTCCCTATCTCATAAACATTAGTACATTTTCTACCGTTGAATCTTAATTAGATGGACTTCATCGTGTAAAGGTAATATATTTTAAAATTATCCAACACCTCTAGTTCTTTTTCTAGCTCTTGAAACTATTTGTTCAAATTCATCAATCCCGTTGGTTATGGTTAGGTTCACCTTAGATAAACAATCAAAATAGGTCATTCAATTGTTTTTACACACTGTGTACGTTTGGATACAACTGATTTTTTTTTTTTTTTTTTTTTTTTTTTTTTTTTTTTTTTCAGCTGCGTCTAGTGTTTGGCAGTGGACCCGTGCACTATTCACAAAACTCACAAACCTCTTTTTTCAATAAAACTTTCATTAAAAATGGGTCCCACGGAACTATTCACACATTTAAAAATTATTTTGTTATAATGTTTTCAGTTTTTAGTTTTCAGCAATAAGTGATATTCAAACAGATCCTATATTGTTTTCACAAAACAAAATTATCATGTTACTAAAGAGCACTAGGGGCTGTTTGGTAATATTATTCTAGTAACGTTGTTTTTATTTTTTGGAAATATGTATGAATAAAAAAGTGTGATATTGTTTAAACACTGAAAATTATTGCTCAAAACAACCTATGAAAGAGCCTCTAGTTTTTAGAAAACTACTGTAATATGAATGGAAACAGATAATCTATATCTATATATTACTAAAAGCTGAAGCGTAGCATTTATTGTTGCTACGCTCCAGTTGAGCCACATAAGCGCCCACCTCATTATCATTTTCTTTCCAATTTTCTTATAATTGTTTTTAACATTTACTTTTTATTTTATTTTAATATTTACACTTTTTTCAACATTTCTCCATCCTTATCTTTTCATCTTTCCACTACCCTCTACATAAATATTATTCTTTTTTCTTTTCATCTCCCCACTACCCTCTACATAACTATTATTCTTCTTCCTTCTCTTCATCTTCTTTTATTTTGTCTCTTTTTATTCACATTGTCTTACTATAAATTGGTAACTATCTATTCCATTCTATGCATGGTTTTCTCTCATAAAAAAGGTTCTCTCTCTTTCTCTCTCTCTCTCTCTCAATTTTTCAATGAATTTTTTTATATATTTTTCTATTTATGCCAAATTACTAATCTTTGGGAATCCTTTCTTTTCTTTTTTTTCTTCTTTGTGTTTCTACACTAGAATCATTATGCTCATTTATCACTTAATTTGATCGGGTAGTTTGCAAGAATTCAAAAAAAGGTTCTCTCTCTCTCTCTCTCTCAATTTTCGATGAATTTTTTATACATTCTTCTATTTATGCCAAATTACTAATCTTTGGGAATTATTATTATTTTCTCTCTACACTAGAATCATTATGCTCATTTTCTCACTTAATTTAATTGGGTAGTTTGTAGGAATTCAAGTAAAGCTAGACAATAAGGAATTTTACGGCATTGGAGAACGCCTAAATATATACTAGCCAAAAGTTGAAAGTCAACAAATTAGTGGAGCTATGATTAAGCTTCAAACAGGATTGATGGTAGTGCCAATGTTCTTTAATTAGCATCCTAATTTCTATTTCTCTATATATGTTTCCTAGAATTGGTATTAGTCTCATTTTTATTTTCTCTATTATATTCTAGGTAAACCAAGAGTTCTTTAAAACTCCACATTGGTTAATGCCATTTAGATTTGTTTTTTAAATTGTTTTTTTTTTTCTCTTTAATTGTTAAATGTTACCCTTTTTTTTGCTCTTTCTTATAACTCTAATTAATTTTGATGGTTCTTTTTTTTTTTTTTTTGGTTAGTTAAGGTTGATGGTTCTTTCTTACAGAGAAAAGAAAAAATTGTAAACAATTGAATTCTGTATAAACTTGTACCTAAAGGGGACATGAACCTTTGTTTATTTGTTTAGAGACAATATATTAAAGGGGCATATCATTTGGTCATTGCATTGCATTTCTTAGATGTTAAAAGATAAAGCTTGTCATTATAGGAAAACATTTTGGGTGGGGATAATGGCGTCATTTTGTTTGCTCTAAGATTAACAAAAGATCCTATTATAAAGGAAGCCCACAATCATATCACATGCTTATTATACAAACTATGAGCACAACCCATTATTCTCTCTCACCATGTTTCTACTACATTTGCATTTAGCAACCTAAGATTAGAATTTATTCCCAATAGAAGACTTGTAGAATCATTCAGTTTTTATAGGAAACTAGCCACAGGCTCACACGATGCATGAGAATATAAATATTATACAGTGAAGTGTAATATACAAAAAGTAACAAATACTTCAAGCATTGTCTTTTTTTCAAAAAAAAAAAAAAAAAAAAAAGAAGGAAGATTTTTAAACTTTTTTTTTTTGATCTTTTTATCTCTACAAATAAATTATTATAATATTTTTGTGTATTTCATTAATAATTTTTAAGGTGAACCATATTCTTCTAACTTTGTTGTAGTGTGTTACATTTGCTTATGTGGGGCCAGAAAATCAGGTAGCCTTGGCCCACTCCAAGCCAGGCACAAGGGCCCACGCCAAGGATGCATGAGGGGTCCGAGGATGAAAGCGCAAGGACCGACCCCCGAGGAACATATTCGAGGATGGCCCCGTCCTCGGGCATTCGAGACCTTGGAAGAACACAAGCACCATCCCACCAAAGGGGAGTTCTTGAATATCCGAGGAGGAAAGGGTCTAGTGCCACGCGTCGGCGATGGGAGTGCGGCAAAGGAGCAAGCCCTAGGCGAGCTGTCACCTTTGCATTGAATGCCCTCAACTAACGTCCTGGCCGCATTAATGAGGACAGGACACCTGAATAGTGCCGCCTTGGGTGTTGCAACCCACTGGAGGAAGAGGGAAGCGGCTGATGGGACAGACTCTCAAGTGGTGGCCTGACTGATCGACAAATGGAGGGTTAGGATTAGTTTAGAGGGGTATATAGCGTAGGGAGTCTCTCCTGAAAGGGGGGGGGGGGGAGATTTTTGATTATTGAAGAGAGGGACATAGAATGACTCCGAGGTCATGCCAGTTTCAGGGGGGAACCTCCTCGGACGAGGGCCGAGGAGCTACTCTTAGTTGTAAGTTGGGCTCACTCCCCTTCAATGGAAAAAGGTGGCTTGTATTCCGTTGCTAGTCTGTTAGGGCCTAACCCTTCGCCCCACTCTCTAAAAATGTATTGTTGGGGAACCTTCCTAAACCGAGTCCCTACAGTTGGCGCCGTCTGTGGGGAGGATTAGTGCACTGGTAGGCGTAACGGGCGATTGTTCCTAAGTAGTCATTTTACAGAAGGTTGGTGGCGACGCATCAAAAAAAAAAAAAAAAAAAAACAAACATTGCAGAAAAGTAGAAGGTCTAAAATAGAAGATTCAACAGAAAAGAAAAGGAACTTCATACTATTTTATTAAACAGAAAAGTACAAGATACAAACAGAGGCTTAGGCAGGTGTGTTTTAAAACTAATTTTACAAGCTAATTCTACAAACAGAGGCCTAGGTGGACCTGTTCTAAAACTAGTTAGAGGGAATGGGGTTGAGGCTAGTATGCTCCAAGGCCACCAACAACTCCTTGTCTGGTGCGGCGGAGCTAGAACAAAGAGAGAAGCCGACGCAGGGGCACCGGGACGCCCTCACTCATGATGTTCCCTTGATTCTCTCCAATCCTCACGAGCGTTAGCCGTTGGAGACAGCAACACTCGGGCACCAGCCATGACATGATTTTGCGCGTCTCCTCCGGTAGGGGTGCGCCCCGGGGAGGAGCGCTAGGTACTTTAGGGACATCCCTCCAAGCAACTGTGCAAGGGACTATCAGGGTTACACCTAGACTCTACCGCGCCAGTAGCCTAGTGGGGGCTGCGGTCACAACGGCTCCTCGGTGGGACGGTAGGGCATTTGGCCTGTGTGTCCTCCCACCCGTCCAAGGCCGCCCCATATCTTCCAACTCTGGTCACAATCCTAGCAGGGTTATTGAAGAGGCTCGGGGAGCTGAAGGGACGTATTTCTAGTTGTGTTGGGAAGTTCAAGGAGTGCGGAGAAACGTATCCCCTAGAAAGCCTTATATAGAGGTTGAAGACTGGTGGGAATTAATCCATAAAAAGTTTGAAAAGAGAATTGTCAGCAATATTAATCACGAGGGTACCAAATCCCAAGGAGACCGCTGGATTTGTATCAATTCAAGAGGAAATTAATGAAGGCGTACCTCGCGCATCGAACCGTCAAGCGCGGAGCGCGAATGGCCAAGGGGCGCCTCGTAAATGAAGAAGATGGGAACTTGAATTGAAGGCGAGGTCAATGCTGCATAAAAGATCAAAGTCCGAACCACCCCTGCCCAAAGCACCATAGAGTTAATAGTCCGACTCGAGGAGTAACTGTCCCAAGTAAAGCGGTCTGAGGACAAACCCCTTCATACAGAAGAATGGAAGAGTTAGACAGAACCAAGGCATTGCATGTTCCTCGGACTCAAGCCTATGGGCAAACTAACCACTCGACTATACCTGGGTACTAGACAGAACCAAAGTATTGCATGGTCCTCGGACTCAAACCTACGGAGAAACTAGATATTTATAGAAGAATGGAAGTGTTAGACAGAACCAAGTCATTGCATGGTCCTCGGACTCAAGCCTATGGGGAAACAAACCACTCGACTATACCTGGGTACTAGACAGAACCAAGGTATTGCATGGTCCCCGGACTCAAACCTATGGGGAAACTAGATACTTACAGAAGAATGGAAGTGTTAGACAGAACCAAGGCATTGCATGGTCCTCGGACTCAAGCCTATGGGGAAACTAACCACTCGACTAAATCTGGGTATTAGACAGAACCAAGGTATTGCATGATCCTCGGACTCAAACCTATGAGGAGGACCATACAAAACCAAGGCAATGCATGGTCCTCGGACTAAAGCCTATGGGGAAACTAACCACTCGACTATACCTAGGTACACGTCAGAACCAAGGTATTGCATGACCCTCGAACTCAAACCTTTGGGGAAACTAGATACTTACAGAAGAATGGAAGTATTAGATAGAACTAAGACATTGCATGGTCCTCGGACACAAGCCTATAGGGAAACTAACCACTCGACTATACTTGGGTACTAGACAGAACCAAGGTATTGCATGGTCCTCGAACTCAAACCTATGGGGAAACGAGATACTTACAGAAGAATGGAAGTGTTAGACAAAACCAAGGCATTGCATGGTCCTTGGACTCAAGCCAATGGGGAAACTAACCATTCGGCTATACCTGGGTACTAGACAGAACCAAGGTATTGCATGGTCCTCAGACTCAAACCTATGGGGAAACTAGATACTTACAGAAGAATGGGAGAGTTAGACAGAACCAAGGCAATGCATGGTCCTCGGACTCAAGCCCATGGGGAAACTAACCACTCGGCTATACTTGGGTACTAGACAAAACCAAGGTATTGCATGGTCCTCGGACTCAACCTATGGGGAAACTAGATACTTACAGAAGAATGGAAGTGTTAGACAAAACGAAGGCATTGCATGGTCCCCGGACTCAAGCCTATGGGGAAACTAACCACTCGACTATACCTGGGTACTAGACAGAACCAAGGTATTGCATGGTCCTCGGACTCAAACTTATGGGGAAACTAGATACTAACAGAAGAATAGGAGTGTTAGACAGAACCAAGGCATTGCGTGGTCCTCGGACTCAAGCCTATGGGGAAACTAACCACTCGGCTATACCTGGGTACTAGACAGAACCAAGGTATTGCACGGTCCTCGCACTCAAACCTATGGGGAAACTAAATACTTACAGAAGAATGGAAGTGTTAGACAAAACCAAGGCATTGCATGGTCCTCGGACACAAGACTGTGGGGAAACTAACCACTCGACTATACCTGGGTACTAGACAGAACCAAGGTATTGCATGGTCCTCGGACTCAAACGTATGAGGAAACTAGATACTTACTGAAGAATTGAAGTGTTAGACAGAACCAAGGCATTGCATGGTCCTCAGACTCAAGCCTATGGGGAAACTAACCACTCGACTATACCTGGGCACTAGACAGAACCAACGTATGGCATGGTTCTCGGACTCAAACCTATGGGGAAATTAGATACTTACAGAAGAATGGAAGTGTTAGATAGAACCAAGGAATTGCATGGTCCTCGGACTCAAGCCAATGGGGAAACTAACCGCTCGACTATACTTGGGTACTAGACAGAACCAAGGTATTGCATGGTTCTCGGGCTCAAACCTATGGGGAAACTAGATACTTACAGAAGAATGGGAGTGTTAGAAAAAACCAAGGCATTGCATGGTCCTCGAACTCAAGCCCATGGGGAAACTAACCACTTGGCCATACCTGGGTACTAGACAGAACCACAGTATTGCATGGTCCTCGGACTCAAACCTATGGGAAAACTAGATACTTACAGAAGAATGGGAGTGTTAGACAGAACCAAGGCATTGCATGGTCCTAAGACTCAAGCCTATGGGGAAACTAACCAGTCGGCTATACCTGGGTAGTAAATAGAACCAAGGTATTGCATGGTCCTCGGACTCAAACCTATGGGGAAACTAGATACTTACAGAAGAACGGAAGTGTTAGACAAAACCAGCGCATTGCATGGTCCCCGGACCCCAGCTTACGGGGAAACAAACCACGCGGCGATACCTGGGTCTAGACAGAACCAAGGTAATGCATGGTCCTTGGATTCAAACTTAAGGGGAAACTAGATACTTACAGAAGAATGGAAGAGTTAGACACAACCAAGGCATTGCATGATCCTTGAACTCAAGCCTATGGGGAAACTAACCACTCGACTATACCTGGGTACTAGACAGAACCAAGGTATTGCATGATCCTCGGACTTAAACCTATGGGGAGACTAGATACTTATAGAAGAATGGAAGTGTTAGACAGAACTAAGGTATTGCATGGTCCTCGGACTCCAGCCTATGGGGAAACTAACCACTCGACTATACCGGGGTACTAGACAGAACCAAGGTATTGCATGGTCCTCGGATTCAAACCTATGGGAAACTAGATACTTACAGAAGAATGGAAGTGGTAGACAGAACCATGGAATTGCATGGTCCTCGGACTCAAACCTGTGGTGAAACTAGATACTTACAGAAGAATCGAAGTGTTAGACAGAACCAAGGCATTGCATGGTCCTCGGACACAAGACTGTGGGGAAACTAACCACTCGACTATACCTGGGTACTAGACAGAACCAAGGTATTGCATGGTCCTCGGACTCAAACGTATGAGGAAACTAGATACTTACTGAAGAATTGAAGTGTTAGACAGAACCAAGGCATTGCATGGTCCTCAAACTCAAGCCTATGGGGAAACTAACCACTCGACTATACCTGGGCACTAGACAGAACCAACGTATGGCATGGTTCTCGGACTCAAACCTATGGGGAAACTAGATACTTACAGAAGAATGGAAGTGTTAGATAGAACCAAGGAATTGCATGGTCCTCGGACTCAAGCCAATGGGGAAACTAACCGCTCGACTATACTTGGGTACTAGACAGAACCAAGGTATTGCATGGTTGTCGGGCTCAAACCTATGGGGAAACTAGATACTGACAGAAGAATGGGAGTGTTAGAAAAAACCAAGGCATTGCATGGTCCTCGAACTCAAGCCCATGGGGAAACTAACTACTTGGCCATACCTGGGTACTAGACAGAACCACAGTATTGCATGGTCCTCTGACTCAAACCTATGGGAAAACTAGATACTTACAGAAGAATGGGAGTGTTAGACAGAACCAAGGCATTGCATGTTCCTAAGATTCAAGCCTATGGGGAAACTAACCAGTCGGCTATACCTGGGTAGTAAACAGAACCAAGGTATTGCATGGTCCTCGGACTCAAACCTATGGGGAAACTAGATACTTACAGAAGAACGGAAGTGTTAGACAAAACCAGCGCATTGCATGGTCCCCGGACCCCAGCTTACGGGGAAACAAACCACGCGGCGATACCTGGGTCTAGACAGAACCAAGGTAATGCGTGGTCCTTGGATTCAAACCTAAGGGGAAACTAGATACATACAGAAGAATGGAAGAGTTAGACACAACCAAGGCATTGCATGATCCTTGAACTCAAGCCTATGGGGAAACTAACCACTCGACTATACCTGGGTACTAGACAGAACCAAGGTATTGCATGATCCTCGGACTTAAACCTATGGGGAGACTAGATACTTACAGAAGAATGGAAGTGTTAGACAGAACTAAGGTATTGCATGGTCCTCGGACTCAAGCCTATGGGGAAACTAACCACTCGACTATACCGGGGTACTAGACAGAACCAAGGTATTGCATGGTCCTCGGATTCAAACCTATGGGAAACTAGATACTTACAGAAGAATGGAAGAGGTAGACAGAACCATGGAATTGCATGGTCCTCGGACTCAAACCTATGGTGAAACTAGATACTTACAGAAGAATCGAAGTGTTAGACAGAACCAAGGCATTGCATGGTCCTCGGACACAAGACTGTGGGGAAACTAACCACTCGACTATACCTGGGTACTAGACAGAACCAAGGTATTGCATGGTCCTCGGACTCAAACGTATGAGGAAACTAGATACTTACTGAAGAATTGAAGTGTTAGACAGAACCAAGGCATTGCATGGTCCTCAGACTCAAGCCTATGGGGAAACTAACCACTCGACTATACCTGGGCACTAGACAGAACCAACGTATGGCATGGTTCTCGGACTCAAACTTATGGGGAAATTAGATACTTATAGAAGAATGGAAGTGTTAGATAGAACCAAGGAATTGCATGGTCCTCGGACTCAAGCCAATGGGGAAACTAACCGCTCGACTATACTTGGGTACTAGACAGAACCAAGGTATTGCATGGTTGTCGGGCTCAAACCTATGGGGAAACTAGATACTTACAGAAGAATGGGAGTGTTAGAAAAAACCAAGGCATTGCATGGTCCTCGAACTCAAGCCCATGGGGAAACTAACCACTTGGCCATAACTGGGTACTAGACAGAACCACAGTATTGCATGGTCCTCGGACTCAAACCTATGGGAAAACTAGATACTTACAGAAGAATGGGAGTGTTAGACAGAACCAAGGCATTGCATGGTCCTAAGACTCAAGCCTATGGGGAAACTAACCAGTCGGCTATACCTGGGTAGTAAACAGAACCAAGGTATTGCATGGTCCTCGGACTCAAACCTATGGGGAAACTAGATACTTACAGAAGAACGGAAGTGTTAGACAAAACCAACGCATTGCATGGTCCCCGGACCCCAGCTTACGGGGAAACTAACCACGCGGCGATACCTGGGTCTAGACAGAACCAAGGTAATGCATGGTCCTTGGATTCAAACCTAAGGGGAAACTAGATACTTACAGAAGAATGGAAGAGTTAGACACAACCAAGGCATTGCATGATCCTTGAACTCAAGCCTATGGGGAAACTAACCACTCGACTATACCTGGGTACTAGACAGAACCAAGGTATTGCATGATCCTCGGACTTAAACCTATGGGGAGACTAGATACTTACAGAAGAATGGAAGTGTTAGACAGAACTAACGTATTGCGTGGTCCTCGGACTCAAGCCTATGGGGAAACTAACAACTCGACTATACCGGGGTACTAGATAGAACCAAGGTATTGTATGGTCCTCGGACTCAAACTTATGGGAAACTATATACTTACAGAAGAATGGAAGTGGTAGACAGAACCATGGAATTGCATGGTCCTCGGACTCAAACCTATGGTGAAACTAGATACTTACAGAAGAATCGAAGTGTTAGACAGAACCAAGGCATTGCATGGTCCTCGGACTCAAGCCAATGGGGAAACTAACCACTTGACTATACCTGGGTACTAGACAGAACCAAGGTATTGCATGGTCCTCCGACTCAAACCTAAAGGGAAACTAGATACTTACAGAAGAATGGAAGTGTTAGACAGAACCTAGGCATTACATGGTCCTTGGACTCAAGCCTATGGGGAAACTAACCAATCGACTATAACTAGGTACTAGACAGAACCAAGGTATTGCATGGTCCTCGGACTCAAACCTTTGGGGAAACTAGATAATTACAGAAGAATGAAAGTGTTAGATAGAACCAAGGCATTGCATGGTCCTCGGACTCAAGCCTATGGGGAAAATAGCCACTTAACTATACTTGGGTACTGTATAGGACCAAGGTATTGCATGGACGTCGGACTCAAACCTATGGGGAAACTAGATACTTACAGAAGAACGGAAGTGTTAGACAAAACCAACGCATTGCATGGTCCTTGGACTCAAGCTTACGGGGAAACTAACCACTCGGCGATACCTGGGTCTAGATAGAACCAAGGTAATGCATGGTCCTCGGACTCATACCTAAGGGGAAACTAGATACTTACAGAAGAATGGAAGAGTTAGACACAACCAAGGCATTGCATGATCCTCGAACTCAAGTCTATGGGGAAACTAATCACTCGACTATACCTGGGTACTAGACAGAACCAAGATATTGCATGATCCTCGGACCTAAACCTATGGGGAGACTAGATACTTACCGAAGAATGGAAGTGTTAGACAGAACTAAGGCATTGCATGGTCCTCGGACTCAAGCCTATAGGGAAACTAACCACTCGACTATGCCTGGGTACTAGACAGAACCAAGGTATTGCATGGTCCTCCGACTCAAAACTAAAGGGAAACTAGATACTTACAAAAGAATGGAAGTGTTAGACAGAACCAAGGCATTACATGGTCCTTGGACTCAAGCCTATGGGGAAACTAACCACTCGACTATAACTGGGTACTAGACAGAACTAAGGTATTGCATGGTCCTCGGACTCAAACCTTTGGGGAAACTAGATAATTATAGAAGAATGGAAGTGTTAGATAGAACAAAGGCATTGCATGGTCCTCGGACTCGCGCCTATGGGCAAACTAACCGCTCGACCATACCTGGGTACAAGACAGAACCAAGGTATTGCATGGTCCTCGGACTCAAACTTTTGGGGAGACTAGATACCTACAGAAGAATGGAAGTGTTAGACAGAACCAAGCCATTGCATGGTCCTCAGACTCAAGCCTGTGGGGAAACTAACCACTCGTCTATACCTGGGTACTAGACAGAACCAAGGTATTGCATGGTCCTCGGACTCAAACCTGTGGGGAAACTAGATACTTACAGATGAATGGAAGTGTTAGATAGAACTAAGGAATTTCATGGTCCTCGGACTCAAGCCTATGGGGAAACTAACCGCTCGGCTATACCTGGGTACTAGACCGAACCAAGGAATTGCTTGGTCCCCGGACTCAAACCTCTGGGGAGACTAGATACTTCAGAAGAATGGAAGTGTTTGACAGAATCACGCCATTGCACGGTCCCCGGACTCAAGCCTTTGAGGAAACTAACCAATCGACTATACCTGGGTACTGGACAGAACGAAGGTATTGCATGGTCCTCGGACTCAAACCTATGGGGAAACCAGGTACTTACAGAAAAATGGAAGTATTAGACAGAACCAAGGCATTGCATGGTCCTCGGACTCAAGCCTCTGGGGAAACTAACCACTCGACTATACCTGGGTACCAGACAGAAGCAAGGTATTGCACGGTCCTCGGAGTCAAACCTATGGGGAAACTAGATACTTACAGAAGAACGGAAGTGTTAGAGAGAACCAAGGCAATGCATAGTCCCCGGACTCAAGCCTATGGGGAAAATAACCACTCGAATATACCTGGGTACTAGACAGAACCATGGTATTGCATGGTCCTCGGACTCAAACGTATGGGGAAACTAGATACTTAGAGAACAATGGAAGTGTTAGACAGAATCACGGCATTGCACGGTCCCCGGACTCAAGCCTATGGGGAAACTAACCAATCGACTATACCTAGGTACCGGACAGAACCAAGGTATTGCATGGTCCTCGGACTCAAACCTATGGGAAGACTAGGTACTTACAGAAAAATGGAAGTATTAGACAGAACTAAGGCATTGCATGGTCCTCGGACTCAAGCCTATGGGGAAACTAACCACTCGACTGTACCTGGGTACTAGACAGAACCAAGGTATTGCACGGTCCTCGGAGTCAAACCTATGGGGAAACTACATACCTACAGAAGAACGGAAGTGTTAGACAGAACGAAGGCATTGCATGGTCCTCGGACTCAAGCCTATGGGGAAAATAACCACTCAACTATACCTGGGTACTAGATAGAACCAAGGTATTGCATGGTCCTCGGACTCAAACCTACGGGGAAACTAGATACTTACAGAAGAATGGAAGTGTTAGATTGAACCAAGGCATTGCATGGTCCACGGATTCAAGCCTATGGGGAAACTATCCAGTCGACTATACTTGGGTACAAGACAGAACCAACGTATTGCATGGTCCTCGGACTCAAACCTATGGGGAGACTAGATACTTACAGAAGAATGGAAGTGTTTGAAAGAACTAATGCATTGCATGGTCCTTAGACTCAAGCCTGTGGGGAAACTAACCACTCGACAATACCTGGGTACTAGACAGAACCAACGTATAGCATGGTTGTCGGACTCAAACCTATGGGGAAACTAGATACTTACAGAAGAATGGAAGTTTTAGATAGAACCAAGGCATTGCATAGTTCTCGAACTCAAGCCTATGGGGAAACTAACCGCTCGACTATACTTGGGTACTAGACAGAACCAAGGTATTGCATGGTTCTCGGACTCAAACCTATGGGGAAACTAGATACTTATAGAAGAATGGGAGTGTTAGACAAAACCAAGGCATTGCATGGTCCGCGGACTCAAGCTTGTGGGGAAACGAATCACTCGGCTATACCTCGGTACTAGATAGAATCAAGGTATTGCATGGTCTTTGGACTCAAACCTATGGGGAAACTAGATACTTACAGAAGAATGGGAGTGTTAGACAAAACCAATGCATTGCATGGTCCTCGGACTCAGGCCTATGGGGAAACTAACCACTCGGCTATACCTGGGTACTAGAGAGAACCAAGGAATTACTTGGTCCTCGGACTCAAACCTATGGGGATACTAAATACCTATAGAAGAATGGAAGTGTTCGACAGAATCAAGGCATTGCATGGTCCTCGGACTCAAACGAATGGGGAAACAAGATATTTACAGAAGAATGGAAGTGTTAGATAGAACCAAGGCATTGCATGGTCCTCGGACTCAAACTTTTGGGGAAACTAACCACTCGACTATACTTGGGTACTAGACAGAACCAAGGCATTGTATGGTCCTCGGACTCAAACCTTTGGGGAAACTAGATACTTACAGAAGAATGGGAGTGTTAAACAAAACCAAGGCATTGCATGTTCCTCGGACTCAAGCCTGTGGGGAAACGAACCACTCGACTATACCTGGATACTAGACAGAACCAAGGTATTGCATGGTCCTCGGTCTCAAACCTATGGGGAAACTAGATACTTACAGAAGAATGGAAGTGTTAGATAGAACCAAGGCATTGCATGGTCCTTGGACTCAAGCCAATGGGGAAACTAATCGCTCGACTATACTTGGGTACTAGACAGAACCAAGATATTGCATGGTTCTCGGATTCAAACCTATGGGGAAACTAGATACTTACAGAAGAATGGGAGTGTTAGACAAAACCAAGGCATTGCATGGTCCTCGGACTCAAGCTTGCGGGGAAACGAATCACTCAGCTATACCTCGGTACTAGACAGAATCAAGGTATTGCATGGTCCTTGGACTCAAAACTATGGGGAAACTAGATACTTATAGAAGAATGGGAGTGTTAGACAGAACCAAGGCATTGCATGGTCCTCGGATTCAAGCCTATGGGGAAACTAACCTCTCGGCTATACCTGGGTACTAGAGAGAACCAAGGAATTCGTTGGTCCTTGGACTCAAACCTAGGGGGATACTAAATAGTTATAGAAGAATGGAAGTGTTCGACAGAATCAAGGCATTGCATGGTCCTCGGACTCAAACGAATGGGGAAACTAGATATTTACAGAAGAATGGAAGTGTTAGATAGAACCAAGGCATTGCATGGTCCTCGGACTCAAGCTTATGGGGAAACTAACCACTCGACTATACTTGGGTACTAGACAGAACCAAGGTATTGTATGGTCCTCAGACTCAAACCTTTGGGGAAACTAGATACTTACAGAAGAATGGGAGTGTTAGACAAAACCAGGCCATTGCATAATCCTCGGACTCAAGCTTGTGGGGAAACGAATCACCCGGCTATACCTCGGTACTTGACAGAATCAAGGTATTGCATGGTCCTTGGACTCAAACCTATGGGGAAACTAGATACTTACAGAAGAATGGGAGTGTTAGACAAAACCAAGGCATTGCATGGTCCTCGGACTCAAGCCTATGGGGAAACTACCACTCGGCTATACCTGGGTACTAGAGAGAACCAAGGAATTGCTTGGTCCTCGGACTCAAACCTGTGGGAATACTAAATACTTATAGAAGAATGGAAGTGTTCGATAGAATCAAGGCATTGCATGGTCCTCGGACTCAAACGAATAGGGAAACTAGATAGGTACAGAAGAATGGAAGTGTTAGATAGAACCAGGGCATTGCATGGTCCTTGGACTCAAGCTTATGGGGAAACTAACCACTCGGCTATGCCTGGGTACCAGACAGAACCAAGGAATTGCTTGGTCCTCGGACTCAAACCTATGGGGATACTAAATACTTATAGAATAATGGAAGTGTTCGAAAGAATCAACGCATTGCATGGTCCTCGGACTCAAACGAATGGGGAAACTAGATATTTACAGAAGAATGGAAGTGTTATATAGAACCAAGGCATTGCATAGTCCCCGGACTCAAGCTTATGGGGAAACTAACCACTCGACTGTACTTGTGTACTAGACAGAACCAAGGTATTGTATGGACCTTGGACTCAAACCTTTGGGGAAACTAGATACTTACGGAAGAATGGGAGTATTAGACAAAACCAAGGCAATGCATGGTCCTCGGACTCAAGCTTGTGGGGAAACGAATCACTCGGCTATACCTCGGTACTAGACAGAATCAAGGTATTGCATGGTCCTTGGACTCAAACCTATGGGGAAACTAGATACTTAAAGAGGAATGAGTGTGTTAGACAGAACCAAGGCATTGCATGGTTTCGGACTCAAGCCTATGGGGAAACTAACCACTCGGCTTTGCCTGGGTACTAGTGAGAACCAAGGAATTGCATGGTCCTCGGACTCAAACCTATGAGGAAACTAAATACTTATAGAAGAATGGAAGTGTTCGACAAAATTAAGGCATTGTATGGTCCTCGGACTCAAACCTACGGGGAAACTAGATACTTACAGAAGAATGGGAGTGTAAGACAAAACCAAGGCATTGCATGGTCCTTGGACTCAAGCCTATGGGGAAACTAACCACTCGGCTATACCTGGGTACTAGAGAGAACAAAGGAATTGCTTGGTCCTCGGACTCAAACCTATGGGGATACTAAATACTTATAGAAGAATGGAAGTGTTCGACAGAATCAAGGCATTGCATGGTCCTCGGACTCAAACGAATGGGGAAACTAGATATTTACAGAAGAATGGAAGTGTTAGATAGAACCAAGGCATAGCATTGTCCTTGGACTCAAGCTTATGGGGAAACTAACCACTCGACTATACTTGGGTACTAGACAGAACCAAGGTATTGTATGGTCCTCGGACTCAAACCTTTGGGGAAACTAGATACTTACAAAAGAATGGGAGTGTTAAACGAAACCAAGGCATTGCATGTTCCTCGGACTCAAGCCTGTGGGGAAACGAACCACTCGGCTATACCTCGGTACTAGACAGAATCAAGGTATTGCATGGTCCTTGGACTTAAACCTGTGGGAAAACTAGATACTTACAGAGGAATGGGAGTGTTAGACAGAACCAAGGCATTGCATGGTCTTCGGACTCAAGCCTACGGGGAAACTAACCACTCGGCTATACTTGGGTATTAGAGAGAACCAAGGAATTGCTTGGTCCTCGGACTCAAACCTATGGGGAAACTAAATACTTATAGAAGAATGGAAGTGTTCAACAAAATCAAGGCATTGTATGGTCCTCGGACTCAAGCCAATGGGGAAACTAACCACTCAGCTACACCTGGGTACCAGACTGAACCAAGGTATTGCATGGTCCTCAGACTCAAACCTAAGGGGAAACTAGATACTTACAGAAGAGTGGACGTGTTAGACAGAACCAAGGCATTGCCTGGTCCTCGGACTCAAGGCTATGGGGAAACTAACCACTCGACTATACCTGGGTACTAGACAGAACCAAGGTATTGCACGGTCCTCGGACTCAAACCTATGGGGAGACTAGATACTTATAGAAGAATGGCAGTGTTAGACAGAAGCAAGGCATTGCATAGTCCTCGCACTCAAGCCTATGGGGAAACTAAACACTCGACTATACCTGGGTACCAGACAGAACCAATGTATTGCATGGTTGTCGGACTCAAACCTTTGGGGAAACTAGATACTTACAGAAGAATGGAAGTTTTAGATAGAACCAAGGCATTGCATGGTCCTCGAAGTCAAGCCTTTGGGGAAACTAACCGCTCGACTATACTTGGGTACTAGATAGATCCAAGTATTGCATGGTTGTCGGACTCAAACCTATGGGGAAACTAGATACATACAGAAGAATTGGAGTATTAGACAAATCCAAGGCATTGCATGGTTTCGCAGACTCAAGCTTATGGGGAAACGAATCACTCGGCTATACCTCGGTACTAGATAGAATCAAGGTATTGCATGGTCCTTGGACTCAAACCAATGGGGAAACTAGATACTTACAGAAGAATGGGAGTGTTAGACAAAACCAAGGCACTACATGGTCCTCGGACTCAAGCCTATGGGGAAACTAACCACTCGGCTATACCTGGGTACTAGAGAGAACCAAGGAATTGCTTGGTCCTCGGACTCAAACCTATGGGGAAACTAAATACTTATAGAAGAATAGATGTGTTTGACAAAATCAGGGCATTGTATGGTCCTCGGACTCAAGCCAATGGGGAAACTAACCACTCAGCTATACCTGGGTACCAGACAGAACCAAGGTTTTGCATGGTCCTCAGACTCAAACCTAAGGGCAAACTAGATACTTACAGAAGAGTGGAAGTGTTAGACAGAACCAAGGCATTGCCTGGTCCTCGGACTCAAGGCTATGGGGAAACTAACCACTCGACTATACCTGGGTAGTAGACAGAACCAAGGTATTGCATGGTCCTTGGACTCAAACCTATGGGGGGACTAGATACTTACAGAAGAATGGCAGTGTTAGACAGAAGCAAGGCATTGCATAGTCCTCGGACTCAAGCCTATGGGGAAACTGACCACTCGACTATACCTGGGTACTAGACATAACCAAGGTATTGCATGGTCCTCGGACTCAAACCTATGGGGAAACTAGATATTTACAGAAGAATGGAAGTGTTAGATAGAACCAAGGCATTGCATGGTCCTCGGACTCAAGCTTATGGGGAAACTAACCACTCGACTATACTTGGGTACTAGACAGAACCAAGGTATTGCATGGTCCTCGGACTCAAACCTTTGGGGAAACTAGATACTTACAGAAGAATGGGAGTGTTAGACAAAACCAAGGCATTACATGGTCCTCGGACTCAAGCTTGTGGGGAAACGAACCACTCGGCTATACCTCGGTAGTAGACAGAATCAAGGTATTGCATGGTCCTTGGACTCAAACTTATGGGGAAACTAGATACTTACAGAAGAATGGGAGTGTTAGACAAAACCAAGGCATTGCCTAGTCCTCGGACTCAACCCTATGGGGAAACTAACCACTCGGCTATACCTGGGAACTAGAGAGAACCAAGGAATTGCTTAGTCCTCGGACTCAAACCTATGGGGATACTGTATACTTATGGAAGAATGGAAGTGTTCGACAGAATCAAGGCATTGCATGGTCCTCGGACTCAAGCCAATGGGGAAACTAACCACTCGGCTATACCTGGGTACCAGACAGAACCAAGGTATTGCACGGTCCTCGGACTCAAACCTATGGGGAAACTGATACTTACAGAAGAGTGGAAGTGTTAGACAGAACCAAGGCATTGCATGGTCCTCGGACTCAAGGCTATGGGGAAACTAACCACTCGACTGTACCTGGGTACTAGACAGAACCAAGGTATTGCGTGGTCCTCGGACTCAAACCTGTGGGGAGACTAGATACTTACAGAAGAATGGCAGTGTTAGACAGAAGCAAGGCATTGCATGGTCCTCGGACTCAAGCCTATGGGAAAACTAACCACTCGACTATACCTAGGTACTAGACAGAACCAAGGTATTGCATGGTCCTCGGACTCAAACCTATGGGGAAACTAGATGCTTACAGAAGAATGGAAGTGTTAGATAGAACCAAGGCATTGCATGGTCCTCGGACTCAAGCTTATGGGGAAACTAACCACTCGACTATACTTGGGTACTAGACAGAACCAATGTATTGCATGGTCCTCGGACTCAAACCTATGTGGAAACTAGATACTTACAGAAGAATTGGAGTGTTAGACAAAACCAAGGCATTGCATGGTCCTCGGACTCAAGCCTGTGGGGAAACTAACCACTCGGTTATACCTGGGTACTAGACAGAACCAAGGTATTGCGTGGTCCTTGGACTCAAACCTATGGGAAAACTAGATACTTACAGAAGAATGGGAGTGTTAGATGGAACCAAGGCATTGGATGGTCCTTGGACTAAAACCTGAGGGGAAACTAGATACTTACAGAAGAATGGAAGTGTTAGACAGAACCAAGGCATTGCATGGTCCTCGGACTTAAACCTTTGGGGAAACTAACCACTTGACTATACCTCGGTACTAGACAGAACCAAGGTATTGCATGGTCCTCGGACTCAAACCTATGTGGAGACTAGATACTTACAGAAGAATGGAAGTGTTAGACAGAACCAAGACATTGCATGGTCCTCGGACTCAAGCCTATGGGGAAACGAACCCCTCGACTATACCTGGGTACTAGACAGAACCAAGGTATTGCATGGTCCTCAGACTCAAACCTATGGTGAAACTAGATACTTACAGAAGAATGGAAGCGTTAGACAGAACCAAGGCATTGCATGGTCCTCGGACTCAAGCCTGTGGGGAAACTAGATACTTAGAGAAGAATGATAGTGTTAAACAGAACCAAGGCATTGCATGGTCCTCGGACTCAAGCTTATGGGGAAACTAACTACTCAGCTATACCTGGGTACGAGACAAAACCAAGGTATTGCGTGGTCCTCAAATTCAAACCTATGGGGAAACTGGATACTTACAGAGGAATAGAAGTGTTAGACAAAACCATGGCATTGCATGGTCCTCGGACTCAAGCCTATGGGGAGACTAACCACTCGGCTATAGCTGGGTACTAGACAGAACCAAGGTATTGCATCGTCCTCGGACTCAAACCTAAGGGGAAACTAGATAGTTATAGAAGAATGGAAGTGTTAGACAGAACCAAGGCATTGCATGGTCCTCGGACTCAATCCTATGGGGAAGCTAACTACTTCGAAATTTCTTAAGTGTTAGACTGAACCAAGGCATTGCATGGTCCTTGGACTCAAGCCTATGTGGAAACTAACTATTTCAAAATATCCTAAGTGTTAGATAGAACCAAGGCATTGCATGGTCCTCAGATTCAAGCCTATGGGGAAACTAACTACTATAAAATATCGTAAATTAGGAAAGGATCAAAACCCTACCTAACCCTTGGGACGTAAGGGAACTGCCCTCGCATACATTCTTTCCCCTTATCATTGTTACTGACGCAATTGGCTGACATATAATTCGAGCTAAAATCATGCAAATAAAAAGAAAAGAGAGGAAGTAGACAGTACGTAAACGAATAAGCAACCACGATAAATAAAAAGGGAAATTAAACTCCCATTACAAAAAAATGTCCATAGAAGTTGCGTGGCAAGAGCCACCTTACATAAAAATAAAAAAAATAAAAAGGAAAGAACAACAAAATAAAATAAAATGCCATAAAAAGACAAAGGCCAAGCAAGCGGCAAAAGCAGGCTGAGCCGAGAGGCCAGGGAATCTACTCCTTCTGCTCTGGCTGGACAGGGGTAACCTTTGAGTCCTTCGAGCCCTGGCCTAAGGGGATGGCCTGCAGGGGTACAGCGAGAATGGCTGCTTCCTCGGTGGTGGGGATTTGAGCATTGGATGGGACCTCCGCTACCTCTTGGGGCACCTCCTCGCTCGGATTCTCTCTTGGTTCAGCAACCCCCACCTCCTCAACAATCTTCCTAGCCTTAGCGCCATCAGTGGCGGCCTCACAGATAACAAGGGGGTAGTACACGCTCTCCACCTTCCACAGGTCGGACGTGACCTCCACCCCGCTTGTTTGAGGGCCTCAGCCCAGACCTGAGAGCAGTATCGCCTACATACCCCCGGAACTTGAGCTTTATAGAGAGCCTCTACCTCAGCCACCTCATCAGCATAGGCTGCAGTCTCGGCCTCCTCTTTGGCAGTCAGGGCCATCTCCCTGCCAAAATCTGCCACGACCTTAGCCTGCCGAGCCTCCTCTCTGGCCCACTCTGCCTCCCTCTGGGCCCCCTCAGTCGTGGCCACCTTAGCTTGAAGATCGGCGATCAGCTTTCTCGCGATCCCCAGCTGCTCCTCCGCCTCGCCCAGGCGCCTCGTCTGCTCCTTGGACTGGTTCTGGGCACCCTTAAAGCCAGACACTACACTGTCCCGAGCCCTGGTCATTGCCTTCAAGTCCTCTCGGGCCTTGGCAAGGTTAGCCTCGGAGTTCTTCAAGGTCTGGGTAGCCTGAAACCGCCTATTACGCTCCTGGTCGAGGGCCTTCCCCTGGTCGTTGGCCGCCCCCTCCAACTTGTAGACGGCCTAGACAGCCTGCCAGAGTAGCCAATGCACTATGAGCCCAACTCAAAAGAAAAAGGGGAAAAGGAGAGGAAAGGAAAGGGAGTCGAAGTTATAGTCCTTACCATCCCCAGATACTGCTTAAGGCTGAGGAAGACCTGCTTACTCCCCAAAAAGTCCAGCTCGGCCATGTCCGCTAGGAGCAGTAGGCACCTTTCCAGCGCGTCGGCCACGTGCGCGCCTTTGCCCTCGTTGAAGTCCCTGAGGGAGGCGTCATCCTTCAGGGGCTCCCCATGGAGCATTGAGGCTGGGAGCCAGGCCTGGGCCTCGGACGAGGTGGTGTCGACCTGCCTGTCCTGACTTTTGCTGCCTATCTTAATCTGCTTGGACGGCCGCAAAGTGTTGTCCTCCTCCTGCGAGGACATTGGCTTATCCTCCATAAGCCTTTTGCCCTTATCCTTCTTCTTCTTAGGGTCGGCAGGCATGGACCTAGAAGGCAGGCTCGTCTGGGAAGAAGGAGGAAGCTTCTGCTGAGTGGAAGTCGACCTAGTCTTCGGAGGAGGAGGAGGAAGCTTTTACTGGGACTTCCCCGATTGGCCTTCGATCAGGTCCAACAAGCTGGTGGGGGGCTTCCTCTTGTAACCCATTGTTGGCAAAGGAGGGGCTTCTGAAGCGAGGAAGTCTGCTTCGATCAAACGAGGGTCGCCCAAGTCCCCGGGGAGGATCCTCGGATTGATCAAGCTGGGCGAAAATGTCAAACGCGTCCTCCTCCCTCTCTGGAGCCTTCTCGGCAGCCTCGGCGAATACTTGGGAAGAAGAAAGGACGGCTACAGTAACAACTTCTGGTTCGGAAGGCTCCTCGGGGAACTGAAATCCGTCCTCGGTCATAGTAATTCTCTGAAGCCGAGGGTTGTTGGCTCGGATCACGTGCTTCGGAACCGGGAATGATTTCTGGACAGGAGTATACCCCAAGATTTTGTGGGCAACCCTAACCTGATTGTCGTCCTCGTTTGTAAAAACTAACGCCCTCAGCACCTTCTGCAAATCCTCCCAGTTGACTAGGTGGAAGTGGCGCTCAAAAGCGTGCGGGTCTGCAAGGGGAAACACCACCACATTAGTAAAAAAAAGGGGGGGGGGGGGGGAAGAAAAGAGACAAGAGAACTTGAAACCCCTCTTACTCCCACTGCCCAACCTAGTATTCCCTCCATTGTTGAGTAGTGAAGGCCATCGTGCCACTCCCTGGACACGATGAGGAAATCCTCGTTTAACCCCTTGCTAGACTCAGGGAGGCACTGGATGAGCTGCACCTTATCATCCCTCGTCTTTAGATAATAAGACTTGCCCTTAAGAAGCTGAAGGTTGTAGCACCAGTTCACGTCATGGTGGGTCAACCTTAGCCCCATCTTCTCGTTCAGGGCATCCACACAGCCTAAAATCCTAAAGACGTTTATTCCACATTGGGTAGGGGCCAACTGGAAGTGCGTGAGGTAGTCCCTCATCACTGGCCATATGGGGATCCTCATCCCCACTTCGAGGAAGGCGACAATGGGTATGACCACTTCGCCCTCTTGTCTTTGTAAGAGCCACTCCCCGTCCTCACAATATCTCAGACTTACATTATCGGGAATTCTATAGTTGGCGATGAATTTCTCTATCGCCTCCTCAGTGTAGACATATTTCTTAAACCTACCCATCCCAGTTGACGCCTAAAGGAACTAAGAAATAACAGGTGAAGGAGAAGAAGGGGTAAAGAGGAAGAGAGCTCAGAGAGGGATAGAGCGACTTACTGGGAAGAGGAGGAGCTCCTCGGACAGGCTTTTTGTGCTGGAGATGTAAGTGAGAGTGTGGCTGAACTCAGGAAGGACGCGCGAGAATTCTTGATTGCAAATAAGGAACAGGAAGAAGCGGTTCGTATAGGTATTTATACCCCAAATCGAAGAGCCATGCGGGTTTTCCCGCCCATAAATGCGAGACAAACCTCCACCGTTGGATTGGTAACGCCTCGTTAGATGTGGGGAGCACAGAGCCACCTGAATTTAATGACGGGCACGTTGCGCGCTCCGAAACGTCAGCAACGCGCCTTGGGCAGATGAATAGACCCCAGTGCTGACAGGGGGCGTAAGGCTCGACTGGGCACGAAGCAGGCTCGAGGATGTCAAAATCCTTCTCCCCGCTCGAGGATGCATGCAGCAAGATTTTGAGGGGTTATTGTGGGGCCAGAAAATCAGGTATCCTTAGCCCACTCCAAGCTAGGCCCAAGGGCCCACGCCAAGGATGCATGAGGGGTCCGAGGATGAAAGTGCGAGGACCGACCCCTGAGGAACATATCCGAGGATGGCCCCGTCCTCGGGCGTCTAAGACCTCGGAAGAACATGAGCACCATCCCACCAAAGGGGACTTCTTGAATATCTGAGGAGGAAAGGGTCCAGTGCCACGCGTCGGCGACAAGAGCGCAGCAAAGGAGCAAGCCCTAGGCGAGCTGTCATCTCTGCATTGAATGCCCTCAACTAACGTCCTAGCCGCATTAATGAGGACAAGACTCCTGAATAGTGCCACCTTGGGTGCTGCAACCCACTGGAGGAAGAGGGATGCGGCTGATGGGGCAGGCTCTCAAGTGGTGGCCTGACTGATCAACAAATGGAGGGTTAGGATTAGTTTAGAGGGGTATATAATGTAGGGAGTCTTTCCTGAAAAGGGGAGGGATTTTTGATTATTGAAGAGAGGGACATAGAATGACTCCGAGGTCATGCCAGTTTCAGGGGGGAACCTCCTCAGACGAGGGCCGAGGAGATACCCTTAGTTGTAAGTTGGGCTCACTCCCCTTCAATGGAAAAATGTGGCTTGTGTTCCGTTGCTAGTCTGTTAGGGCTTAACCCTTCGCCCCACTCTCTAAAAATGTATTGTTGAGGAAGCTTCCTAAACTGAGTCCCTACAGCTTAATATACAACTCATCTCTTAAGGAATAAGGAAATTATCATAATAATAAAAAATCATCACAAAATTACAGTGTTAACTTAACCAAAATTAAATAAAACTAAAGAAAAAAAATAGATCTTATAATAATTTATAAGTCAAAAAATTGGCAAGCATATTCAAATTTCTATTTCTAAAAACAACTAAGTATTAATTCAAACCAAAATTCAATCAAAATTATAAAAGGGAAAGAACAAAATCCTAAAACACATAATAAAAAAAAAAAGAAAAAACCATCAATCTTAATTTGAGTTATAAGAAAGAACAAAAATCTTTTATGTGCAATTGTTCTCTTTATTGGTATTTATTGTTATATATTTTATTTTTACTTTTTTTTTTCTTCTCATCTTATGTTGTTCAACATTTAAATTCAATCACATCTTCTACACCACTAAATTATTTATATTTTCTCTCTCTTTTTATTTTTATTTTTAATAATTAAATATGGAATATTTTATTTAAATAATAAAATTATCCTTAAAAAATTGTACTTTTTATTTTTTATTTTTTACATTTACACTTTGTCCAAGCTTTTTCCTTACCTTTATCTTTTCATCTCCCCACTACCTTTTACCTTAATATCACTATTCATCTCCCCACATCTTCCATATCATTAAATTATTTATATCTTCTCTCCTTTTTATTTAAAAAATTAAAAATTAAAAATTATACTTAATTTCAATAAATAAAAGTGTCATCATAAAGTGGAGGAATACTAGGGACACACTTATTCTCAAACCCAATACATCAAAGAAAAAATATAATACAAAACAAATGCCAATTGGGAAACACTAAAAATAAAAAAAGAATAATGAGGATATCAAACCAAATTTAATATAAAGAAACTAATAGTTGTGGATATACTAACTTAAGGGTAGCAAAATTAAATGAAAAAAAAAAAAAAAAAAACTACAATGCATATTTGATGCAATAAAATCATCATCAAATTTTGGAAAACAGTAGGTTGCCTTTGGAGAGAGAGAGAGAGAGAGAGAGAGAGAGAGAGAGAGAGAGAGAGAGAGAGAGAGAGAGAGAGAGAGAGAGAGAGAGAGACGGTAAAGAAAAAAAAAATCAAATGTCAATTAGTAACTATTAATTGGAAAACAAAGAGGTTGTAAGGAGAAGTAAAAATAAAAAATAAATATGACCAATATGGAGAACATTAAAAACTTTACAGTGCAATAAAATCAACTATTACATTCACTTAAAAAATTGAATCAATAATCAATAATTATACACAATCATAGCAATTAAACTCTAATTCATAACTAAAAGGAGATGTTCTCATGTAATAATAGAAATTACATAAGAAATAAAGTTAGAAAATTTTAAAATCCCTTTTTGGACATTTCATTTAACTTTATATATATATATATATATATATATATGTATGTATGTATGTATGTGTATATGTATATATATATGTAATCTTCATACACAATTACATTTAAAAATATAATAAACAATGTTACATCTCATTTAACACCTCTGTTATGAAAATCATTAGTCAGTAAATATATGATAATAGTAAAAAATGTTATAAATGAAATTATGAAAAAAAAAAAAAGTGATAAAACTAATTAGCTACTATCATTATGAAGTAGTAGTTTATGATTTTACGCATCTAAGGAAGTAGAATATATAGAGTTTACTTAAGGTATATGTAAAGATTCACATTAAAAAAAAGATATGTAAAGGTTAAAAAAAAAGTATATTCTATAAATAAATAAAAAGGTATATGTAAGGTTTTTATTAACTTGAAAGAAAATGAAAAATCAATTATTAGCAACAACAACAAGAATAATAATAATAATAATAATAATAATATAGGGGTAATTACATTCCCCTTCCTTGAGTTTTGAAGAAATGACACTCTACCCCAAACTTAAAAAGAAAAAATATTTTCACCCTTTACATTTGTTTAACCAAATTTTGTTAAATTAATATTAAAATATTGTGTACTAAACTGCCTGTGCTTAAGGTAGGTTCCAAAATTATCCTTAATTTTAAAATTAAATTCTCTTATTTTAAAATTTTAAATTAAGGTGTATTTCAAAATATTAAGTAATGTCTTTTGCTTCTTTTTTTTTTTTCCCCCTTTTCTTTTCCCAATGAGTTATGGAGAGATTTGTCATTTCTAATCTTTTGGTGTTTTATAAATTTGTATTTTAATTCTAAAGTTATGAGTAATGTCTTTACTAACCATGGTTAAATATTTATAAACAGATTCTTAAATAAATTTAAAATATTTTGTTATTAATATAAACAAAATGGGTGAGTGTTATTACTTATTACCCCAAATATATTTAATAAGATCACCCTAAAAAAATTATCTCATTATCTCACGCAATGCGCAGGTCTACGACTAGTATAAATAAATTGCCATCCCTACGTCTAGCACATGACCTGCTCAAGTAATGAAAAAGTGATCTTTTTTTTTTTTTTTTTTTTTAATGGATTAAAAAAGAGAATTTAATTATGGCCAGCCGGATTTGAACTATGTGGAATTACCTAGTGTTATATTAACTAATTACAAATCAGATTCAAAAGCTCGTGCATTTCAAGGTTTGCAAAAAAATTATATACATAAGTAACAAAATATTGTTCATAACTACATACTGAATGTTCAAATAGTCTATAAAACACCTTGAACTTTTAGATTCTCAAATTACAAATTATCAATTCAAGCTTATTATCTAACAATATATGTGCGAAATATGAAAAATAAGTTAAAACAGAATTGATAAAACAATCTATACCAAATAAAATCACAACCACAGTAGAAATTAAATGGTAAAAATTAAGGGAAGAGAAATGCAAACACAAAGAGAACACAACAATTGTTATCGAAGAGGAAACCGAAGTTTTCGGTGTAAAACCTCTTCACTGCCCTCCAAGTGGTCAATAATCCACTAGATAATGAAGTTGGGATATATGAACAACAAAAGACTTTCCAAGCTTAATCTACCCAGTATACCTAAGCCCTCTAAGCTTCTTGCTCCAACGAGATTACGCTGAACCTATGTCTTCTCTAACTTACCGGATCCTGCTATAGCCCATAGCATTAACTAATATCAATTGGTCCCTTCCTAACTGCTTCCCAAGCTCTAAATAACCTTTTCACTGATATGGGTATGGTGAGATATGGATTTGGCTAATGCACCTCTTAAGGATGTATCAATGGAGAGGGTGAGAGTAAAGGAATTTGGAGAAACAAGGATGAAGATTGTGGATGAGTTAATCTTGTTTTTCTCTAGGGTTTCTCTCTCAAAATTCTCTCTAGAAGCTCTCAACAATATGTGGGTATAAGGAGTATTTATATTGGTGTGTGTTTAGAATGCGAAATGTTAGTTTTTCCCAAACAGAGTGGTTTGGCGACTTGGCCTCGTGACTTGACTAAGTCGTGAGTCTGAGTCGCTTGCGTGACTTGACTTGTCTTGTAGTGCTCTAGCTTGCGTGACTCTTCAACTCCTCTGCATGCTACATACGTGTGCCACTTTTTGTGACTTGCCAGCCGCGAGCCAGTCACAAGATCTAGTCGTAAGACCCTGCTGAGTGCACACTTTTGAGCTTTTCTTCACACTCTCTCACAGACTACCCTTACATGATTCCCACTTAAATACAGGGTTTCTAAATGTTGAATTACAAGCAAATTGACACGGAATAAAGCCAAAAAAATGGTTGATTAAATTCAACCTTATAATCTCCTCATTTGGCTATTCCGTGACAAAACCCTAAAACAAACTCTAGACTTAACATGTGAGTTGGGAATAGTTGAAAAAACTCACTCACACTTAACTCTAGAATATGTGTAGCTCTTGAACCATAAGAACAAGTATCTTCTGAAAAACAATAACACAATATGGTCATTGTATGTAGAAAACTTGTAATATATATGGAGCAAGTACAATGCGATCAAGCAATATAGATTAAAGCAATAAAGCATGGCTTGACCAAAAATGAACAATCACTAAAAATAGTGACCACAATGCTCATTCATACAAGGAATAAACATTCGGACATGCAAGCTAATAAGCTTAATGCAAAGTATAATTTGCATATCCAACACTCAACCAATACAACAACACAAGGTAATTGTATTAAGGATATAAAATCCAACACAAGGCATAAAAGTGATGTACTTAAAGAAAATGAATAACATTTAACAACAAGTACTAGGCTACAAAGCATGGGTACAAAATTACAACATACTGAATATCATCTTATATGTATATGAAACAAAATGCCACAAAAGCTTTAACCAAAGTATTAAAACCATATCCATGAGTTTAAACCAAGAAATTAACCAAGGTATTTAACATAGCACTTAGTAAACCCATAATAAAAAATATCCAAAACATAACAACAGAAACCATAGTGAACATAAAATAAAATGCTTAAAAGAAGTTTTTGGCTTGCTTTCCCTCAAAATGGTGCTCCCCCTCAAGAGCTACCCTTTCTTCTTCTCCAAAATTCTCCCCCTTTCTTTACCGAAATGGCCAAAAGGTTATTGTTGGGTGGTAAAACTATCAAACTTTGCTGAAAGTAGGTTCATCTACTCTTGGATAGCAGCTAGCCTATTAGATTGCTCATTTTGGACATCTCGAAGTCCATCAATCCTTTCAAGGATGATTTGGAGGGCATTTGGAGGAACTATAGAGGATGATGAAGCTTTGCTCCTTTTGCCACAGCCTCTTGAACTTGATGGTTGTCCTTCAGCTTCTGTCTCAGTCATCATTGGCTCTCCTTCTTCTTGAGCACCCTTCTCTTCATCACTCGGAAAACGAAATCTTATCCGTGTAATGGGTAGAGTATTAATGGCTGAGAAAGTAGGCATGAGACTGATGTCTTGAGGGATGTAAGGTGTTTTTAAACAGAACACTCTGTGGGTGTGAGTTCAAAACATTCATGGACAGCCTAGGGCAAAATGCATAAACACTCAACAAGTGATGCAAATACCAATCAGTGTATACCAGAGGCATCTCCCAAACAGTGTATATCACAAAAAGCCTATAAATCAAGCAAATGTCTACAAGACATTTTACAATGGGTATGATATGCACAACACACCTCAGATCAAGGGTTATGCTTAAAAATGAGAATCAATCATGAGAGCATGTGAAATAACCATCATACAATCCATATCAACAAAACCCATTTACTCAAACTCAACAAATTGAACTCAACCCATATTCGAATCATCACTTATATCAAATCTCAACAACAACTCAAGAAACAAGAAAACAAGTCTATAATCATGAAATACTTTGAGGAAAATGAAGAACCCATACCTTTTCTTGAAGATTGATGAGGTAATGATGAAGAAAATGATGGATTTCAGAGTGAAACATGGTGAGTTTGTGAGGGAGATGAACAGACAAGACAATGAATAGTCAAGATGTTCGAGGGAAAACTGAAAAGTTTTAAAAACTATCCTTAAAGAGCAAAACACACATTTTTTTTTGTGATTGAACCAAGTCGTGAACAAGTCACCAGGATAAGTCGCTAAACACCTTAGAGACAAAATTTTTGAAATTTTTTTTTAAGTGTTTTTCACGATTAGAAGGTCCAGCCATGAGTAAGCCGCGAAGGGAGCTGCGAAAATTTCTGTATAACCTTGCAACTAGAGCTTCCACTTCCGAACAAGTTGCCAAAATGAGTCGAGAGAACTGTGAAAACCCAGAATTTTGGAAAATTTTCCAAGTCTTTTTCACGACTGGGACATTGACCCGCCAGTGAGTCGCAAAAACCTTCTGTGTAAGCTCACGACTTGGGGCATGCGATTGGAATGACCCACAACCAAGTCGCCAGTACAGGGCAACACTGTTTTTGAAATTTTTGCAAAAACAAAAGACTTTCCAAAAACAATTAAAACACTCAAAAATATTTTTGTGTTTGATTAACAAAAATTGAGTATGTGAAATACATTTAATCAAGTACAATCACACAAATGAATATGACATTCATTGAACATAGACATGTGTGATGTGTGTGGATACCAAAGATGAGATAGTCCTTAGTCTAATGTGAAGCTTCAACGATCAATTCAACCAAGGCATACACAATTAGCACGAGGAAAAGTGACTTATCTCAATTATAGAAATATGCATATATGACCTCCTACAAAACTTGATAACATTATTATGAAACTTTTCATTTGGCTCCATTTACATCATAATTTGATCTTTTTGAATCAATACATCTTATTTTGAGATCGATGCCTGGAATTTTTGACATTTCAATTTGATGAGTAAGTCTTTGGCTTTTTGGGCATCATACATTATTCACAAAAGTCGCTTTCCCTTTTTCCTAGTCAAGTACTAGTATGTGCGAAGGTTTTTGCAACTCACTATCTCTTTTCATTTTGAGATTTACATTTGTTGAGCTCTTTAAACAAAAAATAAAAGAGTGGAAACATATATAGGCACAAGTCTATGCAAATTTCAAGATCAGCAAGACCATTGAGTAATCATTCATGACAAGTTTGAAGATTCATTTACAACAGTCATATAGATTTCAAAAATTTTCCCACAATGATATGAGTGCATTGAGAACAAGTTATGCTCGTAAATGCACAAAGCCATTAGCACAAAGGTACAAGGCAAAACATGTTTGTGACAAAACACAATAATGTCGATAAAACTTTTTGCAATGGTAGCCACTAACTGAGTTGTAATAGAGTCTCGCGTTGACAAAAATTGAAAGTTAGAGGACTGAAATGACAAAATTGAAAGTTAGAGGACTGAAATGCAAAAAATGTGAAAGTTAAAAGGTCAGTTTTGCATTTTTTTCCTTTTGTTTATTTACTAAATAGAATCTTTAGTACTGGCAAGGAAGATATTTTTGTTGGTTGGATATGAACGAAACTAACACACAAAAATTGTTGGATTTGAGTACCTTTCTTTGCCCACACGTCACGTGCATTTGGGGTGATATCCCTATAGGAGTGGGTACGAGTGTTGTGGCTTTCAAACCTTCTGTTGAAGCTTGCCAAACAGGTGGTGAATGCATCGATCATCTCCATCAAATCTATCACTCCAGAATCACCATCTCAACCTCTTGATTGCTCAACAGCCAAATTCCTTTTGTCATTTTTTGGTCCTAAAATCGAGTGGTTAGCATTTGCAACTTAGTATCCTTCACCTTTTTTGTACCTTTATAAGTGGTCCCCAATATTTCCCATGCCTCCTTGACAACAGTTATGTGAGAAATCCTGCAAAACTCATCTGGAGAAAAACCACAAAAAATTGCATTCAAAGCTTTACTATTAGCGTTAGCTGCCGCAAGTGTTGCCTTATCCCAAGTGGATTTAGTAGCCTTCAGCCTAGTCCATCCTACATCTACTGCATCCTAAACAGTATCCTTAATTGAATACAAGAGTGTCCTCATCCGGACTTTCCAAAATGCATAGTTACTACCATCAAAATATGGTGGAACATTTAAAGATTGAGACCAATCCATCTCAAACGGGGTCAAGGATTGCACTAAGGTAATTAAACCACAGCTAGTGCACCTGCTCTGATACCAATTGAATGCTCTAAAATGTGTGAAAACACAAGAGCTATTTAGACCCCCTAAATTAAAATTATGGCTCGATTAATTTTACTCTAAATTATACCAAGTGTGGAATAAAGTAAATGTGAGTGGATAAACAAACAAGCTGCTCTAACCCATAGTCATTATAACACAGCAGTAAAATGAAAGGTAAAAGAGTGGGGAAGATGAATGCAAACACAAGATAACACACTTGTTAGGTTTTAAAAATTTAAGATTTTATGTATTTAGAACTCTAATGTGTAATGTTGGCAAACCATGATCAAAACAATATGTTTAGTCTTGTTTAGGCTTGCTCAAAGTTGGGGTTTTTATGTAAAGTTGGAATCAAGTGGCTGCAGAAGTATTAGTGACTTTCGGCCTAGTTCGATCGATCGAAAGTCACTTACTAGCAAAATCAGCAAATGTAAAAAGGCCATAACTTATTCGTTTGAAGCCCAAATCGCGAGCCATTTTTTCCAGTATTTAAAGGACATCATAAGCTAACCCTAGGTAGGGTTTTCAGATCTTTTTAGAGAGATTAGAGGCCCTCTTGTGCCTTTTGGTATTTTAGGGTTTTATACCCAAACTTCTCTGAGGTTGTTACTCATATTGCTGTTTTGTGTAAATCTCTTGTGAGATCTTTGAGGAGCTTTCCTTTACACAAAGTTTAGGGTTTTCAAGGTGGAGATATTATCAAAACCTTGATGATCATTCAGTTGCAGATTCGAGAACTTAAAGAATAACAAGCGTGGGTGCTTGTAGTCCTTCTGTATGAACTTTGATTCTTTCGCATAGTGGATTCAGGTTTACCTTGAGGATAGCTAGGTCAAATCCTCCCTAGGTTTTTACCGTGTGGTTTCCTGGGTGATTATATCTTGTGTTATTTACTTTTCCGTTGTTTTATATTCTTGATATGATTGTTTGATTGTTTTAACCTAGAATTGCATAATTTGATTAAGTAACAACCTGGCTAATTAATTAGGCTACTCAATCTGGTTGTGTTTTAGGGGGTCTAAATTTTCATCAAGTGGTATCAGAGTGGGTAGCTCTTTGTCTGTAGATCTTTTGATCTCTGAGCTGTTCCTTGACCCCTGTTATCATGAATAATTCGAAGTATATTTCTGCTCATGTTTGTAATGATTTGCATAAAAAGGACACTATTGTTTCTATTGATTTTTTTGATGCTTTTGAAACTCTTCGTAAGGAATTATCTAAATCTTTGAAAATTCCTAAGAAATTTAAAGAAGAGTTAAAATTGGCTAATCTTGAAAAAGATGATTTGATTGTGAGATTAGATGAATCTAATAAAAAGAATGAATTTTTGAGAAATCAAATTTCCTCTCAAGATGAGAAGATGAAAAGCTTGGAAAGAGAGTTAGTTGAATCTAAAACTAAAATTAAAAATTTGACTAGTACTAAGCCTGTTGTTGATAACAAAAGTGTTTTTGTTTCTCTTAAGCCTAAAATTGAAAAAGTTTATATCCCTCATTTCAAGAGGAATAATAAAGAGAAGGCTTATTTTGCTAGGTTAGACAAAGGTAAAGGTTCTAATGTAGACACTGAAGTTTCTAAATCTATGTCTAAACCTACTGTTAGAGAGCATAATAAATCTGTTTTTGTGCCTACCTATCACTTTTGTAGTGTTGCTGGTCATATTAGACCAAATTGTTCTTTGTTGACGCAAAAACCAAAATCTGAGAATAGATTTGCTATTAGGAATACTGATGTTCCTAAATTTGTTCTTGTTTGTCACTTTTGTGGTGTCACTGGTCACATTCGTCCTAATTGTCATAAATTGAAATTTAAGCATTCTGTATGTCAATCTAGGATATGTGATGATATTTCTCCTGCCATAAGTCCATATAAATTGTTTCATATTCTTTTGAAAAATTTGAGCTTGTTGGCTTGTGAAAGGAATTTGCAGGATTTTAGTATTTCTCAGAAGATTGGTGTAATTCCTTAAATACACTCTGCTTCACATGAATTTTCACTTACAAAGCCGAAGACTTGTGCTAGATGGGTGAGAAAAGATTCTCCAAGGTGAGTGTTGCTAACTTGTCCCTGATTTAATTCTTTCAATTATTTGTGGACATGTCTTGTTTCTGTTTTTGGTTGTTTTGTTTTTTAGGTTGTTTTTTTTTTTAAAAAAAAAAAATCCAAAAACATTGAAAAATTACAAAAAGACAAAAATATTTTATTTTGTGTCTTGTTTTATTGTTCTTGAGGATTACATGGGTTATGATATCTCTCTCTTGATTTAGAACATGCTTGACATTGTGGAGAAACTTGAATAGTATGCTAAGCTATTTTTGATTTTGTGTGAGTATGTACTAGTTTGTACATGTACTCATGGGTTAATTAAGAAATTGATATTTCTTGTTTGTGTACCCTCTATAACTTAGTTAAACATTGTCATGCATTGTTCATTTAGCATAATATGTGTTTTTTTTTTTTTTTTTTTGGTCATATATCTTTTAAAACCAAAAAGATTTTTGTGATTTGTATTTCACATCTTGGGTTTATAATCAAGGATTAACCATATTATCTTTACATAACAAGTTTATGTACCTTGTTTAGTTTTGATGAGCCTATTTATTGCACTTTACTAGTTGAAACTTTGTAGTGCATGTTGTGTGGGAAAGATGTTTATGGTGTTTATCACTTTGTCTTGATCTTGAAGTCACATGTTATTTGACTATCGGACTTGATCCTTTTGAGAAAGACATAAATAACCATCTCACCACTGTTCACTAGCCAATCATGAACACCTTAGTGCATATCATAAGATTCTGTGCTCGAGAAAGTGTAGCAAATGCACAAAAAGAACATAAGGTGATGCCTCGGTTTAATTGCTTAATGCTTAAAATTGGTGTGTACTATTAGACTTGATGCCATCTCACATAATTAAAATTGGTGTGTATTATTAGGCTTGATGCCATCTCACATAATAATGAGGCAAAATACAAGAAACTTACATGATTGCAAGCTTTTGTTCTAGGAGATGTGGGAGTTATAGGATGTAACTCTTTAGGTGATAGTCTCTTTTAAATTCTGTGTGATGAATTTCGTAGACTTTATGATTAATTGCTATTCACATATCACCTCACATGTATCTCAAGTTTTTGCTAGTTGCACACACTACACAAGTTACTCTTTGTTAAACTTAGTACATTTTATTGTGTGTGATCTTGTTGTGGCCATCCAAGATTAAAAGTTTCTTGATTTTAATGCAAAATGTGTTTAATGTTTGCACTTTAAGGAAAAATTGATTGAAAATCTTGATTTTGGAAGATCTGGGTTGAATTGAAGTATTTTTGTAAATACTTTTCGTCTCATACTCATGCATTTTTTTTTTTTAAAAAAACAATATGCTTTGAGGAGTTTTTGCATTAAAATGCTTTGTTTTTCAAAAATATGATTTTTTCCAGGCTTTCGATCTATCAAACCTGTTTTTTGATCAATCAAAATTGCGATTAAAGTTTTTGGTTTGAGTCTGCCTGACTCAATTGATGTTCAATCAATTCTCGATCGATCAGAACTGAAAAATTTTCAGTTTCTATATTTTTGACCAAATTTTTTTTTTCATGCATCATTTGTGTTTAGGATTCACATACATTGCATTGATTTTTGTATCCATCTTGCAGTTTTGCAGTCATATCTCTCATTGTTTTCACACATAACATGCATACACTTTGCTACATTGGGTATTCAACTTAATTTAAAAATTGATTGATTAATTTTTGAGTTTTGTACATTCTAGTATATGCTTTTTCTTATGTGTGAACTGTAGACAATATTTTTCTTAAGAGATATGATGGATAATCAATGCGCAAATATTTTCTCTACTCATACAACTATTTATGGATCACATAGTACCATGTTTGCATTTTATTGAAAGAGAGAGTATTTTTTCTTCACGTGTATTATCACCTTAGTTTTTAACTTTGGTTTGTGTGTTTTTTAACTTTGGTCCTGCTGGTGAGGATGTACTTGATCTTGTTGGTGATGCTGCTACTGCTGCTGATTTTCCCCCACCTCCTTTATTTTTCCCCAAAACTGTTTTTTCCAAAACTTGTTTTGTTTTTCCTATTTTTAATAGGAGGAGAAAAGTTTTTTTGACCTATGTTGTTCATAGGGGGAGCTGTCTCTATTTTCTATAGAGTTGAATTGTTTTGTGTTCCCTTCTTTCTCTATTTTCTCTTATCCTTTGTTGCGTATGTTGACTATTTACTCTTTGTATGAGTTGTCTTTGTCAATACGTGACAAAAAGGGGGAGAAATAGTTGATATATGGGAATATGTGTGGAAAATACAAGAATGTGCTATTTAGGGGGAGTTAACCTTGTTTTGATATATCTAACTTAGGGGGAGAGTTAGTTTGCATATTTGTTGATTTACTGTTTTTCTGTTACATATGCGTTTATGCGTTTTGTTTAGTGTTTTAGGAAATATACAGGTTGATTTAATTAAGCTGCTATCTACACTTGCAACTGATGGATAGTAGTTAGGATTGAATTTTAGTTTTTATGAGCATTATTTTGTAAAGGGCTGTTTAATTGTAAACTTTGAGCTTAGTGTGAGTTTTGTCACGGATTGCCAAAGGGGGAGTTTGTTAGGTTCTAAAGATTTATGATTTTATGTATTTAGATCTCTAATGTGTAATGTTGTCAAACCACGATCAAAACAATATATTTAGTCTTGTTTAGGCTTGCTCAAAGTTGGGTCTTTTATATAAAGTTGGAATCAAGTGGCTGCAGAAGTATTAGTGACTTTCGGCCTGGTTTGACCGATCAGAAATTAGACTCGATTGATCGAAAGTCACTTACTAGCAAAATCAGCAAACGTAAAAAGGCAATAACTTATTCGTTTGAAGCCTAAATCGTGAGCCGTTTTTTCCAGTATTTAAAGGACATCATAAACTAACCCTAGGTAGGGTTTTCAGAGATTTTTAGAGAGATTAGAGGGCTTCTTGTGCCTCTTTGGTATTTTACGATTTTGTACCCAAACCTCTCTAAGGTTGTTGCTCATATTGCTGTTTTGTATAAATCTCTTGTGAGATCTTTAAGGAGCTTTCCTTTACACAAAGCTTAGGGTTTTCAAGGTGGAGATATTATCAAAACCTTGATGATCATTCAGTTGCAGATTCGAGAACTTAAAGAGTAACAAGCGTGGGTGCTTGTACTTGATTGAAGAGTCCAAGAAAGAAGGAGTTCGTGGATTCAGAGCTTGCACGTGGTTGTGTCAGTAAGTTCTACTGGTGGGTAGCATTAGGAAGTTAAGCGGGGAGCTTATAGTCCTTCTGTATAAACTTCGATTCTTTCGTATAGTGGATTTAGGTTTACCTTGAGGATAGCTAGGTCAAATCCTCCCCAGGTTTTTACCGTGTGGTTTCCTGGGTGATCATATCTTGTGTTATTTACTTTTCCGCTGCTTTATATTCTGGATATGATTGTTTAATTGTTTTAACCTAGAATTGCATAATTTGACTAAGTAACAACTTGGCTAATTAACTAGGCTACTTAATCTGGTTGTGTTTTAAATTAAAATTACGGCGTAATTGATTTTACTCTAAATTATACTAAGTGTGGAATAGAGTAAATGTGAGCGGATAAACAAAGATGCTACTCTAACCCATAGTCATTATAACACAGTAGTAAAATGAAAGGTAAAAGAGTGGGGAAAAAGAATGCAAACACAAGATAACACACTAATGTGTTATAGAAGAAGAAACCGAAGAACGAAAAACCTTTCCGCTGCCCTCTAAGCAGTAATCAATCCACTAGACAATCAGTTGGGATACATGAGTTAGCAAGAGACCCTCCAAGCATAATCTACTTGATGTACCAAAGCCCTCCAAACTCCTACTCCAACAAAACTTCACGGAACCGTGTCTTGTCTAGCTCTTTGAATCCCGCAACAAGCTTCATGTTGCATTTGTCATCCTTGGCTTCTTCCAATGCTTCCCAATAGCACCAAAATCTCACTGAACACTCTGAAAGAGTGTGGTAAGTGTTTGGGTTATCAACCTCTCAATGGTATGGAAATGGAGAGGTAGGAGTTAAGGAAAATCCACAAGCAATTGTATAAAAGATTGTGGGTATAACAATATCTAACTCTCAGGGTTTGTGGCTAAGGTTTTCTCTTAGAAGCATTCCTCAACATTTATGGGCAATGTGGGTATATATAGTGTGGGTACAGAAAGTGTGTATCAGATAATACAGTCTGGCAAAACAGAATGTTTCGCAAGTGTCTCGCAGGAAGGCCTTACTCGCGAGCTATTCACGAAACACAGCTGTCTCCATCCTGTCTTGACTCTTTGCATTCTAGTTATGTGCAAGGCACATGCATCACTTCACAAGATGCTTAATCACTAGATACTCGTGAAAACAACTTTAGTCTTTATGCCTTGAGTCTTCACACACTCTCTCTCTCTCACTTTCTCTCTCTCTCACACAACCCTTACAATGAAATCCCACAAATAATATAGGGTATAAAAGATTGAACAAAATTACAATCAAATTTGGCACGGAATAAAAGCCAACTAAACACATAGTTGTAAATTACAACTTTACAGCGATAATTAAGAAATGGTACATCAGTATTAACTTATGTTGAAATTATAAAGTTGTGATTTTCAATTATGGTTTTTTGGCTTTAATTTCATATCAAATTTGATTGCAATTCTTCAATCATTTTCCTTGTATGTTTGTGAGATTAAATGTAATGGGTATAGTGTTCAATTCGGTGAAGAACTGTGAAGACAGGGGATTTCGTGACTGACTCGTGACTGGCTTATGACTAATGCAACCTGTGAAAGGTCATGTAAGAAGCACATGAGGAAGTTCAAATGACTCAAGTGTCAAAGAGATTTCGTGAGTGGCTCGCGACTTGGCTTACTCGCACACTGATAGCTGAAATTCTGTGTTTCCCTCATTTCTTTGCTCACATTACCCATAAAATTGTAAAGAGAGTTTTAGAGAGAAAACCATATAAATTCACTTAAGAGTTAGAGATTGCATACCTACAATCCTCTACAACTTCCTTTTAGTTTTCTTCTCTCTTCCCTCTCTAATTTCATATTCTTTGAGTGGTTCTTAGCTTAAACACAAACCACACCCATTCTGAGTGTTGTGAGTTGCTTTGGAGCTTTTAGGAAGCAATGGGTCATGACATTCTATGGTGGATGTAATTGGGGATAATTGTGGGATCCAAAAAACTAGTGAAGACAAAACTCGATGAAGCCCAGTGGTAACTGAGACTCGAAGGGTCTAAGTACAGAGGGTAATCAAGGCATGAAGGGTCAATATTGTAATCTTTGTACTTCAACTTATTTACTAGTGGATCAATTCGACTTGGAGGGCTGCGAAGAGGTTTTTACTTTGAATACTTTGGCTTTCCTCTTCAATAACACATCGCAGTGTTATCTTGTATTTGTTCCTCTCTTCCTTTTACTCGTGTTTTATACTTAATTGTCAATTATGTATGCCCATGCACTAGCTAGTAGTCCTGATTGATTGCATATTGATTACTCTTGTTCTGCATTTAATTGAGTAAATTAAAAGCAATAAAGCCATAGTCCAAAAATTGGTTGTCTAAACTAGGTCTAGTATTTGTAATATTGAGCATTCAGCAATATTTTATATGAAAATATTCCTACATTTTCCATCAAAAATTGAAATATTCTATCTTTTCCATAAAAAAAGAAGAAGAAATATTTTATATGAAAATATTCCACCTTTTGTTTTTATTTTTCGGGGGTATTCATTTTTTTAACTTGTATCTTGAATCCTTCCTTAAAAATTAAAAAGAAAAAAAAAAAACCTTACTTTTCTCTTTGGATTGAATATATATCTTTGATTATCTTTTTTATAGTATCTTAAAACAAACACAATATTGAAAAACATTCCCTCCATTTTTCAATTTAAAAACTAATTGTGGATTTTCAGTCGTAAATCGAAAATTCAAAACAAATTTGAACTATTAAGTATTAACTATGAAATGTGAATTTTAATTTAGGAATAATTCTCAAGTTTGAATAGAAAATTGTGTTTTACTAATGATATAAAAAAAATTCAAACTGCTACATAACTAATTGATTAATAAAGAAATTCTTCTTAATTTCAATCATTATAACAGTAATCATGAGTATATGGAATCCCTAGAACATAACTTGTTACACAAATCTTACCTAAATCTAATCGGTATTTTATTTTGTATGTGATGCTAGGAAATTCTCAGTAAATAATCATGTTAAAAAATTGCTTAAATTAAGTAAATTAAAAAAAAAAAAATTCAATTTATATAAAACTTTAATATTTGAAACTACTTGGAAGTTAATTTAAGGTTGCATGTTTTCGGTGTAAAATATTTTCTAAAATTTGTTTTCTAAACTATGGATAATTTATATTCAAAATTTCAAAAACATCATTGGTCGTAGCACTCTTACACTTGTCAAATCATGCCTATCTGTCTCTATGCGACCGAATCTCCTACTACCATTTGAGCGAGAAAAAACTTAGGTATTCTCAGAATATGGTAAAATAGTGCTCTCCCCTCTCACATTTATGATGGACCTTATCATGAATTTAATAAGTAGATCCCACCATAAATGTAAGAGGAGAGAGCATCATTCACCGTGCTCTAAGAGTACCTAAGAATTACTCCTTTAAGTGTCATTTGATTTTTTAATTTTTTATTTATTTTTGGGTACTAGCATCCATCATCCTCCTATCTCATTCACGTACTCTCTCATCCTACCATCTACTCGCACTTTTTCATATCATGAATTCCATTTACACCCATTCACTTATTCTCTTCTCCTCTACATTAGTTTCACACTTGCGAGCAATTTCCCTTCCTCTTTCACTCATTATAGAAGATGCCCTAGGATTTTTTCTTTCATTTTATTTTCCTTCCCCATAAATATCTTGGATAGAAAATGACAATTTGCTTCTAGATTTGGTCTAAGTTTTGATTTGATTTTATTATACATATTGGTTTGGCGGGAATGCCAAAAAATTGGTCTAAGATTGAAATTTCTTTTAAAAGGAAATAAAAATTCTTTGAAATTTCCTACTAAGTGCTGATTTCTTAATAGTAATGATACGTACACAATTTGTTTCCAACAAAATTTCAGAATTTCGAAGTGGTTGATTATGAAGGTTAGGCACAACTAACGCTTCTTGATCCAAGCCACTTTTTTTTTTTTTTTTTTTTTTTTAATTTTTTTTTGACCCTGACAACTGATTACTTTAGTCATTGTAAAATTTATTGTGAAAAAGTTAGATTTAGTGGCATTAATTGATTTTTTAATGTTCTCGGCGCAAATACCCCTATGCACTTTGAGGGGGAAAAATCCCTTTGGCTTCCTTTTTAATTGTTTTAGCCCACATGACTAGTGACTAAATGTGTGTTTGGGAATATATTAGTATAATCCAATTTTTTTGTTTTTTAGATTTACATACAAATTTTAAATACCTCCTTTATTTTTTTTTTTTCTTTCACTTTAGTATACTTTCAGCAAAAACCTAATTAAGTTGTTCCTAAACGGATACTAAAAATAAATGTTCAATGATAATTTTACGTATTGTTCAAACCAATAGAAGGCATCAGCTTTGGAATGACATCTGGTCTTTGAAGGTCTCCACAAAGTGAAGCATTTCCTACGGCGAGCAACAAATGAAGCCTTACCAACATTGCACAATCTTTGGAGGAGAAAAGTTGTCAAATCAGCTATGTGCCCAAGCTGCAATTGTGCCCCTAAATGTGTTATCCACACTCTTTGGCAATGTCATTGCTTAATTGTAATATGGGAGGATAACGAGATAATAATGAAGCTGTTGAGAAGGAACAGCTCATCCTTTGCTGGTCTGTTGGAGATGGTTTTCTCTTTGAATCTCGACATAGATATTGATTTACTAGCCATGATCTTCTGGCTCATTTGGAATAAAAGAAATCTCGATAATCATGGTGACTCGTCTGTTGAGCTTCATCAAATTCGGTCCAAGGCCAGAGCCCTCATCCAAGATTTCATCTCTACCTAGGATGTTCCCCAGTGCCCTCATGGGAGGACTGTTAGAGTTGCTCGCTAGTCTCCCCTTGAAAACCCTCTCTACAGGATTAATTTCGACGGCGCTGTTTTCAAAGAATTAGACTCTGCTATCATTGGAGTGGTTATCCGAGATTCTGCAGGCAGTGTGATTGGAGCTTTAACCCAAAGGATCCCCCTCCCAAGCTATCCTGCTACTGTTGAGGCTTTGGCATGCAAGGGAGCGATGCTGTTTGCCAAGGAGTTGAGTATTTTTGAGACAGTGGTGGAGGGAGATGCTGAAATAATCATCAAAGCTCTCCAATCCAAGGACACTAGAAACCCCGAATTTGCCCATAATTTGTTTGATGCCCTTGTATTTGCAAACGACCTTCGAGTTTGCTCTTTCTCTTAAGTAAAAAGATCGGGCAACTCTATACTGTTACCCACTTTCTTACTAGACATGCTAAGTCTATTTGTTAGAAATACTGAATGAATGTATTGTATTTCACATTGAAAGAATATACACAAGTGCCTTTTTATAGGAGGCATATGAGTGCAGTATAAGTAAGAGGGTAGTATAAGAATCTGTGTTATACAAGTAATCTAATTGGGCTTAAAGCCCACAACACTGTACATGTTAACAGCCCCCTTCAAACTCAAGGTAGATGTGAGACTAATTTGAGGTTGTCAACCAAAGTACAAAAGCGTTCCTTAGGATGTGACTTGGTGAAGATATCCGCTAGTTGATCTTTAGAGGAGACTGAGATCAGCTTAAGAGCACCATGGACAAGATTATAACGGATAACATGACAATTGATCTTGATGTGTTTAGTCCGTTCATGGAAGACATCATTGCAAGCAATATGAATGGCATTCTAGTTGTCACAATAAAAAGGATTAGTAGAGGATGTAGATACACCTAAGTCTTTGAGAAGCCATCGTAGCCAAAGGAGCTCAGATATGGTATTAGCAAGGGCACAATATTCTGCTTCAGTACTGGAGCGAGACATATGAGTTTGTTTCTTGTTTTGCCAAGAAATTAGAGAAGAACCAAGAAGAATGCAATAACCAGTGGCGGACCTACCATCAGTGGGATCTCCTGCCCAATCAGCATTAGAAAATACACAGAGAATAAGAGGAGATTGAGCAAAGTAGATAAGACCATGGAATAGAGTGCCCTTTAGATATTGAAGAATGCGTAGAATAGAAACATAGTGAGTCGATCGTGGAGTAGATAGATACTGGCTCACTTGGTGAACAACATAGGAAATGTCTAGACGAGTATCAGTGAGATAAACTAGGCTGCCAACCAAGCGTTTGTAAAGAGATGGATTAAACAATGGTTTCCCCGTTGAGGGAGTCAGATGCACATTAAGCTTAACTGGAGTATCAACAATCTTGCTATCAGTGAGTCCAACTCGAGACAAGAGTTCAGAAGTATACTTGGCTTGAGTAATATAAAGTCCATCTGTAGAATAAGTGATTTCAAGACCCAAAAAGTAGTTGAGATGTCCAAGATCTTTCATCTCAAACTGCTGACTAAGAAAATCCTTGAGTTCTTGAATGCCACTGAGGTTATCACCAGTTATGATCATATCATCCACATATAACAAAAGTAAAATAATACCTTTGTCAGTGCGACGAAGAAATAAGGCAGAATCATAATGATTAGCTATGTAATCCAAGTGAGAGATGGTATAGTTGAATTTGGCAAACCAAGCTCGTGGATCTTGTTTAAGGCCATAAAGTGCATGTCAAAGGTGACAAACTTTTTTTGAGTTAACAGAGAGACAAAGAGGAGGTTGCATATAAACTTCTTCACTTAAATTCCTATTAAGGAATGCATTTTTGACATCCATCTGAAAAATGTCTCATTTACTAGCAATAGCAGCAGTTAAGAGGGCACAAACAGATGAGATACAAGCAACTGGAGTAAAGGTCTCTTCATAATTAATCCCATACCCCTGTATAAAACCTTTTGCAACAAGACAAGCTTTGTAGCGCTCAATGGACCCATCAGAGTGAGTCTTAATCTTGTAGATCCACTTACAACCAACCACAGATTTTCTAGGAGGAAATGTCACCAAATCCCAAGTATGGCTTTTAGATAATGCATCAAGTTCCTCTTTTATTGCAATCTGCCAAAAGGGTCAGTGGAAGTCTCACGATAGGTGTGAGGCTCATGTAATGTTGCGGGGGAAGTGTAATAATGATAGTCAAGTAAATGTGTAAGAATAGATCTTACCTGAGTTGAGTGACGAGGTGGAATGTCTTGTGTAAGATCTTTAGGTCGAGTAGGAGCAGGGGACCCAAGCTCAGGGTTGGGGTTAGGTAGCTCGTCTTCGACAAGTTCATCTTCCACCTATTCATTAAAGGGTGAACTAGGAAAGGGATCAATGATATTTGGTGGTGGGACAGAGAAGTCTACAAGAGAATCAGGAGCAACTACAGGAGGATCAAGAGCAACTATAGAAGGAATATGTATCTCATCTGGCAAAAGATCTAAGACAGAAGAGGAAGACAGGGGGGTATGGAAGTGAGAGAGCTCGACAAAGAGGCGATGTTCCCAAAAGACAACATTGTAGAAGCAACGAAGACGAAGAGAGACAGGATCATAACACCAATACCCCTTTTAAGTTTCGCCATAGCTAAGAAAATAGCAAAGCCTTAACCGAGGCTTAACTTTGTTATGCTCATGTGGCTGAAGAAGAACGAAACAAGCAGAACTGAACGTCAGCCCTAGTTGCGTCATCCACTGATGTCATATCTGCCACGTCACGCTGCCGTCATCAGCTCTTGTCATCACTGACGTCATCTCCAGCAAAATAAGGACAAGTCTTCTTCCTTTTGCAACAATCGTCGCCGACAATCCAACAAACGTTTTTGCAATTTTGGCAAACATTTTGGCCGTAATACTGAGACTTGCTATCAATGCAAAAAAAAAAAAAAAAAGCTGTTTCCATTTCTGCTGCTACAGTTGCTAACAGTAAAAGGGTCCAACCCATGGCTACCGCCTTTGCACAGTCTCAGTCTTCTGGATCCACTTTCACCATTTCTAGAGATGACCTTATAAATATGATCGCTAATGTCATTCGTATCATTGGTAATGCATCTTATTCCTCTTCTCTCTCAGCTTTATCTGGTATGTTTCCTACCTCTTGGCTTATGGGTTCTGCTTATTGCAATCATATGACATCTCACTCGTCCTTATTTTCTGACCTTAAACTTACACCGCACCCTCTTAATATTCGCATAGCAAATGGTTCCACAATGTCTGGTCATAATACAGGTTCAGTTTCGACCTCCAACCTCTCAATTCTTGGAGTCTTTAATGTTCCTAACCTTTCTTATAATTTATTTTCTGTGGGACAATTAGCTGAGTTGGGTTATCGCATTATCTTTGATTATTCTGGGTGTATTGTATAGAATACGAGGACAGGACAAGAGCTTGGGACCAGTCCCAAAGTTAGCCGTATGTTTCCCATGGATAACCTCCGTCTTCCACTTGTTGCTTCTGTTTCTATTGCTGCAGCTGCTATAGTTGCTTCAATTCCTTCCCTTGCACTTTGGCATGCTCGACTTGGTCATGCATCTTCCTCTTGAGTACAACAATTGGCTTCTAGAGGTTTGTTAGGTTCAGTGTCTACAGAAAATTTTGATTTTGTTTCATGTCAGTTAGGAAAACAACTAGTTTTGCCTTTCAATACTAGTGAATCAATATCTACTAATATCTTTGACCTTATTCATTCTAATGTTTGGGGGCTTCCTCTATCTCTAGTATTGGTGGGTCTGGATATTTTGTTGTCTTTGTTGATGATTACTCTCGCTATAGTTGGATTTTTAATATGAAACATCGTTTTGAATTATTAGAAGTATATTCTAATTTTGCAAAAATGGTCGAAGCTCAGTTTTCTAGACATATTAGAATTTTTCGACCTGATAATGCTGTGATACCATGTTAGAAATACTGAATGATTGTATTATATTTCACACTGAAAGAACATACACGAGTGTCTTTATATAGGAGGCATTTGAGTGCATTACAAGTAAGAGTGTAGTACAAGAATGTGTGTTATACAAGTAATCTAGTTGGGCCCAAAGCCACAACACTATACACGTTAACACTACTGATGAGCTATAGGTTTGGATTGAGTCCATCTCTAATGATATAATTCCACTTGTATTTCGTGACTTTGGGTAGTCTTTTCTAGTGGTTTTTCTAATCTATTGGCTGGGCCCTTTTCGGGCATAGATTCTAAAAAAAAACGATCATTTGACGTGAAAAGGACTCAACGGCGAATTATTATCTAATGTATAGAATATATTAATTGGATCTAGATCCATGCAATAGCTAGTAGGGCTGTCCATGGGTCGGTCTGGGTCAGGTTTGTGCCCAACCTAAAACCGACCTGCTAGAATCGGGTGGGAAAAAAATGCACCCGTCGCCGACCCACTAGAGTAATCAGGTCAGGCGGTTCAGACCATCAACGGGTGGCGGGGGGTCGGTCGGAGTCATAGATCTGAGAAGACGGCGAGAAAATAGTGAAAAAACACAGATCCGGTGAAGAAACCCAAATTCCGACAATAGTTTTCTAGATTTCGGTGATATCTCCTTTAGACCAGGCAAAAATCTTACCAGATTTGATGAGATTTCACCAGATCTGGCCAAAATTGATAGGTCACAATCTGAATAACCCCTTGTGATTAACCCTAATTAATTAATTTAGCCAAGTAATTAATTAATCAATTAATCATGCAATTTTATGGAAGCACAAACAAATCACCAAAAACTAAATATGCAGCGGAAAATAAATAACATGGTGATTTGTTTATGAATGGGGAAAACCTTAACGGCAAAAACCTCACCGGGTGATTTTCAGGTCACTACTCCCGAAACTCCACTATTATCAAATCAAGCGGTTACAAGTAAAGGAATCTCAAGTACCTTACCAACCTACAGTTGAACCCTTACCCCAATACCCAATTGGACTTGATCTGTAGTGACAGTCTCCACCTTTGATGCACGGCTCCCAAGTACGTGACAAACCAATGTGCGGATCCAAATACGCGACTTCAGAACACCAACTGAGGAAGAATGGTTGGCTGCAATGTTCTTCAGTTCATCCTTTATGATGAATAGCAGGAAGATGCTTGGTTACAAAACCCTATGGTGCAAATACACAGCAACTTCTTGATGGAAGATGAACTAGGTCAAGAACTTCGTCTGTTGATCACAATTTGCTTGAACAGAGATTGCTCAATGCTAAAGCCACTTGTGTCACACTTGACGGCTCTTAAAATAATCCTTTTATATGTTTAGGGTTAAAAGAAAAGAAGACCTAAAAACATATTCACGGATCCCAAGAAAATCAGATTGGAAATCTAAATTTTTTAAATCTCGACAGATAGCAGGTGTCGAGGTAGCTATCGAGAGGTGTCGAGCTTTAAAAACTTTGCACTTCAGCTTGCTTTCTCTTGGACAGACTTGATGACTTCAACACTTGACCTTGAAACATTGTTTCTTGAAGCATTAAAAACACCTAGAACTACCCAATTACAAGTAGAGTGCGTTTTGTCAAAGGATTAGCCAATTTACATAAATAAGTGACATATGTTCTTAAACAAGTTAAAACATATATGTCCTAACAATCCCCCCCTTTGGCAATCCGTGACAAAACCACAACAAACAAATGAGCATATTAGAGAATTCATAAATCACTCAACTTATATTCACTTGTTGAATACAATAAAATCTATCCTAACACAAACTCTTGAAAAACTTTGCAAGAAGAGAGTTTATGGCAAGTAGACTTTGACAACCTGTATTTCTGAAACACTTTAAACAAAACTCATCAAGGCATCTTGTGTGAAACAGAAATAAATAGATTGCATACAAGTATAAAGAACATGTGTATAAAGATAGAAAAGAAACAACACATGAAGAGAGAGGTGAAAGAAACATACATCAACATATATAAGAGATAAGATAAGTACAATGTATGTAAAAATGGTCAAAGGACCTCATATACAAGACCAATGTATCTAAGAGATAAGAAAAGAAAAAAATACATATAGCCTCACTACATCCCTCAAAAATGACAACACTCCCCCTATCAAAAATGTCCTATACTAACTCTCCCCCTAAGATGACTACTCTTATAGCCCAAAACTACTCCCCTTTTTTGTCACGAGTGACAAAGGGTAGAGTGCCATGTAGACATCTCATCGGCAGAGCTAGCATCCCTATCATCATCATCATCATCATCCTCAGAATCTGACGCTGCTGGAGTAGATGGTGAAGGAGTAGCCTCTGGAGCAAATCCACCCATGATCGCCTGCCGTCGTGCAATATGACCCACACGAACATTCACCTGATACAACTCAGTAGAGAGTGTATCAAGACGAGTGTCCATGCGCTGCAGCTGCGCCATAATATCTCCAAGGGATACATCGCTCGAAGAGGAAGAAGGAGCAGATGTAGATGGAGCTGATCTAGATGGAGCCGAACGAGAGGGAGGAGTGGCACCTGGCTGTCTCGACCTAAACTGCGCCTTACTACGTTTTACGGTAGCGGCATCTATGGCAAATATGTGTGTGAAGTGGTCGGACACAGGAAAGGGAACGGAAAAATGGCGTAGAATCCGCATGATAGCAGAAGGAAAGATGAGCTTATCACGGGACGCCGAATCAAGATATACCTCTATGATAGACCGGATGAAGTGAGAAGGGAAGTTTATGGTAAGATGCTCAAGCAAAGATAGCAAAAATCGAGCATAAGGCTCTATGATAGAGTTATAGTGAGAAAGAGGATGGAGAACAAAAGTCATCACCATGTTAATGAATCTAGGACCTTTAGCAAAAGGCCTACATGATGTGAACTGATGCTCACCCCAATCAGCAGGGCGCTCACAAAAAGCGGAAATGAACTCATCTTTGGACACAGTCCTCAGACGCTCACAAGAGGGGTAATCAGGAAACTCTATCCTAAGTACCCGAATCACATCCGCAACAAGCTGCGGTGTGACAGGAATGCACGTACCTCGAACGCGAGTGACAAAGTGAGGTACTCAAAGATCAATCCTGTGCATGTTGGAGTAGAACTCCTGTATCAGCACGAGAGGGCAAGTGACTGGGATGTCACACAATGACCCCCATCCCCTACTGTGAATGACAAAGGGAAGGTCAGTATCGACGAAGTCCGCCAAAATAACTTGGCGTTTCGAATGAACACCTCGTTTAGAAAAGTTCTCCGAAAATGCCTTATGGGCATCTCCATCACGGAACCGAATGTTAAAGGGAGTAGTATCTGAAGAAGTAGAAGCTCCAGAATGCAGAGGGTTCTGAGCAGGAGTGGATTTACGTTTGGGTGCCATAGACACTACTAACGTAAAAGAGTGAGAGAAAGAGAGAGAGAGACACTCAAAAAATTTCCCAAAACAGTTCATAAAAGACAAATATCTTGAATAACAAGTACGTATGCATGGGAATGCATGATCATGTAATATGCAAAACACAAATATCATCATGGGCTCAGCCCAATCCAATCCTACCAGCACACAGCATATAGCACACATCTAAATGCATGTAAATATCATTATAATGCACATGAAATGCAATGTATGACATTTTAACAACATTTAAGTGTAAACCCAACCCAAAATTTCAAGAAAAACTCAACAATTTTGAAAAACCCCAAATTTTTATGAAAAATCCCAAAAACTAGGTTTTCAAACATGCAATGCATGAAAAAGGAAGAGAATAGAGATCTTACTAAGTGATTTGAGCAAGAAAAGATCAAGATCCAAGAGGGTTGGAGGATTTGAGTGAAAGGAGAGTGAAAAGGAGCTGAGCAGACACGGAGAGATCGAGAGAGATCGAGTGAGAACTGAAGAAAATCACGACAGAGCCTTAAATAGGCACCTCAGTAAATCTCGACAGCTGAGGTGTCGAGAGGTATCGAGGAGGCTATCGAGGAAGGTATCGAGAAAATTGCCTTCGACAGCTGAAGGTGTCGAGAGGTATCGAGATGCATGAAGAAATTTAGATACGTGATGCTCGATCGATCGCAATGGTGTCGAGAAGGTATCGAGGAGACAGAAGATATCTTGATCGATCCACAAGGTGTCGAGACAGGTGTCGAGAAAGAAGACTCAAACAACATAAGTGAATCTCGATCGATCCATCAGGTGTCGAGAATCTATCGAGGGGACAGAGACTTTCTCGATCGATCCATCAGGTGTCGAAGAGGTGTCAAGATTGCAATAAGAAACAACTTGAGAAGCTCGACAGATGACCAGGTATCGAGGAGGAGTTGAGGGAGGTGTCGAGCTAGCAGTAAAAACCAACTTTTCGAGAAGGGAAAAACACAGACATGAATGCAATCCAACACACATCTCAACCAAAGATCCACTCAACATATAAACCTCTCAAAAACATCTCTCAACAAAAATATAAGCACAAGGATCATCCAAAACACACACACACACACACTAAACAAGTCTAACCAATTTTATATTTCAAAAACAAGTTATGACAGTTTAGTGAGCATACATTAGCACATGTAAAACCTTTATGATGGCCAAATCACATTGTACCTGCACATGTATCAAAAGTAGCAAAGAATATTGCATGTTGTGTGTGAAAAACATCGCAAGATTGCATATGTGTATACATGTTATAACAATCTGAGATATGAGAAAATAACTTTTAACTCACACACAATCATAACTGTTTAATAGGGACTATCACTTTCGAGGTACATCTTATAACTCCCACATCTCCTAGAATACACGCTTGCAACCATATTTAAAGCATTTTTAATCTTTTTACTTTTTATTTCTTTGCATGTTTTCTTTTATTTTAGCATATCATACATGGGTATATAAAAGAGAGAAAAGAAATACTCAAGATGTTAAGCATTTGACATTGCACTTTTGCTATGCCGAAGCATACGAATGTCTTTGACACTGCACTTTTGCTATGCCGAAGCATACAGGTGTCATATTATGATTGGCGGGCATCAGTGGTGATATGGTTATTTATGCCTTTCTCTTAGGATTTTTTAGTCTTACCCGTCAAAAAGAGTGATATGAGTGTTAAGTTTTAAGAGATAACCTAATCTTACTCATCACAAACAAGAGCCACAAAGCTCACTTGCTTAGTTGTGCATAGAGATGCTCATCTAAGCTACAAGAGATACAAAGTTTTAGAAAACTTCGTTTCATTGGCTATCCAAGGTACACAAGTACCACACTGTTTTTGTATTTTTCTGTTTTTTTTTTTCAATTTTTTAAAACAAAATAAACAAAACTGAAAGTAAACACACAAAACTTGTTAAACAAAATAAAGCAAAAACTAGACTGACTCAGCAGAAAAACAAAACACACAAGCAATGCAATACTCAGAAAAATAATAAGGGAAAAGAAAGTGATGAAATCACTTAAAGTCCTTTTTCTTCCACACCTTGGAAGATCCTTTCCTTTGATTGAATCCTTGAACCGGCGGTGAGGGGGAAGAATTTAACCCGTTCAAGTTCGAAAGGAACATGAGGGCTTTCAGAAGATCTCCAAGAGGAGCAAGAGAGGATTGAAGCTGATTTTGACTTCCAGATGCTATCACGCCATTGCTCTGTTGAGTGGCCAACCACTTATAGCAATTTGGTCTAGTATGACCGGCAGCTCCACAATGATGATAGAGATGCTGCTTCTTTTGTTTAGACTTTTGAGAGTTATCCTTCTTAGCCCTAGGGTTTTTAGCATCTTTCTTATCTTGCTTAGGGGGTGCTCCTAAGATAGATTTACCATTGTCTAAGTTCTCACTAGCTAATTCAGTTTTAACATCAATATTCTCAATTTCAGTATTATTAGCAGGAGGAACAAAAACAGTATTGCTAGTAGAAGCAGTATTAGAGAAAGAAATACCATACCCCAAACCAGTTCGATCCGAAGAAGATTTCTGATTGCTAAGCATCTCATCAAACTTTGCACTTGAAGTCCTCTCTAGTTGAGTTCTGACTTGAAACAGCTCTGCTTCAAGCTTCTTGGTCTTCTCAGCCAAGAAATTGTTTTCAAATCTCAGTGCTCCAATAGTTTGATTCGCCTCATCAAACTTTGTGGACAACTCTTCACGATCAAGTTCCACATCACTGAGCTTCTTGGTGGCCAGCCTGTATAATTTCTCATGCTTTTCAGAGAGCTTGTAGAGCTTCTTATAGGCTGAATGGATATTGTAAAGTTGTGATTTACAACTATGTATTTTGTTGGCTTTTATTCCGTACCAAATTTAATTGTAATTAATATCAATTGTTTATACCCTGTATTTGTTGTGGGAATTAATGTAAGGGGTGTGTGATAGAGAGTGTGTGAAGACTCAAGCAAAATTGGAAATTGAAGGAATCTCGCGGGTATGTCGCAACTAAGCTTCCACGAAGTGAAGCATGTGCCTTGCACATGCTGGAATGCGAAGAGTCAGTCCAGGTGGAGACAGCTGTCTCTCGCGAGTATCTCGCGGGTAAGGCCTTCCCTCGAGACACCCGCGAGACATGCTGTTCTGCCAGCCTGTACTGACTGACTCACACATTTTGCACCTATTCTATATAAACCCCCATTACCCACAAATGTTGAGGAATGCTTCAGAGAGAAAACCCTAGCCAAACACATTTGCAATTAGAGATTGTCATCCCCACCTTTCTCTATACACTTGCTTGTGGTATCTCCTCAACCCTTCCCTCTCCATTTTCCACACTATTGAGAGGTTGAAAGCCCAAACACTTACCACACCTTTTCGAGAGTGTTGAGTGACGTTTTGGTGCTGCTGGGAAGCATTGGAAGAAGCCTGGAATGGCAGATGCAACATGGAGCTTGTTGCGGGATCCGGAGAACTAAGACAAGACACGGTTCCGAGAAGCCTTGTTGGAGTAGGAGCTTGGAGGGCTTAGGTACATCGGGTAGATTAGGCTTGGAGGGTCTCTTGCTTACTCATGTATCCCAACTGATTGTCAAGTGGATCGATTTCCGCTTAGAGGGCGGCGGAGAGGTTTTTCGCCGAGTTCTTCGGTTTCCTCTTCGAGAACACGTCTCGGTGTTTTCTGTGTTTGCATCCTTCTTCCCTACTCTTGTTTAAATTCATTATTACTGCTGTGTTGCTTTAATTTTGAATTAGAGTAGTTTCTTGTTCATCCGCTCGCTTTTACACTATTCTGCACTTTGTATTAAAGTTGTGTAAAATCTATCGAGCCGTTATTTTAATTAGGGGGTCTAAACAGCTCTTGTGTTTTTCAACATATTTTCGAGCTTTCAATTGGTATCAGAGCGGGTACACTTGCTTGGTTTAAATACCTTAGTGTGATCCTAGACCCCTTGGTGTGTTTTGAAAAGTGTTTTTGATAAAACCACCATGAAGGATTTGAAAAGTGTTTGTGAAAATGACTCAATGAGCATATTTAAACACTGTTCCAGCAATGCTGTCTTAGAGTTATTTAAATCCAAGAAACATGCGAGAATTTTTTGTCATATGCTGAAATCTTTAGTTCATAGGTACCATGATATACACAACAGCCTATGTGAGTCAAAGTCTTTAAACTTTGAATATGAGAGAAGAAATAGACAGTTAAGTGATAAAATTGGCCGTTTAAAAGGGAAACTTCACTCATCCTTGAATGAAATAAAGAAAAATGAGTCTTGTTTTGATGGTCAAGAATGTCTCTCTCATGCATGTCTTTTTGTTCATACCGCATTGAAAGTGTTTAACTCATGTTTGTGGTACCTTGACAGCGGGTGTTCTAGGCATATGACTAGAGAAAAATCTCTGTTCAAAACTCTTAAAGAGAAGGAAGATGGATTTGTGACGTTTGGGGATGGTAGTCATTCACAAGTTCTTGAAAAGGGAACAGTGGATATTCCGGGTCTGCCTTTGATGACTGATGTGCTATATATTAAGGGTTTAAAAGTGAACTTGTTAAGTATCACTCAGATTTGTGATGAAGATTTCCTGGTCCAATTTTCAAAGAAAGGATGTCTAATCTTGAATGAAGAAGGTGTTCAAGTTCTAAAGGGACTAAGGACCACTGATAACTGCTATGGGATCATTCCAAAACCCAGTATAGCATGTCGAAGTGCTCGGGTAAATCTCTTGGAGCTGTGGCATCAATGGCTTGGACATGCAAATTACAAACAAGTGGTGAAAGTCTCGAAGTTTGAGGCTGTGGTTGGTTTACCTAAGTTTGGGAAGATTGAGAAGAATGTGTGTGGTCCATGTCAATTGGGAAAACAAACAAAGTCAAGCCATCCTAAAGTGAATGTGGTTGCAACTTCTCGTCCGTTAGAATTACTGCATGTGGATTTGATGGGTCCTATAAGAACAAAGAGCATGGGTGGAAAGTGGTACATCATGGTGATAGTTGACGATTTCTCAAGGTATTCTTGGGTGGACTTCCTTAGAGAGAAATCGGAAGCATGTGATAAGATGGAAAAATTGTGCAAGAGATTGATGAATGAAAAGGGAGTACCTATCATCAAAATCAGGAGTGATCATGGGAAAGAGTTCGAAAATGCAAAGTTTGAAGCATTTTGCAATGAACACGGTATCAAGAAGGAATTCTCAGCCCCAAAGACTCCACAACAGAATGGAGTAGTTGAAAGGAAGAACCGGGTGATTCAAGAAATGGCTCGAGTAATGTTACTCAACAAAAATCTTCCACAGAAGTTTTGGTCTGAAGCTGTGAACACGTCTTGTCACATTGGAAATAGGATTTACTTTCGAGCAGGAACGAAGAAGACATCATATGAAATTTGGAGAGAAAAGAAGCCGAAGGTAAAATATTTCCGAATCTTTGGAAGCAACTGTTATATTCTCAATGACAGAGAGAATCCCGGAAAATTTGATGCTAAAAGTGATGAAGGGATATTTCTAGGTTATTCATTAAATAGCCGAGCATATAGGGTGTTCAATAAACGCACCAAGACGGTAATGGAGTCAATAAATGTGGTTATTGATGATACCATATCTGAAAGGGAAAGGGATGACGGTGAAGGATCGAACCTGAAGAAGGGGGAAGTTGAGGACAACATGTCTCAAGATGATGAGATCGAGAAAGAATCACCAGAAAAAGAGTCTACACCTCCTATACCAAGAAGGGAGACCAGATCGATGCAAGGGTCCTCTAGCCCTCTTACCCCTCCGGAAGTTCAACCTCCAATCTCTCGAGATGAAGAACCTTCCACCTCCAAGAGACCATCATCAAGGGTAACCCTCAATCATCCACCAAGTAATATCATTGGTGACGTAAATGAGGGACTTCGGTTGAGAAAAGGACCAAAATACAGTGTGAATCATGTGACGTACAATTGTTATCTTGCTCAATTTGAACCCAAGAAGGTAGAGGAAGCCCTTAGAGACGAAAATTGGATCGAATCTATGCATCAGGAGCTACATCAGTTTGTCAGAAATGATGTATGGGAGTTGGTTCCAAGACCCAAAGATATCCATGTCATTGGCACCAAGTGGATCTTCAAGAACAAAATTGATGAAGATGGGGAGGTAGTTTGAAACAAGTCTAGGTTGGTAGCTCAAGGATATACTTAAGTGGAAGGCATAGATTTTGATGATTCGTTTGCACCAGTAGCAAGGTTAGAGTCTATTTGAATTCTACTGTCCATTGCATGTGTTATGGATTTTAAATTGTACCAAATGGATGTAAAAAGTGCATTTCTGAATGGTTTCCTAAATGAAGAAGTATTTGTTGAGCAACCAAAAGGATTTCAAGATCCTCATTTTTCGGATCATGTACTAAGGTTGAAGAAAGCACTGTATGGTTTGAAGCAAGCACCAAGAGCATGGTATGATCATCTCACAACATACTTGTTGGATCGCGGATTCAAAAGAGGCCAAGCTGATCGAACCTTGTTTGTAAAGAGAGATGAGAAGTCTCTCCTAGTTGCTCAGGTGTATGTGGATGATATTGTTTTCGGTTCCACAAATGACCATTTGGCTCATGAATTCTCCGAGAAATGAAAAGGGAGTTTGACATGAGTATGGTGGGAGAGTTGAACTATTTCCTTGGGCTTCAAGTGAAACAGCGGAAAGATGGGATATTCATATCTCAAGAGAAATATGCCAAAAATCTTGTTAAAAGATTTGGTCTAGACTCTAAGAAACATACTTCCACTCCAATGAGCTCCTCATCAAAGCTAAGTCGGGATGCAGCAGGTATCGAAGTGGATCCTACGCTTTATCGAAGCATGATAGGCAGTCTCTTATACCTCACTGCTAGCAGACCAGACATTGCCTTCAGTGTAGGCGTGTGTGCTCGATTTCAGGCAGCCCCTAAAGAGTCACATTTAACAGCTGTCAAAAGAATTATCCATTACATAAATGGCACCTCTGACTATGGGATTTGGTACTCAAGAGATTCAAATGAATGCGTAGCTGGATATTCTGATGCTGATTGGGCTGGTTTCATTGATGATAGAAAAAGTACTTCTGGTGGATGCTTTTATCTTGGAAATAACTTGGTGTCATGGATGAGCAAAAATCAGAATTCAATCTCGTTATCAACAGCTGAAGCTGAATACATTGCTGCTGCAAGTTTCTGTGCTCAATTATTGTGGATGAAGAAGCTTCTTCAAGATTATGGAATCACTCAAGACACGATGTGTGTATATTGTGATAATACAAGTGCCATAAACTTGTCCAAGAATCCAGTTCAACATTCGAAGTCAAAACATATCGAAATTCGGTATCATTTCATTCAAGACTTGGTGGAGGAAAGGACCGTGTACTTAGAGTTCATCAACATTGAGAATCAGAAGGCAGACATATTTACTAAACCTCTAGATGGCCCAAAGTTTGAATCTTTGCGTAAGACCATCGGTGTTGGTATCATTCCCTGAACTCTATCTCTTGTGTGAACCTATACTACTCTGTGTTGCATACCTGTTGTTTTGGTTCCACATGTTTAGTGTCTAACTGTTTTGTCTTTATCTGTTTTGGTTTGCATCTACTTCTTTTATTGATCTCTCTTTTCTTGCTCTGTTTTGGGTGTGTTCAAAAATTTCAAAAACACATAAAAAATAGAAAATCCAAAAAGTTTGGTCGCTTTGTTGAGTTTTTGTCTCAAAGCATGTTTTGCCTTGTACCTTTGTACTTATGGCTTTGTGCATTTAACGAGCTTAGCTTGTCTCTCATGCACTCATATCATTGTGGAAGAAATTCTGAAATCTATGTGACTGTTGTAAATAGATTTTCAACCTTGTCATGAATGATTTGTGAATGGTTTTGTTGATCTTGAGACATGCATAGACTCATGCCTATATATCTTCCCACTTTTATTTTTTTTTGCTTAAAAGAGCTCTCTAATTGTAAATCTCCAAATGAAAAGAGATATAGAGCTGCAAAAGCCTGTCGCACAAACTAGTATTCGACTAGGAAAAAGGGAAAGCGACCAAAATAAAAATGTATGATGCCCAACAAGCCAAAGGCTAACTCATCTATTGAAATATCAAAAATTTCAGGCATCTTTCTCTAAATGAGATTCTCTTTGCTCAAAAGTTGCAAATGATATGTTGAATATGGAGCCAAATGAAAAGCTTCAATGAAGTGTTATCAAGTACATGTGGGAGGTCATATATGCATGTTTCTATAATTGAGATAGGTCACATAATCTAGTGCTAGTTGTGTATGCCTTGATTGAATTGATCATTGAAGCTTCACTTTGGACTAAGGACTATCTCATTTTTGATATCCACACACAACACACAAGTCTATGTTCAATGAATGTCTTATTCATTTGTGTGATTATACTTGATTAAATGTGTTTTCACATGCTCAATCTTTGTTAATCAAACCCAAAAAGATTTTTGAGTGTTTTATTTGTTTTTGAAAGTGATTTTATACTTTCTTGTCATTTTTTTTTTTAATTAAAATGCATGTTTTTGTGTTTCTTCAAAAACTGGTTCAGGGGTAGTTTCGCAAGAAGCTCACGACTTAGAGCTTCCCGTGAAAATGGGTTGAGGGAAATTTTTCTTTTAACATGTCACACAGAAACTTTCGCGACTGTCTCGCGACTATCTCGCGACTGTCTCGCGACCAACAGCTTCTCGCGAAATGCTGTTTGGCTAAAATTGGAGTTTTTCAATTTCAGACAGAAGTTACCGCGACTGTCTCGCGACCTAATGCTTCTCGCGAAAAATTTTGTGCTTTAGTGGCCCTTCTCGCGACTGTCTCGCGACTGTTTCGCCACTCTCTAACCCGCGAAAAACGCGTGTTTTTTGTCTTTATCTTGCTGATGTGACAGTGTTTCAAAAACACAAAAACTTCCCTCGCTCAACCTTTGTCGAACCTTCTTTCAACCCAAGGTCATTTTCTTTCAAAACCCATCATTTTCAAGCATCCTTTCTGCATTGTCAACTTCAAAGTATGTCTTCTAAAGCTTTCTCCTTCAAGTTTTGTCCTACTGTATGCAGTATTTTCGTTAGGGTTTCAAAATTTGGGGCTTTTCGAAAATTTGGATATTTTTTAATTGGGTGATCTTTTGTCAAATCTTTTGCTTGGGCTGTGTCCCATTGGTTGTTTATACATCTGTGTTGGCCCCTTGTGGCATTTTATCTTGTATTGAGGGTAGTTTTTCCCATGTTCATGCATTGCTCATGTCATATTTGATGTTGTGCATGCTAGGTGTTTGTCAAAATGTCTGAGTGACAGTTATGTGCTAATTCGGAATCAAGTGATTTCAATCCATGGACTTTCACTTATTTGACCTTATTTCACTCAAATTGGTCTTTGATAGTGTGTATCATACACCTTGCTCACATATACACACACATGCACATTTTCTTAGTTCCATGCATTGTGTCTATGCTTTTAGCAGTGTTACTTCTGTTGTGACCTAACTTGAATCTAATCAAGTTTTGTGGTCTGTGGGTTGTGCTCTTGTCTCCTGTTTGTTTTGTGTGCTATGTTGCACAGATGTCTCCATTCAAGACTTCAGCTGTGAAAGGAGGTCGCAATAAAAGGAAAGAGCCGATCATTGATGTTAATGCTGACTCACCTAGACCAAAGCGAACTCGTGGTTCAACAGGAACTTTTGATCCTCACTTGTTCAAGTCTTATGCTGCTTTTGAATCCTTCAAGAACCACTTTCAGGGTGCTCCTTTGATAGTTGAAAGGGGGGTTGACCAGCCATCACTCAGGGACACACAAATACCCATTTGGTTTGCCACGAAAGATTGGAACTATCTGCTGTCAACTTTCAAGGATACATATGAGAACATGGTTAAGGAATTCTATGCCAATGCCAGTGTTGTCGGCGACGAGATTAAATGTTGGGTTCGAGGAAAGACCTTTTCTGTCACACCAATTTACTTGGCGGAAATACTACACATTAACCGGCCAATACTCCCCATACCGCCGGTATATGATGAGTTGAACCTAGATGAAGAATATCTCAGATAGTCTTTAGGAGCTGATTTGGAATTCTCATCCACTAAGAAGTCAATCAATGTGGCATCCCTCTCTTCCGAGCTACGACTTCTCTCAATGATCATGTGTAGCAATCTCTATCCCTTGTCCAACACTGGATATATCAACCTTGGTCGAGCTTTATTTCTGAATGATCTGATCACGGATGTAGAGATTGATGTGTGCTCTCATATCTTTCACATTTTGGCAAAAATAGTTGACCGGACTGCTTCAAGGAATTGTCTTCCTTTCTCTCGCCTTATTTCAAAGATTTTGAAGCTCAAAGGTGTCCGTCCATTGGATGATGAACGTCCATATCCACGGCCAAGTCCAATCAACATTCGGTCTCTCCATGCTAGTATAAGCCACGCCAAGAAGAACACCAAGCAAGAATCTCATGCACCATCGGGTTCCTCGAGTTCTGCAACTCGTACCAATGATGAACAGCTCAACAATATCTTCACTGCTCTTCAAGAGATGAGTACAAAGATGTCCAGACTGGCGACTATCATGTACACTCACCACCGCCGTCTTGATTCACAGTTCACATCTCTCCAAACTCAGATGGATGAAATTCAACGGAAGCTAGCAGGGGATGACTAGCTATTCCATGACAAAAAGGGGGAGATGATGTCATTGATAGGGGGAGTATGGAGATAAGGGGAGAAGAAGTGTTTTGTTGTCTTATGTTTACTTGTTTTGCATTTAAAGCTTTGATACTACGCTTTATTTAAGTAATATTTCAGATGTTTCTTTTATGATTTTCTCTATGCTTTGTAGCATACTTTGCATGTATCCATGTTGCTTTTGTAAGCTTTAAGGGTTGTTTTGTTTCATTGCATGTTTTGTAGGCTTTTATGGTTTATGCCATGTATTTGCAATTCTTTGCTTATGCAGCCTTTATGCTTGTGCTTTTGAAGTTTAATGTCATACATTTACTTCACCACATCACTCTTGTGCCCGTGTAGGATTGTTCCTAGATGTATATACGTTCTATGCATTGGTTGAGTGATGAACACTCTTGTGCCCTTGTAGGATTGTTCCTAGATGCATATAAGTTCTATGCATTGGTTGAGTGATGAATACTCTTGTGCCCTAGTAGGATTGTTCCTAGATGCAAATACTTCGAGTACTTTGCATTGGTTGAGTGTTGGATTTGCAAATGGTACTCTTCATATGAGCTTATCATCTTGCATATCCGGATGTTCATTCCTTGTGTGAATGAGCATAGTAATTGCTTGTGTATAGTGATTACGTGTTTGATCTTGCCATGATCTAGTGTTCTCTATTCATCTTGCTTGATCATGCTCTTAATGCTCCATATACTTTTCAAGTTTTCTGCATACAATGATAATAGTTTGTTGTTGTGTTTCAGGAGTTACTTGTTCATATGTTTCAAGAGCTTATCAGAATCTAAAATTAGGTGTGAGTGAGTTTTGTCTGTGTTCCCAAACTCATGTTTAAATCTAGAGTCTGTTTTAGGGTTTTGTCACGGAATAGCCAAAGGGGGAGATTGTAAAGTTGTGATTTACAACTATGTATTTTGTTGGCTTTTATTCCGTGCCAAATTTGATTGTTGTTAGAAATTTAGACCCCTTAAACACACAGATTGCGTAGCCTAGATTAATTAGCCAAGTTGTTACTTAGTCAAATTAAGCAATTCTAGGTTAAAGCAATCAAATAATCATATCAAGATATAAAGTAGCGGAATAATAAATAACACAAGATATGATCACCCAGGAAACCACTTGGTAAAAACCTGGGGAGGATTTGACCCACCGATCCTCAAGGCATAACAGAATTCACTATGAAAGAATTGAAGTTCTTACAGAAGGACTACAAGCTCCCCGCTCGACTTCCTAATGCTACCCACCAGTAAAACTTCCTAACACGACCACGCGCAGGCTCCAAATCCACGGACTACTTCTTTCTTGAATTCTTCAATCAGCTACAAGCTCCCCGCTTGCTTTTCTTTTAAGTTCCAATGGTTGCAACTATAATGATCTTCAAGATGTTGAAATCATCTCTACCTTGAAAACCCTAAGTTTTGTGTAAAGGTAGTCTCCTCAAAGATCTCACAAGAGATTCACACAAAACAGCAATGTATGAGCAACAAAGCAATATGGACCACCTTCAAAAACGTGGCTAGGGTTTAGTTTATATACCTAGGGTAAAAACACAAAACCCTAAACGTTTAATGAAGTAGGTCTGAGTTGGAAAATCTACAGAAAATTCAACCTGTGCGATTTTCGATCGATCGAGTCTATTCTTCGATCGATCGAGCCAGGCCGAAAGTCCCAAGTACTTCTGCAGCCACTCGATTCCAACTTTACAATATTAAACCAACTTTGAGCAATTCTAAACAAGACTAAATACAATGTTTTGATCATGGTTTGCCAACATTACAAATTAGAGTTCTAAATACATAAAATCCTAAGACCTTAGAACCTAACAAACTCCCCCTTTGGCAATCCGTGACAAAACCCTAATTAACAGCTCAAAGTTTTACAAATAAAAAGCCCTTTACAAAGGTAATGCTCATAAAATCAAATTCAGCCTAACTACTATCCATCAGTTGCAAGTGTAGACAGCAGCTTAGTTGAATCAACCTGTATATTCTTGAAATACTCAACAAACGCATAAACGCATGTGTGACAGAAAAGAGTAAAAACAACAGGTATAACATTCTTGTAAGATTCACACAATCCAAAATAAAGACATATAAAAATGAGCAAGTCATAAATATAAATCAATACGCAGTGAATCATAAAGCAACAAGAATCAATAAAAAATAAATGTATATCAAACAATGTTACTCCCCCTAACACGAATATCCCAAAAATGATATACAAAGTGAAGCACCTAGATACAATCTAAAACAATATCTCCCCCTAACTACAAAAGTCTCCCCCTATCAACAAAAACCCTCTACAAGTCAAAACTCCACTCCCTCTTTTTATGACGGAATGCCAAAGAGCTATCATGAGTCGCCATCAAAAGGAGGTGGTGAGGGTGAATGAAGACGAGCTAAATCAGCTCGAAGAGCACGAATCTCACCCAGCAAGTCCACCAAAATCTGACCATGAGCCTGCTGAACAGTCATGACAGTCTCCAAAGTACGACGAACATCGAAGTCGGTCGAAGGAGATGAAGGAACATCAGCAGCAGCAGTATCAGCACCAACTGGATCAGGAATATTCTCACTAGCAAGACCTGCAGAAGAAGAAGAGGGAGGAGGAGGTACGCTGCTAGAGGGCTCAGACCTAGGGTGTTTAGAACCAGCTCGAAGATGAGCGGCCCTCTGTCTAAGAAAAGACGCACCGATAGGAGCAATCATATGAACAGGCTCAGAGGAAGAAAAGTCACGAAGCTCAAGATGGAGTAAAATCCTATGAATGAAAATAGGATGAACAAGGGCATGTGAAGAAGATGAACTCCTATAAACCTCGTTCAAAGAATGAAGAAATAGATGGGGAAAACTGATAGGAGCATTAGTAACAAGAGCGTACAAAAATACACACCTCTCAAGAGGAATGGTGTGCACATGAGAAATAGGCCAGATGGAATGACAGGCTATCCTAAAGAAAAGATAATGTAACCCGGAGAGCTCAGCAGAAGTGATCCTAGGATCAGAACCCCACTGGACAGAAGTACCAGTGATGTAAGACAAAACATCGCTCAGCTCGAGAGACTCAACATAAGGATAGACAGGATCCCTAACCAACGGTACTCCTAGAGCAGCAGCCACTACCTGAGGAGTAATGGTGTACCCAAAACCTTGTATCCAACTCTTTACCAAAGTGTTGGAATCATAGACGTGGATAGAGATGTTCGAATAGAACTCTCTAATCAAGGCAGACGGTGGAGGAGGATCAGAGATGTCTAACAAAGGTAACCAGCCCCGACGCTCAAAGTTAGCCCTAATGGCCGGATCTAGCTCATCTAACACAACAGAACGCTCAGCCCAAATCTTCCTCTTAAGGTTAAGCTTCTCAAAAAGATCTTGGTTTTTCTCACTCGGAAACCTCTCACGGTCAAAGGAGGGAGGGGATGGAGAGGAAGAGGGAAGGGACCTATGGGCTCTAGTTTTCCTAGGCATGATGCTAAGGAAAGGACAGAGACACAAAGAGAAAACCACAAGAACAAAAAGAACAAAACCAAAGGCAGACTGCAAGTTAGCACAAAAACAATAGAAATAAAATCTATATGATGCATGAGCAGATACAATGCCATGATGCATGCACTAATGCAGTGAACAACTAAGTTCAATTGAGATTAAATTGACAAAATTGGCTTGAGCAAGGAATTTTCTTAACAAAAACCCCAAAAATTTAACACAAATTGAAAATTTTTAAAACCAAATGATGAATTGAGCATCACAAAACACAACACATAGATTATAATGCTTAATTTCATCAATCCAACAAGCCAATTGCATCAAATTCTTCTCAATTTCACAAAATCCCTAAATCGAATCAATTAGTAAACCCTAGATTTTTCAATTTCACATCAAACTCAAAATTGATCAAATTAAACTATTTAAATCATGTCTATAACATGTCCCCACAAAAACCCAATGATCAATTGCATCAATTATGGCTTGAATCAAAAGAAAAAACCACAAAAGCAAAGTGCGAAAATCGCCCCTTAAAAGCATGAATTTATGCATGAAATGATGAAAAAAAATCAAAAGGAAGGGTAAAAGGGTCTCATCGGCTTGAGGAGAGAGAGATTTTGCAAAAACAACGGAGCAAAACGACAAAAAATCTAGATGTGGAGCCAGCTAACTCGGAGAGAGAGAAAGGTTTGAAAAAAAAAGGTTTTGAATAGAATCTTTGAAAAAGTCAGAAAAGTGCCTTTTAAAAACCTTTTTCACGATATTCGATCGATCGAAAATTACATTCGATCGATCGAAAAACAGGCTGGATCGATCGAAATTGGCAGAGGCTCACTTAAATTTTAAAAAATCCAGTTTTGAAAGACACAACCCAAAATTTTGTAAAACAACTCCTCAAAGCATTAAATTGTAAAAAAAAAATGCATGAGTATGAGATGAAATGCTTTTTTCAAAAACCCAAATTTTTAAACCCATTTTTCTTAAAAATAAGTTTCAATCATTCTCCCATTGAAATTTTCTTAAGCAACAAATATGTTCTGCACAAATCTCAAGATATTTTCAAAATTTTCAAACTTGAAACACATTTTGCATTAAAATCAAGGAACTTTTAATCTTGGATGGCCACAACAAAATCACACACAATATAATGTACTAAGTTTAACAAAGAGTAACTTGTGTAGTGTGTGCAACTAGCAAAAGCTTGAGATGCATGTGAGGTGATATGTGAATAGCAATTAATCACAAAGTCTACACAATTCATCACATAGAATTTAAAAAAGACTATCACCTAAAAAGTTACATCCTATAACTCCCACATCTCCTAGAACAAAAGCTTGCAATCATGTAAGTTTCTTGCATTTTTGCCTCTTATATGTATGAGATGGCATTCAGCCTAATAGTACACACCGGTTTGAATTAAGTGAATTGGCATCAAGCCTAATAGTACACACCAGTTTTAATTTAATTTGAGGCTACACCTTATGTTCTTTTTGTGCATGTGCTACACTTTCTCGAGCACAGAATCTTATGATATGCACTAAGGTGTTCATGATTGGCTAGTGAACAGTGGTGAGATGGTTATTTATGCCTTTCTCAAAAGGATCAAGTCCGACAGTCAAATAACATGTGACTTCAAGATTAAGACAAAGTGATAAACACCATAAACATATTTCCCACACAACATGCACTACAAAACTTCAACTAGTAAAGTGCAATAAATAAGCTTATCAAAGCTAAACAAGGTACATAAACATGTTATATAAAGATAATATGGCCAATCCTTGATTATAAATCCAAGATATATAATACAAAACACAAAAATCTTTTTGGTTTTAACAAACTTTATAACCAAAAAGGAAAAAGCACATATTATGCTAAATGAACAATGCAAATGCAATGCATGACAGTGCAAAACTAAGCTATAAAGGGAACACGAACAAGAAATATCAATTTCTTAATTAACCCTTGAGTACATGTACAAACTAGTACATACTCATTCAAAATCAACAATAACTTAGCACAAACTATTCAAGTTTCTCCACAATGTCAGACATGTTCTAAATCAAGAGAGATATTAAAACTCATGTAATCCTCAAGAAAAATAAAACAAGACACAAAATAAAATATTTTTGTCTTTTTGAGAATTTTTCAATGTTTTTGGATTTTTTTTTAAAATAAAAAAAAAAAACAACCTAAAAAACAAAACAACCAAAAACAAAAACAAAACATGTCCACAAATAATTGAAAGAATTAAATCAGGGACAAGTTAGCAACACTCACCTTGGAGAATCTTTTCTCACCCATCTAGCACGAGTCTTTGGATTTGTAGGTGAAAATCCATGTGAAGCAGAGTGTATTTGAGGGATTATACCAATCTTCTGAGAGAGACTAAAATCCTGCAAATTCCTTTCACAAGCCAACAAGCTCAAATTTTTCAAAAAAGTATGAAACAATTTATATGGACTTATGGCAGGAGAAATATCATCACATATCCTAGATTGACAAACAAAATGTTTAAATTTAAATTTATGACAATTAGGACGAATATGACCAGAGACACGACAAAAGTGGCAAATAGGAACAAATTTAGGAACATCAGTATTCCTAACAGCAAATCTAGTCTCAGATTTTGGTTTTTGCCTCAACAAAGAACAGTTTGGTCTAATATGACCAACAACACCACAACGGTGACAAGTAGGCACAAAAACAGATTTATTATGCTCTCTAACAGTAGGATTAGACTTAGGTTTAGAAACTTCAGCGTCTACATCAGAACTTTTACCTTTGTCTAATCTAGCAAAATAAGCCTTCTCTTTATTATTCCTCTTAAAAGGAGGGATATAAACTTTCTCAGTTTTAGACTTAAGAGAAACAGAAACACTTCTGTTATCATCAACAGGCTTGATACTAGTCAAATTTTCAATTTTAGTTTTAGATTCAACTAACTCTTGTTCCAAACTTTTCATCTTCTCATCTTGAGAGGAAATTTGATTTCTCAAAAATTCATTCTTTTTATTAGACTCATCTAATCTCACAATCAAATCCTCTTTTTCAAGATTAGCCAATTTTAACTCTTCCTTGAATTTTTTAGAAATTTTCAAAGATTTAGATAATTCCTTACGAAGAGTTTCAAAAGCATCAAAAAAATCAACAGAAACAATAGTGTCCTTTTTATTCAAAACATCACAGGCATCAATAAAATCAGCAGAAGCATGAGCAGAAAGACACTTCAAATTACCCATGACAACAGGGGTCAAGGATCAGCTCAGAGATAGAAATCTCAATCAAAAAGAGCTACCCGCTCTGATACCACTTGTTAGAAATTTAGACCCCTTAAACACACAGATTGCGTAGCCTAGATTAATTAGCCAAGTTGTTACTTAGTCAAATTAAGCAATTCTAGGTTAAAGCAATCAAATAATCATATCAAGATATAAAGCAGCGGAATAATAAATAACACAAGATATGATCACCCAGGAAACCACTCGGTAAAAACCTGGGGAGGATTTGACCTACCGATTCTCAAGGCATAACAGAATTCACTATGAAAGAATTGAAGTTCTTACAGAAGGACTACAAGCTCCCCGCTCGACTTCCTAATGTTACCCACCAGTAAAACTTCCTGACACGACCACGCGTAGGCTCCGAATCCACTGACTACTTCTTTCTTGAATTCTTCAATCAGCTACAAGCTCCCCGCTTGCTTTTCTTTTAAGTTCCAATGGTTGCAACTATAATGATCTTCAAGATGTTGAAATCATCTCTACCTTGAAAACCCTAAGTTTTGTGTAAAGGAAGTCTCCTCAAAGATCTCACAAGAGATTCACACAAAACAGCAATGTATGAGCAACAAAGCAATATGGACCACCTTCAAAAACGTGGCTAGGGTTTAGTTTATATATCTAAGGTAAAAACACAAAACCCTAAACGTTTAATGAAGTAGGGCTGAGTTGGAAAATCTGCAGAAAATTCAACCTGTGCGATTTTCGATCGATCGAGTCTATTCTTCGATCGATCGAGCCAGGCCGAAAGTCCCAAGTACTTCTGCAGCCACTCGATTCCAACTTTACAATATTAAACCAACTTTGAGCAATTCTAAACAAGACTAAATACAATGTTTTGATCATGGTTTGCCAACATTACAAATTAGAGTTCTAAATACATAAAATCCTAAGACCTTAGAACCTAACAATTGTAATTAATATCAATTGTTTATACCCTGTATTTGTTGTGGGAATTAATGTAAGGGGTGTGTGATAGAGAGTGTGTAAAGACTCAAGCAAAATTGGAAGTTGAAGGAATCTCGCGGGTATGTCGCGACTAAGCTTCCCGCGAAGTGAAGCATGTACCTTGCACATGCTGGAATGCGAAGAGTCAGTCCAGGTGGAGACAGCTGTCTCCCGCGAGTATCTCGCGGGTAAGGCCTTTCCGCGAGACACCCGCGAGACATGCTGTTCTGCCAGCCTGTACTGACTGACTCACACATTTTGCACCTATCTTATATAAACCCCCATTACCCACAAATGTTGAGGAATGCTTCAGAGAGAAAACCCTAGCCAAACACATTTGCAATTAGAGATTGTCAGCCCCACCTTTCTCTATACACTTGCTTGTGGTATCTCCTCAACCCTTCCCTCTCCATTTTCCACACCATTGAGAGGTTGAAAGCCTAAACACTTACCACACCTTTTTGAGAGTGTTGAGTGACGTTTTGGTGCTGCTGGGAAGCATTGGAAGAAGACTAGAATGGCAGATGCAACATGGAGCTTGTTGTGGGATCCGGAGAACTAAGACAAGACACGGTTCCGAGAAGCCTTGTTGGAGTAGGAGCTTGGAGGGCTTAGGTACATCGGGTAGATTAGGCTTGGAGGGTCTCTTGCTTACTCATGTATCCCAACTGATTGTCTAGTGGATCGATTTCCGCTTGGAGGGCGGCGGAGAGGTTTTTCGCTGAGTTCTTCGGTTTCCTCTTCGAGAACACGTCTCGGTGTTTTCTGTGTTTGCATCCTTCTTCCCTACTCTTGTTTAAATTCATTATTACTGCTGTGTTGCTTTAATTTTGAATTAGAGTAGTTTCTTGTTCATCCGCTCACTTTTACACTATTCCGCACTTTGTATTAAAGTTGTGTAAAATCTATCGAGCCGTTATTTTAATTTGGGGGTCTAAACAGCTCTTGTGTTTTTCAACACGTTTTCGAGCTTTCAGATATCATCTTGATCATCCGTTTTCTTGAATTTTGACTCCACCAGTTCTTCTTCTTCATCCACTTCTTCAACAATCCCTTCAGTAGGATTGACTGTGGCAATGAAGGCATTTAAGATTCCGTCATCCTCATTGTTAGAATCATCTTCAGGCTCAGTGTCACTTAGAGTTGCAGCAAGTGCCTTGCTTTCCTAATGCTCTTGAGATATGTAGGACACTCATGTTTCATGTGTCCGAACCCATGACATCCAAAGCACTTTGGTCCTGCAGGAACAGTGTACTGATCGCCATCCTTAGCATCCTTCTTCCCTTTGTCTTGGCTTTTAAACTGAGAAGAACTGAACTGCCTACGGTCCTTGTCGAAGCTCCTTCCATTGGCATTCTTCATAAACTTCTTGAACTGCTGAGTGATGTAGGACTTCATCTTAGAATCTTCATCATCAGAAGACTCATCTGTATCACTGCTCTTTGCCTTCAAGGCAATGCTTTTACCTTTGCTTGACTTGCCAATCCTAGATAATCCTATCTCATAGGTTTGCAAGTTTCCTACCAGCTCAGTCAAAGGAATCTTGTCAATGTCCTTTGATTCTTCTATCGCCGTAATCTTGGCATGGAATCTCTCAGGTAGAGATCTGAGCACCTTCCTTACAATCTTGGGTTCAGGGATGGTTTCCCCAAGATTAAAGGCTGAGTTCACTATGTCCTTGAGCTTGGCATAGAACTCATCAAACGACTCATCCTCCTCCATCTTGATTTCTTCAAAGCTTGTAGTGAGCCTTTGAAGCTTTGAATCTTTGACAGCCTTTGTGCCTTCATAGGTAGTTTGGAGGATGGTCCAAGCCTCCTTAGTAGTTTCAGTTGAGGATATCTTTTTGAACTCTTCATTTGTGACTGTGCTAAAGAGGGCATTTAACGCTCTGCTGTTGAAGTTGGCCGCCTTGATCTTAGTATCATCCCAATCGGCCGGTTCTTCTGTTGGCTTAGTCCAGCCAATCTCTACAGCTTGCCACACCTTTTCATCTGAAGACTGCAAGAAAGCTCTCATGCGTACTTTCCAGTATACATAGTTAGTGCCATCAAATAAAGGAGTTATAATTAAAGATTGTCCTCTATCCATGACAAACAGGGGTCAATGGATCAACACAGCAAAGATTAAACCCTAATCAGAGTGTGCCTGCTCTGATACCACTTGATAGGTCACAATCTGAATGACCCCTTGTGATTAACCATAATTAATTAATTTAGCCAAGTAATTAATTAATCAATTAATCATGCAATTTTATGGAAGCACAAACAATTCACCAAAAACTAAATATGCAGTGGAAAATAAATAACACAGTGATTTGTTTACGAATGGGGAAAACCCTAACGGCAAAAACCCCACTGGGTAATTTTCAGGTCACCACTCCCGAAACTCCACTATTATCAAATCAAGCGGTTACAAGTAAAGGAATCTCAAGTACCTTACCAACCTACAGTTGAACCCTTACCCCAATACCCAATTGGACTTAATCTGTAGTGACAGTCTCCACCTTTGATGCACAGCTCCCAAGTACGTGATTAACCAATGCGCGGATCCAAGTACGCGACTTCAGAACACCAACTGAGGAAGAATGGTTGGCTGCAATGTTCTTCAGTTCATCCTTTATGATGAAAAGCAGGAAGATGCTTGGTTACAAAACCCTATGGTACAAATACACAGCAACTTCTTGATGGAAGATGAACTAGGTCAAGAACTTCGTCTGTTGATCACAATTTGCTTGAATAGAGATTGCTCAATGCTAAAGCCACTTGTGTCACACTCGACGGCTCTTAAAATAATCTTTTTATATGTTTAGGGTTAGAAGAAAAGAAGGCCCAAAAAAATATTCATGGATCCCAAGAAAATCAGGTTGGAAATTTGAATTTTTTAAATCTCGACAGATAGCAGGTGTCGAGGTAGCTATCGAGAGGTGTCGAGCTTTAAAAACCTTGCACTTTAGCTTGCTTTCTCTTGGACAGACTTGATGACTTCAACACTTGACCTTGAAACATTGTTTCTTGAAGCATTAAAAACACCTAGAACTACCCAATTACAAGTAGAGTGCGTTTTGTCAAAGGATTAGCCAATTTACATAAATAAGTAACATATGTTCTTAAACAAGTTAAAACATATATGTCCTAACAAAAATCTTATCGGATCTAAGGGAAATATCGCTGGAATCTAGGTTTCTTCACTGGATTTTGGAAAATTATTGCCAAATTCTGGAAATTTTGGCTGGGATTTGGAACTTTCAGCCGGAATTTGGAAATCTTTCAGTTGGTTTGGGTTTTTCAGGTTTTAAGGGAGGAAAATCGAAACCGACCCACTGGAATTTGTTTCTGGTGGTGAAGACTCACTGCCGACCTACCGGAGTAGTTGGGTCGGTCGAATTCAGGTCGGATCTGGTCGGTTCTTCGGGTGGTTCGAGTTACGAGATCAATCTGGATAGCCTTAATAGCTAGGTTATTGCATGGAATGCAATAGTTTATGAATGGCAAGGAGTAAAAGTTAAAAGATAAAAGTATGTTCTTCAAACTAGGATAAAGCCAACACTTAGTGATAAAATTAAAGGGATAAATATTAAAAAGTTTTAAAATTACTTTTTTTTTTTCCTTATGATCTAAAAACTAAGGAGAAAAGTTAATTTTTAATTTTTTTCTCTCAGTCATTCATATTATGCAATAACCACATGATCTAAATCTATATGTAGAATATATCTTTTATAGTGCATCTAATAAGAAAAAGTCTAGGGATACATGTTGAAAGTTCAAATAGTGTGTAAAATACTTATGAACGTTTAGACCCCCAATTCACAGATTACCAACACAAGTTTATAATCAAACAATGTATATGTAGAATATGAAAATAAGCTAAAATAGAATTGGTAAAACAATCTAAACTGAAATTAATCACAACCATAGCAGTAATTAAAAGGCAAAGATTAAGGGAAGAGAGATGCAAATACAAAGAAAGCACAACGATGCGTTATCGGAGAGGAAATTGAAATCCTCAGCGAAAAACCTCTTTCTCACCCTCCAAGTGGTCAATAATCCACTAGAGAATAAAGTTGGGATACATGAATAGCAGAAGACCCTCTAAGCCTAATCTACCCAGTGCACCTAGGCCCTTCAAGCTTCTTGCTCCAATAGGGTTACGTCGAATCTTGTCTTTTCTAGCTTACCGGATCCCGCAATCGCCCATTGCATCAACCAAAATGAATTGGTCCTTTCTGAATTACTTTCCAAATATCAAAAACCTTCTCACAGATGTGGGTATGGTGAGATAAGGATTTGGCTAATGTTCCTCTCAAGGATATGTCAATGGAGAGGGTGAGAGTAGAGGAATTTAAAGAATCAAAGGATGAAGATTGTGGATGAGTCAATCTCATTTTTCTCTAGGGTTTCTCTCTCAAAATTCTCTCTGGAAGCTCTCTACATTTCATGGGTATAAAGGTATTTATAGTAGGGTGTATGAGGAATGCGAAGAGTCAATTACAACCAAACAGGGCATTCTCGCAACTAGAGCTCGTTACTCGAACGAGTCGCAAGTTTGAGTCGTGAGCTAACTGCCTGGCCAGACTGGAGGTTTTGTCTTATAGTGTAACAGTTGGCGTAACCCTTCACTCCCTTTGCATACGTCACACGTGTGCCCCCTTTGGCGACTCGCCAATCGTGAGATCCAGTTGCAAGGCTCTTCTTGAGTGCACACTCTTGAGCTTTTCTTCACACTCTTTCACATACTACCCTTACATGATTCCCACCTAAATACAGGGTTTCTAAATGCTGAATTACAAGAAAATTTAGCACAGAATAAAGCCAATAAAATGATTGAATAAGTTCAACCTTACAATCTCCCCCTTTGGCTATTCTGTGACAAAATCCTAAAACAAACTCTAGACTTAACATATGAATTGGGAACAGTTGAACAAAACTCAGTCACACCTAACTCTAGAATCCGTGAAGCTCTTGAACCATACAGACAAGTATTTCCTAAAAACAACAACACAATACGATCATTGTAAGCAGAAAACTTGAAATGTATATAGAGCAAGCACAATGCAATCAAGCAATAAAGAATTAAAGCAGTAAAGCATGGCTTGACCAAACAGGAACAATTATTATAAATAGTAATCACAATGATCATTCACACAAGGAATGAACATTCGGACATGCAAGCTAATAAGCTCAATGCAAAGTATCATTTGCATGTCCAACACTCAACCGGTATAACAACCCAAGGTAATTGCATCAAGGATATAAAATCCAACAAGGGCACAAGAGTGAAGTACTAAAGAAAATGCATAACATTGACTAAAAGTACTGAGCTACAAAGCTAAGGTACAAAATCATAAAGTGCTGAATAGAGACTGAATAATTTGGACCAAAAGTTTTAAATAGTAGCACAATGTAAATACCAAGAGCTATAAAAACTATAAACACATAAGCTGATAAAAAAACAAGTCAAAGGTAAAGTATGTGAGTATGTATCAGTATTCTTCTTTTGAGCTCACACAACTCCCTATTTCAATATGTGCACTTCCCATTCTTGTGTTGCTTTCCCCTTTACTGTATGCTATCATCCAAACTATACAATGAGTTTGCTCTCCCCTTTTTTGGCACGAATAGCTAAAGGCTGTCATTTAGTTTTTGTTGAATAGCATCTAACTGTGTCTCAATGGCTGTGAGATGCATTTGAGCTTGGTTGTTAGTGGAGTAAAGAATCTTTTCAAATCCAAAAATATGTTGATACAAACCCTCAATCAAAGTGCTCAACCTGTCAGCTTGAGAGATAGGTTGTATAGGTTGAGTGCTAGTCATCTGCAACTTAAGAGTGTGAGGGGATGCAGTCTTGGTATACACAGGCGTAGTGTGAGTGGCTGAGCCATGACCGGGAGAGGTAGCATGAGGGAAAGATTCACTCTTAGGTGCTTTGGAAAAGTGACTTTTGCTTGCTTGAAGAGAAATCATGGATAATGGGTGAAGATGAACCAGTGTCTTTCCATCTTTTAGGAGACGTACCCTTTCATGTACCATAATCTTCATAATTAGACTACAAAAAGGAAGGCAAGTTCTTGTTGCTGTTTGTGTTGCTGTTCTCCTTATTAACTAGAAGATGTGAGCAAAAATGTCAATTTGAACTCCGGTAATGAGATCACATAGAAACTGCTTTTCCAAGGTTGATGAATCCAGTGTTTGAGAGTGGATAAAGGTTGAAGAACATGATCAATTTGAGAGTCGCCAGATTAGGTGCAAACTTTGCTGTTCCAATGGACGTGCCTTTGGATGAAATCTCATGCTCTAGCCTAAGAATTCAAAGAATATCTTGCACTTGAGGAAGCTTATCATCATATGGAGTGAGATCTACATTAGCCGATCGAGTAATCTGAAGGACCTCTACAATGTAATCTTAAGTAATGATGAATTCCTTTCCTCGGACCTAACACTTTAGTTCAACACTGGTAAATCTAGCGTTGTAGTAGAACTCCTTGACTAGTTCATCAATTTGATCTTCGAAGTTCCCAAATAAATCAGCCCAATCTTTTTCGTCAAAAATCCTAAGAATAAAAGTAGTTCCCAGGATATCAAATCTCACAATCCGCTCCACCACAGTAGGAGATTTTTCAAAAATGCTAGAGTATATCTGAGAATCAAGTGGAGTTTTAAATCTCTCACTATTTGAATCTTGAGACGAACGTCAAGTCCGTTTTGAAATAAGGGATGATGGAACATCAATCATAGGCTCTTTTCCTCGAGAGGAATGACGAGACATCTGTAAAACATATACATACAACAGAGAACCAAGTGTAAAACCACAAGACACAAACATAAACTTGATTAGATCCAAGTTAGTTCATGAAATAAGCACATATTGTTATTTAGGAAGACATATTACTAAATCTGGTAAATGAACCAAGTATACAGGGTGTAAGCATGCATTTAAGCGTAAGCAACATTGGTGCATGTGGTGTACAAATGTGATGAATGTGCAGGCACAACCAAGCACAATGTAATCTATGAAATCCACAGAAATACAAGTAACAGTCTTTGAGACATTTTACTATGAGCATGATATGCACAACACATCACAATCATGATATAATACTCAAAAATGAGAAGCACACATGAAAACATGTATATCATGCTTCATATTATCAATATCAACAAAATGCATTCAACAAACTCAATAAAAAATATACCCAAACCATATTCGAACATCATATTTTTCAAAACTCAACAAAACCTCAAAATCCAAGAATTTAAGGGTTATAAACACGAAATACTTTGAGAAAAGTAAAGAACCCATACCTTTTCTTGAAGTTTGAAGGAGAGAAGATGATGAAAATGGTGGATTTTTGAGTGAAACACAGTGAGTTTCTGAAAAGGGAGACAAAGAACAGTCATAGTACACGAGGGAAAAATAAAAAGTTTTTGAAAACTGCCCTAAAAATAACCCTTATTGTGCAAAACACGTGATTTTCACGGCTGGATTGAGTCACGAACAAGTCGCCAAAGCAAGCAGCCAAAAGCACTTATGACAAAATTTGGAAAAATTTGTCTAAGTGTTTTTCGCGACTGGAAGTTCCACTCGCGAGTAAGTTGTGACGTGAGTTGCCAAACTTTTTGAGTAACCCTCGCGATTGGAGCTTCCACTCGTGAACAAGTCACCAAACTGAGTCGCGAGAAATCTAAAAACCTAGATTTTTGCAAAATATTCTAAATCTTTTTTATGGCTGGGACTTTGACCCGCTAGAGAGTCGTGAATACTTTCTGTGTAAGCTTACGACTGGGGCATGCGACTAGCTTGACCTGCGAGGCAAGTCGCCAAAACAGGTTTGCACAGTTTTTGAAAATTTTGACATTTTTCAAAATAAAACACTTTCCAAAAACAAATAAAACACTCAAAAATATTTTTGAGTTTGATCAACATATAATTAAGCATGTGCAACATATTTAATCAAGTACAATCACAAAAATGAATAAGGCATTCATTGAACATAGACATGTGTGATGTGTGTGGTTAACAAAGATGAGATAGTTCTTAGTCTAATGTGAAGGTTCAATGATCAATTCAACCAAGACATACACAATTAGCACTAGGAAAAGAGACCTATCTCAATTATAGAAATATGCATATATGACCTCCCACAAAACTTGATCACATAATTTTGAATCAACACATCTCATTTTTAGATTGATGCCTAAAAATTTTGATATTTCAATTTGATGAACAAGCCTTTGGCTTTTGAGGCATCATACTTTTTTCATAAAAGCGCTTTCCCTTTTTCCTTGTCAAATACTAGTATGTGCGACGGCTTTTGCAACTCATTTTCTCTTTTCATTTTGAGATTTACATTTCCTCTTTAAGCAAAAATAAATAAATAAATAAAAGAGTGGGAAGATATGCACAAGTCTATGCAAGTTTCAAGATCAAGAAAACAATTGGCTAATCATTTATGACAAGTTTGAAGATCTATTTAGAATAGTCACAAAAATGTCAAGATTTTTCCCACAATGATATGAGTGTATAAAGAACAAGCTATGCTCATAAATGCACAAAGCCATTAGTACAAAGGTACAAGGCAAAACATGCTTGTGACAACACACAACAATTGGCAATCAAACTTTTTGAATTTTCTACTTTTTATGTGTTTTTGGATTTTTGACACAAAGACAAGTAAAGATTGATAAAAAAAAAATGTAAAAACATTCAAAGCAAATAGCAAACAAACACAATTTTCAACGCATATTGGAACGATAACACAAAGCACACAATCAATCAAAGTCACAAAGCATAGGAAGTATTAATGCATGGACATGTTGTAATGCTTTTGCATGTGTACCCTTCTTCACCCACATGACACTTGCGTTTGGGGTGATATCCCTAGAGGATTAGGTACGATCGTTGTGGCTTTCAAACCTTTTAGTGAACCTTGCCAAACAGGTAGTAAAGACATCAATAATTTTCATCACATCCCTCTCTCTAGGATCACCTTCTTGACCTTCTAATTGCTCAGCAGTCCAATTCCCTTTGCCATGTCTTGGTCCTCTTGACCTTTGAGCACTTGAATTCTTCAATGCTTGAAGCTTATGACAATTGGGTCTGGTGTGTCCTTGTATTCCACAATGATGGCAGTAATGATGAGTTCTTGGATCTCTTTGTGACTTTGGGAGAGATTTCCCTTTACCCTTAGGTTTGACCACTGATTGGTTAGGAGGTTTAGTAAAAAACCGTTGGTCAATCACTTTCCGCTTCTTTTCCATCTTCACTTTCTCAACAACTGAAGTTTCTACCTTTAGTTCTTTAGCTTTCACAAACTTCATATCCTTGGACACTTTGACACTTGAACTGCTTTCTCCGGTGTATCCCAATCCGCTTTTGTCAGAGAAAGGTTTTTGGTAAGCAAGCACTTCATCAAGCTTCTTGGAGGAGACTGGCTCTACTTTAGTATTAGCTTGAATCACCTCAAGCTCAAGAAATTTTATCTTTGAGTAGGCTTCGATCAGCTCTCCATTTAGCATCTTGACTTCACACTTAGTCTCCTTGAATCGGATTAAAAGACTCTTGTAGTCTTGCTCTGCTCTCTTCATTTTCTTAATGGTTGCTTTAGCCACTTTTGCATATTCACCGGTCATCTTAGGGAGGGAATTGTAGGTCTTTTGTAGTCTCACTGTTCTTTCATCTTCCTTATCATCGAATTCATCTACTATCCCTATTGACTCCAATTAAGTGTGCTCTCCAAGTTCTTCCACTAGCACACTTAAATCATCCAAAGATTCCACGGGAGCAATGATCATGAATGCAGAGAAGTTTTCCTTTTTATCACAGCTTTCATCTGAATTTGAATTAGAGGAGTCCGTGTCACTAAGAGTAGTAGCATACACCTTGTCCTTCCCTCTCAAATAATTGGGACACTCTTTCTTGAGATGTTCATATCCGTTGCATTTGAAACACGTGATTCCTTGAAAGGATTAAGACTCCTTCCCATCTTTCCTCTTGAAGTCCTTTTTCTCCTTTCCGAAACTTGGGAATTTTCCTTTCTCAGCAAATTTTCCATTCTTCTTGAACTTCAAGAACTTTCGGAAATTCTTCAAAAGATATGCCACTTCTTTCTTGACCTCATCCTCATTCGATGAATCGTGAGCTTCCACCCTCTTATTAATTGTCTTCAGAGCAAGGTATTTGCTCTTCCTTTGTGATGGTAATGACAACTCATAAGTTTGAAGTAAGCCAATTAGTTCTTGAACTTTGATATCATCAAGATCCTTGCTCTCTTCAATTACTGTAACCTTTGCACAGAAGCTCTCTGGCAATGATCGAAAGATTTTCCTCACTATCTTTGAGTCCTCCGTCTTTTCACCCAAGTTGAACTTGCCAATAACCACCTCATTCAACTTGCCATAGAATGAGTTGTATGACTTGTCTTTACTCATTTCCAGCTTTTCAAATTGAGTGGTTAGCATCTGCAACTTAGTGTCTCTCACCTTCTTCGTGCCTTTATAGGTGGTCTCCAATATTTTCTATGCCTCCTTGGAAATTATTAAGTGAGAAATCTTGTTAAACTCATCTAGAGAAACACCACAAAAAATAGCATTTAGTGCCTAGCTATTTGCATTGGCTACTGCAAGAGCCACTTTATCCCATGTGGATTTAGTGGCCTCCTGCCTAGTCCATCCTACATCTACTGCATCCCAAACAGTCTCATCAATTGAACATAGGAATGCCCTCATGCGAACTTCCCAAAATGCATAGTTGCTTCTATCAAAATATGGTGGAGTATTGAGAGATTGAGATCGATCCTTCTCAATGGGGTCAAGGATTGCACTTAGGTAATTAAACCACAGCAACTGCACCCGCTCTGATACTAATTGAAAGTTCAAATAGTGTGTAAAACACCTATGAATGTTTAGACCCCTAATTCACAAATTACCAACACAAGCTTATAATTAAACAATGTATGTGCGGAATATGAAAATAAGCTAAAATAGAATTGGTAAAACAATCTAAACCGAAATTAATCACAACCACAACAGTAATTAAAAGGCAAAGATTAAGGGATGCAAACACAAAGACAACACAGTGTGTTATCGAAGAGGAAACCGAAGTTCTTGGCAAAAAAACCTCTCCGCCGCCCTCCAAGTGGTCAATAATCCACTAGAGAATAAAGTTGGGATACATGAGTAGCAGAAGACCCTCCAAGCCTAATCTACCCAGTGCACCTAAGCCCTCCAAGCTTCTAGCTCTAACAGGGTTACACCGAACCTTGTCTTCTCTAGCTTATCGGATCCCGCAATCGCCCATTGCATCAACCAAAATGAATTGGTCCCTTCTGAACTGCTTCCTAAGCACCAAAAAACCTTCTCACAATTATGGGTATGATAAGATAAGGATTTGGCTAATGTGCCTCTCAAGGATATGTCAATCGAGAGGGTGAGAGTAAAGGAATTTGGAGAATCAAAGGATGAAGATTGTGGATGAGTTAATTTTGTTTTTCTCTAGGGGTTTTCTCTTAAAATTCTCTCTGGAAGCTCTCTACATTTCGTGGGTATAAGGGTATTTATAGTAGGGTGTATGAGGAATGTGAAGAGTCAGTTACAACCAAACAGGGCATTCTGGCAACTCAAGCTCGTGACTAGAACGAGTCGCAAGTTTGAGTCGCGAGCTAACTGCCTAGGCAGACTGGAGGTTTTATCTTATAGTGTAACAGCTGCTGTGACCCTTCAGCTCCCCCTGCGTGCTTCATAAGTGTGCCACCTTTGGTGACTCGCCAGTCATGAGATCCAGTCGCAAGGCTCTTCTTGAGTGCACACTCTTAAGTTTCTCTTTGCACTCTCTCACACACTACCCTTACATGATTCCCACCTAAATACAGGGTTTCGAATTGCTAAATTACAAGCAAATTTGGCATGGAATAAAGCCAACAAAATGATTGAATAAATTCAACCTTACACATGTTTTATCATACACTTTGCTACAACTTGATGATATATGCAACTGTGAATTAATGATTGAGAAAATAGGGAGTCCATGTGATAGTGGGGATTCACTAATTGCAATCAATTATGGCAAAGTGTATGGTTATAAAAGAATTAATCTAATAATTGTATATGACTTACACACATACTGAGAGAGAAGGAGTTACATTTGTCAGCTGACTTAGATATGAACTGATTCAGAGCTACTATCATTCTTGTGAGCTTCTGTACTTCCTTCAAGTTCCTCGGTGGACTGTGCTATTGGATCACGTTGATCTAGATAGGGTTAAGCTTGATTCCTTAGTAAGTTATCATGGATTTGGTTAAGGTTGAATTCAATTCTCATATCCTACCCTGAAAACACACTTAGCAACATTGAGGCGCAATCTGTGGTGCCTTAATATCTCAAACACGATGGTCAAATTCGACATGTGTTCCTCTGCCTTCTTACTTTTGACTACCATTTCGTCAATATATACTTCCACTATTTTACCAATTTGAAGCCTAAACATTCGTGTAACCATTTGCTAGTAAGTAGCCCCGACATTTTTCAAACCAAAAGCATTACCATATAATGGTAATTACTCTCTAGAGAGATGAAGGGTGTCTTCCCCTGGTCTTTAGGAGCCAAAGTGATCTGGTGATACCTTTTAAAGACATCTAGAAAACTCATCCTCAGGTGGCCATATATGGCATCCACCAACTAGTCAATCTTAAGGACAAGGAGCAGGTCCTTAGGACACGCTCTGTTTAAATTTGTAAAATCGACACAGACCATCCACTTGCTATTCCTCTTCACTACCACTGTGGTTGGCCAGCCAGTCCAGGTTGAACACTTCTCTTATAGCCCCAACATGTTTCAACTTCTCCACTTCCTCCTTTACGGCTTCCATGTGAGGTTTGGCCGACCTCCTTGGCTTTTGCCTCTTGGAGGGATATAAAGGGTTCACGTTTAGTCTATGAACTAAACTTCAAGTCCATTCTAGGCCCTTCGTATAGGCTCTATGCAAAGACATCTAAGTTCTGGACTAGTGATAAAGTGACTTTACCCAATCCTCGGTTGGAAGGCTTTTACCCACACGAAAGTACTTATCATCATAGGCTAAAATGTGGATTTCATCCAACTCCTCTGCATTATTAGCCCCATTGGAATGCTCAGGGCTCTTTGATTGCTATAAAGGGCTTGACTCTAATTGCTCCTTCTACTTGATCTCATGATTAATCGCAGCCACCAAGCATTGTCAAGCTACACTTTGATCTCCCTTCACCACCACTACCTTTTATAGCATGGATAGCATGACCTATATGGCATGGATCCACGATCGTGCCAAGAACTATTATGAAATTCACCATCACCTCCTGCCCTTCCATCACTATAAGGAGCTTGATTTGACCCATAGGCATCACCATCTTCTCTTCAAATCTCACTAACAAGGTATTATACTTGGTGAGGTCTTCACCTCTCAAACCCAACCCTTTATATAGATCAGATTACATGACCTCCGCTCCACTCCCGTGGTCAATCATAACTTTTTCAAGAGGAACCCTTCATTCATAAGGGTCACAACCAGTGCATCGTCATGCGATTGCATTGTTCCCTTAAGGTTGTCATCATCAAAAGCTATCTTTTCCTTACTCGACTTGAGCTTCTTCCTGGGGTGGTCAACTGCCTCCATTTCCTGTTGGGGAGTGATGCTTAGTATCCCCCTTTAGTGGCTAATGCTAACTCCGATGCGGCGTATATGACTTCAATTATACCAAAGGGAGGTGGTATTGCTCCTCCTTGGCCTCCTAACACTTGTCCTGAAGTACCACCCCTATAATCGACCATATACTCCCTCAATTGCCCCGCTTTGACCAAATGTTCCAAGTAATCCTTGAATGTTCTGCATTACTCGGTAGTGTGCCCCTTTTCTCAATGATAGGTGCAGTACAAATTTTGGTTCCTCCTAGCCAAATCTTCACTCATTTTCCTAGGCCAACAAAAATAAGGCTCATGCTTAATCTTCTCTAAGATTTTATGCATGGGCTCTTTAAAAGCGATGTTCACTCCTTCTGCTCTGCTAATAGGGTTCTGTCCCCTAGTTTCCCTTCTAGGCCTTTGTTGAAAGCTCCTAAATCAAGATTCCTTTTGGTACTAAAATATAGTAGGGGCTTTTCCGTTGTTTTGTAGCCTATCATCCTCAAATCTCTTATGTTCTTCTATGCACCTCATCAGCTACTGCATGTTCTCAAGAGGCTACATGATTAAGGAGCCCTTAGCTCGAAATGAAAAGGTAGCCCTAGTTTGAAAGTGCTTGTGGCCACATGTTTGTTGTCTCCCCCAATCTCATTATACAGCTATCAATACCTATCCAAGTAGGACCGAAGTGTCTCCCCATTCCTTATGGCCATCAATTGCAATGTGTCGATAGGTTGCGGTTCTCGACTGTAAGTTTCAAACCTAGCTCCAAAGGCTTGGATGAGCTCTGCAAAGCTATGGATGGATCCTTTTTTCACATTATTGAACCATCTCATCATCGTGGGGCCAAGACTAGAAGGGAACACCTTGCATAATAGCTAATCATTCCGAGAATAGAGAGCCATAAGTTGGGTAAAATGGCTTACGTGCTCCATCGAATCAGTTTTACCATTATAACAGGTGTACAGTACACAAGCCAAGGCATGGGAGAATGTCGATTTGGCTAGATCTGTACCTTACACATGGAGTGGTTGTGACCAAGGGAAAGGAAACATTGGCTACAAGATATTATCCTTGTCCCGTACCAAGGACATGACTGGCTTGGGAAGGAAGTAAGATATGCATTTGACATAGGTACTCAAGCACTCATAAAAAAAAGGAGATAGTGACCTCTTAAGGTTAGGTACTATGGAAACACCCTTTATTGGTTGAGTGTATGTTGTACCACTTTGGAGACACGTGTATCACCTTCAGCACCTTTGATGTCCTTCTCGTTGCTCAGGAATTGTTCCCTATGCAGTGGCAAAATCACCTACCCCCATGCCACAGTTCTGATATTAGCGTTCTTTCTGCTCCAGCCACCAAATAGTACCTTAGCTGTAGTGAGGTCCAAAATAAGGAAATGATGACTTGACACATGTCTTTGTACTGAACCATATTTCTTAGACTATAAGAGGAACATTTAGCTGGACTATTAGGGCAAGAACCTAAATAGATCTTTTGAGAAAAGAGTAGAAAGTTGATAAGGAAGGAATGTAGAAAACCAGGTCTTTCTTTTGAGGAAGAACATCCTTATTGTACGTGAGATACCCTTATTCCCCACATAATACAAAGATGAACAGAGCAAGAGTGATTCTCTCTTGCTTAAACTATGGTTTTTCATCTTTTTCTTAGGGTTTTCCACGTACATCCATTGCCTACTTTACATTCTTGCAAACACTTTCTTTTTCTCTAGACATTATGATGTCAAAGCTTGCATCTTTGTCACTTATGAGCTTTTTCATCAAGATGTATTGTTAGATAGCTTATCTACTTTCCCATATAAGTTCAAATCTAACTTGCATGTAAAATAGGTGAACGGCAAGCGAGTGAAGTGTCTTGGCATCTCAATGCGTTCTATTTCGTCGGAAAAAGGTTACTAGGCTATCCTTCTTAATGTTCGACTCAGGATGTTCATGGCGGCGTTCAAGTGCCCATCTCTGGACTTGATTGACCTGTCCATAGACAGCCGAGAGTGACTTTAGTGTGATAATCTCCTAGTATAACTACTTCCTAAGCCGTGGTCATAGGACGACCCTTCAGGGGACCTCCTGTGGTGCCTACTCCTAGCCTCCAACTCCCTAACTTGTCGTCACAGATTTTCCAGTTCACGATTCCAGTCACTTTAGTACGAACCTTCCAACACATATGAAACTGTCCGTTCTACTTTAGATGATGTTGTATGCGAGTCCTCCTGAGTCTCGTGTCCATCTCATGTACATCACAGCCACAACGCTCCCTCCTACACTCTTGCTCCGCCAATCTAAGGGCCCGGGATGAGCCCCTAGATTGGTTCCCACTGAACCCCACTAACCCTTTGCTTGCATGTTGCCCCTTCATCGAGTAGCTGCCTCCACTACCTCTAAACCTTTAGTGTAGTAGGATTTCCCCACAGACAGTGCCAATTATAGTGTTTCATTCCCAATAACCTTAAGCTGTTGAGCCTGGACCCCCAATTTACTTATACTTTAGGTTGGGCTTATCCAACAATGGGAGGTCCAAAAAAGTGATTAGTGGTGTCATTGATGGGGTACTGGTTCCACTTCAACACTTAAACTACCTTGATTTTGGCTCAGTTGTGAAGGCTACTAAGTTGTTGAGCCCCTTTTCTAGAATCTAAACAAAATTTCCTTCTATCTGGAATGCATTTTCTTATTATTTCTCTCGAGTCTCTCTCCCCAAATTTTCCAACCCCTTCTTCTTACCCCTACTTTCTTATTTGTACACCTCTGTGAGTGCGGTAGTAATGATGGGGGAATATTTGGCTTGTCAGTGGGCCCCCCACATCAGGTTGGACCCACATTCGATTGTTAAAGTGACTCCCTAGTAACTTGTTCCTGCCATTGTGGACACAAGGGGTTGATTTTGTAGGAGTCACCACCTTGTTTTTGTAATGGCCCAGGAACCATATATATAGCGTCCTATCGAGGAAGGACCTTTTGATCTTACTACCAGAGATATGGGTTCGGAGTTAAGGTACAATCTTGGAAAGGTGTTAGGCACACAAAACCGCCCAACCTTAAGGTTGGCTTCCCATTATTGTATCTTATGTCTTAACCCTATTAAAGGCATACTCAATACTTGTATCTAACTCACACACACACACTAGCATACATCTAACAATCAACAAGGCATCAAACGTTCCTAACCATACGTCTATCATGCTTATCAACCAAAGCCTACTATACATCTAATCATGCATATCAGACAACTTATCATTCATCTCATCATGACACAACACATCATCATAAATTCTAGCATTCATCTAATCATGGCATCAAAGCATCATCATAAGCCTTAATCATAAATCTAAGCATGCTTCATCACTAACTCCATGTTTTTCATCCAAGGTAGCAGCCAAATCATGGCAAGAACACAAGCATAGAGAAGATCTAAGCAGCATGTGATTGCATCTACACATTGGAAATACTCATCCAAACAAGCATGTTCATACGCATTATCAAAGTAAGATCCTACCACAAATGCATGTTCATTACAAATGCATGACTTACCTTTACTTACCATGTAGCAACTCAGCACCTATGGCATTATGTATGAGCATATGAATGTATGATCATGGCATTGAAACAACAAAACACTATATAAACCCTAATTCTAACATGTTATAGCAAACAAGCAAACAAACATGTTAAATAGAAGCTTTGAAAGCATGAAAATATGGGAAAGAGGCTATAAAGAAACATACATGTGAAAGCAGAAGCAAAAACAAACAAATAAAAATTAGAGTTTCTAGGCAAGTTCATGCGCACGCATGAACTTCCCTATGTATGCAAAATCAAACCTGGGTGCGCAGGCAAAATTATGCGTATGCAGGTTTCTACCCAAAAACCCTAGAAATACAAGCAAGCTTAAAACACTAAATCTAACATCCTAACATGCATTTTAAATATAAAAAAAATGTAAACCTAGACTACCACAAACATATTAAAGCATGTTATAACAAGAAACTAAGACAAACAGAAAGATTAAAGAGTTGAAAATAAAAGAAAAGAAAAAGAAATGTTTAAAACTAATACCTCAAAGAAAAGCTCTTCAAGCTTAATTTTTTACTGTTTCCTTCAATCAAATCTATTCATAATTCAATAAAACAATGATTAGTAATCTTAAACTCAAAGATCAAAGCCTGAAAAGGCCCTAATCAAAAGAAAATTGACTTGAGGATGTTTTGTGAAAAAACTCATTCTTTGATTCACTATTTCTAGTGAATCTTAGTGTTTTGCCGTGGGATTTCTATGTGTTTTTGAAAATATACTTATAGGCCAAGAATGTATTGACCCCTTTGGTAAATTAATCAATTAATTATCAAAGTGAATTAATTAGATTCAATTACATGCAATAAGCATGGTAGCACAAAAAAATCATCAACTACATTAAATGCAACAAAAAATAAATTTGACACAGGTGATTTGTTTACAAATGGGGAAAACCACCGAGGCAAAATCCTATCAGGTGAATTTAAGGTCACCACTCTTAAGAATCCACTATTATCAAAACAAGTGGTTACAAGTAAAAAGAATCCCAGTACCTAATACTAACCTACAGTTGAACTCTTATCTCAATACCCAATTGGACTTGTGACGTAGCGGCAATCTCTCCTTTCCATGCATGAATCCCAGTACATGACTAACAAATGATGTACGGATCCTAGTACGTGACTAACACACCAACTTAAGGAAGATGTTGGCTGCGAAGTTCTTCATCCAACAATGAAGATTAAAAAGCTCCTTGTTCACAAAACCTTTAGTGCAAAGATGCAGTAGCTTCTAGAGAGAATATGATGAACTAGGACAAATTGTCTCTAGTTACAATATGCATGTATTATCACTTTGCATTACTTCGAGATGACCCTTAAAATAATCCTTATATATTTCTAGGGTTGTAAGAAAAGAAACCCTACACAAATACTCATAGATATGTGTGAAATCAGATCTGAAAAATTCTAATTTCGTAATTCTCAACAGATACAGCTTTTGTCAAGCTTCTATCGAGATTCAACATTAATCCTTGATTGAAATGATTCTATTGAGACATATATCGAGCTTTAATAAATAGCACTTATTCACTTGTTTCTTGGTCAAACTTGTATGGCTTCAATACTAAACTTGAACACTTGTTTCTTGAAATACCAAACCCATCCTAGATCTACCCAATAACAAGTAAAGTACATTAGGATTAGCCAATTACATCAAATATGTCCTTAACAATCTCCCCCTTTGGCAATCCGTGACAAAACCAACACAAATGAATGAATCATGAAAGAAGTCTTAAATCACTAAACTCATAATCACTTGTTGAATTACAAAACAAATTTAACCCTAACATAAACTCTTGAAAAACTTTGCCAGAAGAGAGTTCATGACACGGTAGACTTTAACAACTTGTTTTTCTAAAACACTTTAAACAAAACTCATCAAGGCATCTTGTGTGAAACAGAAATAAAAGATTTCATACATAAAGAAACATGTGTATAAAGATAGAAAAGAAACAGCACATGGAGAGATAGGTGAAGAAACATACATCATCATATATATCAAAAGATAAGTACAATGTATGTCAATAAGAGAATGGTCACAAGACTAATATACATGAGGTAAAATAAAGAAAAGAAAATACATAATAACCTCACTACATACCCAAAAAATGTATAGACACTCCCCCTAATAAAAAATATCCTATACTAACTCTCCCCCTAAGTACAAGACTACTCTCAACCCAAAACTACTCCCTCCTTTTTGTCACAAATGACAAAGGGTAAGTCACTGAGAGGTCATCATCTCATCATCCCTAGAAGAGCTAGCATCCACATCATCACCATCATCACTATCCTCACCATTTGCATCTGCTGAAGCCTCTAGAGAAGGAGACGAAGAAGCAGTGAAGCCACCAAGGCGAGCCGTCGTTGTGCTATACGATTGACATGGGTGCTCACCTGACATAAATCATTAGAGAGAGTGTCAAGGTGAGCATACATGCACTGAAGTTGCACCATGATAGCCTCAAGGGTCACATCACTAGTCAAGGAAGAAGCAGTAAAGGAGGAAGGAACAGCTGAAGTTACAGGACCAGTAGACTTCATACGTGGCCGCTTCGGTCGAAGATGGACCTCACTCCTTCAAACAGAACTGGCGTTGATGGCACCCATAGTGGTGAAATAAGGAGAATCAGGAATAGGGATGGAAAAATGGTGAAGGATCCACGTGGTAGCCGAAGGAAAAATGAGCTTATCACGGGTCGTTGTATCCTGATAGACATCAAGGATAGAAGTGATGAAGTGAGAGGGGAAGTCTATGGAGAGGTCCTCTAAGAGGGACAAAAGAAAGCAAGTACAAGGTTCTGTGATAGAGTAATAGTGAGACAGTAGAGTAAGAACAAAAGTCATCATCGTGTTAAGGAATCTCGGACCTTTTACAAAGCCCGAGCATGGGGTGTTTTGCTTCCCACCCCATGTGTAAGGTGTCTTATAAAAATGAGATGGAAGCCCATCTCTGGACACAATCTGAAGATGGTCACAACTGGGGTAGTCAAAATGCGCTACCCTTGGAACATGTAGTATCTCAAATACAAGAATCAGGGTAACTATGATACATGTACCTCAAATGTCATGGCAAACCGAGGTACAAAGGTATTGATACGGTGTATATTTAAGTAAAACTCCTATATAAACACGGTGGAACACCTCAAGGGTCTCTAACAAAGATATTCCTAGCCCTGAGTCCGAATAACCACAGGGAGAGGAGTATTGAAAAATTTCGACAGAACAACATAGCGCTCTAGATGAATGCCATGTTTCTGAAAGTTCTCAAGGAATTCCAGTTGGGCCTGACCATCACAAAACCGAATGTTAAGAGGGGGAATAAGAGGATCAAAAGAAGAAGACCCTAAACCAAGAGGGTTTCGAGCTGGAGTGGATTTACACTTAAGTGCCATGCGAAGTCTGTCTAAGAGAGAGAGAGAGAGAGAGAGAGAGAGAGAGAGAGCAACATCACAACTAGGAAAAGAGAAATGAAAGGATACGTATGCATGAATATGTGACATGCAAAATATAACTTGCATCATGGGTAAAACCCAATCCGAACCTACCAGCACACATTCCAATAATCAAGTACACATTTAAATGTATGAAAAATTGTTAAAATGCAATGAGAATGCAATGCATGAGCATATAATGACAATTTCACAAAGCCCAACCCATAAATTTTAGGAAAAACTCAAAAACCCCAAAACCTAGGTCTAAAATGCATGAATGCATGAAAAGAGAGAAGATTAGAACACTTACCAAGTGTTTTGATCTTGATTTAGGCCGAAGAATATAAGGGTAGAAATTTTTGAGAGAGAGAGAACTGTTTGGGGTGAGAGAAAAAGGTTTTTTGTCAAGAGAGAGAAGTAGAAATGAAATCTGATTCGCGCTCTGACCTTAAATAGAAATCGCAGCTCGATGGATTAAGATATCTGTTGAGATTTGTTGAGCACTAAATCTTGATAGAAATGAATCTGTCGAGGTGCTATCAAGAATTTGTCGACGGAAAATACCTTGATGGATTGAGAAGCTATCAAGAATCTATCGACTAAACAAAAAGTTGCTCAATGGATCAAAAAAGTTATTGAGCATATATCGAGAAGAAATCTAGAAACCTTGATGGATCGAGATTGCGATAAGATTTGTTAAGACAAAAAGAAAGAGGGGCTCGATAGAAGAGAATTTGTCGAGGATATGTCGAGAAGCTGTCTAGCTTGAAGAAAATGAGTTTTTCAAGGAGGAAAAACACAAAGAGATGAATGCAACAAGTAAACTACTCAAACATAGATCCAATCAAAATATTAGGCTCTCAAAACATCTCTCAATATATATGCAAAGCATTTAAGATCCAAAATACAAACACATACTAAACAAGTCTAACTAATTTTATATTTCAAAAACAAATTAAGACAGTTTAGTGAGCATATATTAACACGTGTATTTCTTGTGATGGCTAAATCATATTGTACCTGTACATGTATCAAAAGTAGCAAAGAATTTGCGTGTTGTGTGTAAAAACATAGCAAGAGTGCATAAGTGTCTCATTTTATGACAATTTGAGATATGAGAAAATCAAATACACCCACACACAATCATAACTGCTTAATGAGGATTATCACCTTCAAGGTACATCCTATAACTCTCACATCTCCTAAAAACATGCTTGCAACCATAATTAAAAGCATTTTATTTCTTTTTGCTATTATTTTTCTTTGCATACTTTTCTTTTTAAGCATATCATGCATAAGCATATAAGAGAGAGAGAGAGAGAGAGAGAGAGAGAACAAATACCCAATTATGTAAGGTTAAACATCACAATTTTGAAATGCCGAAGCACATAGATGTTATTTATCATTGGCGGCTTTTAGTGGTGAGATGATTATTTATGTCTTTCTCTTAAGATTTTATAGTCATTCCCGTCAAAAAGAGTAATATAAGTATTAAGTATAGAAGATCACCTAATCATACTCATCACAAACTCGATCCACAAAGCTCACTTGCTTAGTTGTGCATTGAGATGCTCATCTAAGCTACAATAGATACAAAGTTAAGAAACTTTGTTTCAATAGCTATCCAAGGTACACAAGTACCAATATACACAAAACACACACTGTTTTTGCATTTTTCTAATTTTTCAATTTTATTTTTTTATTTTTATGAGAAAAAAAATAATGCAAAAACAAAAACAAAAACAAATCATAAAACAAGATGCAAATGCATGAGAAAGGAGGAGAAGGAGAGAAAAAGTGACGAAATCACTTTGAGCCTTTTTCCTTCCAGACCTTGGAAGAACCTTTCCTTTGAACAGACCTTTGATGTGGATGTGAGGGGGAAGAGTTCAAACCATTCAAGTTTGAAAGGAACATGATGGCCTTGAGAAGATCTTTAAGAGGGGCAAGAGATGATGGAAACTGATTTTAGTTTTCGGATGAGAGCATACTATTGCTTTGTTGAGTGGCTAACCACTTGTAGCCATTTGGACAAGCATGCCTTGAATCTCCACAGTGATAATAGAAATGCGACTTCTTTTGTTGAGACTTTTTTGTTTTTGTTTTTCCTTTTAGTCTTAGGGTTTCTAGCCTCTCTCTTTTCAACCTTAGGGGGTGCTCCTAAAATAGAGTTTCCTTTATCTAAGTTCTTACTAGCTATTTGAGTTATAGCTTCATCATTCTTAGAATTATCATTATCATTAGATGAGACAAACAGGGTAGTACTAGATGAGGCAATATTAGAAGAATAGAAATCATACCCCAAACCGGTTTTATCACAAGCAGCTTTTTGAGAGTTTAGCATTTCATCAAGCTTTGCACTAGAAGTCCTTTCCAATTGAGCTCTAACCTAAATCAGTTTTGCTCCAAGCTTCTTTGTCCTTTCAGCAAGGAAGTTGTTTCCAAACTGTAGTGCTCCAATGGTTTGATTGGCTTCATTAACCTTGGTAGAGAGCTCCTCTCGATTTAGCTCAACATCACTCAACCTCTTGGTAGCTAGCCTATACAGTTTCTCATGCTTCTTGATCATCCATTTTCTCAAACTTAGAATCCACCAAGTCCTCTTCATCATCTACTGTTTCTGTAACTTCGTTAGTAGGATCAACTGTAACCGTGAGGACATTTAAAATTCTCTCGTCATCACTGTCATCTGACTCAATCTTAAGCTCGGTGTCACTCAAGGTAGCAACAAGAGCCTTGCTTTCCCAACTGACTTAAGATATGTTGGACATTTTTGTTTCATGTGTCCAAAACCTTGACATCCAAAGCACTTTGGTTCAGAGGGAATAGTGTACTGACCACCATCCTTAGCATCCTTCTTTCCTTTGTCTTGGCTCTTGAAATGAGAAGAACTGGATTCCTTACAATCCTTATCAAATCCTTTCGCATTGGCATTCTTCATGAACTTCTTGAATTTCCTAGTGATAGAGGATTTCATCTTGGAATCTTCATCATCAAATGACTCATTAGTCTCATTACTTTTGGCCTTTAGTGCTGTGCTCTTACTTTTGCTTCCTTTCTCGATTCTAGTCAAACCCAATTCATAGGTTTGCAAGGTGCCAACCATCTCTGTCAAAGGAATAGAATCGGTATCCTTCAATTCTTCAATGGTATTGATTTTGGCATGAAATCTCTTAGGTAGAGACCTCAACACCTTTCTTACAATCTTGGGTTTGGGAATTGTTTCCCCAAGATTAAAGGCTGAGTTGACTATGTCCTTTAGCTTGGCATAGAACTCATCAAACGTCTTATCCTCCTCCAATTTTATCTCCTCAAAGCTAGTAGGAAGCCTTTGGAGTTTTGAATCCTTGATAGCCTTAATCCTTTCATAGGTTTTCTAAAGGATAGTCCATGCTTTCTTAGCAATTTTAGTTGAGGATATCTTCTTGAACTCCTCATTGGTCACCGCACTGAATAGTGCATTCAATGCTCTGCTGTTGAAGTTTGCCGCTTTGATCTTGGCATCATCCTATTCAGCCAGTGCTTCCTTTGGCTTAGTCCAGTTGTTCTCCACAGCTTGCCACACCTATTCATCTAAAGATTGTAAGAAAACTCTCATGCGTACTTTCTAGTATGCATAGTTAGTGTCATCAAATAAAGGAGGTATAATAAGTGACTATTCTCTATCCATGAAAAATAGGGGTCAATGGATCACATAACAAAGATCAAACCTAATTAGAGTGTGCTTGCTCTAATACCACTTGATAGGCCAAGAATAAATTGACCCTTTTAGTAAAATTAATTAGTTAATTACCCAAGTGAATTAACTAGATTCAATTACATGCAATAAGCATGGTAGTACAAACAAATCACCAACTAAGTTACATGCAGGAAAAAATAAATTTAACACAGGTGATTTGTTTAAGAGTGAGGAAAACCACTGAGGTAAAAACCCTGCTGGGTGAATTTAAGGTCACCAATCCCGAGGATCCACTATTATCTAAACAAATGGTTACAAGTAAAAGGAATCCAAGTACCTAATACCAACATACAGTCAAAACACTACCCCAATACCTAATTGGACTTATGATGTAGCAGCAATCTCTCCTTTCAATGCACAAATCCCAGTACGTGACTAACTATTAATGTACGGATCTCAGTACGTAACTAACACACCAACTTGAGGAAGATGTTGGTAGCAAAGTTTTTCAATTCATCCAATAATGAAGATCAAGAAACTCATTGGTCACAAAACCCTTGGTGCAAAGACACAGTAGCTTCTAGAGAGAATATGATGGACTAGGGCAAATTGTCTCTAGTCACAATATGCATATGTTATCACTTTGCATCACTTTGAGACGTCCTTTAAAATAATCCTTATATATGTCTAGGGTTGTGAGAAAAGAAACCCTACACAAATACTAATGGATTTGCATGAAATCAGATCTAAAAATTCTAATTTCATAATTCTCAACAGATACAGCTTATGTTGAGCTTCTGTCGAGATTCAACATTAATCCTCGATAGAAATGATTCTGTTGAGACATTTGTCGAGCTTTAATAAACAACACTTCTTCACTTGTTTCTTGGTCAGATTTGCATGATTTCAATACTAAACTTGAACACTTGTTTCTTGAAATACCAAACTCATCCTAGATCTACTCAATTATAAATAAAATGCATTTTGTCAAAGGATTAGCCAATTACATCAAACTAGCCTTTAACCCACGCAATACGCGGGAATTTTTTTTCCTTTTTTTATTTTTTTTTTAGGGGTTACTTTTCATCTTTAAATGTTTACCTAACAAAATTCCATACATATTTCAAAAACAGTGATAGATTGCAAAATATTTTCAAAAACAGTGATATTTGGCCATTTTGGCTAGGAAGAAATATTGGTAATGAAAAAAACAAAATTGCACAATAAAAAATATGAACAATTTTTACCTTTAACCTTACAAATAATAATAAAAATTTTGATTAATCAAAAGGATTATACTATCTACAAAGGAAAAAAGGAAAAAAGATGACTCATTTCACATCTCTTGTAAATTCCAAATGCTTATTAACTCTTGTAAACTCCAAATGCTTATTAAACCTGCATGGTTTCAATATAGAAATCCAAATGTTCAAAGGTTCAACACATTCATTTTGTCACATTTTTAACCCATGGTACTAACAAAAACAGAAAATACCAGGCATAGAATTTCATAAATTTAAAAGATCACAAAAATAATACATATAGAATTTCATACAATTGATAGAGTGTGTTATCCTTCGGATTAATACATATAGGTTGAAACAAAGATGCATTTTTAACCCCAACTAACATTTCTTGTGATTTTTGACAACTGTATAACTACCACCTGCCATTTGTCAATATTTATCTATAAGTTGATTTGACTGAAAATACAAAACCATAATATTAGTTAGAATGCCACAAAGATGTAATATTAGCCCAACAAAGATGTAATGGTTTATAGGATATTAGCACTATGATTTAAGTCATTGGTGTTTCGGATACACTCTAATAGTAAAGACATAAAGTAAACTTAGAACAAACAATTATCAATAGAAATCTACCAAGAAAGCCACTAAATATGTTTTTCTTTTTTAGTAACTAAAATATGATATAGGTTCTGCTAATGATAAAATTCCTTGTAATCCTTAAAATATCATTTGTTGGAGTAATATCAAGACACATAAAATACTTCTGGGACTTATAAATGTGATTCAAACTCAGGATGATTTTTGCAATTTCTATGACACCTATAACAACTATTATTTTTTCTACCCTTTAATTTTTCTTTTCTTTTTCTTTCTTTGACTTTCTTTTGTTTCTCCCTTTTTTTTTTTCTTTTTTTTTTTCTTTTTTTTTCTTTTTTTTTTTCCATATTTTGATTTTGGCAATTTTTGACTTTATTAATAATCAAAGATATGAAATTTGTGACCTAGGAATAAAATTGTATAACCAATTGCTGCGTAAAAATAAAACTGGCAATGTCATCATCTAACACATATATTAGGTAACTTTAATACAATGCTTTATTATGTTAATAATGAAAATCTATACAATGCTAACAAAAGAATTAAAAAAAAAATAATAATAAAGATAAAGATAGAGATTGTAATGTTGAATTTAATCAACTATCTTGTTGGCTTTATTCCATGCCAAATTTGCTTATATTTTAGCATCTATTAACCCTGTATTTAGGTGGAAATCTTGTAAGGGTAGTGAGTGAGAGAGTGTGAAAAAATGCTCAAGATTGTGCAAAGAAACAGGGACTCGTGACTAGATTTCGCGGGTGGCTCACGGCTTGCAAGTCGCCAGAAGTTGCACATGTGCCAAGCATGCCAGAAGCTGAAGAGTCATGCCAGCTGTTGCACTACAGGACAAAATTCCTAGGCTGGCCAGGCCATTAGCTCGTGGCTTAAACTCGCGACTCAACTAAGTTGCGGGACTAAGCCACCAACTTGCCCTATTTGGGAAAAACTGATGTTTCACATTCCATTCTCACCCTAGTATAAATACCCTTCACTCCTATGAAATGTAGAGAGTTTCTAGAGAGAATTTTGAGAGAGAAACCCTAAAGAAAACAAGATAGCCTCGTCCACAATCTTCACCTAAGAGACTCTTCAAATTCCTCTACTCTTTTCCTCTCCATTGATACATCCTTGAGAGGTTCTTGACCAAATCCTTTTCTCACCATACCCACATCTGTGAGAAGGTTCTTTTGGTGCTAAGGGAAGCAATTTGGAAGGGACTAATGACTATTAGTTGATGCTATGGTTTATAACGGAACCTGAAAAGCTAGAAAAGAAAAAGGTTTGGTGTAACCTCATTGGAGCAGGAAGCTTGGAGGGCTTAAGTACCTGGGTAGATTAGGCTTGGAGGGTCTATTACTGTTCATGTATCCCAACTATATTTTCTAGTGGATTATTGATCGCTTGGAGGGCGGCGGAGAGGTTTTATGCCAAGGGCTTCAGTTTCCTCTTCAATAACACATTGTTTGTTGTCCTTGTATTTGCATCTCTCTTCCTTTTATCTTTATCTTATATTTTTTGTTGTGGATGTGATTATATTTAGTTTAGATTGTTTATCAATTCTATGTTTAGCTTATTATCATTTTTCGCACATATATTGTTTGATATAAAGCTTGAATTGATATTCTATTGTTTGGGGGTCTAAACGTTCATAGTGTTTTTAACGCTATTTGAACTTTCAATTGGTATCAGAATGGGTGCACTTGTTGTGGTTTAAACACCCTAGTGCAATCCTTGACCCCTCATTGAGATGGATAGGTCTCAATCTCAAAATGTGCCACCATTTTTTGATGGAAATAATTATGCATTTTGGAAAGTCCGAATGAGGGCATTTTGATGTTCTATTAATGATGCTGTGTAGGATGCAGTTGAATTTGGTTGGACTAAGCTGGAGGTTGCCAAATCCACCTGAGATAAGGCAGCACTTGTGGCAGCTAATGCTAATAGTAAAGCCTTGAATGCTATTTTTTGTGGTGTCTCTCCAGAAGAATTTCACAGGATTTCACATATCACTATTGCTAAGAAAGCATGGGAGATTCTAGAGACAACCTATGAAGGAACAAAGAAGGTGAAAGATACCAAATTATAGATGTTGAACACTCGCTTTGAGGAGCTCAAGATGAGCAAGGATGAGTCCTTCGACTCTTTTTATAATAAGTTGAACGAGGTGGTTGTCGGTAAATTCAATTTGGGAGAAAAGATAGAGGATTCTAAAATTGTAAGGAAGATCCTTCGATCACTACTGGAAAGTTTTCATGCCAAAGTAACTGCTATTGAAGAGAGCAAAGATCTTGATGACATTAAAGTTCAAGAGCTGGTCGGTTCTTTGCAGACATATGAATTATCTCTACCTATGTAGAAGAAGAGCAAATCTCTTGCTCTTAAAACAATTAATGAGAGAGTGGTATCTCATGACTCTTCGGAAGAGGATACAGTAGATAAAGATGTGGCATATTTTGTAAAGAACTTCCGGAAATTCTTGAAACTCAAGAATGGTGGGAAATTTTGTGACAAAGGAAAATTTCAGAGTTCCAGGCAGGAGAAGAAAGAATTTCAAAGGAAAGATGGCAGATATTCCCAATCTTCTTAAGGAATCACATGTTTCGAGTGTAATGGACATGGACACATCAAAAAGGAATGTCCCAACTATTTGAAGTCAAAGGGCAAGGTCTATGCCACTACTCTAAGTGACTCAGATTCATCAAATTATGATTCGGAGGAAAGTTGTGATGGAGAAGGAAACTACTTCACATTGATGACCATTGCACATGTGGAATCTTCAGATGATTTGGGTACACTTGTGAAGGAGCTTGGTGAGTACTCTGATTTGGAGTCTATTGGAATAGTTGAGGAGTCTGAAGATGAGAAAGTTAAGAAACAATGGAACTACAAGAGACTTACAACTCACTCCTTGAGAAGACTCGTGAATATGCTAAGGTGGCTAACGCAGCCATTAAGAAGATGAAGAGGGCTGAGGAAGATTACAGAATTCTTTTAGTGCAATACAAGGAGGCTAAATGTGAAGTGGAGAAAATGAATGGAGAGCTGTTAGAAGTTTATTCAAAAATTTGATTCCTTGAGCATGAAGTGCTTCAAGCTAATGCTAAGGTAGACCGTGTCTTCTCAAAGAAACTCAATGAAATGCTTGCTCATCAAAAACCAGTCTCAAACAAGTCTGGAGTGGGATATACCGAAGGAGTAGCTCATCATCCAATGTCACCAAAGAACTGAGGTTTGTGAAGGCCAAAGAGTCAATTGTGGAAGAGTCAACTCCTAATAAGGTTAAGACTGCAAAGAAGAAGAATATGGCTGATCAACTAGTGTTCAATACAGTCCGTAATCCATCAGAAGCCAGACAAAAAGCTAGAGGAAGATCACTTCCAAGGATTGCAAAGACATACCAGACCCAACTGTCATAAGCTGAGAGCATTGAACAATGCAAGCGCTCCTCGATCACGAGGAAGAAGAAATGACAATAGATCTTGGGGTGGTGAGCAACCAAGAAGTCAAAACCGTGATCCCGGAATGATGGACATGATGAAGATGATTGGTGCCTTCACAAATTGGTTGGAAAGCTTCACAAAAAGGTTTGACAGTCCTAACTTTCATACCCAATCCATCAAGGATATCACCCTAAACGCACATAACGTGTGGGTGACAAAGGGTACTCATGCATAAGCATCATAACATGTCCATGCATCAATTCTTCCTATGTTTTGTGAATATGTTTGGTTGTATGCTTTTTGCTTTTGATTGTTTGAATTGTTGTTTGTTCATTTGTTTCATTTTTAAAATGTTTTTACATTGTTTTTTATCAATCTTTTATTACCTTTGTACTAATGGTTTTGTGCATCTACGAGTTTAGCTTGTCTCATATGCACTCATATCTTTGTGGGAAAAATCTTGAAATCTTTGTGATTGTTGTAAATAGATCTTCAACCTTGTCATGAATAATTAGTAAATGGTTTTGTTGATCTTGAGACATGCATAGACTTGTGCCTATATATCTTCCCACTTTTATTTTTATTGCTTTTAATTAAAGAGCTCACCAAATGTAAATCTCCAAATGAAAAGAGATATTGAACTACAAAAGCCTGTCGCACATACTAGTATTTGACTAGGAAAAAGGGAAAGCGACCGTGATATATTGTATGATGCCCAAAAGGCCAAAGGTTATCTCATCAAATTGAAATATTAAAAATTTCAGGCATCGATCTCACAATGAGATATGATGATTCAAAAAGATCAAATGATAGGATGTATTCGGAGCTAAATGAAAAGCTTCAAAGAAATATACTCAAGTTTATGTGGGAGGTTATATATGCACATTTCTATAATTGAGATGGATCGCATTATCTAGTGCTAGTCGTGTATGCTTTGATTGAATTGATCATTGAAACTTCACATTAGACTAAGGACTATCTCACCCTTGATATTCACACACAACACACAAGTCTATGTTCAATGAATGCTATATTCATTTGTGTAATTGTACTTGTTTAAATGTGTTTTCACAAGCACAATCTTTGTTGATTAAACACAAAAAGATTTTTGAGTGTTTTAGCTTGTTTTTGAAAAGTATTTTGTTTTACAAAAATGTCAAAAATTTCAAAAACAGTATTGCCTTGTTTTGGCGACTCAATCGTGGGTTGGTCCAGTCGCATGCCCCAGTCGCAAGCTCACTCCAACATTTTTTGCGGCTTACTAGCGAGTCAAGGTTTCAGTCGCAAAAAATACTAAGAAAATTTTTCAAAATTTGAGTTTTTATGATTTTTTGTGGCTCAGTATGGTGACTTGTTCGCGGGTGGAAGGTCTAGTCACGAGGGGTACACAAGATTTTTGCAACTCATCTGGCGACTGTATCGCGGGTAGACCTTCCAGTCATGAAAAACACTTAGAAAATTTTTTCAAGTTTCTTAACTTTTAAGTGCTTCGCAGCTTACCTTTACCTAGCAACTAACTAGCAACTTGACCCAATCGCGGAAAATGCGTGTTTTGCGTTTTAAGGACAGTTTTTCAAAAAAAAAATTCAGTTTTCCCTCGAATTTCAGTGACTGTTCATTATCTTCCCCAAATCTCTCTGTCAAACACTCTGTGTCTCTCTTGCAAAAGCTTCCATTTTTGCATCATGTCTTCTTCAAACATCAAGAAAAAGGTATGGGTTTTCATCTATCTCACTTAGTACCTACTGATTTGATCTTTATTTGCTTGATTTGTTTTGTTGACATTATGTTTTGAGATATTCCATGCTTATATGGGTTTTTTTTTTTTTTTTTTTTTGGTGTTCTTTGTTTTAGTGTTATTGTTTTTGATGGACATTTGTTTATGTTTCTTTTTTCTATAGAGAGACTATGCTCTATGATGTGTTTTATGAATGTATTACTCCATTCATATCATGTTCTTGGTATTTTGTCACTCGTGAGTTTGTGTTACACATTGCCTGAGTTGTTCCTGTTCTTCATCATATTTATTTGCCTATTTCTCTTATTATGTCTGTATTGCTTATGTCTTCTTGGTGTTGACCTAGTTCTTGTTTTTGTGATTAAGTGAAATTTCTACGTCACTGTCTTATAACTGAATCTAATCAAACTGATGTTTGTTCCTTGTGATATTGTATTTGGCTCTTTGCTGTGTGTCTGCTCTATTGCAGATAACTTGTTGTTCATCCAAAGGCAAAGACACTATAACCGATGACTTGTCAACCTCGGTTGCTAAACGGACACGACTATCATCTAAGTCATCTAGAGACTCTACCATTGAGAGATTCAGGACACCTATTGACTCAAAGACCTACACAGAGGCTTTTAAAGAAGCTTCTCCCATTGTGGAACGAATTGTCAGGTTTGATACCCTAGGGACAACGTTTATCCCTAAGATTTTTGAAGCAAGAGATTGGGCTAATTTATTTGAGAATTTTAAGGATCCAATTGAAGAATTGGTTAAGGAATTCTACTCTAATGCCAGATTCATAGGGGTAAAGTTGAAATGCTGGGTACGAGGAACAGAATTTTCCATCAATACAGACTACATTGCTAAGGTACTTCGCATCACCAGACCAAAAAATGTGGATTGAACTCCATATGATGACAGAGTACTTCAAGCACAAGACATCCTTCAAGTCCTTGGGAATGAACATGAAGTGGGAAGCACAGGATCATCTATAGGCACTGCATTGTTTTCGCCTGAACTGACAACTCTAAAGCTGATTATGTTCTCCAATCTATACCCACTATCAAACACTGCCTTTATCAGTCTTGGAAGGGCTAAATTCTTGTGTGACCTCATTTTTGGTGTCTCGATTGATATCTGTGCTCATATATTTCAGATCATTGGGAAAATAGCGGCTCGATCAGCAACATAAACAATTCTTCCGTTCTGTAGTTTAGTCATGAAGATTATCCTTTGTGAAGGTGTTAGTCCTTCATCAGATGAGAAAATTGTGCATCGTCTTTAACCAATATCCATACACACTCTCCAAGCAAGCAAGAGTCATTCCTTCAAGAAACCTAAGAGTGAGCCATCCACACATGCATCTCCATCTGCTCATGCTACAGTTACTCCTGTACAATCAACTAGGACTCCATCTGTTCCCCCTGGATTTCAAACAGCCAAGCAAAGTCACTTGATTGCAAATGTGGTTCATCGGATATCCGATTTAGAATGGCTTCTTCACTTATTTCACAGTTAAACTCAGATGCGACTCATAACCATCGAGACTCAACTGGATGCTATACAACAAAAGCTCGAAGATAGCTTTTAGCTATTCCTAACAAAAAGGGGGAGAGCAATACATAGAAAGGGGGAGATAGGCAGGGGGAGATAGGCAGCATACTGAAAGGGGGAGTTATTATAGTTGTTATATGCTCTTGTTCTGTCTGATGTGTTTATTGTTATCTGTCTGCTAGTTTTTATCATGTGTTGATATGTGTTTAATACTTTTGGAAAACTTGTGGTTCACTGGTATAGTTATTTCTTTCAGAAGTTATTCAGTATATAATATGATGTTTTTCAGCATATTTTACTTTATGAGTTTATATTTGTACCTGCTACCTTTGTAGGTTTTTAAGGTTCTTAGTTTATATTTATACTCATGTTGCTTTTGTAAGCTTTTAGGGTTTGTTTCTATGCATGCTTGTAGGCTTTTATGGTTTGTACCATGCTTATGCAGCTTGTATGCTTTGTTGCTTTATACTTCAAGCTAAATGTTATGCATTTTCCTTAAGTACTCTCACTCTTGTGCCCTTGTAGGATTTTATTCCTAGATGCATATACTTCATGTATTGTGCATTGGTTGAGTGTTGGTCATTCAAGTGATTTGCTTTGTGCTTATCAGCTTGAATGTCCTGATTGCTTGTTTGGTCAAGCCATGTTTTATTACTCTATTCCATTTTTACTTGATTGCATTGTGCTTGTTCCATATGCATTACAAGTTTTCTGCATACAATGATATTATTGTGTTATTGTGTTTCAGGAGATGTTTTGGTTTTATGGTTCAAGAGCTACATAGATTCTAGAGTTAGGTGTGAGTGAGTTTTCCAACTGTTCCTAACTCACGCGTTAAGTCTATAGTTTGTTTTAAGATTTTGTCACGGAATAGCCAAAGGGGGAGATTGTATAGTTGAATTTAATCAACTATCTTGTTGGCTTTATTCCGTGCCAAATTTGCTTCTATTTTAGTATTTAGTAACCCTGTATTTAGGTGGAAATCTTGTAAGAGTAATGAGTGAGAGAGTGTGAAGAAATGCTCAAGATTGTGCAAAGAAACAGGCACTCGCGACTGGATCTCGCGGGTGGCTCGCGGCTCGCAAGTCGCTAGAAGTTGCACACATGTCAAGCATGCTAGAAGCTGAAGAGTTGTGCTAGCTGTTGCACTATAGGACAAAAGTCCCAGACTGGCCAGGTCGTTAACTCACGGCTTGAACTCGCGACTCAACCAAATTGTGAGGCCAAGCCGCCAACTTGCCCTATTTGGGAAAAACTGAAGTTTCACATTCCATTCTCACCCTAGTATAAATATCCCTCGTTCCCACGAAATGTAGAGAGCTTCTAGAGAGAATTTTGTGAGAGAAACCCTAGAGAAAACAAGATTGCTTCATCCATAATCTTTACCTAAAAGACTCTTCAAATTCCTCTACTCTCTTCCTTTCCATTGATACATCCTTGAGAAGTTCTTGACCAAATCCTTTTCTCACCGTACTCACGTCTGTGAGAAGGTTCTTTTGGTGCTAAAGGAAGCAATTTGGAAGGGACTAAATTATTATCATTTTCTGCACATATATTGTTTGATATAAAGCTTGAATTGGTATTTTATTTTTTGGGAGTCTAAATGTTCATAGTGTTTTTAACGCTATTTGAACTTTCAAAGATAATTTAGTAGAAAACAAACTCGAAAGAGAAAGGACTTAAAGCAATATCACAGTTAAAGTAAATCTTTTCCTTTCACTTATGGCTCAATTGACTTGAAATTTTATGGAATCAAATAGCTAAACGTAGTGATAAGTTACTGAATTACATGATCTTTCTAAGGATAACACCATCATTGCCCAACGTTTTCATTAATCTTTGACCGATATCATAGTCAGAGTTAGCCTCTCTCTCCCACCCTCTAATTTCATAATGATTATAAAATCTTAACAATTATAATATATGGAGTACATTACTAATTACATGAAAACAAAAGGAAAATATAAAACAAACTTATACAAACCTGGAGGAGAAAGAAGGCAATGATTTGTTATATTATTGACCATGATCAATGTAGATAGTGAACTCTTTAGGTAGTCAGGTAATGTAAGTACTATAGGGAGAATTATACACATCATTTATTAAACTTAAAACTGTGAACAATACAAAATGAATTTTAGAATAACATTAGAATTTTATCAAACAATTTGCAAGCGTGTTATTAAAATGTAGTTACCATTACCATTAGAGCAATATTTGTAATGTAGAGACCATCAATTATATATAGTTGGGTTGATGTTTGGGTAGGAAATGCAAGCGAAGTTCTTGGAGGATTGTTGCTTATTCATCTGAAATTGTGGTGCCATACTATCTGCAATAAGTAAACACACCATCACATCGCTATGACAAAAAAACTATGTACATGTATGTAATATTACCAATTGCATCATATTACCAATTTCATCGAACGTGTGAAATGCAATAAAAATGAACATATAGAATACCAAAATTAACATATATAGAATAGTACAAATTTCATCTGCTTTCAAAGAAACCCAAACATTCAAATCGGGTCCCATTTAGAAAAACCATAAACATGACAGCAAGCAACAAAACATACATTGCAGGATTCAAATATTTATATTAGCTTACCAATAAAAGCTATTGTTGCCATTTCATTGTTGAATAACCCCATCATTAAAATTTGAGTCTGACGATCGCGGGATGCTAGCCAAACGGTGGCAGCAGTCTTCAGATTTCGCTCTCTCTCTCTCTCTTTGCAAGGCCAAAAAACTTGCTAACCCTCGGATTTCTCTCTCTCTTTTTAACGACTGTTCTAGAAGGCATAATAAAAATTTTAAAAAAATTATATTCTAATCCAAGAATCAATATTTGTTCAATGAAAGATCAGACAAAAACGTACAATAGAGTTTGAAATCATGGGATAAGTTGTATTTATAGGACAATAATTATTTTATTTTTGGAGGATTTGATAGTCACAAAATGGTTTAGATCGTAAGAGATGCTATTGGTTCTTGACCAAAGAAAACAACTCTGTTCAATTTCTGAAGAGGTTGATTTTGGGCTTTCTTTTTCCTCTGACTATTGGTTCAAAATGGAATGTGCAAACTGTAAGAAAGTGGCTGAACCAATGAGTTTATCCTTTAGGTGGCAGAAAATTGCTAAATTACATGACAGAAAGAGTATGAAAGAGGAAAATTAAGAACGCTATGCTAACCTTGTGAATAAGATATTGCACAGAAGAAACGGAACAAAGTGGAATAGAAGATGTCAGTTTAGAGTGAATATTGAAAGGAGGAAGGGAAGGCTTTGTGTGTGTGTGTGTGTGTGTGTCTTGAACAAATAGGTTTATCGTTTGGTTGAGATGATGAGTCTTGATTTAACAGTAAATGTGTTTGTTTATATGGAATATCTTTTTGCTTTTTGATGGTAAATGTGGAAGTTGAAACAGCGAATGACTTTAAATTTCTTGCTGGGTTGCAGCGTTTGGGTTGGAATCAATGCGTTTGACGTTTGGTTTTGAGTTTTTCGTACAAAGTAACTTTTCTAATTAAATTTTATACGTGGTAGATTTTTAAGTGAGGAGTTTTCCTATTGTCGCAATGGTCTTAATTGCAGGGAAAGGTTTAAACCCTCCTATCATTGACCTTCTTAACCAAAACTCCCAAAAAAGAAATAGTACTCAAGGCAATTTTGTACCCATAAACACTTCCTTCTACATAACATGGTGCTCAAAAACTTTTTTTTTTTTTTTTTTGGCTATTGAGCATGGTGCTCAAAAACATTCAAAAACTACAACATGGTTGTACAAATGAACTGCAAGCAGTAGGAAGGGGCAATCACAAATTTAAAGATAGTTTATTTCTAAAGACCATGCTATCAACAACTTATCATTGAAAGCTCATAACAAAATGAATTGCATGGTTAATATTGGGAAGAAGATCCAAATCTAACTCTAACCTTGGTCCCATAATAAATTCAACCATGTAGGCCATACTCTGTAATTATTGAATTAGCACATATAGCTATGTACATACTTTTAGATCAATCCTCACATGCCCCAATTATACAAATATAAATAACCATATATCTTAGGCTACAAACTTAAGTGGACCTTGATGCCTATGTTGGATAAGTTTGATTGGATCAATTTCAAGCTTAGCTTTTCTTCCAATTAAACACTAACAATCTATTATTAACCCAATAAGTAAGCATTTCATGCACATACTAATTTGGTTTCAAAAAATGTTCTAGAGAATTACTACAATAAGTAAACCATTTAGCAAAATATTCCACATAATATAATCTTTTCAAGGCACGCATTTTATCAAACACTCATCATGCATTATTGTTGCAACCATTGCTGCATATAATCTTATCAAAGAACTACCCACAAATACATTCAACTCAAAACCCATCAACTAAATCCTTTGATAGACTAACAAAAGCATATGTATAAGATTGAGAAGGTTTATTGTAGAAAGACAAACATTTTGAGAGAGAAACAAAAACCCACAACAAAAAAAAAAATCTAACTCAAACAAGTAAATCAAAACTAATACAACTAAAATAACCAAAGAAAAGTCATATCTCATCCCCAAATTCAGAAAAAAGAAATGTCATATTCAAAATTTTGCTACTCTAATTTTAATTGCAAATTAACAAAACAAAACTCACATACATAATAATAATAAATGATGCTAAAATCCATTCATAACTGATTGTGCATGATGTGTGGAGAGCAAAACTTCATCTTTCTCTGAATTAGAAGGTGAAATCCAAAATCAAAACAAATACGCAAATTCGATTCCCATCCAAAATACCCAAAACAAAACTATTCCTAACCAAAAAACCTAAATCATAACCGACTGACCATAATACCCACTTGTAAATCATAATTAATGCCTAAATTTCAAAAATAAAAAACAGAACATAACTCTGTCTCTACCTTTCAACAGCAACCATCATATAAGGATTGAAAATAAAAGAAAGAAGGAAGAAAAGGAAAAAGAAAAATGAATAAAATTCAGAGAATGAAATTGAAACTCTTGATGTTTTAAAGTCACAACCTTTCCAGCTTTTTATTTTGTTAAGATTAGAAATGGAAGTACAAAATTAAGATCAATATTTTTAGTGATTTCTGTAATCCAAAATAGGGGGAAAAAAACAAAAGAAAATATCGAAAAATTGAGAAAACAAACATTTTGATTGACAACCCTAAAAAAACGAATCTGATGGGATAGTGAAAATTACATCTATGGTTCATCCAGAAGAGTCGTCCATGGTCACCAGTTAGCCAAATGGCCAGACCATCTCTGATTCATCCAGAAATGTCGTCCCTAAGTATGGATCAATGGAGTAAACCTTAGAGAATCAGATCGAAAGAGTCGTCCATGTACAAAGCGCATGGATGACCACAACAGTCTGACAAAGAGTCGTCCATGGGCATTGCACATGGACGACCACACAACACTTAACAAATTCTGGAACGGTTAATCAGCCTGTATTCATCGCCACCAATTCCTCCCAAGTATGTAACTTCCAGCAGCAGTTATAATTTCTATAGCCGTTGAGGAAGTTATGTCCGAATTCCACAAATCTGGAGGAAGTTATTGAACCAATAACCGCCCCAAAGTTCCCTATATAAGGGCCGGTCTGAACCAAGCAAAGGTATGAAATACTGAAATTTTTACTCCCAATACATTGAGAACTCCATTGGTGAGAAGATACTAACTTAGCCATCGGAGGGTATTAGGCCGGTCCACCCTGGTCTCCTCTGACAGCGTGTTCATTTTTTAGGCCTTCGCTATCGCTTTCAGCCCATTGAAGCCGAGTTGTTCAGCCTACTGATTCTATTCATCATCAGTTGACGCTGTCTATGGGAAAGCAATTATCTATGAAAACTTTAAGTTTGACAGTTTATTCTTCTCTGACAAAAGGCTGTATGGTTCGGACTAGATCAAGGGCCACTAGCCCAGGCCACCAAGAGAGTAGGGTTGCTTCTAGCCATCCCAACCGAGATCGCCAATCAACGTCTGTCGCACAATCTCCTTCCATCCAACACATATAGTCCATGGCAGCCACCATGGTGGAGTTAACTTGTCAGAATCAAAAGTTAACTAGGGAGATAGAAAGGCAGCGCTGTGAAGGACATGTAGAAGAACAAGCCCAAAGTCAAGAAGATAGAAGGGGAAATGCTGAGTACGAGAACCAGTCAAGGGGCACCACTTCACGAAGGGTGCCACACTTGGAGAAAGAGATGGATCAGATGAGAAAGGTTATGGACGAGATGAAGGAGAACATGAAAAGGACGAATCCTGTAGAGGATTTGGTTCACCAAACAGATTCTTCTTTCACAGCTTCCATCAATGGCCATCCCTTGCCTCCAAAGTTCAAAATGCCTTCCCTGGATTCATATGATGGGGCGCGCGATCCTTTCAATCATATCGCTACTTTCAAGACTACCATGCATCTCCAAGGGGTTCCGGACGAGATTATGTGCAGAGCCTTCCCTACCACACTTAAGGGGCCAGCGCGAGTGTGGTTCAGCAAAATAACCCCGAATTCTGTAAGTTCTTTTGAGGAGTTGAGAAAATTATTTGTTAATAATTTCATTGGGGGACAGAGACACAAACATTCTTCGTCCAGCTTGTTAACTATAAAGCAAGGGGAGAATGAAAGCCTGCGTTCCTTCAACATGCGCTTCAACAGGGAAGCCTTAACGGTGGATGAGGTGGACGACAAGCTACTATTGGCAGCCTTCCATAATGGGGTTAACTTGGATTTATTCATTCACAAGCTGTATGAGAAGGAACCCTAGTCCATAGCTGAACTCGTCCACTCAGCCCAAAACTTCATGAACGCAGAAGATGCAATCATAGCTAAGAAAAGGAAGAGAGCTGAGAGAATGGAAGTCAACCCCACGCGTCACTCTAACTAAGGGCCTCGTCCAAAGAAGGGACGAACGGAAGATAAAAAGGATCGAGACAAAGATAGCAGGAAGGTAGGCCCATCAGCGAGGAATCAGAATTACACACCCTTAAATGCCCCACTCGATCAGGTGCTCATGTAAATCAAGGATGATTCTTCCTTAAAGTGGCCAGAGAAGATGAAAGGAGATCCTAACAAGCGCAACAAGAATAAATATTCTCGCTTCCATAGAGATCATGGGCATGATACAGACGAGTGTTATGACTTGAAGCAGTAGATTGAGAATCTTATTAGACAAGGAAAGTTGAGGCATTTCATTGGAAGGGATCATAAAGATGAAAAATTGAAAGCAAAGATGGAAGAATCATCACGACCCCCACTCGAAGAAATAAGAGTTATCATTGGTGGAACTTCGACAGGACAATTCTCTAAGGCAAAGAAGACGTATCTCAAAGCAGTGCAAAACGTCTAACTCTCTAGACGACCCCAAAGGACGGGAGAAGCAGACGAGCCAACAATCTCTTTTATGGACGAAGAAGCTGAGAGGATTCATCATCCACATGACGATGCGATTGTCATTACCCTACTCATTGCAAGTTATACAACCAGGAGGGTGTTGGTGGACAATGGAAGCTCAGCGGATATATTGTATTATCCCGCCTTCCAGCAGATGAGGCTTAGACGAGATCAACTTCGTGCAGCATGCTCACCACTGATAGGATTTGGAGGAATGAAAGTGCAACCCGTCAGCACCGTTACATTGCCTATAGTGGTAGGGTCATACCCGCAGCAGATAACTAAGGAATTGAATTTCCTTGTGGTGGATTGCTCATCCTCATACAATGCCATCATTGGAAGACCAACTTTAAACAGTTGGAAGGCAGTAACATCTACCTACCACCTATCAGTTAAATTTCCTATGGAATGTGGGATTGGACAAGCACAAGGAGATCAGTTGGTAGCCAGAGAATGTTATCTAGCCATGTTGGCTATGGATGAGCAGGTGCAGACTATGGGTATAGAAGAAAGAAGAATTGTTGCAGAACCAACTGAAGTATTGGAAAATGTTTTGTTACAAGAAAATGATCCTGAGAAGTTCACTAGGATTGGAACAGGTATGAAAGAGAAAGTGAAAGAAGACCTTGTCCAGTTTCTGAGGAAGAATACCGATGTTTTTGCGTGGAGTCATGACGACATGCCGGGTATTGATCCGAGGGTAATTACTCATCGGTTGAATGTGTTCCCCTCTTCTAAACCTGTTCGACAAAAGAAGAGAGTCTTCGCTCCTAAAATCGACAAGACTATCAAGAAAGAGGTTCAGAAGCTGACTACAGTGCATTTCATCAGGGAAGTCTCTTACCCAGATTGGTTAGCAAATGTAGTGATGGTAAAGAAGGCAAATGGCAAGTGGAGGATGTGTGTAGACTTCACTGACTTGAATAAGGCTTGCCCTAAGGACAGTTATCCTTTATCACGCATTGATCAATTGGCGGATTCCACAGCTGGCCATCAGTTGTTGAGCTTCATGGACACCTTCTCAAGATATAATCAGATAAAGACAGACGAGGCTAACCAAGAGAATACCTCTTTTATTACCAGTCAAGGTTTGTTTTGTTACAAGGTGATGCCCTTCGGTTTAAAGAATGCAGGGGCAACTTATCAAAGGTTGGTGAATCATATGTTTCATCCACAGATAGGACGAAATGTGGAGGTGTACGTGGATGACATACTTGTGAAGAGCTTGGACGAGGGAAGCCACTTAGACGATCTTCAGGAAACCTTTGAAACACTTAGGCAATACAAGATGAAACTGAACCCAAGTAAATGTGAATTCAGAGTCTCGTCAGGAAAGTTTCTAGGATTCATGGTTTCACAAAGAGGAATTGAGGCAAACCCAGACAAGATCCAAGCCATATTAAACATGGAACATCGAAGAACATCAAGGAAGTCCAATCCCTTACTGGACGAGTTGCAGCGCTTAACAAGTTTGTTTCAAGTGCCACAAACAAGTGTTTGCCCTTTTTTAAAATTCTCAAAAAGGCATTTGAGTGGACGGACGAGTGTGAGAAGGCCTTCTAGGACCTGAAGTACTACCTTACTACACCTCCATTGTTGAGCCCGTCCGTGCTAGGAGAGGAACTATATCTCTATTTAGTAGTTTCCCCGTATGCCGTGAGTTCAACGTTGATTAGGGAGGAAGAAAAGGTGCAAAAGCCCGTGTATTACATTAGCCGAGCATTGAGAGGGGTAGAAGGAAGGTACCTACTGATAGAGAAGTTAGCGTTTGCACTAATAACAGCTTCTAGGAAGTTAAGGCATTACTTCTAGATTCATGTCATCAATGTCATGACTGACCATCCACTCAAGAAGGCAATGAACAAACTAGAAGCTGTGGGACGACTGATCCAATGGGTAGTTGAGCTCAGTGAGTTTGACATTCGGTATCGACCAAAGAATGCAATCAAGGCCCAAGCCCTGGCAGATTTCATTGCAGAGTTCACTCTGAGCCATGAGGACCTGGAAGAGATAGAAGGCAATAAAAAATGGGTCATCCATGTAGATGGATTGTCTACGTTGTATGCAGGAGGTTTAGGAGTTGTTTTGCAGTCACCAGAAGGAGATAAACTGAATTACAAGGTTCACTTGTGGTACTAGACAACTAACAATGAAGTGGACTATGAAGCCCTTCTTAAAGGGTTGGAGTTGGCTAAATCTGTAGAAGCGGGCTCGGTGCTCGTCCTGGGAGACTCACAGCTGGTCATAGGCCAAGTAAATGGAACATGTGAAGCCAAGGAAGATAGAATGAAGAGGTATTTGAAGAAGGTGTTACGCCTTGTGAAGAAATTCAAAGAAGCTGATTTTGTTCAAATCTCGAGGGAAGAGAACATAGAAGCAGATACCTTAGTGAAGGAAGCCTTCACTAATGAAGCGATGGACAAGATTGATGAAATACAATACATGTCAAGCATAGACCTTCCAGAAATACTACAGATAGAAGGTGAAGAAAATTGGATGACCCTAATAGTGCCATATTTGAAGGACAGAAGGCTTCCAGAAGGGAAGGACGAAGCCAAGAAGCTCAGAGTTAAATCAGCTAGATACGTCCTTATGGACGAAGTGCTGTACAAAAGAGGTTTTTCGCAACCATACCTGAGGTGCTTAGCCCCAGATGAGGCGAATTACATACTTAGAGAAGTCCATGAAGGAGCGTGTGGTAACCATTCAGGAGCTAGGTTACTCATCCACAAGGTCATCCGTTCAGGATACTATTAGCCAACCATCTAAGCTGATGTTAAGGCATATGTTAAGGTATGTGACCAATGTCAACAATTCAGTAATATTCCTAGACAACCGTTAGAATACCTTACCCCAGTGATATTCCTATAACCTTTTGCACAATGGGGTTTAGATATTTTAGCCCCTTTCCAACTGGAACTAGACAGATGAAGTTTTTGGTGGTAGGGATAGATTATTTCACTAAATGGGTGGAAGTTGAACCCTTAGTGAAAATCACACAGCAAAATGTCAAAAAATTTGTCTGGAAGAGCATTGTGTGCAGATTTGGAGTGCCTAGGGTGTTAGTGTCTGACAATGGACGACAATTTAACAACACACCTTTCAGGGAATTTTGTGAGCAACTGGGAATCAAGAATCATTACTCCTCACCCTCTCACCCACAGGCCAATGGACATGCAAAAGTGGCAAACCGATCCTTGTTAAAAATTATCAAGACTCGGCTTGAAGGGGCAAAGGGGGTATGGCTGGATGAATTACCTGGTGTTTTGTGGGCTTATAGAACAATGGTGAGGGCTCCCACAGGAGAGACTCCTTTCAAACTGGCTTATGGAAGCGAAGCAGTCATACCTGTAAAAGTGCATATGGCCAGCCATAAGGTAATGAAGTATGAAGATACGGAAAACAATGAGCAGCTTTGTCTTAACCTCGATCTTATAAACGAGGTAAGGATGGACGCGGAGCAAAGAGCAGCAAGGTACAAAAATCTCATGGCTAGGCAGCATGATGCCATGGTGAAACCTAGGCACTTTAACATTGGAGATCTCATCCTGAAGAAGGTTTCTTTGACCACCAAAAACCCAGCCTATGGGAAATTGGGACCGAATTGGGAAGGACCTTACAAGGTAATCAACTGCAAAAGGCAAGGATCTTACTACTTGGAAGCCCTGGATGGAAGAAAGCTTGAACACCCTTGGAATTTTGAACACTTAAGAAGGTACTATCAATAAAGGGTGATCAGGGACAAACATTGCTACAGGATGAGTGCCATGGACGATTTGAAGCATAGTATTATTTTCTTAGACTTGCTTATTATTACTATTGTGTTTTAAGTATATATGTATTTTGTGTTGCTCATGGACGAAGTGATGTTAAATATTCTTAGTTTCCTAAAAAGCACTAGCTCTCCAACATGTGCTAATATTGTGGACGAATGATCATATAGTATGGATTTCCTAATATATATATATATCATGTATTTCTAAGTATATGTATGATTGTATGAGAATCCTTAATTTTCTATGATTCAAGTTGATCCACGGAAGGTGAAAAGCCAAAGATGAATAAAATCCTTGGACGCAAGGATATACGTCTGTATGCTTTCCTTCAAATAAGGACAAAGAAAAATAAAACCAAGGTGTGTTCGTCCAAACTCAGGATAGGATAAAACCAATGGTATCTCCGTCTAAGCTTAAGACGAGATAAAATTTCAGATATATCCATCCAAGTCTAAGGCAACATAGAAATTGGGATATCATCGTCCAAACCATGGATGAATACTAAGTGTGAAGAAACACACAGTCCATGGATGAGCCTAAATGGCTAAATAATTTATCGCATGGATGATTATTCGCTGAGAATACTATCATGAAGGACGAATAAATGATCGCCTCTAGTTTGAATAAATGATTGAGCTAGAAAAAAGATGATGTCCATAGATGAGTTAGAGATATGTTTTAAGGGTTCATTTCACTCCAACTTTGTGATGAAAGAACTTCGTCCATAAGCTCAAGCCGAAGTGAAATGTTTTCCTAACAGCATGGACGATACTAATAAGGTATGTTCATAAATCAGTTAAACATATTCAAAGATGATGGAAACAATGGAAATGAAAATCATTCATTCATGAAATCTAAAGGTAGACCACCACAGTCCAAAAACCCTTGAAAGTAATGAGTAATTGTTCATAAAAGCTCGTCCATAACACTTGGATGAGATAATTGTACTTGAATAAATTTAAAAAAAAAAAGAAAGAAAAGAAGTAAAAGCTCAAAACACTAGGGCACTTCAAATAAAAACATAAAAGCTTTTTGAAAGCTGAAGTCATTTTGCTGAGTTGGTCTTCGGATCATCCTGGGTCACCTCGTTATTGGTATCGTCCTCCACATTGACGTCCTCAGAACTCATCACAAGCAAGGAACTCTCTGTGGTGAAGGGAATCTTAAATGCATCGAAGTTCAAGTCAGGGAATGCGTCCTTGGCATCAGCACGGAAATCCTCATACCCAGTAGCATAAAGGCTGTCTAGACGATTCATGTATTCATCAGACTTCTTCAAGTCTGATATGGCTTCCTCACGTGCTTTCTCCAAGGATGAAGTAAACCCTGAAACTTGTCCTTCCAAGTAAGCAATGCGAGTATCCTTCTCAATAGCATCTGCTTTAAGTTCCTCAACCTCATCCTTCAGTTTCGTCTCTATTCCTTGCAAGCGGTTGAGATCCTCAGACAACCTAATCACTTCCCCCTTTTTCAAAAGAACTTCATTATTCAGCTCCTTAGCTTTCTCTTTTGCCGTCTTGGCCTCCTCAGCAAGTTCCTTGGCCTGGCACGTCACTGTATAAAACTTTGACATAGCCTGTGCATGGACGAAGGAAAGTTAGAAATTCTATTTAAAAAGAAAAGAAGAAAAAATTATTGAAAGCACACAAGGACGAATAAAGGTCTTACCTTAAAAAGGTCATGGATGCCAGAACGTTCAAATTCCTTCATTGACAAATTGTAACATTCATTAACTTCATTGGCAGTGACGATTCCTTTGAATGTCCTCCATGCATAGCCCTCGTCTAGCACCAAGTTAGAAGGACGATCAGAAGGCTCGGAAAAATGAGGCTTGCAAGGAGTCTTAGCTGGAGGGGGAGTAGGATCAGATGAAACAGTATGAATTATCTGGACGAGCTCCATGTTAGCAGGAGGATCGTCCAAATTCACTGTCGGAAGAGTAAATTTAGGGACCTTGGGAAGAGATGAAGTAGTGGTTTTCTGTTTTTTTGGAACCTCGATGACTAGGAAGGTCGTCTAGGTCCACAGCACTTGAAATCTTCTTAGATTTTCTCTTCCCAGCCTGGACGGCAGCCTTCTGGACGACTGAAGGCACAAGAGTATCCTCGTCCCCACTCATTACTATTTTTTCCTTATTTTATCTCATTGTAATTATTCCTACAATAAAGGAAATTAGTTATAAAAAAAAAAAAAAAGAAAAAAAAAAGAAAGGAGAAAGGAAGGAAATGAAGCTAAGATGGACGATAGTTACTTCAACGGGTAGTTTCTTCATGGCCTAGGTTTTCAGCAACTGGTTCTAGACCAAGCCCTCACGTAGCCAAACTGCTAAAAGTTACTAAATCGTGAAAAGTCCTTCTAAGGAAAGCACAAACTTGGTCAATTCGATCCAAGTGTAATCTATCCAAACGTGGATGAATAACAGCTGCACCAATAAAAAGCAAGGTGGTTAGACGATTGAAAGTTGGAAAAAGTGTAAGGATATAAAAGAAATAATGTAGAAAGGAAACATACCCTCAGGACGAAGGCGACCTATGGGGCTGGTAAAAGGAGGGAAGGGGGCATGAGCAACATCTATTAGGTCCCCAGCCCAATTTCCAGAAATAATAAAAAAAACTCTTTTTTCCAGAGCCTATTAGACGAGCTACGACCCTTTATTAAGCTATAATGAGAGCCTTTGGGCGAGAACTGGTAAAAACCAACTGACTTCTTTATTTCTGAGGGCTTATAATAGTAGAGGAACTTGTCCACTGTTATAGGACATTCCCCTTCCAGTGCCTTACGCCATAACACTTGCATGGCAACTATCGTCCTCCAACCATTGGGGTTAAGCTGGTTAGGACCAATGCCTAACCTATGAAGAAGACCTCTACAAAATGAATTTAAGGGAAACCTAAGGCCAGTTAAGAGGTAAGATGTGTATACTCCCAAGCCAGAAGAAGGAGAACAACACCACTCTCATTCCTTGGGTAGACGAGATTCAAACTCCCTAGGGATTTGGTATCTATCTACTAAAACTTTTAACTTAGAGGCATCTAAGGTGAACACTACTTAAGGTGCACAACTGTATATTACATTCTCCTCTTCCTCCTCCTCATCCTGAGAAGGGCTAAATGACACTATAGACGAGCTAGCCCCAGCTCCAAAGGCCGTCCTACGTTGCATTTCCTGAAATTCTTCTAAGGAAATGCCAGGAACCCCGAACGAATAATGCTCGTCTGAGGAACTACTACTATAACTAGTGCTACCCTCACCACTCTCAAAACTCCCAGACGAGACGTCCTGATACTCATCTATTTCTCTCTTTGTACTACTAGGCGAAGACATAACTAAAATAAAGATCAAGACGAAAACCTAAAAGGAAGAAGAAATACCTGAACTAGGACGAAGGCTAGATGAGAATCTTGGACGAGATAGCAGAAGGGAGTTTATGAGAAAGGTAAAGGGCAAGAAAGAGAATGTGCCTATTTATAGGGCCCAAGAGTAGGGTCAGTGAAGTGACACCATCCACTAAGAAGATGACACGTGGCAATCGCGTGGAAAAATGTAATCGACTTAACTGCTCAACAAATTAAATTGCAACATGTGGCTACATAAAGGGAATTAAATCCCTATAATGTCCTGGGACGACAACCTAGACAAGGGGGCAACTGATGGGTTAGCGAAAATTACATCTATGGTTTGTCCAGAAGAGTCGTCCATGGTCACCAGTTAGCCAAACGGCCAGACCATCTCTGATTCATCCAGACATGTCATTCCTAAGTATGGATCAATGGAGTAAACCTCAAAGAATCAGATTAAAAAAGTCGTCCATGTACAAAGCGCATGGACGACCACAACAGTCTGACAAAGAGTCGTCCATGGGCATTGCACATGGACAACCACACAACACTTAGCAAATTCTGGAATGGTTAATCAGCCCGTATTCATCGCCACCAATTCCTCCCAAGTATGTAACTTCCAGCAGCGGTTATAATTTCTATAGCCGTTGAGAAAGTTATGTCTGGATTCCATAAATCTGGGGGAAGTTATTGAACCAATAACCGCCCCAAAGTTCCCTATATAAGGGCCGGTTTGAACTAAGCAAACGTATGAAATACTGAAATTTTTACTCCCAATACATTGAGAACTCCATTGGTGAGAAGATACTAACTTAGCCATTGGCGAGTATCAGGTCGGTCCACCCAGGTCTTCTCTGACAGCGTGTTCGTTTTTCAGGCCTTCGCTACCACTTTCAGCCCATCGAAGCCAAGTTGTTCAGCCTACTGATTCTGTTCATCATTAGAATCAAAACCAAAATCAAATCTAAACCTATCCAACAAAAAAACTCAATATAAAGTAATATTTTATATCCAAATCTAAAAAAATTGAGGAAAATGTATCGAAGCCAGTTTGACGATCTGATGGTGGCAAATAGATAGCCTAACAATGTTGATGCCCATAGATATTTATTTCTTTATGCATGTGCTTGCAACTGCTGTGCTCTAGTCTGCCGATTGACGGCTTATGAACACAGTTTCTTCTCTGTATCCTACATTTTTTTTTTTTGGAGTATTGCAAGCCTTTAAACTATATTTTAGCCAGTTATTTTTCCTTCTATACTAAGATGCTATCAAATGGTGTGTTAAGTGTTAACCTAACGAAACAATATAATTTATCATTTTTAATTGCAAGTGTGGCAAAGTTTTAAATGGCCAAACGGTGCAACGTGTGGCTGGTTTAACTTAAAAGTTGTATACATGGTAGCATTTTAAGGGGTTTTTTTTTTCCTATTTGGTAGCACTTCCTTGGTTGCAGGAAAAGGCTTATGCTATTATATATAGTATATGATATGTCCCTAACATATACCATGTACGGCTACTTATAGTGTGAAAATAGGGATTTGGAATGACTCCCAGACGATGTGGGATTCATTTCAAACCTCAACATTAATGCAAAAAATTTTCCTTGTATAGTTTTTGGAAATAGCTACGCATGCGCAAGATTGGGCCTACGTGTGCATAGCGAGAGTTTCCTTTGGCCTTATTTTTCTAAAATAGATTTATTTGCTCATTAAAAGTTGTATTTTTTATTTTAACACTTCTTAAGTCAATTTAACTTCTAATTGAGCCCTAAACCAACCTTGGGTCTTAGAATTCAGCATCATTGGGGAACGGGGGCCCAAGTCATAAGGGGTACAAACTGCGGTGTCTACAACCGTTAGGTTTTATTGCTTGGCGAGTGACTTGTTCTTGGTATATCCAATTTATTCCCTATGTGCTCGGCTATATGGCCTTGAATTGGGCTAAGGTTGTCCCATTGGACGGGCCTGACACAACTCACGGCTAGCCTATTATTCTCGGTCCGTACAAAACTCTCTCTCTCTCTCTCTCTCTCTCTCTCTCTATATATATATATATATATATATATTTGTGTGTGTATTGCTATTATTAGATTAATGAGTAAAAATCTTATTACTTATTGGTATTATTTAATTAGGTAAATAATGATATATGTTAATGAAAATTAAAATAAAGTTTTATGAAATTTCCTAATAAACTGACTGGATTTTTTTTTTTTTTTTTAAGGAATCATATTTTATCATTATATGTAGCTGGAGGGTGGTAGCATTCTCCTTAGTCCTTATATTACTGAGTCAAGATTAATTGAATAGACATCATGGGCAGATGTAGGGTCTAACACTAGTCTCTTAAAGCGAGTTTGGAGGAAGGGGGAAATTAGCCAACTTTACTTTGCTCCAATGGCGGCTCTAGAAATATTTTCTAAGTTGGTCATTAAGAAATTTAAATTATACAAAATTTAATAAAAGTAAACTTTATATATTGATCCAAAAACACACACACACACACAAGTACAAAAAGTTTTACAATTTCCTTTCCGAATTTTATTATTTTGATATTTTTGCATCAAAAATAATTTCTGCTCCCTTTAATTCCCTCTCCATCTCAAATTTCTGGTCAGTTTTACTCTACTTTCGTTGACTCCTCCTCCCTCCCCATGCATCCAAATTGGCCGTTAAGGATTCAAACCTCACATTATTAGAATAAATACTTGGATTCATGGTCGATTCTTGAACGACTGTCTGTCCTCCAAGCATGCTACTCACTATGACAGTCATGGTAGAGCTAAGCGTTGGTGATAGATTAATGCATAACAAAGCTACTGTAATCATTATAAGTGCCTCTTCTTCATTGAAATCAAACCCCAAGTCTGGATCCACCAACTCCATCAAATTCCCCCACCCCCCCCCCCCCTTTTTTTGTAAAACTATGGCCTAAAGTGAAAAAATATGAGAGTTTTGGAAGTGATGAATAAGAACAAAGAAAAAAAATACTAATTTTGCTTTATTTTTCCTTTTAATGTTGTTTCTCAAGTAAGCATTAAGCATATACAGTAGGCTACCGATTTAAATGATTAGAATAAAATAAAATTAAGAGTAAGTAAATTAATAAAAGAAATTAGCATCTTTTAATTGAAATATTGGTAAAACAATTAAACAATATTTTCTATAATTTCATCCCTTTCATATATAAAATAATTCTTTTCTAGTGTTGAAAATAATTTTAACAAGACATTAAGATATCATCCGCATATCACTACAATTTCCATGAAGACATATTAGTTATGTAATTTTTTTTTTTTTTAATGAACTATTAGGGAGAATTTGGTTCAGCTTTTTCAAACTGTGCTTTTTGAAAAAGTTGTGATTTTTAAAAGTGCGTTATGAAATTAGATTTTTTTAAAAAGCAAAGAGTTTGATAAAAACAGTCAAAAAATGTTTTTTGAAATTATTATACTCATTATTAATATCTTTATTATTAATAGTAACGACTCTTTTCAAATTATTTTTTCTCTTAATGAATGTTATGCACACAATATTTTTACAAAAAATTTACAATACAGTCTATGTGACATATTGTTAATGGTAGATAATATATATATATATATATATATATTGTCAGTAATAGGTTTAGATAAGAACCAATAACAACTTGCTATGAAAACTTTTTTATGAAATTATTATGAAAATATTGTGTGAATAGTGCTATTTTTTTTTCCTAAAGAAAAATAACACTAATTAAAAAATTTTAGGGATACAATAAAATGTCATAATATTTTTATAATACTCTTTGTTTTCAGTTGTGATCACTCCTAGTCTAATATTTTATTAATCAATTAAAATTTTTTTGACATATGAAATATTTGACTCCTCAACTGTTGTGAAAAATTTTGCTATTGTGTCCTAACACAATTATAATTTTTATTTTTTTAAATCTCCTTACATATATCCCACTCAACCCACTTTTTATTTTTCTTTCTATTTTTTTTCTCATCCACCTGTTTCTTCCCAATTCCCATCAAATATCATTCTTTCCTCCACCCACTAAATGTCTCTATTCTTCAACTCTGCTTCTTCACCCAAAAGACAAGAACCCACCAGCATCTCTATTCTTTAGCTCAGCTTCTTCACCTAGAAGACAAGAAGAAGAAAAAGGAAGCCAAAAACCAGCAGCAGTATGAAGCAAAGACGATTTTTTTTTTTGGGTTAGAGATTCAGGCAAAATTTAGATTTTAAAATAAAGGCAAGGGTAATTTAGGGATGATCTTAAAACTAGCAATGGTAACCATGCAAGCTTGGAGTGCGTTTTCATATTCCATCTCATATGGTCCATTACCAAAACGTGCTTTTGGATTGATGGCAATTTCAAAACACACGATTTGGAAATCATACTGTAAGGACCAGATAAACAATCAGCCCAAGCCCACTTAGAATAGTGGGTAGTACAATTCAACCTTGGTCCAAAACAATAAATTTGTAAGAGAAGGAAACAAACAACAAGAGGAGGCTTGCCCGAGAATGAAAATAAGGAAGAAAAAGGTTGATGTTATTGAATAGATGATTTAATATCTCAATACAGGCTAACCTGAGAAGGACAAAGTCAATACAAAAATGGACTATTCACTCTCTCTTCTCAATGTTCTTCTTGTTTCTTGTTTTATCTCTTGATCCTCCCTTTCTCTGAAAACCCTATCTTTCTTATATACTCCTCCCTCCTTCACATCCTAACTTTCCATCTTTACCTAACAAATCTCCTCTCATGACACTTGTCTCTTTTCACATTTGAAGAAGGTGGTAGAAGGAGTTTACTTAGCTATGATTTACACTATTTAGGTCACTTCCTCATCAATGCAGCTAATAAAACTCTTGTCGCCATTTAATGCAGGAGCAACAGGCTACCCCAAACTGGAAACTTCCCTTATTATCACTAATTCTCTCTCTTCAAACCTTTCTTCTCACTTGGAACACCTCTGAGTCCTTTGTCTCATCCCTTCCCCTCCTCGGGTGAATTTCCTCCTTGGGCCCTTGATATCCCCTCATCAGTACTACAACTCTTCAACTTCATCCTTGGTCCTTGGGCACCCACACTTACCAAATGCCCAAAAATGAAAAAAAAAAAAAAAAAAAAAAAATCCCGATTTAAAATTGCAATCGTGCGTTCTGGCTTAAAAATGCTGAACTAATTTATTTATTTATTTATTTATTTTTTTGGAGAATGAACTAAACGAACACTTAGTTATGCAAATTGAACATTGAACATGAAAGCAAAGATATACCACTCAACTAGCCCAACTCTTGCCTCTCATACTAGTTCAAGCAATATTTCAACCAAAATATGTTTTCTTAAGGCTTGAGCCGACTGTGACGTAAAGCAAGTTGACCTAGTCAAATGGAAAATTTCCAAAAGAAGCAACCTAGGTTACATTCCATGCTTTAGCAACATGTTTCAAAAGAATATGAGAAGGATGTATCTGGCGAAAATAGCCAAAAAGCACCTTTTTGCAAACTGTGTTGTAATTTACCACTGTTTCGAAAATATGTAGGGATCTACCACTTTTTGGGTACTCGACTATAGCGAAATCAAGTCTTCAATGGTACTCAACTTTATGGAACTCAAGTACCATGGAAAAATTTTGAAAATTTTTTCTAAGTACAAGAACTCAAGTTTTACGACAAACTCGAATTTCACAAACTCGAATTTCAAAAAAGGTGGTAGATCTCTACATATTTTCAAAACAGTGGTAAATTGCTAATTTTTTTGGGAAACAATGGTAGTGAGCCATTTTTGCCAATGTATGTTACATACCCAATCAAGAAGGCACACACAATTCAAGTTTAATGTATATTTCATGTTGTTCATCTTAGTAATAATTTCTAACACAAGCCAAAACTATAAATAAATAATAATAATAATAAAGGCCTTTCACATTAAAAACCCTAATAATTAAAAAAAAAAAAAAATTCTCAATTCTAAAGATAAATGTAATAGCATTTCCAACTTTTCTTTCTTTTTAATGGCAACCCAGATTTGGACCCAACATATAATTTCTCTAGATTTGTCCTCTACCTCAAAAATCGGATGGTTCTGTTGGCAAAAATGGGTAACTAATTTTTTTTTTCCTAACTATCTAGTTAGTAGTTAAGGCTTTGAAAGTATATTTTTTTACTAGCATTTCGAGTCTAAGAGACTTGATTTAGGGTCTATAAATCGAGTTTTTGGGACTCGATTTTCATCGGTTGTTCACATCTGATGTAGCATTTTTTCCACATGGCAATTACGTGGAAATCGAGTCTTTAAGACTTGATTTATAACCCTTATATATAAACTCAAAACACATTAGAGAAGAACCACTAGAATATCAGAGGAACCCAAAAGAAGGAAAAAAAAAAACCTGAAACAGAAAGAGAGAGAAGATCGAGATCAGAGTGGGTGGCTTCAGATCGACTTCAGACCACCGTGCGCAACCCAGGCAAACCACCACCGTGCACGAGAGACCTAGGCCGCGAGCGACCCAGGCCGTGCGTGAGGCCTGGGCCGTGCGGCTAGGGGCTCTCGCGAGGCCTAGGTCACGAACAAGCCCCATGTCGCGCAGCCCAGGCCTCACGCGAGCTCTTTCTCTCTCTTTCTAATCTGATCTAATCTGGTCTTTCTATCTCTCTGATCTGATCTGATCTGATCTAGTGAGGTGCACCAGAGAGTTAGAATTTTTTCAAATTTTTTTGGTTTATAAATTGAGTCTCAGAGACTCGATTTTCAAGTGGTCGCCACGTGGAAAAAGATGCCACATCAAACATGATTAGACCATGAAAATCGAGTCTCAAAGACTCGATTTATAGGCCAAAATCGACTCTCTTAAACTTGAGATGCTAGTAAAAAATATTGTTTCAAAATCTTAACAACTAACTAGATAGTTAGAAAAAAAAAATTAGTTACCCATTTTCGTCGTTCTGTTCTTAAACTCTATACTCTATTTGCACATACCTAAACCCAAACATACCTAAACCCAAATGTCATGAATCTCAATCTCTCTCTATCCATAACTTCATATTCTAGAGCCTTCTTCTTACATATTTTTGGCATTTAGCATGATTTTACTAACAATTTTGTTAGTTGACAAGTTTTACAAACTATTTTGTTAAGTAGCATCTCGAGTCTTTGAGACTCGAGTTCAATGCAGGAACTCGAGTCTCAAATACTCGAGTTCAAAGTGGTGGCAAAGCTGATGTGGACTATAAATCCATGTGGAACTCAAGTCTCCTTTAAAGTATCCCAAGAAATAATACAAGAAAAGATGATTCACGTGGTTGGGATGCTGTTTCAAATCTGATGGTTGGGATAAGGGACCAAGAAAGCTGAAGCAGGAAGCATGTGTTATTAGTTATCATCTGGAAAAAGATAAGAGTGAATCATTTCATTTGGCCGGGGTACCAAGAAAGTTGAAGCAAGAAGCAAGACAAACCTCTAGCTATTGATTTGTTGTTGCTCTGGTGAATTTGTTTTGATGGTACATCAAATTTAATGGTAGGACTCGTGAATGGGAGGTATAGACTTCTCTTCTTTTCTCAACCTTTTGAGAGATTTTTTCCTTTGTGGAACCCAAGTCTTAGAGACTCGAGTTCCACATAGATTTTTTATTCACGTCAACTTGGAACTTGAGTCTTAGAGACTCAAGTTCCTTCATTGAACTCGAGTTTCAAAGTTTCGAGATGCTAGTTTACAAAATAGTTTAGAAAACCTACCAACTAATAAAATTGTTAAGAAAATCGTGTTAAATGGAAAAAAAAAAAAAAAAAAAAAAAAAAAAAAAAAAAACAACAAACCCTCCTCTCCCTCTACCATTTCGTCCAAACCCTAAAGCTATCAATTTTTCTCTCTTAAATCTGGGTTTAACGATGCTCTAAAGGACGTTGGGGCTTAGAAGCCAATCAAGGTGGATCCTTGGGCCAGCAAACCCATTGAAGTACATAAACTGATCGGTATTCCAAGGAAAGTAATGCCACCAGCAAAGCCAATTAATGCCAACACAACAAATTTCCACTCAGCCACGCTAGTGACTAGTACAAAAAGGATATAATCAGATGCCCTTAGGAAATTTGTTAATGGACCATTTTTAAAAGTTTTAATATCACTTTTATAGAAAATATAAAAAGGTGTTAAATAATTAATTACTTTTTTCTTTTCCAATAAAATGTTTCTAAAAATATTTCATAGACCAATGACCTTAAGGTGTCCGTTAACATTTCCCATACAAAAGTCAATATTGAACCCATTTCTTCGTCTCATTGATGATAAAGCAAAAGGTCAAAGTTATATATATATTTTTAATTATGTCTAGGTCAAGGTTAAAATTGGATTACTTTAGGTTGTGTTTGTTTTTAGACCCCTTAAAACACAACCAGATTAACCTAGTTAATTAGCCAAGTTATTACTTAGTCCAAATTCCAGATCTAGGTTATCAGAATCAAAAAATCATATCATGCATAGAAGCGGAAAAATAACTAATACAATAATATGAGGACCCAGGAAAACCAAACGGTAAAAAACTTGGGGAGGATTTAATCTAACTATCCTCAAGGTAAACTTGAATCCACTATAGAAAGAATTGAAGTTTTACAATAAAATTTAGACCACTAACATTCTATTGCTACCCACCAATAGAAACTTATTGACACGACCACGTGCAAGCTCCGAGACCACGGACTCTTTCTTTCTTGGATTCTCCAGCAAGTACAAGCACTCCCGCTTGCATATCTTTAAGCTCTTTAGTGCAGCAACTGAATGATCATCAAGCTATCAATGAAATCTCTTTCTTGATAATCCTAAGCATGTGTGAAGGCGACCACCTCTCAAATCTCACAAGAGATTCGCACACACAGCAAATAGAGCAACCTTTAGAGAGCCTTTGAGTACAAAACCCTAAATACAAAAAGAGTCACACACGGCACTTTAATCTCTCTAAAAGCTCTCAAAAAAATTTTAGGGTTTCCCTTATGTATAGGAGTGTTTTACTTGAACCCCAAGACATTTAAGTAAAGTTTGGGCTAAACTGGAATTCTGTAGAAAAAAAAACATTCTGCCCAATATTCGATCGATTGAGTCAGGCCAAAAATCACTAATACTTCTGCATCCACTCAATTCCAACTTTACATAAACGCACACACTTTGAGCAAGTCTAAACAAGACTATCAACTGTTTTGATCATGGTTTGCCAACATTACACATTAGAGTTCTAAATACATTAGTTCCTAAGTTTTTAGAACCTAACAAACTCTCCATTTAGCAATCCATGACAAAACATAACTAAATGCTCAAAGTTTACAAAGAAAATCCCTTTACAAAAAATTCAATCTTAACTTCTATCCATCAATTGCAAGTATAGACAGTAACTCAATTAAATCAACCTGTATATTTCCTGAAACACTAAACAAAATGCATAAACACATGTGTGACAGAAAAACAGTAAATCAATAAATATGCAAACTAACTCTCCCCCTAAGTTAGATACGTCAAAAAAAATTTCAACTCCTCCTAAACAAAACATTCTTGTATTTTCCACACATATCCCACATTTCATCTAAATCTCCCCCTTTTTGTCACGTATTGACAAAAAGATAACTCAAACAAAGAGTAACAACTCAACAAAGAATAAGAGGAAATAGAGAAAGAAGGGAATACAAAACAATTCAACTCTATAGAAAATAGAGACAACTCCCCCTATGAACAACAAAGGTTAAAAACAAGCTTCTCCCCCTATAAAAATAGGAAGAACAAAGCAAATTTTGGGAAAAATTGTTTTGGGGAAAAATAGGAGGTGTGGAAAATAAAGACACACAAACCAAAGTTAAAAACTAAGGTGAGGATACACATGAAGAAAAATATTCTCCCTTTCAATCAATGCAAACTTGTCACTATGTGACTTATAAATAGTTGCATGAGTAGAAAAAATATTTGCACATTGATTATCCATCATATCTCTTAAGAAAAATATTTTATGTAGTTCACACATAAAAATAGCATATACTAACAAGTACATAACTCAAAAATTAATTAATCAATTTTTAAATCAAGTTGAGTACCCTATTTAGCAAAGTATATGCATGTTCTGTGTGAAAACAATAAGAGATATGATTGCAAAACTACAAGATGAATACCAATAAAAAAAAAAAAAACCAATGCAATGTATGTGAATCCTAAACATAAATGATGCATGAAAAAAAATTTGGTCAAAACTCTAAAAACTGAAAATTTTTCAATTTCGATCAGTCGAGCATCGATTGAATACCAATTGAGCCAAACAGATTCAAACCAAAATTTTTATCGCAATTTCAATTGGTCAAGCAACAGGTTCGATCGATCGAAAATCTGGAAAAATCAAATTTTTTAAAAACATAGCATTTTAATGTAGAAACTCCTCAAAGCACAATATTTTATGAATAAAATGTATGAGTATGAGATGAAAAGTTTTTCAAATATACTAGAATTCAACCTAGATCTTCCCAAAAACAAGTTTTTCAACCAATTTGTTTCCAAATATCAAACATTAAACACATTTTGCATCAAAATCAAGGAACATATAATCTTGGTTGGCCACGACAAGATCACACACAATATAATGTACCAAGTTTAGCAAAGAGTAACTTGTATAGTGTGTGCAACTAGCAAAAGCTTGAGATACATGTGAGGTGATGTGTGAATAAAAATCAAACACAAAGTCTACAAAATTCATCACATAGAATTTGAAAGAGACTATCACCTAAAGAGTTACATCATATAACTCCCACATCTCCTAGATCATAAGCTTGCAATCATGTAAGTTTCTTGAATTTGCCTCATATTGTACATACCAATTTTAGTTGTTCAGAAACTTATTAAAATAGCTGGGATAATGTACACACTAATTTTAATTATTTGATTTAGTTTTAAGTCCAATAATGTACACACCAATTTTAAACATTTAAACCGAGGCTACACCTTATGTTGTTTTTGTGCATATGCTACTTTTTCTCAAGCACAAAATTTTACAATATACACTAAGGTATTAATGATTGACTAGTGAGCAGTGGTGAGATGGTTATTTATGCATTTCTCAAAAATTTTAAGCCCGACAATCAAAGGCATGTGACTTCAAGATCAAGACAAAGTAATCAAAAACTATAAACATCTTCCCACACAACATGCACTACAAAGTTTCAACTAGTAAAGTGCAATAAATAAGCTTATTCAAGCTAAACAAGGTACATATACATGTTATGTAAAGATAAGGTGGCCAACCTTGATTTCAAATCCATGATATGTAATACAAAACACAAAAATCCTTTTGGTTAAAAAAACTTTATGACCAAGAACAAAAAAACACATTATGCTAAATGAACAATGCAAAGCAATGCATGATAGTGCTTAACTAAGCTATAAAGGGTACACAAATAAGAAATATCAATCTCTTAATTAACCCATGAGTACATGTACAAACTAGTACATACTCACACAAAATCAGAAATAGCTTAGCACTTATATAATACATACTATTCAAGTTTCTTTACAATGTCAAGCATGTTCAAAATCAAGAGATAGATATCATAACTCATGTAATCCTCAAAACAAATAAAACAAGACACAAAATAAAATATTTTTGTCTTTTTGAAAATTTTCAATGTTTTTGGATTTTTTTTTTTAAAATAAAAACAACCTAAAAAACAACAAAACAACCAAAAACAAAAACAAAACATATCCACAAACAATTGAAAAAATTAAATCAGGGACAAGTCAACAACACTCACCTTAGAGAATCTTTTCTCACCCATATAGCACAAGTCTTTGGCTTTGTAGGTGAAAATCCATGTAATTTAGAGTGTATTTGAGGGTTTAGACCAATCTTCTGAGAATGACTAAAATCCTACAAATTCCTTTCACAAGCCAATAAGCACAAAATTTTCAAAAGAATATGAAACAATTTATATGGACTTATGGCAGGAGAAATATCATCACATATCCTAGATTGAAATACAGAATGCTTAAATTTCAATTTATGACAATTAGGACGAATGTGACTAAAGACACCACAAAAGTGACAGACAGGAACAAATTTAGGAGCATCAGTATTTCTAATAGCAAATCTAGTCTCAGATTTTGGTTTTTGCCTCAACAAATAATTATTTGGTCTAATATGACCATCAACACCACAAAGGTGACAAGTAGGCACTAAAATAGATTTATTATGCTCTCTAACAGTAGGTTTGGACATAGGTTCTATATCAGAACTTTTACCTTTGTCTAACCTAACAAAATAAGTCTTTTCTTTATTATTCCTCTTGAAATGAGGGATATAAAATTTTTCAGTTTTAAGCTTAAGAGAAACAAAAACAGAAACACTTCTGTTATCAACAACAGGCTTGGTACTAGTCAAATTTTTAATTTTAGCTTCAGATTCAACTAACTCTTGTTCCAAGCTTTTCGTCTTCTCATCTTGAGAGGAAATTTGATTTTTCAAAAGTTCATTCTTTTTATTAGATTCATCTAATCTAACAACCAATTCCTCTTTTTCAAGATTAGCCAATTTTAACTCTTCCTTAAATTTCTTAGCAATTTTCATATATTTCAATAATTCCTTATGAAGATTTTCACATGCATCAATAAGATCAACAAAAACAACAGCATCTTCTTTATTCAAATTATCACAAACATGAGCAGAAAGACACTTCAAATTATCCATGACAACAGGGTTCAAGGATTAGCTCTTAGATTAAAGGATCTACAACAATAGAGCAACCCGCTCTAATACCACTTGTTTTTTTTTTTTAAACCCCATAAAACACAACCAGATTAACCTAGTTAATTAGCCAAGTTATTACTTAGTCCAAATTCCAAATCTAGGTTATCACAATCAAACAATCATACCATACATAGCAGCAGAAAAATAAATAACACAATAATATGATGACCCAGGAAAACCAAACGGTAAAAAACCTAGGAAGGATTTAACCTAACTATCCTCAAGGTAAACTTGAATCCACTATAGAAAGAATTGAAATTTTACAATAGAATTTAGACCACTAACATTCTATTGCTACCCACTAGTAGAAACTTACTGACACGACCATGTGCAAGCTCTGGAACCATGAACTCCTTCTTTCTTGGATTCTCTAGCAAGCACAAGCACTTCCGCTTGCATATCTTTAAGCTCTTTAGTACAACAACTGAATGATCATCAAGCTATCAATAAAATCTCCTTCTTGATAATTTTAAGCATGTGTGAAGACAACCACCTTTCAGATCTCACAAGAGATTCACACACACAGTAAATAGAGCAACCTTTAAAGAGCTTTTGGGTACAAAACCCTAAATACAAAAAGAAGCACACACGACACTTTAATCTCTCTAAAAGCTCTCAAAATTGTTTTAGGCTTCGATCAATTAAGCCAGGCCGAAAATCACTAATACTTCTGCAGCCATTTGATTCCAACTTTACATAAATGCACACACTTTGAGCAAGTCTAAACAAGACTATCAACTGTTTTGATCCTGGTTTGCCAACATTACATATTAGAGTTCTAAATGCATTAGTTCCTAAGTCTTTAGAACCTAACAGATTGGAATTTTTTAATTTTGAATATATATATATATATATATATATGAGGGCCAACTTTGTGTCTTATGTCCAATTTAAGATTTCAACTTTGTGTCCCCCTAGTACGTTGAAACTATTGGTCATCTGCTATGGAATATCCCCTCACCAAACATGTGTGGGCATTGTTTAAAGGCAAACTACATCCTAAAAAAATTAATGATTTATTCTATAAAAAAAAAAAAAATTCTAACAATTCATAAGATCAGATAAGTCTTATAGTATAACTTTGATTCAAATAATGAAATTCTTGATTCGCCACAATAAGTCTGGGCTCCCCCTAGTTCCTCATTCGGACCCTTTTTTATATTGAAAGAACCTAGTAGATTCTTCCACAATATCTAATTGCAGGTATGAAAAAGTTTTTGGTAATGAGAGACTTGACTTTTGTTACAAATGAATTCCATGAAATTCTTTTTTATTTCTATAGATTTAGAAAAACAATTTCATGGTGTCAAAATAAGGTGTTGAAGAGCAATAACTATGCACAAGACTTTTTTATGCTATTTAGACAATTGATTGATAAGCTAGATTCAAAGGACCTTAAACGATTAGCAGTGACTTTTTGGGCCATTTGGAATGCTCACAATAAACTCTATTTTTAGAAAGCTGAATTCCAGCCAAGAAGAATAGCTGAGGGTGCAGTCGGTCTTCTACACCATGGCCTCTTTTGTTTTGTTTTGTTTTGTTTTGTTTTTTTTTTTTTTTTTTTTCTTCCTGTTTGGCTATGTGTTTCCCGAGTAGGTAGTGCACTCTACTAGATTCTAGGAAGTTTTTCCTTCTATACCTTTAGTTACTTATTGATGATGCAAAAAATTCTTTAGTGAGCTGATTGTCCTCGAACACTCCAATAGGTACCTAAAGAACAAAAAACCAAGAACCAACAGAGAGCACCAATGGGGCGGCAGCCAAAGACCATCCAAAAGTTAAATTAGCGAATGAAAGATCACTAAGAACTCTGTAGTGAGAGAGTTAGGGATTTTCCATGTACCTTATATATGGGAGGTTTGGTGTTTATATAGTGGCGTATAGCTTGACAAAGATCCCATTAATGTAGGAGCTTTCCTTGTAAAGAAGATCTTGGGCTTAAGGTCCGGAGATCTTAGGGTTTATCTTCCTATATAGGGAAGATATGAATGCATAGTTGGGTCCTTCGATCTAGCGTGCAAGTTATTTCCATGTAGAGGCTCATGAGTGAGGGACAAGCAAAAACTGATGGGTCCTACCCTGCTCATCCATCAACGTGGTCATCTGTCCATTGCCATGGATACTCTGTCCATTGGTATGTGATGGAAGGGTCTCATATGTTCCGTCGTTTCTCCATCGGTATACTCAGTCCTTTGTTGGATGAGTGTTACTTAAGGGCCAACCATTGGTTTAACTAGATGACGCTCGACGGATAGCCTAGGAGGCGGACGGCTACTAGCCGAAGAGCCGTGGGTGAAGTTTCTTTTGTCTTGATGGATGAGGAAGCTCTGTTCTCTTCCTAGACGAAAATGCCCTTATCACTTATCAATACAATTTTCTATCTTTTCCATAATATATATATATATATATATTACTCATTGAAAAACAAAGAGTCTAATAAGACTAATATTAAAAAAAAAAAACCAATCATACACCTAATCTAATCATTTTATGATATAAATAAATACATATAATCTAAACTACCTTAAGGTTGATATTGGGATAATATGTGGCATTTTATGGATTATGTAGTATGCTAAAAGTATCATGTGGGTAACTGATAAGCTTCGTTTCAGTATCCAAAAAAATTATAAATATAAATATTTGTTTTTAACCAAATTTTAAGTATATACAAGTTAATTAAAATTAAAACACCTCCTTGAAACTATATGATTGAATTTTTTTTTTTTTTTGAAAGTGTTAACAAGAAATTACATGAAATTATCATAGTTTAAGTAAAAATTTAAAAAATAACATAAAAATATTAAAATACGATAGCTAAACATATGTTCTATAATTTTTCTTTTTTTCCTTTTAGATAAAGAATCTACAAATCTTAGGGTATGTAGAATTGTAGCCAGCACATAGTACAACTTACATACTAGTTAAGATTAATGGTGAAGCTGCAACATACGACAAATGTGGTTGTTTAGTGGAGGTGTAGTAAGTACATGCATAAGAAAAGCCAAAGAAGAATATAGTCTTGAGCTTCAAAGTAATTTTTTTTTTTTTTTTTTTTCTGGGAAAATTGAAGAAAGTTGAGTTTTCAATTTTGGTTTTTTTTCCCCCTTTCTATCTTTTATATTGAGAATTTTTTATTTTAATTTAAATGCTGTCATGTCATTTTAAAATATCTATTCAAGTGTCAAGTGTGCCAACTATGCAATGGGTTAGCCACGTAGGCATTTTTTGTAATGAGTTAACGATAGGGATCGACCAAATTGACTGCTACAAAAATATAGAAACTAAATTGACTATAACTCTAAAATGTATGCACCAAAATGACATTTTTCCCCAGAACAATAATAATAATAATGAAACAACAAAAACAAGAATAATAAGTAAATTAAAATATAGATATTAATATTTCTGAACTTGGGAAATTGGATCAAAATGCTAGAGTTACACAGACCATGAGCCATGGAATTGAGCAAATCTATTGTATCCTAGTTCTCCATTCGATAGTTTGCTAAAAAGTTATAGCTACTAATGCATAAGGCTCCTACTTTTTGTTTGTGAGGTCTGGGAGAGATCCTGGATAGCAGTATTACTTCCAATTTTGATGGTTTATTTCCAGAAAAGAGTGCAATATATAGCATAAAAATTTAAAGCGAAAGCAAAACTTTTTAATCATGTATGGTGTTTATTATAGGTGGTTCTTTTATAATTGGCAAGATTTTGAAAACAAAATGGTACTTTTTTAACGTTTTACATCTGAGCAAACTGAATGAATGTTGTATCTATGAGCATGGCAAATATTTCAGGATGAATGATTATACTGATTTAATGTTCTTTACATAGTTTATTCCTTCTTGCATACGGATGGGAAGCATTAGTTTGGCCCTTTGGGGGTAATTTTATATATTTTTCTCACGCTTTATTGCAACCTGAATTTTTTCTCTTCTAAAAGAAAACTGGGTTGAATTTATATTGCTTAAGTAATGACGTAAATAAAATCTACGACATTGTAAATTAAAGGATGTCACATTTTTTTATAGATAGAAACGCATGAGCCCTATCAGATCAATGTGAAACCATGTTGCAAAGAATTTTTAGCAAGGTTATATATCACGCGTAGATGCCAAACACATACAATTGAAATGTATGATATCATTGGAATTATACAAAGACTTAATTGGAATCATTTCTACCATATTCTGGGTAGAAACACAACACTAGAGACTAAGAGATCAATATCTATTCACATTAACTCATAAACAAGATCTGTAGAGGCTATGAAATAAAAGAATTGGAGAAAAAAAACACAAACACACTCAAAAGTAGTAAAGAGGGGCAAAAGAAAGGAAGTTCACTTGGTTCCAGCAATTCTGGTGCTGATGTGGGTGTTCTCCTCTTCATCAAGCTTGGCCAAACCAAATTCAGAAATCTTAAGGGTAAGGTCCAAGTCAAGTAACACATTAATAGATTTGATATCTCTTGAACAATTTTCAATATTGATTCCTCATGCAAGAAAGTCAGACCTCTTTCTATGCCAAACATATTTTTTGCCTCAAGAGGCCACTCCAATTTTAATTGGCCTCCTGCAAAACTTGAAATTGATGTTTAGAACCCTATCAATTGAGTTTGCTCCTCATTCTTCTTTTATTAACATAAAACGCATAGTAGGGTACTATACTCTTTTGCACGCACGCATGAGCTCAGGATTTTCTATATATATATATTCCAATATCAATACTTTCCATTTATCCAAATTTAAGGTTGATGTATTTTTCAATTACCAAAATTCATTAGAGTGTGACGAGATTTATGCATTTGTGTGTTCATTTTTTTGTAGTACACCTCATCACACTCAATATTTCAGTGATTGGAAAACGCATAAACGCCAATTGGGATAAATGGAAAGTATAGGACTGTGGTGTAGAACTGAACTATTCTGCATACCTGCCATGTGTTTATTTTGGCAAGCCAAAACGGCCCAACTATCTGCCACTGGAAGTCTGCAAATATTTTGCATGATACACACACTTGGTATTAATTTTAGGTTAGTTAGACACTCTAAAATATTTTGTAATTTTTTTTTTTTTTGGGTGTTTTACCTCTGTACGCTAATTTCACTTCAACGTTATACAAAAGAATTATCTTCGATGCTGAGGGCATCATTAATCGAAAAATCAAGGTAGAAGCCTCAGAAAAAAATACGAACTCTGACTGATTTAAATTAGCCTTTAGACTGAAAGACTATTTTGTTTGTTTTGGATCATGATACAATGCATAGACTCACTTAATCTGGCAGGCTGTGAGAAAACTACAAATATGATGATGACCCTGTGCTTGCTGTATAGAGAAATATATGACTCAGGTTGAGACTCAAAAGGTATAAATTTACTTGTGTGTGTGTGTGTGTGTGTGTGTGTGAGAGAGAGAGAGAGAGAGAGAGAGAGAGAGAGAGAGAGAGAAGAGACAGTGTCAAGGAGTGTCTTCAATTGAGTACCGGCATGCTCTCTGATGGACATGTCTTTTGTGATTCACAGTTGAAGGTCGGTAACAGCGATGACTGCATATTGCTTTAATGTCCAAGGCATTTGAAATAAATAAATAAAAATTATCAAATTGTTTTCACTAAAAGAACGAGGCTATTTTATCCTAATTTGTTAATTCTCTCTCTGCATAATTTTAAATTTGATTGGCTAATTGAATACTTAATGATGATACTCTTTTTTCTTGTGGCTGGACAGAAACTTTTCAACCCTACTCGAATTGAACACTGGGTTGTTGTCAATTTCTCTCTACGCTGTGATACTAGTTATCTTTTTCTGCAAAACTTATAATGCCTAGTTCTTTGATTCATTTTAGTTATGTTTTAGTCTTAAAAGTGTTTTTCTAACAAAAAAAGACTGAGATGAGTAATGGTTGTGTAACGAAACTTACCTCTGCTAGATAAAGCGACAATTTTCAAATTATAGGTTGGCAAAGTGAATTCAGTCCTAATCTCATGTGGGTAATCTACAATATTTTGCCACAAGTATCAGTTTGATCTTTCGCTCTATTTTGCTGCCACACTCACACAAAAAATTTAGTATTCTGTTGCCTTTAAGTTGCTGAGAAGGTTTAAGTGTAGTAAGTGTGGAAGTTGAAGGAGTAATTAGAGTTCCCTTGTGTAAGATCTGATGAGAGGTTTTACAGTAAGCTTGGGACATCCCTAGGGTCTGGTTTTTTTAATAAGAATGAATCTAGGACCCCATGTTGTTAATAAGTGGCAAGTTTCAAATTTGTTTTAGTTTGGATAAAGAAATGAATTGTTTTAGTAATGGTTAACAAAAGTTATTGCAAAACCTGGTTTTTTTTTTTTTTTAAATATAGGTATTGCAAAACTTGATTAGTTACACTTTCTGCTATGAACACAACATAACTTTCTTCTCGGTCCATTAAGAGTTGGCAGTTCTTATACTTCTTTTGTAGGATTGCAACATCTTTGCTCATGCTAGGCCAATAATATCCTATACGTTGGATCCTTCGGTAGAAGATGACCTTCTCTATGATCTTGTAGGTCTGCTTAAGGAGCTCCTTTAGCTTTTTCTTTCCTTCTCTTTCATTGACACACCTGGACAGAATTCCCCCATGTAGCCTATGGTATAGCCCCCTTTCTATTAGAGCATAATCTTTTATATCTCTTATACTCCCATTTTGTTCGGGCCTTACCATTTGATCTCTTACTGGGTTCCTTCAATCTTTTTCATCAGGTTCCTCTAGAACATATCCTTGAGGGTGTGTTTGTTTGGAGGTGAAATAGGGTGGATGGAAAACTTTGGAGAGAAAATAGGAAGGAAATTTTTTTTTGAAATGTGTTTGGCTGGGTAGGGAGGAAAGAAAATAAATGATGGGGTTCAGGTGTTTTCTTTCCAAATCCACTAAAAAGTTTTCTCCCCAAAATGGAGAGAAAACTTGGAAGGGGAAATATGATGGCTAAATGAAAAAAATGTCCATGAGCAACTTGCACATATAGGCTTAACATTGCTGATGCCTTCTTCTTTTTTTTTTTTTTTTTTTTTTTTTTTTTTTTTAAAGCCTTTGGCTTCACGTTGCTATTGGATAAATACATGTCTGTATCACATACAAGACATATGCAGCGGAAAATTAACGAATCTTGTTTGTATCGCATACAAGACATACGGAGCGGAAAATTAACGGATCTACATCATTTGCAATTGATAACATGTACTATGTAAATTTTAGAATATAAGAATAAGAGAGTGTACCTTGATGTAGTAAAATTCAAAACAAAAGATTAGAAGTACTTAGGAACATTTTTAATCTTCACTCCAATTCCACATATGCCCAAGAAGTGTGATCTCTTAATCAGTTTATATGAATGTGTTCAATGGAGAATTAGAGTGTCCAACACTTACATATAAACAATTTCATTTTATTACAAAATTTTGTTTGTTTCTCCCCATATAACTGATTATCTAATTGGGCTAGCCTCTTAGACCATTCTAATTGGGTTTTAGTATGTGGCTTGGAGTGGGATCAAAAGGGGGACAAATAAGACACTAGCTCCAATAGGCATTGGGCTTTTCTGTCAACTCTTGACAAGTCCAACATTATCATTAATTATATTTAATACCACTATATAAATATAATTGCACTCTAGACTTTATTAATAAATTATATCCCAAAACTTTATTATATATACAACCCCTTCATTAAATATACGTAGTAATACAAAGTCATAAATGTAAACTGCCACTTTGAAGATTACTACATCTTAATCCTTGAGTACTCGATTTAATCCTGTTTGGAAATTTTAGACCTCGATTGATAGAATTAACAAGTTTTAAACCCAAGTTGTTAATTAGATTAATTATGAATAAACCTTGTTAATAACAAACAAATATCAATATCATGTCAAAATCATGTAGCGGAAAAATAAATAAGACAAGATATGATGACCTAGGAAAACCAATGAAACCAACCAGTTTCACAGTAAAAAACATGGGGGGAAACCTTCTCGACAAGCAATCAACTATAGTAAAGAGAAGTTTCAAATCAAGTACAAAACCTTTGTCCCTAGACTCCACAATCCCCGTAGATGAACTCACAGCAGAAACCTTCTACCGCTTCAGAATTTCTGAACTCTTCAATATATGAACGCCACCCTTTGATCCACAAATCCCAATACGTGACTAACCAATTGCGCGGATCCTAGTACGCGACTTCAATCACCAACTAGAAGAAGATTATTGGCTGCAAAGTTCTTCACTTCATAAACAATGAAGATCAAGAAGCACTTGGTTACAAAACCCTAAGGTGCAAAAACACAGTAGCTTCTTTTAGAGAGAATAAGACATCGGTCACCTATTGCATATGTTCTCCTTGTATTCTCTTATGTGATGGCCTCTAAAATAAGCCTTATATAGGTTTAGGGTTGTAAGAAAAAAAACTCTTTTCAAATACATAAACCTAGCCCAAAAATAGAAATTTGAATTCCTGTAACCTCGACAGATAACAACTATCGAGGAGGTATCGAGCAAGTGTCAAGATTTAATGAATCTTGACAGATAGTAGCTATCGAGAAGGTGTCGAGGGGACAGAAAATTTCTCGATCGATTGACTAGCTATCGAAAAGCTATCGAGATTACGATAACAATCAACTGAAGATCTCGACAGATAGCCAAGTGTCGAGGAGGTGTCGAGAAGCTATCGAGCCTTAAAATTCAGCACTTTCTCACTTGATTCTTGAACAGACTTGCATGGCTTTAACACTTGAACTTGAAACAAGGTTTCTTGAAGTATTAAACATATCCTAGATCTACCCAACTACAAGTAAAGTGCATTTTGTCAAAAGATTAGCCAACTACATAAAATATTGACATGTGTTCCTAACAAGTGAACCACATATGTCCTAACAATCTCCTCCTTTGGTAATCTGTGACAAAACCCCAACAAACAAATGAACATATAAGAGAAATCATAAATCACTCAACTTATAATCACTTGTTGAATACAATAAAATCTATCTTAGCACAAACTCTTGAAAAACTTTGCAAGAAAAGAGTTTTTGGCAAGTAGACTTTGACAACCTGTATTTCTGAAACACTTTAAATAAAACTCATCAAGACATCTTAATGTGAAACAGAAATAATAGATTACATACAAGTAACAAGAAACATGTGTATAAAGATAGGAAAAAAAAATAACACATGTAGAGATAGGTGAAAGAAACATACATCAGCATTTAAATATCAAAGATAAGCACAATGTATGTAAATAATGGTCACAAGACCCAAGGTACAAGAAGAAGGAAGTAAACACTCCCCCTAACAAGATGAAACACATCTCCCCCTTACAAAGGAATATATTTCTCCCCCTAACATGTAGAATCTTAAAAAGAAACCACATATTCTCCCCTTTTTGTCATGATTGACAAGGGGTACAAGAAACTAGAAAGTTTCACCCGAGAAACATAAAGATGATCAAAGATGATCAAGGGGGCATAAAGAAATTCATATAAATACATGAATGTCATGAAACAAGATGCTATGGATAACAAAAAAAATGCAAACCATGTGAAAAACAAATCTCTCAACAAAAATGTTAAGCACGTAGATTCAAAAACACACACACACACACACTAAACAAATCTAACCAATTTTATATTTCAAAAATATTTCAAAAACAAGTCAAGACAGTTTAGTGAGTATACAATAGCACATGTAAAACTTTTGTGATGGCCAAATCACATTGTACTTGCACATGTATCAAGAGTAGCAAAGAATATTGCGTGTTGTGTATGAAAAATATCGCAAGATTGCATATGTGTATACATGTTATGACGATCTGAGATATGAGAAAATAACTTTAATTCACACATAATCATAACTGTTTGATGGGGACTATCACCTTCGAGGTACATCCTATAACTCCCACATCTCCTAGAATACACACTTGCAACCATATTTAAAGCATTTTTTATTTTTTTGCTTTTTATTTTTCTTTGCATATTTTCTTTTATTTAAGCATATCATGCATGGGCATAAAAAGAGAGAAAAGAAATACCCAAGATGTTAAGCATTTGACATCGCACTTTTGCTATGCCGAAGCATACGAATGTCTTTGACACTGCACTTTTACTATGCCGAAGCATACAGGTGTCATATTATGATTGGCAAGTAACAGTGGTAAGATGGTTATTTATACATTTCTCTTAGGATTTTCTAGTCCTACCCATCAAAAAGAGTGATATGAGTGTTAAGTTCAAGAGATAACTTAATCTTACTCATCACAAATAAGAGCCACAAAACTCACTTGCTTAGTTATGCATAGAGATGCTCATCTAAGTTACAAGAGATACAAAGTTTAGAAAACTTTGTTTCATTGGCCATCCAAGGTACATAAGTACCAAAGTACACAAACACATACTGTTTTTGTATTTTTCTGATTTTTTCTTTTAATTTTAAAAACAAAACAAAATAAAAACTAAACAACCAAACAAAAACAGACAAACAACATGAAAGTATGAAAGAAAAATGCATATGCATGAAGGCATGATAGAAGTGTACAGATGCATGAAAGCATGATTCCAAAAGCGAATAAGAAATCAAGCAAAGAGAGTCCTACTTTAGATAGAAAGAATTAAAGTAGAGGACAAACAGAAAAGACAATTAAGTCTTAGGCTCCTTTCTCACCCACACAGCATGAGTCTTTGGCCGTGAAGATGAAAAAGTACATGTCCTAGTATGTCTACTAAAGGACATAGAAGAATTAAGATTCTCCTGAAATTGAGTTAAAAAGCTCAAAGTTTTTAATAACTCTCCAAACAAAGGTGTAGGTCCTAAAGAGGAAACCTATGACCATTTGGACAATTGCTTATAAGGATGCAACTTAAAGCAATTAGAACAAATGTGTCCAGAAGCACCACAATGGTGACAAACATGAGATCTAGCAAAGGATTTAGATTTCATACCTTTATTACCTTTCTCTGATTGGGGCACAAAGACAGTCATTGATCCAGAAGCCGTGGAAGAGGAGGGGTTAGACGAAACAGCATATCCTAAGCCAGTCTTATCAGAACTAGGCTTTTGAGCACTCAATACCTCATCAAGCTTTGCACTAGACATCCTCTCTATTTGAGTTCTAGCTTGACTAAGCTCAACTTCAAGATTCTTGACCTTCTCTTCTAATGAGGTGTTCTCCACAATAAGAATCTCAACTAACCTTGTAGTCTCATCTAACTTGACTAACAAATTAGCTTTTTCAGTTTTTACCTTATTAAGCTATTTTCTAAAAAGATAAGAAGTCTTTTTAGATTTTATGAATTCAATGCATAGCTTATCATAGGCTTCCTGAAGGGTAATCTTCTTGGGTACTTCATCATCAGAAGAATCCTCACTGTCACTAGCACGTTCCACAATAACCTTATCGGTTGAGGCAACAAAGGCTATAACGTGACGACATTCATCCACAAACTCATCAGAAGAGTCATCCTCAATATCACTCCAAAAAGCAACCAACCCTTTATCTTTCGACTCTTTAGTCTTTTCCTTCATGAGGTAGTTTGGACATTCTATCCTCATATGACCAAAACCTTTGCATTCATGGCATTTAATGAGGGGTTTCACATTCTTGCCCTTCCTAGAGGATTTAGGTTTCCTAGGAGGTTTGCCCTTATCCTTTTTCCTAAACTGAAGAAGCTTGATAATCTCATCAGTTATAAAGGTTAGATCCTTATCCTCATCTTTACTTTCAGCTTCATCTTCAGAGTCCTTAATCTCTTCCTCTATATCCTTAAAAGCCAAGTTTTTGCTCTTTCCATCTTTTGCCATTGAGTCTAATCCCATCTCATAGGTTTGAAGGTTCCCTACAAGCTCAGTCAAAGGAATTTGATCAATGTCCTTGACTTCTTCAATGGCAGTTATCTTGACATGGAATCTTTTAGGTCAGGACCTAAGGATTTTTCTAATAATTTTGGATTCCGCAATAGATTTTCCAAGATTAAAAGCAGAATTCACGATATCCTTGAGTTTAGCATAAAACTCATCAAAGGTCTCATCCTCCTCCATCCTTATTTCTTAAAAACTACTAATGAGTTGTTGAAACTTCACAGTCTTTACTGCCTTGGTACCTTTAGAGGTGGTCTCAAGAATGGTCCATGCTTCTTTGACAATTTCCGTGGATGATATTTTCTTGAATTTCTCATTGGTCACTCTACAAAACAGAGCATTCAAAGCCCTACTGCTGAAATTTGCCGCTATGATTGTTGCATCATCCCAATCTATCGGTGCTTCTTTTGGCTTAATCCAACCAACTTCAATAGCTTGCCATACCTGTTCACCTAAAGCCTACAAAAAAACTTTCATACGAACTTTCCAGTACACATAATTAGTTCCATCAAATAAACGAGGTATAAATAAAGATTGTCCTCTATCCATGACAACAATCATAGTGAACCCATTCTGATACCACTTGTTTGAAAATTTTAGACCCCGGTTGATAGAATTAACAAGTTTTAAACCCAAGTTGTTAATTAGATTAATTATGAATAAACCTTATTAATAACAAACAAACATCAATATCATGTCAAAATCATGCAGCAGAAAAACAAATAAGATCAGATATGATGACTCAGGAAAACCAATGAAACCAACCAGTTTCACAGTAAAAAACCTGGGGGGAAACCTTCCCGAAAAGCAATCAACTATAGTAAAGAGAAGTTTCAGATCTAGTACAAAATCTTTATCCCTAGACTTTACAATCCCCGTAGATGAACTCACAGCAGAAACCTTCTACCACTTCAAAACCTCTAAACTCTTTAATATATGAACGCCACCCTTTGATGCACAAATTCCAATACGTGACTAACCAATTGCGCAGATCCCAGTACGTGACTTCAATCACCAACTAGAAAAAGATTGTTGGCTACAAAGTTCTTCACTTCATCAACAATGAAGATCAAGAAGCATTTGGTTACAAAACCTTAAGGTGCAAAAACGCAGTAGCTTCTTTCAGAGAGAATAAGACATCGGTCACCCATTGCATATGTTCTTCTTGTATTCTCTTATGTGACGGCCTCCAAAATAAGTTTTATATAGGCCTAGGGTTGTGAGAAAAGAAACCCTATTCAAATACATAAACTTGGTCCAAAAACAGAAATCTGAATTCCCGTAACCTCGTCAGATAGCAGCTATCGAGGAGGTCTCGAGCAAGTGTCGAGATTTAATGAATCTTGATAGATAGCAGTTGTTGAAGAGGTGTCGAGAAGGTGTCGAGGGGACAGAAACTTTCTCGATCGATCGACCAACTATCGAGAAGCTATCGAGATTGCGATAAGTATCAACTGAAGATCTAGACAGATAGCCAGGTGTCGAGGAAGTGTCGAGAAGCTATCGAATCTTAAAATTCAGCACTTTCTCACTTGATTCTTGGACAGACTTATATAGCTTTAGCACTTGAACTTGAAACAAGGTTTCTGGAAGTATTAAACACATCCTAGATCTACCCAAATACAAGTAAAGTGTATTTTGTTAAAGGATTAGCTAACTACATAAAATATTGACATATGTTCCTAACAAGTGAACCACATATGTTCTAACAAATCTTTTAAGTTATTTATTATTTATTTATGAAATCCAATTTCATAAATATATACTTTAGTAACTCTTTACTAAAGTAGTTAGGCCTAACATTCTGAATAACCAAACCCATTAAACTTATCTCAAGAGAATATTTTATATCTCCGTTAAAAGATTATAAATTCGATCTTAAGAATATATGTTCCATCAACACAAAATGTGGCTGCCCAACATATTGAGGTTTTGATTATCACTTCATGATCAAATCCATTATTCTTTTAAGATTAAGAGTTGATGTAAATAGAAGTCATGATATTTATTATTCATTTGACAGTCATTAAGAAAATAATAAATCTCACAGCGGTCCAGTTCAATATGTCTTAACTCTTAAAACATATTAACATACCAACTAGAAGTCTCCACTTCTATAATCAAGACAAATCATCTTAGCTGATACGTTATAGTCTTCGCAGATGAAATGCCTAATTTCATCATCGACTATGAACTAAAATTCTGAATTTACAAAGAACTTGTGGTTTATATATCTTCCGTGATTAAATCACATAAATCACGTACTATGCGTCTCATGGACTAAATAATGATGTCCAAATATTTATGTTACCATTATTTTAGATAATAATAAAACAGCTTTATTAAACACAACATTAAGTCATATATAATGTCATACATAACATCATAAAATAAGATTTAAGAGCACAAATCCTAACAATCTCCCACTTGCCCTAAAGACTATTGTGCACTAATCTAACTCTCATTCCCTCCAAATGTGACTCAAAGGCCCTTTGGGCCAAGGCTTTGGTAAAAAGATTTGCTAGATTATTTGTACTATCAATCTTTGCTACTACTACATCTCCTCAAGCAACAATGTCTTGAATGATGTGGTACTTTCTTTCAATGTGCTAGCCTTTCTTGTGATTCCTTGGATCTTTGGATTGTGCAACCGCTCCACTATTGTCACAAAACAATGTGATAGGAACTTGCTCCATTCTCACAACACCAAGATTAGAAAGGAATTTCTTGAGCAAAACAGCTTCCTTTGCTGCTTCACAAGTAGCAACATACTCAGTTTCCATGGTGGAGTCTGCAATACAAGATTGTTTAACACTTCTCCAACTTATGGCTCCACCTCCCAAGGTGAATACCCAACCTGAAGTGAACTTTTTGAAATCAAGATCTTATTGAAAATCTAAATCTATATAGCCAATAGGTACCAAATCCTCACATCGGTAAACAAGTATATGATCTCTCATTCTTCGTAGATACTTGAGAATATGCTTTACAGCTTGCCAATATTTTGATCCTAGATTTGATTGATATCGACTGACCATGCCAACTGAATAATAAATATCTGGTCTAGTACAAGGCATGGCATACATAAGACTTCCCACTACAGAAGCATAAGGAACTTGTCTCATCATATTTTCTTCCTCAAGAGTCTTAGGTCTTTGGTCATCAGACAGAGGAACTCCATGTCTAAAAGGAAGTAATCATTTCTTAGAGTTTTGCATGCTAAACCGTTCTAGAACCTTATCTATATATCCAACTTGCAACAAGCCTAACATCTTATTCTTGCGATCTCGCCAAAGCTTGATCCCTAAAATAAAGTTAGCCTCACACAAGTCCCTTCATATCAAATTGGCTTGACAACCAAACATTTACTAATGACATTACCTACATCATTTCCAATGAGTAGAATATCATCAACATAAAGCACTAGGAACATTACTATTTTATCTCAACGACTTTTATACACACATGGTTCATCAAGATTTTGTTCAAAACCGAACATTACTAATCCAATTTCATAAATATATATACTTTAGTAACTCTTTACTAAAGTAGTTAAACCTAACATTCTGAATAACCGAACCTATTAAACTTATCTCAATGGAATATTTTATATCTTCGTTAAGAAATTATGAATTCTATCTTGAGAATAGATGTTCCATCAACACTAAATGCAGCTACCAACATACTGAGGTTTTGATTCTCACTTTAGATCTCACTCCTAATATATCAAAGTAACCTACACTTCATGATCAGGTTCATTATTCTCTTAGGATTAAGAGTTGATATAAATAGAAGTCGTGAGATTTATTATTCATTTGACAGTCATTAGGAGAATAAAAAATGTGACAGCGGTCCAGTTCAATATGTCTTAACTCTTAAAACATATCAACATACTAACTAAAAGTCTTCACTTCCATGATTAAGACAAATCATCTTAGTTGATATGTTATAGTTTTCGCAGATGAAATGCCCAATTTCGTCACGGACTACGAACTAAAATTCTGAGTTTACAAAGAACTTGTGATTTATATCTTCTGTGACTAAATCACATAAATCACATACTATGCATCTCATGGACTAAATAATAATGTCCAAATGTTCATGTTACCATTGTTTTAGATATTAATAAAACTAGCCACAGACCCACGCAATGCGTGGGAATATATAAATTTTTTGTAATAGAGTGTAATATATAAAAATTAACAATTACTTCAAATATTATTTATTTTTTTTTAAATTTCCACAAGTATTTTTCATCTTTTTATATCTACAAAGTACAAATATATCATACTATTATATTTTGTACGTTTGATTAATATTTTTTTAAGATGAACTATATTTTTCTAATTTCTGTTGTAGTGTGTTATATTTGATATACAACTAAACTTTATAAGTTTCAAATTTATTATTCAAATTTCTCATCTCTTAAGGAATAATGAGATTATCATAATAATAAAAATTCATCACAAAATTACAATGTTATCTTAACAAAAATTAAAATGAAACAAAATGAATAAAAGACATGCTTTATATAATTTATTACTCAAAATTGGTAAGTATATTCAAATTCATAGCCATGTAGAATGTGTTTTGACATAAACTCAAATTCCTATTTCTAAAAAACTAAGTATTAACCCAAATCAAAATTCAACCAAATCTTTAAAAGGGAGAGAGTGGACTCTGTAATGGGAAATTAAAAAAAAAAAAAAAACCAAAACACATATTTAGATATAAAAAACCATCAACCTTAATCAGAATTATAAAAACAAAAATCCACAAGAGAGGGAGAGAGAGAGTATTTACAATTTTTTTGTGGGGAAAATATGGATTGAATGAAAGAAATGATATCAAATTTATACAAAATAAAATGGGGAGAAGAAGAGTCAAAATATAATACAGAGAAAATGATGAAGAAAGTATGACAGTAAACTAGAGAGTAGTGGGAAGATAAATACAGTCAAGTAAAGAGTAGTGGGGAGATAAAGAGGTAAAAATTTAGTAGACCCTCACTTATACTAATTTCCATCAAAGACCAAATTGTCAAACACATGCCATTGATTCTATTCATGTCCACTACACACATTCATCAACATGTCTATATACAACTCACACACTTGCCATTACATTCATTTTATCAATGTTTTGAATTTCCACGAAGAATTAAAATAGTGCATATATGAATTGTAAGTGTGTGAGTCACTTATATTATCATGATGTTGTGGTCAAAGTTAGTGGCAAACTTATTGAACTCGACCAATTGTTTTTGCCTCAGAGAAGATGGCTATTAGCATCCCAAGTCATGAAGTTTAAATGGCTATGGGAAATTATCATAATGTATCAGCTGCTATGCACCAAAAATAGCAGTTGCTCCTACCTTCATTGCATCACATCAGCTATATTATATTATGTTTAATAAGAAAAGAAATAGAAAAATATGAAATTTAAAACTCAAGTATAGGAGTATTGTTATGTTTTGTCTAAAACTCATGTACACAATATTGTAGACCTTCAATAGGAGACAATTCCAAAAAGAAAATCAAGTAGTTGAAAGAAAATAGCATAATCCAAAATCTAAAACTAAAAACCCAACCGTTGTTCATGTACACAATATTATAGATAGATATTCGAGAATTAAAAACCAATTAGTTTCTCCATTCGCATAACAATTAGCTTAAAGCTACATACTAATGGAATTTTAAAAGAATTCAATTTTTTGAATTTCCTCTCTCCTAAAATCCCAAAAAATTTCTCAAAATCTAAACAATCCCCAAAGTTGTTCGTCAACTAAATGGGCCAACTAAGGTCCAAAACACAAAAATTCCAGCCACAACACAACAATCTACTTAAGCTGGTGTGCTTTGAAGAATTAGAGTTTTATTTAAAAAAGTTAAGATAAAAAGATTTAAATTGTTACACCCCAAGTTCTATACAACAAAAAAAAAAAAAAAAAAAAAAAATTAAGCTCCAAACTGTACTTTGTTTTTTCTTCCATTGGCCCACAATTTTTGGAACACCAAACAATCCAATTAAATAATAAACAACAAATTATTAATATAAGGAAAGAGAAATCTTATATAGCTAATGTATGTTGAACCATAAAAAGCAAATTATCAAACACCACCCAAGATAAACAACAAATTTATTCCCCTTTCCTTCAAAAGGTTCTAAGAAAAAAAATAATTACCAATTGACTGGTATGAACTTCAATAGAATAAAAAGCTTCCAGTGATTGCAAGGCTTAATTGTTGATATCTGTCAAGAAATTGACAAACAAAACAAAGATAAAAATGAAATTTAGGTCAACATATAAAACGATAGGAAAAGGATAACAATAACGATTTATCTTTGATAAAAATGAATAACACGCTTACTATAAAATAAATACCAAAACGAAAAACATCACATTGAAGTTAATTATCAGACAGAAAAACATTATGGCAAACATATTGAATGTAACATTCCTGCAATCTAGAGAAAGGCAACCATAAAGCAATTTATAACAAACATGATCAAATGCTCAATTCAAATTAATTTTGACAAAGAAAAAACATATTTGAATAGTTTTAAGACCATGAAAACTCAAACTCATTCATCATGAAATCCCAAAATTGAATTACATTTTTTTCTAGTAATGAAATGGAAATAAATAAATAATAAGAATAATACAGCAATAACAAAAAGAACCATTAGTAAAAAAAAAAAAAAAAAAAAAGAGTGGTTGAAACAATAAAAAAAAAATCAACCAAAAGAGAAAAAAATTGGAGAAAGAGAGAGAGCATTGACCTTTTTGTCGTGGATAACTTGGAAAAAATAGGGGAGAGAGATGTAAATGAAGTAATTAAGAAGAAATTTATATGAAAATCAAGATGGAAGAGAAAGGGTGGAAGTAGATGAAATGTTGAATGAAGTGAAACTATTGAATTTAAGAAGATATAATGGAAAATTTTTTAAAATCTAAAGAAAATCAAATGAAAATTAAAATAAAAAAAATTTGGAGGGGATGAAATATTGAACTAAAAAGACAATAATTGAAGAAGATGAAAAGTTGAACAAAGTAAGAATTGCAAATAAAAACCAAAAAAAAAAGAAAAAAAAAAGAAAAGAAAAGATGCTAAAGATGTAGTGCATAAAGAACTTTATAAAATTTATTACAAAACTCCATTATTATATATAGTATAGATATGTATAGACATTATTATTGGTTTTTTTATTCTTCATTGATAATATTATTTAGTTATTAGCATCTAAATTAAAGTAGACAAATATGTAAAGATAAAATTATATATAATGTTAATCCACCAAAGATGAATGTATAAAGTCAATAATCTATTTATATTTTTTTGTTAAACACGTCAGTAATATAAAAAATAGAAAGGTTTTAAATATTTAAAAAGCATTTTTAGTAGATTTTAATATATAAAAAAAAATTTAAATATCAATATTTTATGTAACTTTTCTCATAAGATCAATATTGTTGACATCCTTTATATTCAAAAAACATTGAAACACAATAAACAAAGAGATTAATTGTGCAGAATTGCAAGAGTATATACGTGATATTAGTATTTTATTTACAACATATACATGATATATACATGATTCATGGTCAGTTGGTATGAACCGTAATAATTACATCCTCTTCAATGATAGCAGTGGCAATTTCAGGTTGTATTAGTAACTTAAAATAATCTTTAACAGCGAGGCCATCTCTCCCCTATAGCCTTTAATTTCATGCACACTTCAAGCATCGTCAGTTCCTATGAACCGTAACAATTACATCCTCTTCAATGATAGCAACGGCAAATTTAGGTTGCATTAGTAAGTCAAAATTTTCTTTAACAGCGAGGCCATCTCTCTGAACACAGCTACATTGGCCTTCTATAGGTACAAGACTGAACACAGCTACAAGAAATCCTAGGGAACTGAAGTATTTCACCATCATATCCTTTCTACAACAAAGATTTATCAATGACATCATACAGACCAAACGTTGATTCCAAAAAGTTATGAAAATTAGTTAAGAATTATAAACCTAAATTAGAGATGAAAGTAAAATAAAAAAATCAACACACAGAGAGAGAGAGAGAGAGAGAGAGAGAGAGAGAGAGAGAGAGAGAGAGAGAGAGAGAGAGAGAGAGAGAGAAAACCCTTTTTTATGAGAAAAAACTATGCAGAGAAGGGAAGAGAATGACAAATTTATAGTGAAATGGTATGAATAAGAAGAGACAAAGTAAGAGAAGATGAAAGGAAAGATGGAGAGTGATATTAAAGTAAATGGTAGTGAGGAGATGAAAAGGTAAGGGAAAGATGAAAAGGTAAGGGAGATGAAAAGGAAAGGGAGAAATGAAAAGATAATTTAAAAAAAAATTAAATGTAAAAAAATTAGAGAAAAATTAGAAAGAAATAGGAAAATGATGGGGTAGAAGTAAATAAATAAATAATGGGTTGGATTTATTATGGGGTGATAGTGGAAGTAAATAAATAAATAGTGGGCTGCATTTATAAGGTTGGGATTTATAGGGCTGAAAATTGTAAAACCATTTTAAAATTGTAGGAAAAATTATATTACAAAAAAAAAATAATAATAATGTGACAGCTGATGTGGCGCAATGTGAAAATAGCAGCATTAAACGCTACACTTCGGCTTTTAGTAATATATAGATAACCTTATTAAACACAACATTAAGTCATATATAATGTCATACATAGCACCATACAATAGGATTTAGGAGCACTAATCCTAACAATTGTTGCTTCTTTACTTCACTAGGCGTTTGCTTTTTTTTTTTTTTTTTTTTGGTGTGATTTCCTGGAGTTGTGGCTTGGTTTGCCTTTGTTTTTGTTTTTCTTCTTCTTCCTCCTCTTCTTCTTCTTTCTTTTTCTTTTTTTTTTAACTAGACATGATCTTCTTCTTTTTTTTGGACATGATTTTTTTAAAAAAATATATAATTTGGGTCATTTTTTTTTGGTTTAATTGTGCACCATTTTTTAACAATGGCATATGAGTAAATTTATGCAAACTTACTTTTTCCGTCACTCCACTTTTTCACACTCATACAAATAAAAGGGAGGGAAATTAATTTTTTCTATCCTCCTCCCATTGTCTATCCTCCCACTTTTCCACCATTCCAATCAAACGAACTCTTAGAGTTTTAATAATAGAACTCTCTTGCTTATTGATCTTCACCAATGCCTCCCTTTCTTCAAAGGGGATTTGGGACCATATAGTGGCTAGAGCATCAGCGAATTAATTTTATTCGTTAAGCGTATTCCACACTGAAGGTCTGAAACTTCCCTTTCATCTTTTCTGTCCACATGCGATAAGATGCCAATCTAGGTTCCCTCACAGTGATGTACCAAAAAACCGAGGAACTTCCCTGTAAACACCCCAAAGGCACATTTTAAAGGGTTCATCAGTAGCTTGTACATCCTACATCGTTCAAAGACTCTTTCAAGGACCTTGAAATGTCCTTCCATGCTTTTTGATTTCACCACAATGTCTTCTATGTAGTCCTCCATCTCTTGATGAATCATATCATGAAAGATGGTTGTCATAGTTCGTTGATACGTGGCTACAGCTACTACTCCTTTCCCCTTATGGTTGGGCACAGGGTTCCGCTATCGCTACAACACATTCATTCTCTCCTAGATTTTCTCGCTATAGAGTTTTTTTTTTTTTTTTTCCCTAAATGTAGCTTGGTTTTCTTTCTCTGGCCAAATTTTCCTTTTGTGGTTTTTACCACATATAAAAATAAATAAATAAATAAAAAGTTCAAATTTTAACAACTAGTGATAGTAGCAATAGTAGTACATTATTGTTTTTACCAAAGATAGCTTCAAAATCATAGAGCATTTCTTGCTTTCTCATCTTGGAAACCTCAACTTTGCACAAAGTTAGAGATTACAAAGAAATGGATGAGGATGCTTTTGGTGTTGAGGGTGACAACTGTGACTGGCAATGAAGATGAGCAGGAAATCGATAACTTTTCTTTATCTTCTTCTTCAAGTTTGACGCCTCCAAATGAGAAAGTTGTTACTGGCTCAAGGGTGACAAGCTCATTTGCTGGTTCCTTCAACTCCAAATTGGTTAATAAGTTCATAGGGATGGGCTTTATTAAAAAGAATGTTGCAAAAGTAATTTAGGAAAATGTAGAGGAAAATACAGATTCAATTCTAATTACACTCCTTACATAGTCAACTTTTGGAACATCTCCTCAAGAACAGTAACATATCGATTCTGATAATTATTCTTTGGATTGTGATGGGAGCTTTCAGGATGATATCTTTGATGTTGACAATTGTTTTAACAACTTGAAAGTCACAAATACCATGTTTGATGTGGATAATAAATGTTCTTCCTTAATGAGTATGGGGTACACAAGAGACGAGGCTTCAATAGCATTGGAGAGATGTGGTCTCGATGCATCACTTGCAGAGTTGACAAATTTTATCTGTGCTGCTCAAATGTCTAAAGTAGCAGATGCTCATTGCCTGTTGAAGAAAAGTTGGGGCCTAAGCTTCCATGCATTGATTTTGCTAAGAGAAAAAAAAAAAAAAAAAAAAAAAAAAAAAAAGAGAGTACGATTATGAGATGTGGAAAAGGAAAAAACAAGAGCTCATTGATGATGATGAAACAATTCGTCTCCTAAAATCCAATAATTGGATTTGGTGTCCTTACAATTCATAGAACACTCCTAAAGGCAGCAATTGGACCTCCCTATTTCTATCATGAGAATGTGGAGCTTGCTCCTAAAGGCGTTTGGACCACTATTTTACGGTTCCTATACGACGTGGAGCCGGAATTTGTTGATTCCAAATATTTTTGTGTTGCTATTAAGAAAACGGGCTATGTTCACAATCTTCCAATCCAAAATTGGATTCCTCTCCTTCCACTTCCACCACACACCATTCATAAAGCATTATCGTGGAAACGGTGGTCTTCATGGGACAAGAGAACAAAGTTGAATTGCTTATAAACTTGTATTGATAGTGCAAAACTGACAAAAAGAATTAGAAAGGCACTTGAAGACAATGATGGTGAACCACCTCTAAGAGTTCAAAAGTATATACTTGATGAATGTCGAAAATGGAATCTAGTCTGGATTGGGAGGAATAATGTTGCCCCATTTGAACCTGATGAAGTAGAAATGCTTTTGGGGTTTCCAAGGAACCACATAAGGGAGGTGGAATAAATTGAACAGATAGTCATAAATTGCTTGGTAAATTCATTTCAGGTTGACACAGTAGAATACCATTTCTCAGTCTTGAAAGACATGTTCCCAAGAGGCATCAATCTTCTCTCTCTTTTCTCTGGGATTGGTGGTGTAGAAGTTTCCCTACATTCACCTGTTATCCCTTTGATTAATGTTGTTTCGGTTGAGATTTCAAAAGTAAATATAAATATTGTCAGGAGTTGGTGGGAGTAAACAAACCAAAAAGGGAATTTAATTGACTCTGCAGATGTGCAGTAGGTAAATAGTGACCGGTTGGAGCAATTAATGAACTCATTTGGTGGATTTGATCTTATAATTGGTGGGAACCCATGTAAAAATCTTGTAGGTAGCAACAGGCATCACCATGATGGACTTGAAGGTAAAGAATCTACATTTTTCTATGATTACTTTCATATTCTAGACTTGGTTAAATGTATCATGACAAAAAATCAATGAATTTCTTCTGAAAGGGCCTTTCCTTTTGGTACTTGTATTTAATTTGAATTTCTTGTATCCTTATGGTCACCATAACAATCCAATGATACATCCTTAAATCTTTTGATGAACTGCATAGGATCCTCACTAGCCTTTTGCTTCACGGCTTGAAGAATGGAAAATGTCACTTTGACTCCTCCTGGGTAATAACTGGCACAAAATCTTTCTGTCATTTTATCCTAGCTTCAGATGGACCCCGGTCTCCTCAAGTCAAGTGCATATTAGTCAATGTCTCCTCCTTTTTCTTTTTCTTTTTTTCTTTTTTTTTGCTCTCATCCATGGCTTCTTCTTCCTCATGCAGAAGGGAAGGGCAAGCATCTTCATCCTCTGATGGCGAAGGTTCCTCTACGTGCTCACACTGTAAAGGATAAGAACAGGTCCCTGAGCGGCATGCCCTACCACTTCGAGATCCTTGGTATACTCCTAATCTTTTTTTTCCTTCAAACCCTACTGCCAAAAACTCTTTAACCCCTTAGATGATCTAAGCCTTTGCCTCGGTGTGGAAGACCTTGGCTGGTTGGATTACAGGCTTGCTTCTAGGCTCTATATTGAAAGAATGAATTACTAGTCTAGGATCAAGACCTAACATCTCATCATAAGTCCACGCAAACACATCTTCGTACTTCTTTAGGAATTCCTCCCACTGCTCATTTTCTTGTATTGACAACTGGCCTCAAGTTCACTTCGGGTTCCTTAGGTCAACCCTCAAGTTCACTTCTTCCAACTCTTCCTTTGATGAAATTTGTGACTCTACTTCTGCATCCTTGGGCTCCTTAGAGGCCTCTCCTTGTGTTACCATGCAAGATGGCGTACATGGTGTTCTGGTACCCTCTTGCAAACTGCATTCGGGTCCCATGCACCTTCATAAATGGTACGCCACTCTTCCACCAGGTTTGTGAATGATCACACACCATTGCGAATTGGATGAACTTACCTCCTCTCTCTTTTGCCTTTTTCTATTAAGATGGTTCCTTACATCGTGTTCGTTGCTTTCCTCCTCCTCTTCTTCTAGGATGGGTGCTCCCAGGAACCTAGACAAAACATTCTTCAATTGGTGCTAGTTCATCATAAAACATAGTTTCCACAAAATTTACTTCATTCCAGTTGAAGGGACTTTGATTCCCAGCAATCTTTATAGGTTTTCCAATTAGCCTCCCTTTCATGAACTGATGATAAGTCAAGGGAACTAGACGATGCTTATGAATCCATGGCTGCCCCAATAGGATATGAAAGGAAACTTCTAAATTGATCACGTGGAATTGGGTCAGGGCAACTATAAGTCCTACTCTAAAGGCCAGGTGTACGTATCCATCAGTGGACTTTGCAACTCCACAAAAACCTATTAGTTCCATGGTTGGCCCCAAAATCCTCTTGTCAGCCATGCCTACAGTCTCAAAAAGTGCTTAAGGCAATAAGATTAAGAAATGCTCATGTGTTTACTAACATTCTTCTAATTTGAATACTGTTTATAATGGCTGTTAAGTAAAACAGTCTTCTATGATCTAGTTATTCAACCTCCATATCTTCGTCTGTGAAGGTCACAAAATTGGTTGTCTTAAAGAAAGCTCTACTTGCAAGAGTTTCTGTTGCAAAGCGTTCCAATCTTGTATCTACTACTATACTAATGAGGGATTTTGTGGCCAACCTCCTTGCCTCTAGCCCAAATCATAGTTGGTTGAACAAAGATCTGAACTTCAAGTTCCTTTATAAGGTCCTCACATTATTTGGGAGGAAGGATTCCCTTGCTTCTTCTCCTTCCACGTCTCCTACACTTTCATGAATCACAACAACTACCACTCCTTTCCTCTAATGGTTAGGCAAGGGGTTCATTTATGGTTACAACACACTCTCTCTCTCTCTTAGATTTTCTCGCTCTAGATTTTTTTTTTTTTGGCTTGTAGCTTGGTCTTCTTTCTCTACACAAATTTTCCTTCTATGGTTTTTACCACAAAATAATTTTGGTTCAAATTTAAATTGAACAATGGAGGTTTTTACAAAGACTTTATGAAGGTTTTTACAAAGACTTTATATTTTGGTTTTTCAAAGAGCATTTCTTGATTTCTCATCTAGGTGAGCTTAGAAACCTTAACTTTGCACAAAGCTAGAGATTACAGAGAAATAGATGGGGATGCTTTTGGTGTTGAGGGTGACAAATATGACTGGCAGTGAAGACGAGCAGGAAAACGATAACTTCTCTTTAACTTTTCTCCAAGATTTTCTCCCTCTAAAGTTTTTTTTTTTTTTTTTTTTTTTTTGCATGTAGCTTGGTTTTCTTTCTCTAACCAAATTTTCCTTTTTCGATTTTTACTACAAAAAAATTTTGGTTCAAATTTTAATTTAACAATGGAGGTTTTTATAGAGACTTTGTAGTACTAGTAGTAGTAGTACATTATTGTTTTTACCGAATGTAGCTTCAGAATCAGAGAGCATTTCTTGCTTTCCCATCTCGGAAAGCTTGGAAACTTCAACTTTGCACAAATTTAGAGATTACAAAGAAATGGATGAGGATGCTTTTAGTGTTAAGGGTGACAAATGTGACTTGTAGTGAAGACGAGTGAGAAATTGATAACTTCTCTTTAACTTCTCTCCTAGATTTTCTTGCTCTAGAGCTTTTTTTTTTTTTGTTTTCTTTTCTGCATATAGTTTGATTTTCTTTCTCTGAAAAAAATCTTTTTGTGGTTTTTAACACAAAATTATAAAACAATTTTGGTTCAAATTTTAATTGATCGATGGATGTTTTTACAGAGATTTTGTAATAGTAGTAGTAGCAGTAGTAGTACATTATTGTTTTTACCGAATGTAGCTTTAGAATCAAATAGCATTCTTGCTTTCTCATCTCAGAGAGCTCGTAAACCTCAACTTTGCAAAAAGCTAGAGACTATAGAGAAATGGATGGGGATGCTTTTAGTGTTGAGGGTGACAATTGTGACTTGCAGTGAAGATGAGCGGTAAATTAGAATCAGAATCAGATAACATTTCTTGTTTTTAGTGTTAAGGATGACAATTGTTTTTACCAAAGGTAACTTCAGAATCAGAGAACATTTCTTGTTTTCTCATCTCGAAGAGCTTGGAAACCTCAAATTTGCACAAAGCTAGAGATTATAGAGAAATGAATGGTGTCGAGGGTGATAACTATGATTGGCAATGAAGACAGGCGGGAAATTGATAACTTCAGAATCAAAAAACATTTCTTGTTTTCTCATCTCGAAGTGCTTAGAAGCCTCAACTTTGCACAAAGCTAGAGATTACAGAGAAATTAATGGGGATGCTTTTGGTGTCGAGGGTGATAACTGTGATTGGCAATGAAGACGAGTGAGAAATTGATAACTTCTCTCCTAAATTTTCTCAATCTTGAGGTTTTTTTTTTTTTTTTTTTTTTTTTTTGCTTCTGCTTTTGCTTTTGCATGTAGCTTGGCTTTCTTTCTTTGACCAAATTTTCCTTTTGTGGTTTTTAACACAAATAAATTTTGGTTCAAATTTTAACTAAACAATGGAGGTTTTGATAGAGACTTTGTAGTAGTAGTAGTAGTAGTACATTATTGTTTTTACCAAAGGTAGCTTCATAATCAGATAGCATTTCTTGCTTTCTCATCTTATAGAACTTGGAAACTTCAACTTTATACAAAACAAGATTACAAAAAAATGGAGAGGAAAATACAGATTAAATTCTAAATACAATCTTTACATACTTGACTCTTGAAGCAACATATTGATAATTGCTCTTTGGATTGTGATGGGAGCTTTCTTGATGATTTCTCTGATGTTGACAGTTGGTCTGACAATATGGAAATCACAAATACCATGTTTGATGAGAGTAATAAATTGTCATCCCTAATGAGTAATGGGTACACAAGAGATAAGGCTTCAATAGCATTGGAGAGATGTGTTCTCGATGCATCACTTGCGTGGTTGGTAGATTTTATCTGTGCTCCTCAAATGTCTAAGGTAATGGATGCTCATATGCCTGTTGAAGAAAAGCCGAGGCTTAAGCTTCCATGCAATCATTCTGCTAAGCACAAGAAAGGAAAACAGTATGATTTTGAGATGTGAAAAAAAAAAAAAAAAAAAAAAAAAAAAAAAAAAAAACAGGTGCTCCTTGATGATGATGAAACAATTCGTCTCTCAAAAACCAATGATTGAATTTGGTGTCCCTAACAAATCACACCTTATAATTCATAGAACACTCCCAAAAGCTACTATTAGACCTCCCTATTTCTATTATTTGAATGTGGCACTTGCTCCTAAAGGAGTTTGGACCACTATTTCACAGTTCCTAAATGACATGGAGCCTGAGTTCGTTGATTCAAAATATTTTTGTGCTGCTGCTAAGAAAATGGGCTATGTTCACAATCTTCCAATCCAAAATAGGTTTTCTCTTCTTCCATTTCCACCACGCACCATTCATAAGGCATTAGAGCATTAGTATTGGTGGTACTAAAAAAGCTAAATTGCTATTTTTTAGCACCACCATATACAACAAGTGTGCAACATTGGTGGTGGTATGGGTAAAAATTTTACCTACTCAACTATAGTGTTGGAAAAATCTGGTTTTTGTATCTCATACTAAAACATATGTAGCGGAAGCAACAAAAACACGGATCTACTTCAATCATGAAAGATAAACATGTAACCATAAATTCTAGAATCAAAGAATCGAAAGCGTACCTTGGTGCAGTGAATTTCAAAAGCAAACTTGAGAATACCTTTAATCTTCATCTCAATTCCACATGGTGCCCAAGATGTGTGGTCTCTCAATCAGTCCTTTTGTACATAAACTCTCAAAGAAAAATCCTTCTTTTTCTTCTTGTGGAGAAAAACTGATTTCTTTTTCTTTTCATCTTACGTACATTCCAAAAGCTATTCTCATAGTTTCTTTATTTAATAACACTTATTAAATAATGACTGATTTCTAATTGGGTTAGCCTTTCAGACCTACCCAATTGCACTTTAGTTTGTGGCTTGAGACGGGACCAAAGGGACCAATAAGACACTAGCTCCAATGGGCCTTGGGCTTTTCCATCAACTCTTGACAAGTCCAAACTTACCATTAATTATATTCAATACCACTATAAGAATATAATTGCACTCTAAGCCTTATCTATAAATTATATCCCAAAACTTTATTATACATTCAATCCATTCATTAAAATATTCGTAGTAATACAAAGTCATTAATATTGACTACCACTTTGAAGATTATTACATTTTAATTCTTGAGTACCCGGTTTAATCCTTTATATTATTCATAATATATTTATGAAATCCAATTCCATAAATATATACTTTAATAACTCTTTACTAAAGTGGTTAGGCCCAACACTCTGAATAACTAAACTCATTAATCTTATCTCAAGGGAATATTTTATATCTCCGTTAAGAGATTATGAATTCCATCTTGAGAATATATGTTCCATCAACACTAAATGCGACTGCCCAACATACTGAGATTTTGATAATAACTTATAGATCTCACTCCTGATATATCAAAGCAACCTACATCTCATGATCAGGTCCATTATTCTCTCAGGATTTAGAGTTGATGTAAATAGAAATCGTGAGCTTTATTATTCATTTGACAGTCCTTAGAAGAATAATAAATCTCACAGCGGTCCAGTTTAATATGTCTTAACTCTTAAAACATATCAACATACCAACTAGAAGTCTCCACTTCCATGATCAAGACAAATCATCTTAGTTGATATGTTATAATCTTCGCAGATGAAATGCCCAATTTCATCACCGACTACGAACTAAAATTCTGAGTTTACAAAGAACTTGTGATTTATATCTTCTGTAACTAAATCACATAAATCACATACTATGCATCTCATGGACTAAGATAATGTCCCATTAGTTCATAAAAAGTCTCATATAATTAAACAACTTAATTATTTATGACATGTCAATAAATTGGATTTTAGGGCACAAACCTTAACAATCTCCCACTTGCCCTCAAAGACAATTTACCACATATCCGACACTTATCTCCCTATAGAGTAATTAACAGTCACTCTAAGGCAAGGCTTGGAAACAAGTCTCAACCAAATTTAATGCATAAATTATCTTTTCTACTATTACTTTTCACATACTTATATCTCTCTAATGAGATGATACATACGCTTGATGTGTATCTTCATTACCTAGGATGAACACATATCTTAAAATCCAACTTCATGAATCACAATCAAATTACGAGTCAGTATTTGTACGTTCAGTAAATATCAAATCCTCACTTTTGTGAAAAAACATATAATCTCTCATTCTCCTAAGATATTTGAGTATATGCTTTACTCCCACTAAATTAAGTGATCTTTGATTCAATTGATATTTGCTTACCATGCCCACCGCAAAATAGATATTTAGCCTAGTATTTAGCATAGCATAAAGACTTCCTATCAATTTGATATAAGGAACCATCTTATATGCTCTTCCTTTTATATGTCTTAGGACTATAGTCCTATATAAAGGAACTTCAAACTTAAAAGGAAAGAATCCTTTCTTAAAGTATTACATGCTATACTTGACTAGAATCTAATCTATTTAAGCAGTTTAAGATAGACCCAACATCCTAATTTCTGAATTTTAACAAAGTTATAATTCTTAGGATGTGACTAGTCTTTCCCAAGTACTTTATATCAATTTGGACTAGATAACCAAAAACTCCTTTGATGACAATAACTCTATATCATTCTAAAGGATTAGAATGTCATCAACATACATTAAGAAATTTATTATTCTATATAGCTTTTACACACATAAGGCCTTTTAATTCTTGATCAAAATCGAATAATTTGATTTCTTGATCAAAAACGATATTTTATGGTTCATATGCTTGCTTTAGTCCATAAATGGAATTTAAGCAACTTGCATGCTAAACACTACTGGTTCTTTGCTATGAACAAGTCTAGCTACATCATATAAATGTCTTCCTCAAGATTACTACTAAAAGAAGCTTTCTTGATAGCCATTGCCATATTTCATCCAAATGAAATATAATGGATAAGAGAATCTAGATAGAGTCAAACTTGCCTATTGGTGAAAAAATCTTTTCACCACTAGTCTTGACTTTGAAGGTTTGCACTTTCAAACCTATCAATCTCATTTACTTGTAGACCTATTTGAAAACAATAGGCTTAATGCAATTAAGCGCCTCTACAAGTACTAGACTTTAAGTAGAATTTAATTCTATTCACATAACCTTGAATCAGTAATCCATATTCATATCATCTATTGCCTTTACATAGGACCGAGGATCAAATTCGTATCCTTGTGGAATAACTACAAAAGTTTATTCCAAAACTATGAATTTATTTGGTAATCCTCCCACTACAATATTGTACCCGTGTATTAGCTATATATCTAGAATAATGTCTTGTGATGTATCTAATACAACCATCTCATTTCCAAATGTACTTTATAGTTGTCTTATAACAAAACATTTTTCTTCTAGAACAATCTACCTTTACTTTAAAAGAGCCCTATTCCTCCTTTATGTATGCACTAACTTAAAGAAGTCATTGGAACTTCATTCCTTTAAGAAAAGACACCCTAGATCATATTATCCTCTAAATAGGATTCATAGATTGTGAATATAACAAAATAATAGTTCTAAAAGCCTATCTTTCACCAATCTTGAATACCATTTAGATTAATAAGATCTAGACATAAGTGCCAAAACATACAAAACCAAAGGATGGAAACTTTCTCTTTAAAAAGTAAAACATATAAATTTCCATCTAGAAACAATCATGGACAATGCTTAGCTTTACCAAAACAGAAACAATTTTCTTTTGGTCATGCTTTTGAGACTAATTTCCTTTTGGCAATTACTAGGGCAACTAACTTGTCCAACAGTTTGGTATTATAATTCCTCTTCTTATCACCCTTACCTTTTGGTGTAGGCTAAGAATTTGAATTAAATCATATTGATCCTAGCCTTAGCTTGTAGGATGTCTTCCGTTACGTAGAATTCACTAATCAATTTAGATAATATAAAAAAAAAAAATTATTTTCAAAACAATCTGAATTGATCAAATGATTCTAACAAGGACTTGTAGATCACATCCACATGAGATTAACATTTAATCTCTACATCCAAGCATTCCAATTCATTTTAAAAATAAAATATTTTCATAAAATGATATAGAATTAGAACTTCTTAAGCTTTTCTTAGCACTCAATATGATTCATACCAAACATCTCATTTAGACTTGATATAAAGTCTAAGTTTAGTACTAACTCTTGCATCTCATGCTATAGCACAATTGAGATAGAAGCCAAGGTAAGATATTAGCATTTCAATGGAGACTATGATCATATCATAAGCTATCTTCCATAAATGCATCATATTTAGGAAATTATGACAATGCTGAATCGAAACATGAATATGTACTTCAGCTCCTTTAAGCACCATGTCCAAAATTATTTCTTAGTTAATGTGATTCAACTAAAATAGTAGCTAGAAGACAAGATTTATGACAACTTTAAATTGAGACCATGAACTTAAATACAAGACATTATCATTTTGCATCCATAACTATATAATATGGAACCCGAAAACCATACTATACTAGGTACAACGACAACCTAATCCCGCAATTAATATTCCTCGGAAGCGAGGTCATACCAATCACTATGATCAGGCAAGAATTATTCTCATTATTAATGCTATCATTGTAACTCTTACCAAACAAAAATAATTTGCCGTTTTTCCTTTAGCCTCTGAGTAATAATAACATAGCTCCAAAGGGAGGTTAACATTACATTTAGTCTAATGTACACCATTGCCTAGAATTAATGTGAGTCACCAAGCAACTCCACAGAAGCGTGGTCGTTCTCAATGTAAAACACACTTCATCTATCATTAAGAAGTTTAATCTGTAGTACCATGAATTAAACACCCTCCAAAGGGAGCAAGGCATATACGCCAAAGCGAGGTGCCTAATCACACTACTATAAACCAGCGATGGAGGCCGTGAGAATCAACCCTTGAATTTCTCTCCCACTAGAAATTTTAAAACAAGTGGATTGTCTTGAAAACGTTGTGACCTAATCATAATTTTAACCCTACACATCAAATGTGTTTAATTGTTTAAATTCAATGTGATGTAACTATGTCACGTCACAAAAGCGTAACGAACATTCACGCAATCACAAAGAAGTTTAACCTTGTAATCCGTGAAGTAAATACCCTCCGCATGGAATGCAAGACTCGAAGTCAAGACAAGGTATCTATTCACATTACAATAAACTTAACAAAAAGGGTTACGTCATCACTCCCACTCATTATTTGGGTTTTTCTTAAATAATTGTGATCCCATCACAACTAATAACCTTTCACTTAATAAAGACTTTAATCTTATTAGAATCGCTAACTAAAATGGAAGTCCTAAACTATTTAGGATTCCTTAAACACTAATGAATCAAAAGTTAGTTATATAGAACTCTATCCTTAATTTACTAGGCGAAGTATTCTAATCTCATCAGAAACTATATAACTTTAATTAGAATTTTAATCTCATTAAAAACCTCTAATTAAAATAAATTAAGGACTATTAATCATAAAATGATTTAGTACCAAGAGTTCTATTTAACTAACATCTTTAATCTCATTAGGTCTTTTAGTTAGAACCATGTGTAATCTAATCACACATAAGCTTGCTCTTAAAAAACTTGAAAACACTTAGAAAAAATTCTGATTTTCTTTCTTTCGATCGATCGAATGAGCCTCTCGATCGATCGAAAAAATTAAAAAATTCGAACTTGACCACCTGACTTGTTCGATCGATACTCGATTGCCTCTCGATCGATCGAAAAACAAATTCGATCGATCGACTATCAATCGAAAATCAATCTACTTAAAAAGTCTGATCACTGTTTCACTCGATCGATCGAAAGTGATTTTCGATCGATCGAAACATGTGAAACTCGAATTTCTAGAAATTTTCTAAGGTAGTTTTCTAGGGTTTTTCTTGAACAAACAACTTACCGTTTTTGACATCTTCATTGTTTTCTTCCAAAAACACTTTTTTGATTTTATCAACGAAGATTTTCAGATCAAACATTAGGGTTTTCAATATCAAAGTGAAGAACCCTAAAACATAAAAACTTAATCTCCAAAATAACATCACACCTATATTAATATATGTAATCATAAACTGATTTCACAACCCAGACATGAATCTATACATATATTCTTTATCCAAGCGGTGCATTAAAGAAACTTACGCACATGACAGTTATTCCACTTACATTCAATAACTATAATCATGGCACCGTAACTAAGAAAACATCATGTGAAAATCTATAACATAGACTCATATACTCACATGAATCCATATATATATATATATATATATATTAATAAACAATATCAATGAAACTACGTTGAACATCATCATGCAAACGAATTCACTAAAACAATATTAATATAATATAGAGACAAAAAAGTCAAACCGCTATTCTAAATACGCATAAAGTGTAATGAAACACGAAACCAACTGTGTCAGGTTTATATATTGCTTCTAATAACCATATTCTCATCTTGACAATCTACATTGATAAGAGACATCGCAATTCTTAACCACCGCGTTCCACTACAATACAAAGATTAGAAACACACGGCAACTGGTTTTAATGAATAATAGTTTTAAAATAAATTTATGCAGAAACTTTTACTGCAGAAAATTAAAAAACAACAAGAAAACGATTTTTCTTTAATTCTAAAATCCAATCACATGCAATACAAGCATGATATTAAAGACTGCTCTGATACCATTTGTTGGAAAAATTTGGTTTTGTATCTCATACAAAAACACATGCAGCGGAAGCAACAAGAAAAACACGGATCTACTTCAATCATGAAAGATAAACATGTAACCATGAATTCTAGAATCAAAGAATAGAAAGCGTACCTTGGTGCAGTGAATTTCAAAACCAAACTTGAGAATACCTTTAATCTTCATCTCAATTCCACATGGTGCCCAAGATGTGTGGTCTCTCAATCAGTCCTTTTGTACATAAACTCTCAAAGAAAAATCCTTCTTTTTCTTCTTGTGGAGAAAAACTGATTTCTTTTTCTTTTCATCTTACGTATGTTCTAAAAGTTATTCTCATAGTTTCTTTATTTAATAACACTTATTAAATAATGACTAATTTCTAATTGGGTTAGCCTTTCAGGCCTACCCAATTGGGTTTTAGTTTGTGGCTTGAGATAGGACCAAAGGGACCAATAAGACACTAGCTCCAATGGGCCTTGGGCTTTTCCGTCAACTCTTAACAAGTCCAAAGTTACCATTAATTATATTCAATACCACTATAAGAATATAATTGCACTCTAGGCCTTATCTATAAATTATATCCCAAGACTTTATTATACATTCAACCCCTTCATTAAAATATTTGTAGTAATACAAAGTCATTAATATTGACTGCCACTTTAAAAATTACTACATCTTAATCCTTGAGTACCCAGTTTAATCCTTTATGTTATTCATAATATATTTATGAAATCCAATTCCATAAATATATACTTTAGTAACTCTTTACCAAAGTGGTTGGGCCCAATACTCTGAATAACCAAACTCATTAAACTTATCTCAAGGGAATATTTTATATCTCTATTAAGAGATTATGAATTCCATCTTGAGAATATATGTTTCATTAACACTAAATGTGGCTGCCCAACATACTGAGGTTTTGACCATAACTTATAGATCCCACTCCTGATATATCAAAGCAACCTACATCGAATGATCAGGTCCATTATTCTCTTAGGATTTAGAGTTGATGTAAATAGAAGTCATGAGTTTTATTATTCATTTGACAGTCCTTAGGAGAATAATAAATCTCACAACGGTCTAGTTTAATATGTCTTAACTCTTAAAACATATCAACATACCAACTAGAAGTCTCCACTTCCATGATCAAGACAAATCATCTTAGTTGATATGTTATAGTCTTCGCAGATGAAATGCCCAATTTCATCACCGACTACGAACTAAAATTCTGAGTTTACAAAGAACTTGTGATTTATATCTTCTGTGACTAAATCACATAAATCACATACTATGCATCTCATGGACTAAGATAATGTCCCATTAGTTCATAAAAAGTCTCATATAATTAAACAATTTAATTATTTATGACATGTCAATAAATTAGATTTTAAGACACAAACCCTAACATATAGTGCATTGTAGCTCAAAGCTAAAATCAAATAATATTTTTTATTCCCACCTCTCATTAAAATAATATTTCTTTCTTTCTTTTTTCTCTTTCTTTTTTCCTCTGTTTCACTCACTCTCTCTTAATCAAAAAAACTCTCGCCTTTCTTTCTCCTACTCCGATTCATCATCCTCATCACCCATCTTCAAATCCCAAGTCCGTTCATCCGTCATCCTCACCGAAACTCACTGAAGCTCTCTATTCAATTAGCCATCATCGATCCACGCACCATCGCCGACCCAATTCATCATCCTCCTCACCCATCTTCAAAGCCCAGCTCTGTTCATCCATCATCCGTTCATCCATCATCTCAAAATTTTCACTCAAATTCTTTTCTTTTTCTTCTCAATTTTTTTCTCTCTTCTCAATTGTTTCTCTGCTGTGTGAGGGTCTCTTCTTTTGCCATGTGGGTGTCGGTGTGATGGGTCATTGGCGTCAAGGTCATGCCATGTGCGTGATGGATCATCGGTTTCGGGTCATGTTATTCGTGTGAGTTGCCATGGGATTTATTTTTGTGGTTATGGGTTGATTTTCTTGGGTAGTTATGGGTTGATTTTGGCGGTTATGGTGGTAGGCTTTGTGAAGTGGTGGTCGATTGGTGGTAGTGGTTGTGATTGTTGTTTATTATAGTAGATATATTATTTTATTGTAGTGAATATATTATTTTATTGTGTTGAAAGCTAAAATGAAACTACTAATGCTGGGTGTTTTGTAAAGTGAGAAGGTAAAATAGATAAAGTAACTTTTAGTGAAGCCAAATAGCTAAAATTATGGCTCTACCAATGTCAATGCTCTTGCCCCTAACAAGGAAATGGTGGCCTTCATGTGACGAGAGAACAAAGTTGAATTGTTTACAAACTTGTATTGGTGGTGCAAAATTGACAGAAAGGATCCGAAAGGCACTTGAAGACCACGATGGTGAACCACCTCTAAGAGTTCAAAAGTATGTACTTGATGAATATCAAAAATGGAATTTGGTCTGGGTTGGGAGGAATAATGTTGCCCCATTTTAATAGGCCACAATCTGAATGACCCCTTGTGATTAAACCAATTAATTACTTAGCCAAGTTATTAATTAATCAATTTATCATGCAATTGCGTGGAAGCACAAACAAATCACCAAAAACTAAATATGCAGCGGAAATTAAATAACAAGGTGATTTTTTTACGAATGGGGAAAAACCTCGCGGCAAAAACCCCACCGAGTGATTTTCAAGTCACCACTCCCGAAACTCCACTATTATCAAATCAAGCAGTTACAAGTAAAGGAATCCTAAGTACCTTACTAACCTACAGTTGAACCCTTACCCCAATACCTAATTGGACTTGATCTGTAGTGACAATTTCACCTTTGATGCACAGCTCCCAAGTACGTGACTAACCAATGTGCGGATCCCAGTACGCGACTTCAAACACCAACTTAAGGAAGAGAGGTTGGCTGCAAAGTTCTTCAGTTCATCCTACACGATGAAGATCAGGAAGATGCTTGGTCACAAAACCCTTTGATGCAAATATACAGCAACTTCTTCAGAGAAGATGAACTAGGTCAAGAATTTCGTCTTTGATCACAATTTGCTTGAACAAAGATTGCTCAATGCTTTTGCAACTTGCGTCCCACTTGACGGCTCTTAAAACAATCCTTTTATATGTTTAGGGTTTGGAGAAAAGAAGGCCCAAAAGCATATTCACGGATCCCAAGAAAATCAGATCAGAAAATCTGAAATTATAAATCTTGACAGATAGTAGGTGTCGAGGTAGCTATCGAGTAAGTGTCGAGTTTTAATGAATTTGCAGTTCAGCTTACTTTTTCTTGGACAAACTTGATGACTTCAACACTTGACCTTGAAACCTTGTTTCTTGAAGTATTAAAAACACTTAGAACTACCCAATTACAAGTAGAGTGCATTTTGTCAAAGGATTAGCCAATTTACATAAATAAGTGACATATATTTTTGACAAGTGAGAACACATATGTCCTAACAATCTCCCCCTTTGGCAATCCGTGATAAAATCACAACAAACAAATAAACATATGAGAGAAGTCATAAATCACTAAACTCATATTCACTTGTTGAATACAATAAAATCTATCCTAACACAAACTCTTGAAAAACTTTGCGAGAAAAGAGTTTATGGCAAGTAGACTTTGACAACTTGAATTTCTGAAACACTTTAAACAAAACTCATCAAGGCATCTTATGTGAAACAGAAATAATAAATTGCATACAAGTATAAAGAACATATGTATAAAGATGAAAAGAAACAACACATAAAGAGAGAGGTGAAAGAAACATACATCCATATATAAAGAAAATAAGTACAATGTATGTAAAACTGGTCAAAAAACCTCATATACAAGATCAATGTATCTATAAAGAATAGAAAAGAAAAGATACATAAAAACCTCACTACATCCCTCAAGAATATCAACACTCCCCCTACCAAAAATGTCCTATACTAACTCTCTCCCTAAGATGACTACTCTCATAACCCAAAACTACTCCCCCTTTTTGTCACGAGTGACAAAGGGTAGAGTGTCATGTAGACATCTCATCAGTAGAGCTAGCATCTCCATCATCATCATCTGAAGCGTCATCATCATCACCATCCTTAGAGTCTGAAGCCGCTAGAGAAGGTGGTGAAGGAGTAGCCTCTAGAGCAAAATCACCCACGGTCGCCTGCCATCGTGCAATACGACCAACATGAACATTCACCTGATACAACTCGGAGGAGAGTGTATCGAGGCGAGCATCCATGCGCTGCAGCTGCACCATGATGTCTTCAAGAGATACATCGCCCGAAAAGGAAGAAGGAGCAGATGTAGGTGGAGCAGATCTGGATGGAGCTGAACGGGAGGGAAAAGTGGAATCCGTCTGTCTCAACCTAAACTAAGCCTCACTATGTTTTACGGTAGCGGCATCTATGGCATAGATATGTGTGAAGTGGTCGAACACAGGAAAGGAAATAGAAAAATGGCATAGAATCCTCGTGATAGTAGAAGGAAAGATAAGCATATCACGGGACGCCGAATCAAGATGAACATCTATGATAGAAAAGATAAAATGAGAGAGAAAATCTATAGTAAGATGCTCTAAAAGAGATAACAAAAATTGAGCACGAGGCTCTGTGATAGAGTTGTAGTGAGAGAGAGGATGAAGTACAAATTCATCACCATGTTTAGTAATCTAGGACCTTTAGCAAAAGGCCAACATGATGTGTACTGATGCTCACTCCAATCAACAGGGCGCTGACAAAAGGCAGAGATGAGCTCATCTTTGGACACAGTCCTTAGACACTCACAAGAAGGATAGTTAGGAAACTCTATCCTAGAAACCCTAAGCACATCCGCAACTAATTGCGGTGTGACAGGGATGGGCGTACCTCGAACGCGAGTGAAAAAGAGAGGTACTGAACGATCTATCCTTGCATATTGGAGTAAAACTCCTGAATCAGCACAAAAGGACAAGTGACCGGGACGTCACACAGTGACTCCCATCCCCTACTGTGAATGACAGAGGGAAGGTCAGTGTCAGCGAAGTCCGCCAAAATAACTTGACGTTCCAAATGAACACCTCGTCGAGAAAAGTTCTTCGAAAATGCCTTTTGGGTATCTCCATCACAGAACCGAAGGTTAAGAGGAGCAGAATCAGAAGAAGAGGAAGCTCCAGAACGCAGAGGTTTCCGAGCCGGAGTGGATTTACGTTTGGGTGCCATAGACACTACTAGCATAAAAGAAGGAGAAAGAGATAAAGAGGGAGACAATCAGAAAAGTCCCAACACAGTTCAAATATAGCAAATATTATGAAGAAGAAGTACGTATACATGGGAATGCATGATCATGTGACATGCAAATTGAAAAAAAAACATTATGGGCTCAGCCCAATCCAATCCTACCAGCACACAAACATAGAGCACACATCTAAATGCATGTAAATATCATTCTAATGCACATGGAATGCAATGTATGACATTTTGAAAATATTTAAGTGAAAACCCAACCCAAAATTTCAAGAAAAACTCATTAATTTTGAAAAACCCCAAAATTTTTCAAAAATCCCAAAAACTAGGTTTCAAAACATGAAATGCATGAGAAAGGGAGGGAAAAATGAACATACCAGGTGATTGAAACCAAGGGAAGACCAAAAATCAAGAGGGTTTGAAGATTTGAGTGAGAAAAGGGTGTTTGGGAGATGAACAACCACGGACAGATCGAGAGAGATCGAGGGAATGAAGTATGAATCGCGAAAAAACCTTATATAGACACTTCAGTAAATCTCGACAGCTGAGGTGTCGAGAGGTATCGAGGAAGCTGTCGAGGAGGTGTCGAGAAAAATGGTCGTCGACAGCTGCAGGTATCGATAGGTGTTAAGGAAAAAGGAACAGTTTCAAAGCACAGAAGCTCGATCGATTGACCAGGAATCGAGGAGGTATCGAGGAGACAGGAACTTTCTCGATCGATCCATTAGGTGTCGAAAAGGTGTCGAGATTGTGATAAGAAAAAGGCTTGAGAAGCTTGACAGATAACCAGGTATCGAAGAGGTGTCGAGACAGGTTAAAAAAGCAATTTTTCAAGAAGAGAAAAACATAGACATGAATGCAATTCAACATACACCTCAACCATTGATCCAATCAACATATAAAGCTCTCAAGATCATCTCTCAACAAGGAATTAAGCACATGGATCCTTAAAAACACACACACACACACTAAACAAGTCTAACCAATTTTATTTTTCAAAAACAAGTTAAGACAGTTTAGTGAGTATACATTAGCACATGTAAATACTTGTGATGGCAAAATCATATTGTACCTGCACATATATCAAAAGTAGCAAAGAATATTGCGTGTTGTGTGTGAAAAATATCGCAAGATTGCATATGTGTATACATGTTATGACGATCTGAGATATGAAAAAATAACTTTAACTCACACACAATCATAATTGTTTAATGGGAACTATCACCTTCGAGGTACATCCTATAACTCCCACATTTTCTAGAATACACGCTTGCAACCATATTTAAAGCATTTTTAATCTTTTTGCTTTTTATTTTCTTTGCATATTTTTTTTTTAGCATATCATACATGGGCATAAAAAGGAGAAAAGAAATACCCAAGATGTTAAGCATTTGACATCGCACTTTTGCTATGCCAAAGCATACAAATGTCTTTGACATTGCACTTTTACTATGCCGAAGCATACAGGTGTCTATGACACTACACTTTTGCTATGCCGAAGTATACAGGTGTCATTTATGATTGGCGAGCAACAGTGGTAAGATAGTTATTTATGCCTTTCTCTTAGAATTTTCTAGTCCTACCCGTCAAAAAGAGTGATACGAGTGTTAAGTTTAAGAGATAACTTAATCTTACTCATCACAAACAAGAGCCACAAAGCTCACTTACTTAGTTGTGCATAGAGATGCTCATTTAAGCTACAAGAGATACAAAGTTTAGAAACTTTGTTTCAATGGCCATCCAAGGTACACAAGTACCAAAGTACACAAAACACACACTATTTTTGTATTTTTCTGATTTTTTCAATTTTTTTATTTTTATATTAAAAACAAAAGTAAACAAAATTGAAAGTAAACACACAAAAACATGTTAAACAAAACAAAGCATAAAACTAGACTGACTCAAAAAATGCAAAACGCACAAGTAATGCAACAAACAAGAAAAGCAAGAAGGGAAAAGAAAGTGATGAAATCACTTAGAGTCCTTTTTCTTCCACACCTTGGAAGAACCTTTCCTTTGATTGAACCCTTGAACAGGCGGTGAGGGGGAAGAATTGAAGTCGTTCAAGTTCGAAAGAAACATGAGGGCTTTCAGCAGATCTCCAAGAGGAGCAAGAGAGGATTGAAGCTGATTTTGGCTTCCAGATGCGATCATGCCGTTGCTCTGTTGAGTGGCTAGCCACTTATAGCAATTAGGTCGAGTATGACCGGCAGCTCCACAATAATGACAGAGATGCTGATTTTTTTGTTTAGACTTTTGAGAGTTAGCCTTCTTAGTCCTAGGGTTTTTAGCATCTTTTTTATCTTAATTAGGGGGTGCTCCTAAGATAGATTTACCCTTGTCCAAGTTCTCACTAGCTAATTTAGTTTTAACATCAGTGTTCTCAATTTCAGTGTTATTAGCAAGAGAAACAAAAATCGTATTACTAGTAGAAGCAGTATTAGAGAAAGAAAGACCATACCCTAAGCCTGTTCGATCCGAAGCAGTTTTCTAATTGCTCAGCATCTCATCAGCTTTGCACTTGAAGTCCTCTCCAATTGAGCTCTAACTTGAAATGGCTCAGCTTCAAGCTTTTTGATCTTCTCAGGCAAAAAGTTGTTCTCAAATCTCAGTGCTCTAATTGTTTGATTCTCTTCATCAAACTTTGTGGACAACTCTTCACGATCAAGTTCCACATTACTGAGCTTCTTAGTGGCTAGCCTATACAATTTTTCATGCTTCTCAGAGAGCTTGTAAAGCTTCTCATAAGCTGAATGGATATCATTTTGATCATCCATTTTCTCAAATTTGGACTCCACCAGTTCTTCTTCTTCATCCACTTCTTCAACAATCCCTTCAGTAGGATTAACTGTGGCAATGAATGCATTTAAGATTCTGTCATCCTCATAGTCGGAATCATCTTCGGGCTCAGTGTCACTCAAGGTTGCAACAAGTGCCTTACTCTTCCCAATGCTCTTGAGATATGTTGGGCATTCATACTTCATGTGACCAAATCCATAACATCCGGAGCACTTTGGTCCAGCCGGAACAGTGTACTGACCGCCATCCTTAGTGTCCTTCTTCCCTTTGTCTTGACTCTTATACTGAGAAGAACTAGATTGTCTGCGGTCCTTATCGAAGTTCCTCCTATTGGCATTCTTCATAAACTTCTTAAACTGCCTTGTAATGTAGGACTTCATCTTAGAATCTTCATCATTGAAAGACTCATCTGTATCACTGCTCTTTGCCTTCAAGGCCATGCTCTTGCCTTTACTCGTTTTGCCAATTCTAGATAGTCTTAGCTCGTAGGTCTGCAAGTTTCCAACTAGCTCAGTCAAAGGAATTTTGTCAATATTCTTTGATTCTTCTATTGCCGCAATCTTGACATGGAATCTCTCAGGTAAAGATCTGAGACCTTCCTTATAATCTTGGGTTTAGGGATGGTTTCCCAAGATTGAAGGCTAAGTTCACTATGTCCTTTAACTTGGCATAGAACTCATCAAACGACTCATCCTCCTCCATCTTAATTTCTTCAAAGCTTGTAGTGAGCCTCTGAAGCTTTGAATCTTTGATAGACTTTGTTCCTTCATAGGTTGTCTAGAGGTTGGTCCAAGCCTCCTTAGCAATTTCAGTTGAGGATATCTTCTTGAACTCCTCATTGGTGACTGCGCTAAATGGGGCATTTAATGCTCTGCTGTTGAAGTTAGCCGCCTTGATCTTTGCATCATCCCAATCGACCGGTTCTTCTTTAGGCTTGGTCTAGCCAATCTCTACAGCTTGCCACACCTTCTCATCTAAAGACTGCAAGAAAGCTCTCATGCGTACTTTCCAGTATGCATAGTTAGTGCCATCAAATAAAGGAGGTATAATTAATGATTGTCCTCTATCCATGACAAGCAAGGTCAATGGATCAACATAGCAAAGATTAAACCTAATCAGAGTATGCCCGCTCTGATACCACTTGATAGGCCACAATCTGAATGATCCCTTGTAATTAAACCAATTAATTACTTAGCCAAGTTATTAATTAATTAATTTATCATGCAATTGTATGGAAGCACAAACAAATCACCAAAAACTAAATTTGCAGTGGAAATTAAATAATACGTTGATTTGTTTACGAATAGGGAAAAACCTTACAGCAAAAACTCCACCTAGTGATTTTCAGGTCACCACTCCCGAAACTCCATTATTATCAAATCAAGCGGTTACAAGTAAAGGAATCCCAAGTACCTTACCAACCTACAGTTGAACCCTTACCCCAATACCCAATTGGACTTGATCTGTAATGACAATTTCCACCTTTGATGCACGGCTTCCAAGTACGTGACTAACCAATGTGCGGATCCCAGTACGCGACTTCAAAACACCAACTTAAGGAAGAGAGGTTGGCTACAAAATTCTTTAATTCATCCTACATGATGAAGATCAGGAAGATGCTTGGTCACAAAACCCTTTGGTGCAAATACACAGCAACTTCTTCAGAAAAGATGAACTAGGTCAAGAACTTCATCTTTGATCACAATTTGCTTGAACAGAGATTGCTCAATACTTTTGCAACTTGTGTCCCACTTGACGGCTCCTAAAACAATCTTTTTATATGTTTAGGGTTTGGAGAAAAGAAGGCCCAAAAGCATATTCACGAATCCCAAGAAAATCAAATCAGAAAATCTGAAATTATAAATCTTGATAGATAGCAGGTGTCGAGGTAGCTATCGAGTAGGTGTCGAGCTTTAATAAATTTGCACTTCAGCTTGCTTTTACTTTGACAGGCTTGATAACTTCAATACTTGACCTTGAAACCTTGTTTCTTGAAGTATTAAAAACACCTAGAACTACCCAATTACAAGTTGAGTGCGTTTTGTCAAAAGATTAGCCAATTTACATAAATAAGTGACACATGTTCTTGACAAGTGAGAACACATATGTCCTAACACATTTAAAGCTGATGAAGTAGATATGCTTTTAGGATTTCCAAGGAACCACATAAGGCTGACACAGTAGCATACCATCTCTCGATCTTGAAAGCCATGTTCCTAGGAGGTATCAATCTTCCTTCTCTTTTCTCTGGGATAAGTGGTGCAGAACTTTCCCCACATTAAGTTGGTATCCCTTTGAAGAATGTTGTGTTGGTTAAGATTTCAAAAATATATTAAAATATTGTCAAGAGTTGGTTGGAGCAAATAAACCATAAAAGGAATTTGATTGACCATGCAGATGTGCAGCAGCTAAATGGTAACCGGTTGGAGCAGTTGATGAACTCATTAGGTGGATTTGATCCTATAGTTGGTGGGAGCCCATGTAATAATCTTGCAGGTAGCAATAGGCATCATCGAGATGGATTTCAGGGTAAAGAATCTGCACTCTTTTATGATTACTTTTGTATTCTAGACTTGGTTAAATGTAACATGACAAAAAAATCAATGAATTTCTTGTAAAGGGGCCTTTCTTCTTGGTACTTGTATTTAATTTGAATTCCTTGGATCCTTATGGTCACCATAACAATCTAGGATATATTCTCGAATTTTTTGATGAACAACATAGGATCCTTGCTGGCCTTTTGCTTCATGTTGCGATTAAAATAATGCAAACCCAAGTGCAGATTTTTCACAAATAATAATATCTCGGTGAGTACGAGGTCAATTCACAGGGAATGATTGACACTAATGTAAAAACCTCTATTATTAAGTAGTAAATAAAAACAGTTGTTTGTTTGTTTTTCCACCCAAAGATGGAGCAAGATAATATTGATATAACAATTGAAAATAGAAAAATAAATCTACAAGAAAATAATTGAGAGAAAACATTAGGGATTCAAGGATCCACCTAATATTTTATCACATGAACTTGGATTATTTTTAACCCAATTAGGGTAGAGAGCTAACTCGGCTAATTGGAAGATAAAATAGTAAAGTACTCAAACAAAGTATAAAGTAGATTGAATATGAGTTATTGAGCAAATCATTCAATTGACATGTTACAGGGGAGATTAAGCATTTAATATATTCTCAAATCATAACGAATCAAGAAGTTCAACCATTCGATATACATAAAATTCATATTAAATCTTAAAAACTTATCAACATGCAATGATTCCAGATAGTAAATCAATCTCAAAATTCAATCATCGATCCATAGAAAGCACATAGATAATCCGAAGAACACATGATAAAAAATATTAGGTTTCACCTCTAACCCTAGCTAGAGAATTTGGCCACACATAGTTATGCAAAAGAAATCCATAAAAATAATGCTAAATGCCTAAAAAAATAAAACAAAAGATTAAAAAAAAAAAATGTTCTATGGTTTTTCCTCTACTATAACCTCACGCTCCTCCTAAAGAAAAGGAGAAAATCCCTCAAATTTAGGATGTGAATCCCTTAATATTCGGAATTTTATCCACTGTCAATTTCCAGCCCACATTTTCTATGGCTGCAAGAATCAGGTTAATTAGACATTTGTGCAAGAAGTTGGTAAAAATACTGAAACAGTGCAAGATGTTTCCATATCAGGATTTTTCCAATTTTGGCTTGGATGAATTTCTTTCTTCCCTTTTTTATTCTCACACATTCTTAACTTATTTAATGCTTTCAAAATCATGCTTCAATTGATCTTAACCCTTGAATTCTCTTAACAACATGTCTATATGATTAGCTGAGTGGTTTTAATCTCCTACAAGAGAAAAATACATGTAATAAGTATATTATTGAGAATATTTCAAACTCACATATTTACATGTAATTAAACATGAAATTTATGTGATATTGCCTACCAAGACTAAGAAAATAGTGTAATTTTAAGCAATCAATACTTCACTACTTGAAGATTGGAGAATGTCACTTTGTCTTCTCCTAGGTAATACTTGGCACAAAATCTTTCTGTCATGTCATCCTAGCTTTGGATGGACCCTGGTCTCAAGGTAGTGTACCAAGTATATGCATGATCCACTAAAGACTTGATGAATTCCTACAAGCACATTTCCTTGTTCCCTGCATGGGGATCCATGGTGTGTAAGGAACTTGATAATATGCTCTACTGCACTCCCTTTTCGTCCATCATAAAGAATAAATTGCGGGGATTCATAATTATTGGGATAAGGTTTGCTGAGGAGTTCAGTAAGGGAAAGAAGATCCCTGGAAAGTTGCTCAGGAACCTTTGGGTGCCTCTCCCTTTCTTGCTCAAGAAGACCATTCACATCCGCTAAAGTAAGATATTGTGGGTTGGCTCCCCCACCTACTGCTGATCCTCTTTCTGAATTAGTTATTTCTATGTTAACCTCTGGGGGAACAGTGTCCCTAACCTCTTAGGTCCTTACCTCTTTTAGGGGGTGAACCTCCTATAGCAGGTTCCTCATCATTTCCATCATTTGAGTCACTGGGTCAGGTTCTACCACCTTCTTATTCCTTTATTGTGACACGACTTCATTTTCTACCACAGGTTCTAACGCTATTGGTGGGATATTGGTGTTTATGTTGTTCCTTAGCCTTAGACCCATGCTTGCAAAGGGAGCACTTCTTCCCTTTTCTTTTCCCAATTCCCCAGTGGAGTTACCAATAAATTTAAGGCCCTTTTTTTTTGGACAGTTCCCCTGGCCTAAACCTAATATGAAGTCTTGGGTTGCTGAGAAGGGCCTAGAGTGGAATAATAGTGTTGAACGGACAAATTGGGTTCAGTTCACCATGACCTGCTTAGGTTGTTATGCCAAATAGATCTACGCACAAGTCACAATGAACTCCACAAGGAAAATACAGGACAAATATAATAACAAGTACACAATATTTGGTGAGAATCAAGAGAGAACAGTAGCATAAGAAGGTGTGAAATACTTCAAGAAGCTTTATTTATTTAAATCAAGTATTTTAGTACATTGAGTTCCTATTGAAAGGTACTCCACAAAGCCCATAAGCCTCAAAGATCATAGACTTGGCTAGCCCCTTTTAGGTCCACAAGACTTGTGAGATTTAAGCCCTTGGATCAAAGTGGCTCATTAGATATCACTAAAAGACTTCTTACAATATTTCTCTCGCTCAATGAACTCAACCTAAGTTCTAAAGCTCCTTTTGCACTTTCTGTTTTTTTCTTTTTCTTTCTTTCTTTCTTTACTGTGTTTTCACTCTTTTGCTTGTTTCTTAACTTGTTGCCCTCATAATGTACAACACAATTTACTATTTAATTATTGTAATTTATTATTTTTGGTATTTTTATGTAAAAACCATTATTTTAGGATCAGGTGATTTATTTACCTGTTTTTAGGTGCATTTAATGTTTTTTAAGTCAAATTTGATTCCTGATATGGTTAGGTATCAATTAGGAGTTATTTTAGAATATATTTTCTTGTTTTGTCAAGTTTTATGGAGCCCTTAAATTGGCCCATAAGTCTGTAAACGTTTTTTTCAAATATTATTGAATAAAAATCAGAAAAATGTGAGGCTTTGCTCTTTTTTTGATTCTTCAAGAACTGTGAACTTATCAATGATTCTTCCTTGTGGCGTTCAAACTTTATACCTTTGGTTCGTGATTCAATTATAATCATTCAGTCAAAGTGTTACATTTATACCTTTGGTTCGCGTTTCGATTATAAACGTTGGGTTAGGGTTTCTATCAAAAATATGAATTTTAGTTTTCTTCAGCAAGCATTCCAATATTTTTGTTAGGTCTCAAAGCGTGTCAATTAAGGTTCGCATCATTTGGTATCAGAGCACAAGTTCTAAAATCATTTTTCTTTCCCTTTATCTTTTATTTCCTGTTATCATCCTATCTTGTTCCTTTTACATTCTTTATTCCTTGTTCTTATTTTGTGACGTGCACTAGGTTAAAATTGTGCACCGAACTGCCAAAAACAAAAGGTGAAAAAAAAAAATAAGAGATGGTAATTACTGAAAACATTGTGGAAAATTTAATTGAGATCAAATATGAGCATGAGTCCACAACTCACAATCCTCAAGTCATAGTTGATTTGTTGAAGATGACTATACAATATGTTGATTTTCTTGGAATAGGAAATTTTAATTTTATTATCAACCCTTCTTTGATTGATGTTGCAAATAAATTGAAAGTAGATGAGAACAAATTTTATGCTACACTTTACGAAGGATTCAAGTTTCAAAACCAGATTATGTTATTAAAGCATTCGAAGTATTTGTTTATTTGGAGCAGAAGATTTCAGATTTCAAAGATGAACTCGAGGACGAGTTTGATTCAAGTGGAAGGGTCTGATGTACAACAAAATTTACTATTTAATCATTGTAATTTATTATTTTTGGTATTTTTATGTAAAAAATGTTGTTTTAGGTTTAGGTGATTTATTTCCTTGTTTTTAAGTGCATTTAATGCTTTTTAGGTCAAATTTGATTCTTGATATAGTTAGGTATCAATTAAGAGTTATTTTAGAATATATTTTCTTGTTTTGTCAAGTTTTATGGAGTCCTTAAATTGACCTATAAGCCTGTAAACGTTTTTTTTCAGATATTATTGAATAAAAATTAGAAAAATGTGAAGCTTTGCCCATCTTTTGGTTCTTCAAGAACTGAGAACTTATTAGCGATTCTTCCTTGTGGTGTTCAAACTTTATGCCTTTGGTTCGTGATTCAATTATAATCATAAGGTCAAGGTGTTACACTTATACCTTTGGTTCATGTTTCGATTATAAACATTGGGTCAGGGTTTCTATCAAAAATCTGAATTTTAGTTTTCTTGGGCAAGTATTCCAATATTTTAGTTGGGTCTCAAAGTGTGTCGATTGAGGTTCGCATCATTTGATATCAGAGCAAAGGTTCTAAAATCAGTTTCCTTTCCCTTTATCTTTTGTTTCTTGTTATCATCCTATCTTGTCTCTTTTGTGTTCTTTATTCCTAGTTCTTATTTTGTGACGTGCACTAGGTTAAAATTGTGCACCTAGCTACCCAAAAAAAAAAAGAGATGGTAATTATTGAAAACATTGTGGAAGATTCAATTGAGGTCAAATATGAGCATTAGTCCATAACTCACAATCCTCAAGTCACAGTTGATTTGTTGAAGATGACTATACAATATGTTGATTTTCTTGGAGTAGGAAATTTTAATTTTATTATCAACCCTTCTTTGATTGATGTTGCAAATAAATGGAAAGTAGATGAGAAGAAATTTTGTGCTACACTGTATGAAGGATTCAAGTTTCAGAACTGGATTATGTTATTAAAGCATTCGAAGTATTTGTTTATTTGGAGTGGAAGGTTTCACATTTAAAAGATGAACTCGAGGACGAGTTTGATTCAAGTGGAGGGGTCTGATGTACAACACAATTTACTATTTAATTATTGTAATTTATTATTTTTGGTATTTTTATGTAAAAAAAAGTTATTTTAGGTTTAGGTGATTTATTTCCTTGTTTTTAAGTGCATTTAATGCTTTTTAGGTCAAATTTGATTCCTGATATGGTTAGGTATCAATTAGGAGTTATTTTAGAATATATTTTCTTGTTTTGTCAAGTTTTATGGAGACCTTAAATTGCCTCATAAGTCTGTAAACGTTTTTTTCCAAATATTATTGAATAAAAATCAAAAAAATGTGAGGCTATGCTCTTCTTTTGATTATTAAATAACTATGAACTTATCAGGGATTCTTCCTTATGGCGTTTAAACTTTATGCTTTTGGTTCGTGATTCAATTATAATTATTGAGTCAAGGTGTTACACTTATACATTTGGTTCGCGTTTTGATTATAAACGTTAAGTTAAGGTTTCTATCAAAAATCTAAATTTTAGTTTTCTTGGGCAAGTATTCCAACATTTTTGTTAGGTCTCAAAGCGTGTCGATTGAGGTTTGCGTCATTTGGTATCAGAGCACAGGTTCTAAAATCATTTTTCTTTCCCTTTATCTTTTGTTTCCTGTTATCATCCTATTTTGTTCCTTTTGTGTTCTTTATTCCTTGTTCTTATTTTTTGACGTGCACTAGGTTAAAATTGTGCACCCAGCTACCAAAAGAAAAAAGTGAAAAAAAATCAAATATGAGTATGAGTCCACAACTCACAATCCTCAAGTCACAGTTGATTTGTTGAAGATGACTATACAATATGTTGATTTTCTTGGAGTAGGAAATTTTAATTTTATTATCAACCCTTCTTTGATTGATGTTGCAAATAAATTGAAAGTAGATGAGAAGAAATTTTATGCTACACTTTATGAATGATTCAAGTTTCAAAACCGGATTATGTTATTAAAGTATTCGAAGTATTTGTTTATTTGGAGCGAAAGATTTCAAATTTCAAAGACGAACATAATGACAAGTTTCATTCAAGTGGAAGCGTTTTATGTACAACACAATTTACTATTTAATTATCGTAATTTATTATTTTTGGTATTTTTATGTAAAAAACATTATTTTAAGTTTAGGTGATTTATTTCCTTGTTTTTAAGTGCATATAATGCTTTTTTGGTCAAATTTGATTCCTGATATAGTTAGGTATCTGTGAGACATGAGAACTTGGCAACCCCGGCCCACTTTACATCCAGCCCAAGGCCCATGCCAGGGAGGAAGGAACGTCCGAGGATAAAGTGTGAAAGTCTAAGTCGCCAAGAACACTGTCGATGGTGACCCTACCCTCGGCCAACTGAGACTAACACTAAGCAGAGGAGTAAGTCTAGGATAAGCTGTCACCTCCACACTAAATGCGCTCACCTAACCCCCTGACTGCACTAATGGAGATGTGACCTCTGGACAGGACAACCTTCGTTGCTGCAACTCACATAAGCATTAAAAAACCAACTGATGGGACGGGCGGTCAGGAGAGAGAGGCATGGATGATCAACAAGTGGAAGAGAGAGGTTGTGAGGAAAGGGCTATAAGAGGCAAAGAAACAGATCAGCTAAAGGGGGCTTTTTGGCCCTAGACGATCCCACGGGAGAAGGTGAGGCCACCGTCAAGCTCCTCGGACCGGTTCCGAGGGCACATCTCGGAAGGTAATCTTGGCCTGCCAGCCTTCAGTGAAGGTGAATGCCCCATTGGGCATTGTCCGCTTGCTAGGGTCTAGTTCTTGAACCCGCTCTCTACAAATTCATTGTACTAGGCTAACTAGGCTTGAGTTCGCTCTCTCAACAGTAGAAGTGCTCAAGCCCGGTCCTTACAATTGGCATCGTCTGTGGGGAACTAGTGCGTTAGCAAGCGCAACGGTCAATGATTCTCCCGTCGGGGGCTTGCACGATGTTAAGCAGTTTTTCGTCACCGCTGGCGACACCGACCCCAAATCCCATCAAAAAAAAAAAAAAAAGAGGAGGATAGAATGAACAACAAATAATGACGTGTTTGCATAAGAAATAATCATTGCAGAAAAGCAGAAGATTCAGAGAAAAAGAAAAGGGAATAAACATTGCAACATTTTATTAAACAGAAAATAAATACGTGATATAAACAAAGGCTCAGACAGGCCTGTTTTAAAGCTAATTCTCCAAACAGAGGCCTAGACGAGCCTGTTCTAAAGCTAACCCTAGAGTGGAGGGCTGAGGCAAACTTGTTTCAAGGCTACCAACAACCCCCAAGCTGGTGCGGGTGGTGCCGGCGTGAAGAGAGAAGCAGATGCAAGAGTGCCTGATGGCCCCTCCCCATGACTTTCCCTTGATGCTCTCCTATCCCCATGGTGATTAACCATTGGAGACGGCAACACCCGGGCACCGGACCTGACGTAGTCTTACAAGCCTTCACCGGCGGGTAGGCCAAGCGCGAGTCACTACCAGCTTGAAAGGCAGGCATGGATGCGCACCGGAGGAAGGCATTATGTACTTCATGGACCTCCCTTCTGGCTGCCATGCACGACACCATCAAGATAATGCCCAAACCTTGCCGCGCCGGAAGTCTGACGCGAATTACAACAGTAATGGCTCTCAATCGAAGGAGGAGGACCTTTGGCATGCGTGCCCTCACCCTCATCCAAAGCCATCCCATTCCTCCAAACTCTGATCACAATCCTAGCAAGGTTATTAAAGGGGCTCGAAGGGCTAAAGGGCCATGTTTCCTGTTTAACTAGAAGGTTCGTGGAGTGTGGAAGGACGATTCCCCCGAAAAGCCTTATATAGAGGGCAAGGGTTTGTGGGAATTGGTCCGTTCGGAACTCGAAAGAAGAATTATCAGCGACATTAATCCTGACCGAATTCCAAAGAAACCATCAACCGTTGGATCTGTATTGATCCACAAGGATGTTAATGAAAGCACGCCTTGCACATCGAAGCATCAAGTGTGGAATGCGAATAGTCGTGAAACGCCTCGTGATTGCGGAGGGTGGAAACTTAGAGCGAAGGAGGGGCTACTGCCATGCGTGAGGATAGAAATCTAAGCCACCCCTATCCAGGGCAGTGCGAGGTCAAGGGCCTAATCTGAGGAATAACCCACTTCTGGCGAGACAAGGCCGAGGCTGTCATCACGCCAAAAACAAACTTCCCCACGCGGGGGACAAATTCCTTCACTCCAAGCAGAAGAACACCTGGGTACTAGGTTGAACCAAGGTCTTCCATGGTCCTCAGATCCAAACCTTCGGTGAAACTAGTTACTTACAGAAAAACACCTGGGTACTAGGCTAAACCAAGGTCTTCCACGGTCCTCGGACCCAAACCTTCGGTAAAACTAGTTACTTACAGAAGAACACCTGGGTACTAGACTGAACCAAGGTCTTCCACGGTCCTCGGACCCAAACTTTCGGTGAAACTAGTTACTTATAAAAGAACACCTGAGTACTAGACTGAACCAACGTCTTGCATGTTCCAAGGATTCAAGCCTATGGAAAAACTAGTTACTTACAGAAGAACATAAGCGTTAGACAGAACCAAGGCCTTACATGGTTCTCAAACTCAAGCTTATGGGAAAACTAACCACCCAAATATACCTGGGTACTAGACTGAACCAAGGTCTTGCATGGTCCAAGGACTCAAACCTATGGGGAAACTAGTTATTTACAGAAGAACATAAGTGTTAGACAGAACCAAGGCCTTGCATGGTCCTCAGACTTAAGCTTATAGGAAAACTAACCACCCAAATATACCTGGGTACTAAACTGAACCAAGGTCTTGCATGATCCAAGGACTCAATCCTATGGGGAAACTAGTTACTTACAGAAGAACATAAGCGTTAGACAAAACCAAGACCTTGCATGGTTCTCGGACTCAAGCCTATAGGAAAACTAACCACCCAAATATACCTGGGTACTAGACTGAACCAAGGCCTTGCATGATTTAAGGACTCAAGCCTATGGGAAAACTAGTCACTTACAGAAGAACATAAGCGTTAGATAGAACCAGGGCCTTGTATGGTCCTCAGACTTAAGCCTATGGGAAAACCAGCTACTTACAGGAGAACAAAAGCGTTGGATAGAACCAAGATATTAAGCAAAGCATTAAAATACGACAAGTGAAAGGAAGCATCATTTGAAGAACTAAAAACAAAAAATTGTAAATATTACGCAAAAGAAATAATAATAATAATAGTTTCGTTACAATATCACCAAGACAAAAGCAAAAATGAAAAGAAAATAGGATCAGGATAGCCCCAGCCGTCAACACAAGATAGCCCGACAAGAAGGCCTAATTCCCTAACTCGGTAGACAGCTTATCCTAAGGAGTCTTCCGGAGGGCTTCGACTGGTGCCTCGGGACCCTGGCTCGAAAGGGCTACTTCGGAGGACCCTTCCCCAGCAAGAGGGATCTAAGGGATAGCAAGCGTAGCTTGGGAGTTAATAGAAGGCTTCACCGCATCCTGGGGCGCTTCTTGGCTATTAGTCCCTGCCCCCTCCAATGTTCCGTGGCGCTCGGTCCCCTCAACAGGCTTATTAGCTAAAGTTGAGTCCTCGGCAACACTAGCACGGCCTTCATCTATCGCTTGCAAGGCGGAGCACGCCTCAAGAGCGATGAGGATAAGCTCACGAATTGCAGGGGGATAATACACCCTGTCGGCCCTCTTGAGCTCGAACAAGGCCTCGACCCCCGCTTGGTTGAGAGCCTCACTCCAGGTTTGGGAGCAGTAGCGTCTACATACTTCAAGCACTTGAGCCTTAAAGGCAGCCTCGATCTTAGCCACCCCCTCAGCAAAGGCCTCTTCCTCTGCTTGCTCTAGGGAGCGCTTAGCATCTACTCTTGCAAACATGGCCTTCTCTTTAGCCCTCACGGCCTCGTCTCTAGCATACTCGGTAGCACCTCTCGCCCCCACTGCCTCGGCCAACTCCTGCTTTAAGTCAGCAATACGCTCTTTGGCAACCTACAGCTGACCCTCAACATCCTATAAGTGCCCTGTCTGGTCCTCGGCTTGTTTTATAGCGCCGGCCAGGTCAGATGCCGCTCTATCTTAGGCCCTTGTCATCTCCTCCAAATCCTCCATTGCCTTCTTAAGATCGGCCTCAAATCTCTTAAGGGTGTTCATGGTATCCAAGTACTTGTCGCGCTCCTGGCCTAGAGTTTCACCCTAGCTGTCGGCCTCCTCGTCCAGCCTAAAAATGGCCTGGATAGTCTGCCAGCCAAAGCAAGTACACCGTAATTTGGGGACCGAGCAGTAAAATTCAAATAAGGGACCGAGCAGTAAAGTTGGGGCTCGGACTGCTGGACAATCTCTTTCCCCTTACTCTGACCATCGATCCTCAGTTGCTTAGAAGGTCAGCGGACTTCATCTTCCCCTTAGGAGAAATGAGATCTCCCCTCGTCCACAGGGTCTTTCCCCTTGGAAGGCCTCTTCCTCTTTGGGTCGGTGGACTCAAGCCAAGGGTCTGAGATTGTCAGAGTTGAGGACGACTTGGCCTGCACAGGCAGAAGCTTAAAGAGGGGAGGAGGAAGCTTAGGTGCAGGTGGAGGAGGCTTGGGCTATGACTCCCTCGACGCGTCCTTCCCTGGCTTACCCTTAAGCAAGTCAAATATACTAGTTCGGGGTTGCCTTTTGGAACTCATCTTGGCCCAAATGCTAGCCCTTGAAGGCAGGAGATCGGCTTAAGGCAAATGGGGATCCCCCAAGTCACCAGAAGGATCTTCGGGCAAATAGGCTTGGCTGAATGCACCAAATTCATCCTCGGATGAACCCAGATCAACTACTTCTCTCTCCTTTTCCAAACTCTCTCCCTTGACCCCCGCAGCTTGATAGGACGAGGAAGAACCTGCCAACGGGATGTCCTCTGAAATGGAAGATCATTCAGAAAATGAGAACCCGTGCTCCACCACAGTGTTTTGTCGAAACCGAGGATCACGAGCCCTGATCACGTACTTCAGGGCCGAGAATGACTTCTGGGTCGGATCGTACCCGAGGATCTTGTAAGCAACCCTAACTTGATTGTCGCCCTTGTTCACGAAAATCTCTGCCTTAAGAACAGCTTCCAAATCCGCCTTGTTAAACAAGTTAAAATGACATTCGAAGGCGTGCGGATCTGCAAAAAGAAAAACAAGCTCCTATCATCAACTGATCAAAACGAACTTAAAAAAAAGGGAGGGGGGGGAAGAGGGGCTAGTCCCTCTCTTACTCTGAGTATCCTACCTGGCTCTCCCTCTACCGTCGGGCAGTGGAGACCATCATACCATTCCCCTAACACAATCAGAAAATCCTGATTTAACCCCTTACTGGACTCAGGGAGGCACTGGATAAGTCGAACCCTATCGTCCCTCGTCTTCATGTAGTACGACTTACCCTTAAAGAGCTGGAGGTTATAGCACCAGTTCACGTCATAGTGGGTTAACCTCAAACCCATCTTCTCATTCAGGGCATCTACGCACCCCAGTACCCTAAACACATTGATGGCACACTGGGTGGGAGATAAGCAAAAATGCTTGAGATAGCCGCTCGTCACCGGGCCCATAGGGATTCTTATACCTCCCTCTAGGAAGGCGATTATGGAAATCACAACCTCGCCCACTTCCCTCATAATATACCAGTCCCCTTCCTCACAATACCTTAGGCCCACGTTACTAAGTATCCTATAATTGGCGATAAATTTCTCCATCGCCTCTTCGGACTCAACTAATTTATTAAGTCTACCCGTCCCTAGCAACGACTAAAAGACTCAAGAAAGCACGAAGGAAGGAAAGGAGTCAGGGAGGAAGTTTGAGCTAGAAAGAAGAAGAATTACAGAAATGAGGAAAGGCTCCTCGGACAGGCCTTTTATGTTGGAAAGGGATGCTAATTAGGTTGGAGGTTTGACCAGATTCAGAGTGTGTGCGCCAAAGTTCTTGAATGAAAAAATAAGGAGGCAAAGCGATCCAAACAAGTATTTATATCCTCAATTAAAGATAACCAAACGAAGTTTCCCGCCCATAAAGGCAGGAAATCCCCACCGAATAATTACCACCACACTGTTGGACGTAGGGAGCATGAAACCACCGAAATTTAATGCGGGTGCGCTCCGTACATTGAGGCACCAGAAATGTACATTAGGCAGGCGAAAAGACTCCAACACTGATGTAGGCCAAGGCTGGGCGAGTCATGATGAAGGCCCGAGGATATCAAAACTCTCCTTCCCGTCCGAGGATAGGGCAGTAGGATTTTGAGGGGCTATTATAGGGCCTGAGAACTTGGCAACCTCGGCCCACTTTACATCCGGCCTAAGGCCCATGCCGAGGAGGAAGGAACGTCTGAGGATGAAGTGTGAAAGTCTGAGTTGCCAGGAACACTGCCGAAGGTGACCCTGCCCTCGGCCAACCGAGACCAACACTAAGCGGAGGAGTAACTCCAGGATAAGTTGTCACCTCCGCACTAAATGCGCTTACGTAACCCCCTGGCCGCACTAATGGAGATGTGACCTCTGGACAGGGAAGCCTTCGTTGCTGCAACTCACATAAGCACTGAAAAAGCGGCTGATGGGACGGGCGGTCAGGAGAGAGAGGCATGGATGATCAACAAGTGGAAGAGAAAGGTTGTGAGAAAAGGGCTATAAGAGGCAAAGAAACAGATCAGCTAAAGGGGGCTTTTTGGCCATGGACAATCCCCCTGGAGAAGGTGAGGCCACCGTCAGGCTCCTCAGCTCGGTTCCAAGGGCACATCTCGGAACGTAATCTTGGCCTGCCAGCCTTCGGTGGAGGTGAATGCCACATTGGGCGTTGTCCGCTTGCTAGGGTCTAGTTCTTGAACCCGCTCTCTAAAAATTCATTGTACTAGGCTAACTGGGCTTGAGTCCACTCTCTCAACAATAGAAGTGCTCAAACTCGGTCCCTACAATATCAATTAAGATTTATTTTAGAATATATTTTCTTGTTTTGTCAAGTTTTAAGAAGCCCTTAAATTAACCCATAAGTCTGTAAACTTTTTTTTTTCAGATATTATTGAATAAAAATCAGAAAAAGGTGAGGCTTTGCTCTTCTTTTGGTTCTTCAAGAGCTGTGAACTTATTAGGTATTCATCTTTATGGCGTTCAAAGTTTGTACCTTTGGTTCGTGATTCAATTATAATCGTTAGGTCAAAGTGTAACACTTATACCTTCGGTTTGCATTTTGATTCTAAATGTTGGGTCAGGGTTTCAATCAAAAATCTGAATTTTAGTTTTCTTGGGCAAGTATTCCAATATTTTCATTGGGTCTCAAAGCATGTCGATTGAGGTTCGCATCATTTGGTATCAGAGCACAGGTTCTAAAATCAGTTTTATTTCCCTTTATCTTTTGTTTCCTATTATCATCCTATCTTGTTCCTTTTGTGTTCTTTATTCCTTATTCTTATTTTGTGACGTGCACAAGGTTAATATTTTGCACCCTGCTACCATAAAAATAAAAAATTAAAAAGAATTAAAAAAAAAAGTGAAAAAACAAAAAGAGATGGTAATTATTGAAAACATTGTGGAAAATTTAATTAAGGTCAAATATGAGCATGAGTCGACTACTCACAATCCTCAAGTCACAGTTCATTTGTTGAAGATGACTATACAATATGTTGATTTTCTTGGAGTAGGAAATTTAAATTTTATTATCAACCCTTCTTTGATTGATGTTGCAAATAAATTGAAAGTAGATAAGAAGAAATTTTTTGCTACGCTTTATGAAGGATTCAAGTTTCAAAACCGGATTATGTTATTAAAGCATTCGAAGTAGTATTTTATTTGGAGCGGAAGATTTCAAATTTCAAAGACGAACTCGAGGACGAGTTTGATTCAAGTGGAAGGGTCTGATGTACAACACAATTACTATTTAATTATTGTAATTTATTATTTTTGGTATTTTTATGTAAAAAAAAACGTTATTTTAGGTTTAGGTGATTTATTTCCTTATTTTTAGGTACATATAATGTTTTTTTGGCCAAATTTGATTCCTGATATAGTTAGGTATCAATTAAGATTTATTTTAGAATATATTTTCTTTTTTTGTCAAGTTTTATAGGGCCCTTAAATTGGCCCATAAGTCTGTAAACGTTTTTTTCAAATATGATAGAATAAAAATCAGAAAAAAGTGAGGCTTTGCCCTTCTTTTGATTCTTCAAGAACTGTGAACTTATCAGGGATTCTTTCTTGTGGGGTTCAAACTTTATACCTTTGGTTCGTGATTCAATTATAATCATTGGGTCAAGGTGTTACACTTATACCTTTGGTTCGCATTTCGATTATAAACGTTGGGTCAGGATTTCTGTTAAAAATCTGAATATTAGTTTTCTTGGGCAAGTATTCCAATATTTTTGTTTGGTCTCAAAGCATGTCAATTGAGGTTCGCATCATTTGGTATCAGAGCACAGGTTCTAAAATCATTTTTCATTTCCTTTATCTTTTGTTTCCTATTATCATCCTATCTTGTTACTTTTGTGTTCTTTATTCCTTGTTCTTATTTTGTGATGTGCACTAGGTTAAAATTGTGCACCCAGCTACCAAAAAAAAAAGTGAAAAAAAAAAAGAAGAAGAAGAAGAAATTTTGAGGTCAAATATGAGCATGAGTCCACAACTCATAATCGTCAAGTCACAGTTGATTTGTTGAAGATGACTATACAATATGTTGATTTTCTTGGAGTAGGAAATTTTAATTTTATTATCAACCCCTCGTTGATTGATGTTGCAAATAAATTGAAAGTAGATGAGAACAAATTTTATGCTACACTTTATGAAGGATTCAAGTTTCAAAACTGGATTATGTTATTAAAGCATTTAAAGTATTTGTTTATTTAGAGTGGAAGATTTCAGATTTCAAAGATGAACTCGAGGACGAGTTTAATTCAAGTGGAAGGGTCTGATGGACAACACAATTTACTATTTAATTATTGTAATTTATTATTTTTGGTATTTTTATATAAAAAACGTTATTTTAGATTTAGGTGATTTATTTCCTTGTTTTTCGGTGCATTTAATGCTTTTTAGGTCAAATTTGATTCCTGATATTATTAGATATCAATTAGGAGTTATTTTAGAATATATTTTCTTGTTTTGTCAAGTTTTATGGAGCCTTTAAATTGGCCCATAAGTCTGTAAACGTTTTTTTCAAATATTATTGAATAAAAATCAGAAAAATGTGAGGCTTTGCTCTTCTTTTGATTCTTCAAGAACTACAAACTTATTAGGGATTCTTCCTTGTGGTGTTCAAACTTTATACCTTTGATTCGTTATTCAATTATAATCATTGGGTTAAGGTGTTACACTTATACCTTTGGTTCACGTTTCGATTATAAATGTTGGGTCAGGGTTTTTTTTATCAAAAATCTGAATTTTAGTTTTCTTGTGCAAGTATTCCAATATTTTTGTTGGGTCTCAATGCGTGTCGATTGAGGTTCGCATTATTTGGTATCAGAGCACAGGTTCTAAAATTATTTTTCTTTCCCTTTATCTTTTCTTCCCTGTTATCTTCTTATCTTGTTTCTTTTGTGTTCTTTATTCCTTGTTCTTATTTTGTGACGTGCACCAAGTTAAAATTATGCACCCAGCTACCAAAAAAAATTTTTGAAAAAAAAAAAAAAGAAGAGATGGGAATTATTGAAAACATTGTGGATGATTTAATTGAGGTCAAAGATGAGTATGAGTCCACAACTCACAATCCTCATGTCATAGTTGATTTGTTGAAGATGACTATACAATATGTAGATTTTCTTCGAGTTGGAAATTTTAATTTTATTATCAACCCTTCTTTGATTGATGTTGCAAATAAATGGAAAGTAGATTAGTGAAATTTTATGCTACACTTTATTAAGAATTCAAGTTTCAGAACCGGATTATGTTATTAAAGCATTCGAACTATTTGTTTATTTGGAGTGAAAGATTTCAGATTTCAAAGATGAACTCGAGGACGAGTTTGATTCAAGTGGAGGGGTCTAATGTACAACAAAATTTACTATTTAATTATTGTAATTTATTATTTTTGGTATTTTTATGTAAAAAAAAAAAATTATTTTAGGTTTAGGTGATTTATTTCCTTGTTTTTAGGTGCATTTAATACTTTTTAGGTCAAATTTGATTCCTGATATGGTTAGGTATCAATTAGGAGCTATTTTAGAATATATTTTCTTGTTTTGTCAAGTTTTATGGAGCCCTTAAATTGGCCCATAAGTCTGTAAACGTTCTTTTTCAAATATTATTGAGTAAAAATCAAAAAAATGTGAGGCTTTGCTCTTCTTTTGATTATTAAAGAACTATGAACTTATCAGGGATTCTTCCTTGTGGTGTTCAAACTTTATACCTTTGGTTAATGATTCAATTATAATCATTGCGTCAAGGTGTTACACTTATACCTTTGGTTCGCATTTCGATTGTAAACATTGAGTCAAGGTTTCTATCAAAAATCTGAATTTTAGTTTTCTTGGGCAAGTATTCCAATATTTTTGTTGGGTCTGAAAGCGTGTCGCTTGAGAGTCGCATCATTTGGTATCAGAGCATAGATTCTAAAATCATATTTCTTTCCCTTTATTTTTTGTTTCCTGTTATCATCCTATCTTGTTCTATTTGTGTTCTTTATCCCTTGTTCTTATTTTGTGACGTGCACTAGGTTAAAATTGTGCACCCAACTACACACACACACACAAAAAAAAAAAAAAAAAGAAGTGAAAAAAAAAAAAGAAAAAAAAAAAAAAGAAGAGATGGTAATTATTGAAAACAATGTGGAAAATTTAATTGAGGTCAAATATGAGCTTGAGTCCACAAATCACAATCCTCATGTCACAGTTTGTTGAAGATGACTATACAATATGTTGATTTTCTTGGAGTAGGAAATTTTAATTTTATTATCAACCCTTCTTTGATTGATGTTGCAAATAAATGGAAAGTAGATGAGAAGAAATTTTATGCTACACTTTATGAAGGATTCAAGTTTTAGAACCGGATTATGTTATTAAAGCATTCGAAGTATTTGTTTATTTGGAGCAGAAGATTTCAGATTTCAATGATGAACTCGAGGACGAGTTTGATTCAAGTGGAGGGGTCTGATGTACAACACAATTTACTATTTAATTATTGTAATTTATTATTTTTGGTATTTTTATGTAAAAAAAGTTATTTTAGGTTTAGGTTATTTATTTCCTTATTTTTAGGTGCATTTAATGCTTTTTAGATCAAATTTGATTCCTAATATGGTTAGGTATCAATTAAGAGTTATTTTAGAATATATTTTCTTTTTTTTGTCAAGTTTTATGGAGCCCTTAAATTGGCCGATAAGTCTGTAAACGTTTTTTTTTTTTCTAGATATTATTGAATAAAAATCAGAAAAATGTGAGGCTTTGCTCTTCTTTTGATTATTAAAGAACTGTGAACTTATTAGGGATACTTTTTTGTGGCGTTCAAACTTTATACCTTTGGTTCGTGATTCAATTATAATCATTGGGTCAAGGTGTTACACTTATACCTTTGATTCGCGTTTCGATTATAAACGTTGGGTCAGGGTTTCTATCAAAAATTTGAATTTTAGTTTTCTTGGGCAAGTATTCCAATATTTTTGTTGGGTCTCAATGTGTGTCGATTAAGGTTCACATCACCTCTTGGCCATCTTCTTCCCCCTTTTATACTGGTCTTTGGAAGGCTTGAAATTACCATCTTCTCCCCTATTTTCTTAGTGTTGGAGTTGGTCTCTTTTGTTCTGAAACCTGGGTGACTATTCTTTCCTTATTCTCTCTTACTTTGTTTTTCTAGGAACCCATGTCTGAAAGTTCCAATGTTGCCTTTCCCTTCATAAAAGGCATCTCCTTATGTAGGTTGAATCCCCTTTTGAGGTCAATGAGGCAAAACTCATGTTCTAGACTTTAAAAGGGACATTTCAAAGGTTTTGTGGCCTTAGTTGTGACTTTTCCTCATTGGCCTTAATAGTCTTCAAGCTCTTTTTCCTTTCTCCCATATTTCCTCTGGCTGAGATTCCTTGAACTCCTTACATTGAATTTCAAACTTCAAAACCTATTGGGACATCATAAGTCCATTTTTCTTTTCCTTTTCTCCAAGGAACTCAATTCTTATGAAATTTTCTAGGATTCCCTCCTTTTTCTTGATACGCTTTTCCTGAGGACCGCTTTCAAGACCCCATTTCTTGGGTCATCTACTCCTTATACAGGGCTTTTTCATCACTTATTTGCTTTCTTTTGGCATTAGGTCTTCTTTTTCACTCCATCCTCTACTTCTCTTCTTAAGTTCTCCTTCTTTTGCAAAAACACCAATTGGGTTGTGGATCCTTTGATTCCTTCAAGGCCTATAGTTCAATTCCTCGGAAATGGGCTTTCTTCATTAAGAATTTTTTGGACCTCAACAGTGTTTTAATTTGATTTCTCTAAACCTTTTCAAAACATTTTATTTCTTGAGTTGTAATTGTCTTAGTTTGTTGCGTTCTTTAATCTCCTTTGTTATTTTAATCCGAATTTGTGTTATAGGCATTGACAAGTTGGTTAAAAGCTTCAAAGCATTGATCTATTAGCAAGGTGACTCTTCTTTATGTGGTTTCTCACTTTGCTAGATAAGATCAACATGCTTTTTGTTTGATATGGGTTTAAGTGTTAATTAATTTAGCTTCCATCCCATATTTGAATATTATTAATAAATCTCATATATAATATCTAATGCATAAATCATTATCAAGAGTTTTGTAATTCAGTGGTATTGTCTAAGATTCAGATCCTCATTCCCTAGCTTATTGTAACAATTGAAATATATAAAAATTATAAACCATAGATCCTCTTGAGGCTTAGCTTAGTAAAGCAATTTAAAATAGGTTTCCAGTGGCAGTGAGGTTTAGCCCAAGCAAAATCGTGTCACTTGTTGCTAGTATACAAAAGCAAGTTGCACCTCAATGATGCGTTTGGTTGGGTGGATATTGGAAATGATGGAAAAAGTTGATGGGAAAATAGGAGAGAAAATAGGAGAGAGGAGTGTCTGGTTAGGAGGGGAGAAGGAGGGGAGAAAATGGTGGGGCTCCACTATTCTCTCTCTAGGTCTACTAAAAAATGATCTCCCTAAATCAGGGAGAAAACATAGAAGATAAAATGTGAAAGGCTGTTGGTGGGTTTTTGGACGAAATTGTCCTTTGTTCTTCCCAGCAACTTCAATTCTTTTTTTTTTTTTTTTTTTTTTTTTTTTTTTTTTTTTTTTTCAGTTTTTTGTCTTTTTCTTCTTTGCCTTTTGTTGTCTGTTTCTTCTCTCTTTTGTCTGTTTCTTCTATTTTCATTTGTGGGGTTTTTTTTTTTTTTTTCATTTTTTTTGAATCCATGCTTGTGTTCAAATTTTTTTATTTATTTTAAATGTATTACTTTTTGTTTTAACAAATAAGGATACAATTGTAAATTCATACCAACTTTATTTTCCATCCTCTCATTTTTCTTCACAAACAAACAAATGAGTTTTCTATCTCTCCATTTTTCTATCCTTCCAACCAAACACATACGAGAGTTTCTATCCTCTCACTTTTCTACTCCTCCAACCAAATTATGAAGCTAGCTTAATATAGTGGTATTCTCCTTGGATAGTACTTAAAGAAAGAATGATATGATGCAGCCTAGTTCCTTCAGGAAACTAATTTGTTCATACTTCATAGCCACATGGATGATTAGAATTGTTCATGCAATTGAGAAAGTGAGTGAGAAGTAAAAACAAAGATTAACGTAGTTCAATTTGATTCTTATGCCCACTACAAAAAATCTTAATCTTAATATATAAAATTATTGCGTTACGACTTACAAGAGAGTAACCTTTTTTTTTTTTTAGAATAACCGGCAGAAATTTATTCAAAGAAAGAATAAGTTTATACAAAGCAAGGCAGCATCAAAGAACAACCATGCTAAACCTATCACTACAAAAATCTGGGTCTATAGCCGCGTTTAAAAAACGCGGCTACAGACCCCAAAAACGCGGCTATAGGATAGAGCCGCGTTTTCTATAGCCGCGTTTACAAACCCGGCTTAAGTACTACAGCAACAGACCTATGGCCGCGTTTTTGAGAAACGCAGCTACAGGTCACACCTATAGCCGCGTTTTTTCAAAACGCAGCTACAGGTCAGACCTGAAGCTGCGTTTTTAACCCGGTGGGATATATTAGGGCCTATGGCTGCGTTTTTAGAAAACGCGGCTATAGCCCACTTTGAGCTGCGTTTAAAATGCAGCTATAGGTTTTTCTAAAAACAAAAAAAAAAAAAAAAAATCTGGGTTTTTTTTTTTTCCCAGAAAATT